>CM051242.1:114883978-115483978 GCA_027917425.1 Gastrophryne carolinensis | reverse complement strand
ACATCCATCAAGTTCAATCAAGGGTGTTGGGGTAGGGGAAGTTATTTTTTATTTTATAGGGGAAGCTATTTATTAAATTTTTTTTTTTTTTTTTACTGATAACCTAATAGTAACTGTTAATGTTATATTCTTCTAAATAAGCATCTAATCCTTTTTTGAAGCCGTCAGCGGTTGATGCTGTGACAAGCTTCTGTTGGAGGCTATTCCATAGATTTATAGTTCTTATGGTAAAAAATGATTGTCGCCTCCGGAGAATAAATTAAATTTTTTCCAATTGAAGGCAGTGCCTCCTTGTCCTTAGAGAGGACTTTACATGAAAGAGTGTTCCCCCATATTTTTTGTATGGGCCATTTATATATTTATACAAGTTAATTATGTCCCCCCTCAATCGCCTCCTCTCAAGACTAAACAGATTTAATTCTCGTAATCTTTCCTCATAACTAAGATCTTTCATTCCCTTTATTAGTTTGGTGGCTCTCCTCTGCACCCTTTCCATAGTCAGAGAGTCCTTTCTATGAATGGGTGCTCAGAACTGGACGGCATATTCCAGGTGAGGGCGCACCTGTGCCTTGTAAAGAGGTAAAATTACATCTCTATCCCGTGATTCCATGCCTCTTTTAACCCTTTAAATGCCAGCCATGTAAAATTTACGTGGTTGCCTCTCCGTCATTTAAAGGAGCAGTATCGCGAATTTTTCTTGGTGACTTATATTTAAATGGTACTTTGAATGTAGGTAAGTGTTGGAGTAAGAATTACAAATGTAGAAAAAAATGGTGTGTGTTGAACAGCTGGAGTCTGCTCATGTTTATGTCTTGTCAGTGTCGGGAGCTGACTGAGGAGAGGGAGATACAAATGTATCAGTTCCATGCTGAGGAGAGGGGTAAACAATGTATCAAAGTCTCAGCTGTTCAGTGCTGGCAGCCGTCCAGCATCAGATAACATTGCAACATTGCCTGGCCAGAACTTATATATATATATAAAACAGAGAGAAAAGCTCTAGAAGTCATTTAGCTGATTTTGACAGTTTTCCCTTCATGTTGGCTCTGCTGCAGAATCTTTCAGTTTACCATTTTCTCTTTCATATTCTTATTTTTCATTTTTCCATATGATCTTTCTTTCAGCTTTGTGTGTTTTGAGCAAAGCCCAAACCAGGATTTTCACTATCTGGAGTTTTGTTTTGTGCCCCTATCCCGACTTGGGATGCCCTGATATGTGAAATCCCCAAGTTCGCCTGTGAAAACGTACCTTTCCCTGTCCCACAGCGCATGCGCGGGCTCTCATCCAATCAGCTCTGTTTGCACACAGATGGGGAGCCTGAGCAGTAACCTTCCTGGCCGCCCGGCCTGTCTAAATGACTATCTGCGTGAGTGCGCCAGAAAAATGGGGGGATCTGTGGTTATCCAGGGGTCGTTTCACACAGTGGGGCATCCTGATTTAGAATGGGGTTTTGTTCCACTTTAATACCTTTAGATTTTCCTGCACAGTTATTCAAAGAAGAATTTCAGTCAGTTTAGTTTATTTTGTATAGATTTTACACATTTGAGTCACCTGGTCTCATAACAAAAGCAGCACCTTACACACACACAGCCGTTACCACTGATTACAGTGTCAGCCTCTGAGGTAAAGTGTTGCTAGGAGACCAGTGGGCTAAATGAAGCAGCTCACTAAAAACAACCCAGCAGATCCTCTTATTCAGTAAATGGACTGAGCCATTGTAATTATACAATTTAAAAGAGAGGCATATATTTTTTTCTTTTTCTATTGCCAGATTATTTATACACATGTTATAAGCTATCGTGTGGCTATTTAATTATTTATCTTTTTTAATGCAAATTTCGCGATACTGCTCCTTTAAGTGCCAACCATGTAAATTTTATGTGCCTGACTTTCCCTACTAACAGTTAAAAAAGTTTAAAAAAAAGTAACTTACCTGACCCCTCTCTCGATCCGGCCGGGTTTCCTCTTCAGCCAGAGGGGCTCCGATCGCCGATTGGGGCTCCTCCGGCTGCAGGGGAGTGCCCAAAATAGGGTGCCCCCCCGGTTCAGCAGCCGCCGGGATTGCCAGCAAAAAAACTAAAGCTGGCCCCTGCGCCCTGTTCTACAAGCCCCCATAGCTAGTCACAGGCTGGTTACGCTGGGTAGGGGGGACCTCACGCCATTTTTTTTTAGAGATTTTTAAGGGTTTTAACCCTTAAAAATCCAAAGAAAAATGGGGTCCCCCTCCCTATGTCATTTTTTTTTTTAATTAACCCTATCTTATCTGTAACCCAGTAGGTATAAAAGGCTTCCAGCAGCAGCAGGAGAGCAGAAGCCTAAGTGATTAGCGTGGGATACAGGGATGGATGGGAGGTAAGTATTAAAAAAAAATACAAAAATAATTTTTTTTTAATAAAGTTATTTTGAAAAAGTGTGTACGTGTGTTTTTTTTACTTTTAAACCTTTGTGAACTGGTAAGGGGTCCATGTGACCCCTATACCAGTTCACAAGGCTCCGGGGTCTGGCAAGTCACATACGGCTAGTGGATGACTTGCCATTAACCCCCGAGACCCCCCATTACCTGCCTCCCAAAAAAACCCTTGTATTCCCCCAAGAAATGGTGCCCCCCCCTGTGAAGGGGGACCCCACACCATTTTTTTTTATTTAACCCTTTACTATGTGGATAGTAGTTGTATTTTATTTGTAAATGTTATAAAGTGCTCTTCTAAGTTTAGGGGATCACCTGGACAGGAACGGGGGCTACCGATACATATGTGGTATCATTGTAATCGGGAGAAATGGAGCTTTCACGTGCAATATGGTTTTCTTTAATAAAATAAATGTTTTTGTTAAAAAGGAGACAATTTAAAAAATATATATATTTTATTTTTTTTACTTATTTACTTAAAAATATATATAAAAAAAGAAAATAAGCCATTTTCTTGGAAATTCCTGCAAAAATCCCAGTTAAACATCACGCAAAATGGTGAAAAATATCCTGTCAGCAGAGGGTGACAAAATCTCAAGTAGGCTGGCAGTTAAAAGGTTACAGGTACCTATGCATGTTGGGTATTGTTCTGCTCGGGGGACCTTGCGCTTTCAGATTTAGCTTGTTTTTTCTTATTTGCCTATTGATATTTTAGGAAAAGGTGTTTTTTATTCTGCTTTTTTATACAATTTTTTATGAAACCCTGTCCAACCTAAGAATTCTTCGAGATATTACTTCCAGAAAGATGAGCCCACTACAACAAGCTGGGTACGCTTAGAAAGCTTAACATGTGTACTTTCAGGGAATATATGGTTTATCGGGGATATTCCAAATGTAAAGGGTTGTTTTGGTAGAAAAATCACAAGGTGTGCACTTTGTCTGCAGAGCTGACATTTTGAAGTAAAATTACCGTTATGCGCATGCTTTACTTTGGGGTGTTTGGCAACTCTCTCCTTGACAGAACCTATGCATCCTGGGTATTCTGTTCGGAGCATGTTGCTTCTCGTGATTTTCAGTTTTTTTCTGGTTTGCATATAGTTTTTTTTAGGAAAATGTGGTTTTGATTCTGCTTTTTTATTCATTTTTAGGGAAACCCTGTGTAACCAAAGAATACATTGAGGGATTACTTCCAGAAAACTGCACCTATGTCAACAAGCCTGGTACGCCTAGAAAGCCTGAGGTGTATACTTCTAGGGAATATATAGTTTGTTGGGTGTATTTCAAATGTTGTTTTTCTTGAAAAACTGCAAGGTGCGCATATTGCATAGCATAGTTGTACTTTATCTGAAAATCTCCTAAAGCACTGTTTCAGTTTGGGGGAGTCTCCTGGACAAGAAAGGGTGTCAACCTATACATATGTGGTACCGCTGTAACCGGGAGAAATTGGGGTTTCACACAAAATAATATTTTATTGACAAACTTACATTTTTTATTACAAAAAAACACTACAAATTGTAAAAAATAGTTTTTTTTTTTAATTTTTTTGCACAATTTTCACCCCGAAATATTGAGAATACACTTAGAAAATGACAAACAAGACATTTCATGTTAAAGCCCAGGCTCTGCTAAAAAAAACAACAATATATTACTTTCCTGGGAAATACCTGGAAATCCCTTCAAAAATCACAGTTGAACATGGGGAGCGCAAAACAGTGCAAAATGGTCTGGCAACAAAGGGCGACAAAATCTCAAGGTAGGCTGGCACTTAAAGGGTTAATGCATGATAGTATCTTGGTGGCCTTGGAAGCAGCTGCTTCTACCTGTGATCTACCAGTACCCCCAGATCCTTCTCAACAAGTGACTCTCCCAGTTTTACTCCCCCAAGGACATATGTGGCCTTCAGGTTGTTAGATCCCAAGTGCATGACTTTACATTTTTCCACATTGAACTTCATTTGCCAAGTGGATGCCCAGACACTCAAAGTGTCCAAGTCAGCCTGAAGCTTGTGAACATCTTCCATAGACTGCACTGTGCTACATATCTTTGTGTCGTCTGCAAAAATAGAGACAGTGCTTTTAATTCCATCTTCTATGTCGTTAATAAACAAGTTGAATAATTTTAGCCGCTTATATTTGTTACCTATAGGAATACATTTTGCAACGTTGCTACTCACAATTGATTTAAAGCACTCCCATTTGGCATCTGTATCATTACAAGATCTAGAACAGCATCACTCCTAGTAGGTGCCTCCACAAACTAATTCATATAATTATCTTGTAGCAAGCTGAGGAATGCTCTCCCCCTTGTAGTGGAAGCAGAACCCTGTCTCCAGTCGATTCCTGGGTAGTTGAAGTCCCCCATCACCACCCCTGTACCAGCCTGTGACGCCCGCTCTATCTGTTTATGCAGTTCACCCTCTTTTTCATCAGTTATATATGGGGGCCTATAGATTACACCAAACTGTATTTTAGCATTGTTTACATCACCCTCCACTTCTACCCACAAGGATTTACATCCTCTCAATCTTCTGTTAGTATCCCCTCATTAATATATGCTTTGAGTTCCTGCTTTACATAAAGACACACGCCGCCCCCTTTCCTTTTTGCTCTGTCTTTCCGAAAAAGAGCAAAACCTTGTAGATTGACAGTCCAGTCATGTGTGGAATCCAGCCATTTCTCAGCCACACCACCAAGGCCTGAAGCTCCCACACTTTACTTGCCAGACTTCTGCCATTTGTGAACATACACTTTATGTTCCTATCTAATTTGACATATTGGGGTATAGTATTAGTTTCTGCAGTAATGCATCCGTCTTATTTTTCACTGCTGGTTTGCAACACATGGATCTCCTTATCCATCATAGCAGTCCTCCTCCCTTCTAATTCTCCACCCACTATCATATGCTGTCCCCTAATTATACTTCCAATTATTGCTGCAGAGGAACTGGTCTTCAGATTCATACACCCAGCTACACTCCAGGGCTTGGCAAACTTCTCTTCAGCAAGTCTAATGCTCTCTCAACAACAGCCCGGGTCTTCCGATGTGCCCGATTTTAGACGCCATGTGGCTGCATCTGATGGCGCACGATGGGGCTCACATGTCACGGAAGCAGGGCGTATCGTAATTCACCTTAAATTGAGACAATGTAAAAAAAGAAGACTGCTCTAAATGTGCAAATAAACATACAATTAAAAACTATTTATATTTTTTCAACAATAAGGAAGGATGTCAAAATAAACAAAATACCTGTATAGATGCTCATCAGCATCTGGAGGCACCAGCACGTACAGTCGATCGCACCCATGACTTAAGGCATATCATGCACGAACCAAGCTGAAATCCGACAGGCAGACGCGTAGCTGCCGACGCACAAATTCCTCCAAGTAGTTGCCTCCATAACACTGCAACTCACACCACGACGGCACAGTTTCACCAGGAAATAGACCTCGTAAGTTGGGCGGAAATACACTCGTTTTATTGGCCATGTTCTAATCAACAATCTAGGCGCAAGCCCATACCAATAACATAACATTCCCGAGAAAGCAAACTATTTAGGCAAATAATACGATCATCGAATATGCCTATACGCGTCAACGTAGATGCCCATACGCATGAAAAAAACACGAAAATCCTGTTAATGGCTGCAAAAACTCACAAAAAATACACAAACACATGTGAAAGTGAAGAAAAAGGAGGCTGTGAATCAAGGCCAATATGTGTACCATTCGATTCGATTGGAAATCATTTTTTACAAAATCCACCACAGCTTGACATTTACATTAACATAACTTTAATAACATTTTATACATAAACATAATATATTACATTAAAAGTCCCTTTGTATATGTTTTGAGGGGCAAAAAAAACATGGCTTAATTTTTAAGCAAAAACCAACCATAAAATCACTGGAAAAAAAAACTTCACCTCTCACCGCGATCCACTTCAAAAGACTACCAGCCTTCATAAACATAAACCAATACTCACTACCTTTTTAACCAAAACCAGGATCAACCCCCCACTCTATAGGGTCGATTCTAAATGCAAAAGTTAATTGATTTTGGATCGGGAATCGGAAGTTTGGGTGGGTGCTAGTCATTTTTTCCTTTTTCTTTTGGCCATTTCCGACTCGCGCGAACGTTCGAACGAATTCGTATATGCTCTTACGATCATCGGAAGTTTTACTAACAAAATCGGAAGTTTTACAACCAAATCAGAAATGTTCCCAACCAAATTGTAATTTTTCCGTTCGTTCCTAAAACTTCCGTTAATTGGATGTGTTTCCATGTGATTCAGAGAGCTGATTCCCACCCTAAAAATCAATTTAATTGAAAATCCACTTCCGACACCTTTGAGGACTCGGATTTGCTATTGTAGAACATGTTTTGTGGCTATGTGGAGGAGTCTGCGCGCCTTCAGCTCCAATGAACTGCATGTATCAGCATGACCGAGGCCATAAATTGTATAGCAATGCATACCTGAATCAATACATTTCATGTATGCCTTATAAAAGCATTTTAATGTGGACCTTAATTAGTCCTTTGCATGTAAACCTTTATTTTGCCACACATCCATATAATTGCGATTTATTTTTAAACTTATGTCCTTTGTTATTTTTTTTTTTGGATTGTTGTTGTACTTGAATCTTAATTTGTTTTCGGATTTATTTTTGTAGTTGGCAACCTTTGCTTTGTGTAATTATTTTATCTTATCTTTGGTCAGATGCATCACACTTACTGAGGAGAGGAGAGTGGGATAAAGTGCAGGGTGCGGGTTACAGGTGTGTTTTGCTCAGACAGCAGAGCTGGGGGCCTTGAAAGGTCAGAAATCCCAGAATGCAGAGCAACACAGTCACAAGGCCCTTTCTGTTTGCAGGCTGCCTTATATTACCTGACCCGCCATCTTGGCTGTTTCAAGGCTCATAACATGCAGAAGATGCTGGGTGTTTTAAAAATTTGGAGAGCAATCTGTATGTACAGGGTAACAACACAAAAAATTTAAAGTTGTACCATTTGAAACCCAAAATTTTAATTAAAAACCGCAAGTAAAAAATGCCAGTTCAAAATAAAAAAAAAAAAAAATGTATGATTTACTTTTAGAAATACATTCATTAATGGTTGGTTACCACAAAACGAATGAAATAAAGAAAAAGCAGAAATGAAGATTCGCCTGAGCGCACAGTGGTTTGGGTCAGTTTTAGGGATGAGACATGGAAGATGTAAGAAAGTGCAAAGTGATTTAGCTAAGCATTGTAGAAGAAGTGAGTGAGCCAAATATGTAGGCAGCACTTTAATGAGTTAAGTTTGTAGTGTGCAGGCGCAAGATCATAAGGATTTTCGTCTGGACAAAAAAGGAAAAAGGGCAAAATCCAAAACCGACTTTGAAACCTGAGAAATGAAACGGAAAAGTCAGGATGGAAACTGACATTCAACTGATTCACTAACTGCCATACGAACGGACGGAAAACTTACACACGGTTTGAAATGCATTATAGAATCGCTCGAATGTTCATACGAAATCGGAAAATTTACAAAACGTTTTTGGTGTTTCTCTGAATCGACCCTTATATCTCTGGTCTAACCTAAATTAAACTGTTCTATTCCCAGACCCTGTAAGGTGCACTCTGTCCCTGCGAAAAAAACATCAGCTTACCTTACTCCTTATGCCGTACCACCAAGTCATGCAAAGTCAAGATAAACCTGGAGATCACCCGGTTGACCTCCTGGTCATATCCTGGGGTGGGGTGTCAGTGCGTCTTATTGAGTGAATGTAAAAAGGAAAAAAGAATACTTACATTTTGCACCCGCTGTCTCCGCTCAGTAGACAGAAGCAGACCAGTAATGTGGGAAATTCTGAAGGGTGTGGGTCGTGTAAGTCCATAACAGGGATAGGGTAAGGGGGATTTTGGTCCTCTTTCAATGCTGGCAAACAAGTTGTGTGTAACCAGCTCACCCCTGTGAATTTGTACTCCGGCACGGACTCCAAAGAAGCTCCCAAAACCTCTCCTAGTACCGATGCTTGTATTTGAGAATCCAGCCAAAGTTAAAATATAACTTTTACTTGTAAGTTTAAAAGTTCAGAAAACGAAAAAAATCCATACATGTGCTGTCAGCAACCCCCTCAGCACCCTCCACACTGTAACTCTTTCAATGCTGGACCTTGGTGACTATCTGCTTCTTTGTCTGTCCCGTAAAGTGTTCCCTTAACATATTTCCTTAAGCATATGCTTTTATGAAAGACTAGGAGAGGAGTTGGTATGCCAGCTTGTGGCTGCTCTTCCCCCTTTTTCTGCTCCTCCCTTGGCTTCCTCTCAGCCAAGGGAGTGTGAGAATGTGGGCAGTGGCAGTGACAGCCCTGAAGTGCCGCTGGCAGCAGATGGCTCCATCAGGGCAGAGGATAATTTTTCAACATCTTCCTGCCATGCAGTGGGGGGGCTTGATGGCTAGGGTAGGGTTAGGGGAAATCGCACACACCCTCGGGAGCCAATTTAGGACTGGGGATGGTACATTTCTGTGAGGGATGCCCCTTCGGTCTCAGACAGGGGCTAATTTTGGGAAGGCCAGTGGGATGGGAGATTGCACCTAGATGGGATGCTTTGGGGGGCATGGTCTGTCTCTCATAGAACTCTACTAACTACAGCTGGGCTGGGCCATTGCCTCTCCCTCCACATTACACCTGGACAGCAATTTTATGTATGACGGCGAACTGGCTTCTTTTATGACTGACTTGGTTGATGGCAACAGGTTCCAGTAGCCGTCAACCTTGGTGAAAGGAAATGGGGCTGGCTTATTAGATGGAAGAGTGAGTGGTGGGCATTCAGTGTTGACGTCAACAGGAGAGGAGCAGAGTTTAAAACCAAGAGACATTGAGATGGCGGGATGTAAGCAGCTGGCTTCTGTGAGGGTGGTTCTGTGACGGAGGTCGGAACGTCAATCAGAATTTCAAGTGGTTTCTTCACCTACTCCATGGTTGTCTAGTATTAATTCTAATGATACTAAACAAAAATAATACTAATAAAAAATACTGTTAGTAACATTAGAGATTAATAGGTAAGTTTTTTATGAGGGCTTGAAGGGCTTGGTTTGCCAGTTTTTATCAGGAATGCAGGCCTCAGCCTCCCCCTTGCAGGTGTAGGGGAGTCACGTGACACCAGGGACACTGGAGAGTTCAGGCAGATGAGAAACCGTGGAGCTGGGGCAGAGCCTCTTGGAGGGTGTGCCTCCAGTGGGGGTGAGAGACAAGGCGAATAACCACCATAGGTTCAGCAGAAAATTCTGGTTTAAGCTAAGGGCCATTCTTGCATCTGCTTTGAAGGCTGAGGGGCACCAAGGTCTAAGAATAAATATGGAAGAGAGTATAACAAGACATATCACATATCACACTCCTGCTGCTGGAGCATTTGAACATTGAAAAAGGGAAAGAGCACACAAAGGAAGAGAATGAGGGTAGTCAGAGGTTTTGCTTGATTGCCAGAACACGGACGTGTTCACGTCATGGGAAGGTATTGGGGAGACGAACCCTATGTTCCCCCATTTTTTTGATACCTGTATTCAATCCAGGAGGCTCATGGGAGTCTATGAGGGGTTAACTTGGTTACGCTATGTCAGTGTGTCCCGAGCTGAGTTGGAGCACTGCGACATTAGTATCTGGTTGAGGATCATAAACATGAAAAGGTAGGGAATATACCTCTGCATCGGGCTAACGGACTTTTCAGGCAGGAAGCACCTTTGCAGTCGCAGGGGCCACTATTCTTGGTGAAAATGCAATAAGAAAAACTAATTGAAATTAGCTGACAGACCATGTCCAGATTTGTGGTTAATAATACCTAACTGAAAGGTACCCCAGGGTTCAGTGCTAGGCCCACCATTATTCAACGTGTTTATAAATCTTATAGAAGATGGAATTAATGCCACTCTATTTCTATGTCAAGCAGTTGCTTTAATGGCAACCAATATATTAGTATGCATTGAAAGAGGCATTGCATCACATGATAGGGATTTAATATTACCTGTTTACAAGGCATTGGGGCCCCCTCATTTGGAATTTGTAGGCGCCAGATCATAGAAAGGACGCCCTGATTTTGGAAAGGCTGCAGAGTTCCACCAAATTGATAAGGTGATTAAAGGATCTTAAGGGTATTGAATGTATTTAGTCTTGATAGGAGATGTTTAAGGGGGACATGATCAACTTGTATAAATATATAAATAGCCAATACAAAAATAAAGGTTACTATTATTAGCTATTTTCTGTAAATAATAAAAGGAACTTTCCTTAACTCCATGTTTTGATTGAACTGGAAGGACTTTTTTCAAACATATTAACTGTGTAACTATGAAACCTTGAGTGGGCAGTTTTCTGGCTACAGTATTTTTCTAGCTGGATCTGGGTCAGAAAGGTCTAATTTCTGTACTGAGGGAGATCTGTCAGGGCCGTCCACACTTTCCTCTTGGGACTTTATATTTATCAAACCTATTTTGGGCAATCTGCTGGCTTTGGTGTTTCTCTGGCTGGATCCTTGAACCCTGCCAGGGCTGCCTGCTTTCATAATCTTTAGTGAAGAATCAGCACTAAAAATATCCTTAGATATCAAATTGTGTTAGTATATCCAGAAAAGTCCACAGTGCAGAACAGTTAAATACAGTGATGGTTACCGCTCAACGTTTCGGGGTGCACTAGGGCCCCCTTCCTCAGGACCAACCACATCCAAACAGATGCAAAAGAGATGCCATACATAAGTACATAATGTAGCCAATAAGGCCCCTGAGAGTTCAAAATTTGCGCAATAGTGACGTCATCTGTGATCATAAAATGCCTTTTACACAGGTCATGCATCATAATGATTAGTTATAATTAAATTATAGGTGAAGTGGAAGACAAGTATAAACAACATACTTACCCCTTCGAGGATGTCCCCTTCTCATCCGGAGGTTCTCCGAATGAGCGGGGCACCGCCGATATATTTGGCAGGGAGGATGCTGAGCAACCCCCCTCACCGTCCCCTGATAAGGGAAGGTCAGGCGATGCATAATTTATCCTAGGAGCTCTCCCTGGTGACAGGTGAGGCAGCACTAGCACTCTACCTCCAGTCACTGACAGGCTGGGGGCAGCTCGCTCATCACAGCCCGACTGTGGCGGTGTTGGTCTCCAAAATGTCCTTCTTTCAGGGGTGATCGCGGTCTGACTCGTGAACAAGAAAGGGGAAGGGATAGGGAGAACCAAGGAGGAAACAGAATAAAGTATTAATGAAAGCTGAAAAAAGGGGGGAAAGCAGAGTAAAGTAGGATCAGCTTGGAAAGAAAAGAGACTAAAAAAACGAAACTAGGCAGAAATGGGAGAAAGATGGCATTGGAGGAAGGAGAATGAAGAAATGAAGAGGGGGGGTCGGGGGGGAAGATAAGAGGAAAGACAAGAAAAAGAAGAAAATAAAAAAGAAAAAGCCCACGTGGATGTACAGTGTCCAGTCTGTGTAATCCGTGCTGGAGCAGACGATGGTTTCTGTCACCCCCTCTTGGTGGTTTGGGGACCTGTTCAATAACCATGCCCCTTAGTTCATGTGTTCAATGGCCATACTTATGGAAGTGAGTTGCAAATGGTTTGTCCACATCCCCCAGTTCGCCATTTTTTAATCTTTACTGATGAATAGGGATGAGCGAACCGGTTCGGACGAACCGAAACAGAATTTAGATAAATTGGAAGCATGGGCAGTTAAATGGCAAATGAAGTTTAACACAGATAAATGTAAGGTTATGCACATGGGAAGGAGAAATCTGTGTCATGATTACACCCTAAATAAAGAAACACTTGGTAAAACAACAATGGAAAAGGACCTAGGGGTTTTAGTTGACAATAAGCTCAACTGTAGTAATCAATGCCAGGCAGCTGCTGCCAAGGCAAATAGGATCATGGGGTGCATCAGGAGGGGCATAGGTGCTCATGATCAGAGCATCATTTTACCCCTGTACAAGTCACTGGTCAGACCCCATATGGAATACTGTGTACAGTTCTGGGCACCTGTGCTTAAAAAGGACATATCAGAACTGGAGCGCGTTCAAAGAAGGGCAACAAAGTTAATAAAAGGAGTGCGGGGGCTAGAGTACCCGGAAAGATTGTCCAAGTTAGGCTTATTTAGTCTAGAAAAAAAGACGATTGAGGGGTGATCTAATAACTATGTATAAATATATTCGGGGTCAATACAAGGATCTGTCCCACAATCTATTTATACCCCGGAGTGTAACCATAACCCGGGGGCATCCACTAAGGTTAGAGGAAAGGTGCTTTCTCCACCGACATAGGAGGGGATTCTTCTCTGTAAGAGCAGTGAGACTATGGAACTCGCTGCCAGAGGAGGTAGTAATGAGGGATACATTAAAAATGTTCAAAAGTGGCCTTGATGCCTTCCTGGCATGTAATAACATTTCCGGCTATGGCTACTAGACCACTGGAAGGAGTTAAACAGGCTGAACTGGATGGACTAAAGTCTTTATTCAGCCTTACATACTATGTTACTATGTTACTATGTTATTATGTTACTATGAACCGGAATTCGCTCCGAATTTCAGGGAAAATTCGATTCGGCACGAACCCGAATTTTTTTTGGTTCGTGCCGATCGAATTTTCCCTGAAATAAAAAATAAAATGCCGGCATGGTGGGAGCGGGCAGGCCGGCTACGCTGTCAGCGGGCACCGGCCTCCAAGCTCCGGCACCGCTCTCAACTGTCATCAGAGGACGCGTCATCAGAGGGCGCCTGAGAGCGGCGCCGGCCTCCACGCTCCGACCATGCAGGTAAGTGTTTGCTTTTTAAACAAATGCCGGCATGGTGGGAGCGGGCAGGCCGGCTGCGCTGTCAGTGGGCTAGCGGCGGCCCGCTGACAGGCGTAGCCGGCCTGCCCGCTCCCACCATGCCGGCATTTTTTTTTTCAGATGAGCGATTCGTGAAAGTTCGATTCGGGCGAACCCGAATTTCTTGGGGAAATTCGGCGAATCGCCCGAATCGAACTTTCAAGAAGTTCGCTCATCTCTACTGATGAACTTATGGCCGATTGGTTTTGCCTACATATATAAGGCCACAGGGACATTTCAAAATGTATACACAGTAATCCGTGTTACCATTAAAGTATCCCCTGAGATTAATTTGAGTCCCAGTGTGTGGATGTGAAAATTGTGGTCCTGTGATAAGGGAATTGCAGATGTTGCAGTTGAAACATTTTTAGCATCCCATTATGTTGGAAAGTGCTTGTCGCTGTGGCATGTACTTTTCAACTGGGTCTGCTCTAATTAATAGGTCCCTCAAATTACTGCTCCTGTTATAGACCTGTAATGGTGGTCATCTAATTACAGGTGCCAAACTCCTGTTTGAATTGAGGATGTCTTGATGTCTCCTTGTGATTCGCTCAATGTATGTGGAAGTATGGCAAAAAGTTTGCCCTAACGGAATACAATCCTCCTTCTCACTTATCGGGTGCTCATTATTGTAAATACTGATTGCCTTTCTTCTGGCTATGGTCAATACATTTTCTGGGTAACCCCTCTTCTTGAATATGTTGTGCATGGTCTCTAGTTGCTGCTCCAAAGTGGCAGCATCAGAATGGATGTTGAGTACTCGCAGAAATTGGGAGATTATCAATTAGATATCTCGAGTCTGAACTTTCATACCTAAGGAGCGTGTTCCAATCAGTAGGTTTAGAAAACACCCCCATCGAGATATAGCCTTCGGAGTCTTTTCGCAGTGACACGTCTAAATAAGTAACGTAGTCCCTTGACATTTCTGGGTTGAACTTAATGCTAAGAAATGCAGAATTGATTACAGAGACAAATTGTAGTGCAGACTCTTCATTACCTTGCCAAAACATGATGATGTCATCAATGTAACGCCCCTTGTATTGAGATGTGGGGTAAATATACACTTCCTCTATGTATCCCATGAACAAGTTTGTGAAGGCCGGAGCCACTGGGCTACCCATAGCAGTCCCGATGGTTTGTTAAAAAAACTAGATTCAAATGTAAAGAAATTGTTTGTTAGCACAAATTCTAAACCCATGAGGATGAATTCTGTGGGGATGCTAGTAGGCTTCCTGGTTAGAACATGTTTTACTGCTTTAAGGCCCTCAATATTGTATTGTCAATATTGTCCAAATCCTCAGAGCTTTTTGGAGATGTTGTGAGGCTGTCCTTAAAGTGGACCAACACCCTCCTTGATCGGCCCTGGAATCTATAAGATTCCCGGGCCGATCCGATTCCTCCCTGTGTGGGCATCCAACATCGGGATGCCCCGCTGTATGAAACCCCCCAGGATGCCCCATTCACCTTACCTGCATCCCGATCCAACGGCGCATGCGTGGGCCACGAAGCCGCTGTGGTTGGACGCCGCTTGGACGTGCATACAACAGCGGCTCCGAGCGTGCTGATTGGACGATCGGCCGCACATGCGCCGTAGGAGCAAGGTGAGTTTTATCGGGCCTTCTGGGGGGTTTCACGCAGATCGGAGTGTCCCGCGGAAGTGGACCAAAACCCAGGATTGTGAAAATCCTGGGTGTTGGTCCACTTTAATATGCAGCAAACTATTAATCTCTTTATTTAGTTGACAAAATTGTGTACACACCAGGTTTGTTGCATCCTATTGTGGGCTGATTGCGGATCCTAAATCCCCTCAGGATTTTTTTTGCTCTCTAATATTCAAAAAGTGTGAGTCCATGTAGTTCCAGCTCTTTTTCTTCCCTTTCCCCCCTGCCAGCTTTTTCTTTTTCATTCTCTTCTTTTTCTTGCCATTCCTCTTATCTTCTCCCCCTCTGACCCTTCAACCCCCAACCCCCCTCTTCATTCTCCTTCCTCCAATACCATCTTTCTGTCTAGTTTAATTTTTTCAGTCTCTTTTCTTTCCAATCTGATCCTACTTTACTCTGCTTTCCCCCCGTTTTCAGCTTTCATTAATACTTTATTCTGTTTCCTCCTTGGTTCTCCCTTCCCCCCTCTTTTTTGTTCCCAAGTCAGGCTGCGATCACTCCTGGAAGAAGGGCATTTGGGAGACCAACACCACCGCACCAGGGTCGGGCTGCCTCCAGCCTGTCCGCAATTGGAGGTAGAGCGCTAACTCTGCTACGCCCGTGTGCCAATCAGAAAGCACTTGGGCGCTGCATCACCTATCACCGGGGAGAGCTCCCAGGATAGATGATGCAGCACCCGACCTTCCCCTATCAGGGAACGGTGCAGGGGGACTATAGCAACGGTGCCCCGCTCATTCGGAGAACCTGCAGGTGAGGAGGGGGTGTCCTCGGAGGGGTAAATTTGTTGTTTTTAATTGTCTTCCACTTCACCTATGATTTAATTATAACCAATCATTATGATACAAGATCTGTGTAAAAGGCATTTTATGAGTGCAGATGACATCACTAGTGACATCAGGTGCAAATTTTGAACTCTCAGGTGCCTGATTGGCTGCATTATGTACTTATGTATGGCATCTCTTTTGTATCTGTTTGGATGTGGTTGGTCCTGAGACGTTGAACGGTAACCATCACTGTATTTAACTGTTCTGCACTGTGAACTTTTCTGGATATACTAATACAGTTTGATATCTAAGGATATTTGGAGTGCTGGTTGTTCACAAAAGATCTGGACTTTTGCGCCTTCTCCGCAAACTGCGCTCCCACACAATAGAAGTGTAACCGAAGTAACACTGCGGCAGTTACCAAAACTTTTTTGCATTTCATAATCTGACTGAAGGTGTATGAAACCCTATATAATGAAACCCATATCACTTGATCCCAGCTGACGTCACTGCCACCGGAATCACATGCTATGTTTTCTCTCCCATTCTACTTTAGGCCATCAGAAGAATTCGGTAACGATTGGGTTAACCTATCAGCCAAAATCGGGCATGAACTGCAAGACAAAGGCATGGCCCCTCCTCCCGGCCTATATCCTTCTGGCTGACTTCCTCCAATCCAGCTTCTTTCTTGCAGTTGGAACTGGACTACAAGGGTGTATCTGAACTCCTCTCACATTTACTTTTTTGTTTTTAAGCATTATACATTGGAAGCAGGAATATTGGAAACCCTGATTTAGAGATCAATCAAATTTTTGAAAAATTTGATTCCGGTGAATTTTCAAAAAAAAATGTTTTTTAGTCCGAATTTATTTGCAGTGAATTGCTATTAAAATCAGCTATTTCTGGCCTACCAAGAGCCTCAATAGGATTGTAGAACATTTTGCTGTAACAGGCCTAGGATGCATGCTGGGCTAGTGAAAAAATACTGTAATGAAGTATTATATGCAGTTTAGAGGCATAGTTATTATAATCACTGTCGCAGAGTGGCACAATGCCAGAGCCTTGAAGTGGCATCAGCATGAGGAGACCATATATTGCCTGAATGACACACCCTGGAGTTGGCAGCAGCATGAGGAGATGATATATTGCCTGAAAGTCATACCCTGGAGTTGGCAGCAGCATGAGGAGACCATATATTGCCTATAAGACACACCTTGGAGTTGGCAGCAGCACGAGCAGCCCATATATTGCCTGAACGACACACCCTGCAGTTAGCAGCAGCATGAGGAGCCCATATATTGCCTGAAAGAAACCCTGGAGTTGGCAGCAGCATGAGGAGACCATACATTGCCTGAAAGAAAAATCCTGGAGTTGGCAGCAGCATGAGGAGACCATATATTGCCTGAAAGACACCCTGGAGTTGGCAGCAGCATAAGGAGCCCATATATTTCCTGAAATATACACTCTGGAGTTGGCAGCAAAATGAGGAGTCCATATATCACCTGAAAGACACCCTGGAGTTAGCAGCAGCATGTGGAGCCCATATATCACCTGAAAGACACACCCTGGAGTTGGCAGCAGCATGAGAAAGTCCATATATATCCTGAAAGACACATTGAAGTTAGCATCAGCATGAAGAGACCATATATTGCCTAAAAGACACACCCTGGAGTTACTGGCAGCATGAGCAGATTAAATATTGCCTGAAACACACACCCTGGAGTTGGCAGCAGCATGAAAAGAACATATAACAATTTTGGGCACATATTATTATTATTAAATATTATTAAATATTAAGTTTTACGTAATGCATTGCCTTAATGCTTACTTGAGGTGTGATACGAAGGAATGTCTGTTACTGGGGAACAGCACCGCTAATCTGTTTTGCACTATCCATATTCGTGAAGAGTTGTTGTGGCACCATTCTCAATCTACTCTGATGCATCAGGCATTGGTGGGTGGAAACCCTGGCTGATCCATGCCTGATTTATCTTCACAAAGGTCAATCTCTCCACATTTTTCATGGACAGACGAGTTCTCCTCGGGGTTGCCACACTAAACACCCGCTCTGATGGCACACTACTGGCTGCACAAAAGTCCAGCAGATCCTCAAGATGTGTTGGCATGGTCATGTCAAGGTATGCCACACTTGCTGGTTCAGGTCCTGCTCCAGGTCTACCTGCTGCTCATTAGTTGCCTCACTATGTGGATGAAGAAAACTACTCATCAGTGACTGTAGACTTATTATACTGCTGATGGAGCTGGTACTGCTCCTGCCACCCCACCCCTCCGTGACAGCCATGGCAGTGGAAGGTGAGCGCAGAGGGCCCCCCTAGTCAGACCTGAGAGAGGATGGACGATGGCAAAGATAAGCAAAGGCCAACTGACAAGCTAGGGTGTCTCTGTAGTAGGTACATTTTTCCTCCCTCACAGTGGGTGTAAAAAAAGGCCCCCATTTTGTGTCAGTACCGAGGGTCCAATAAGGCGGAGAGCCGAAAGTCATCCTGCTGCCAAATGGTGACAATTTGGCGGTAACTATGCAAGCATGCATCATGCCATTTGTGCAAGTGACTCGGAGGGACTATCTGCCTCCATCTCCATTGCATACTGCCACGGTGTGTCTGGGTCCTCTGTCTCGCCTTCCTCACAACCCTCTAGCTCCACTGGCTTTCCTGTCAGATGGCTACAAAAACTGCCCATTTCACAAAACCTAAACTGTGCTTCACTGTGCCCCTCCCCCTCCTCCTCCAGTTCAATCCCCACAGCGTTCACGTGGCTGTGAGATGCAGGCACCACATCTCCAGTACCCTGACCATCCATCATTTTCAACACGTGTTGTAGCAGATGAAGCAGGGGAATGATGTTGTTCATCCTGTAATCCTGGTGACTGACTTATAAAGGTGCTTCCTCAAAGGGCCTGAGCAAATGGCAGGTGACACATATGAGCTGCCACTGGTTTACATTGAAGTTACACAGGGGAGTCCCCCTATCTGCTTGGATCATCAAGAAATCAGTGATGGCTTTTCTCTGTTCATATAGTCGCTCCAACATATGGAGGGGGGAATTACAATGGGTCGAAACATTGCAAATCAGACTATGTTGGCGCATACCGTTCTGACACTGCAGGGTGCACTTTACGGTGTAGGAGTGGCTGCAAAGTTTCCTTCCCATTGTTAGAATGTCTTGCAGATGAGGGGAAGACTTAAGGAAACACTTGACAACTAGATTGGGCATGTGTGCCATACAGGGTGCATGGCTCAGGCTACATTGTCACAGTGCAGACAAGATGTTCTTCCTGTTGTCCATCACCATGGTTCCCATTTGTAGTTTGCATGGAGTAAGCCATGATTTGATTTCGTGATTAATGAATTTTAGCAGTTTCTCCCCTGTGTGACTCGGTTAGCCATGGCAAACCATGTGAAGAACAGTGTGACACCACCGTGTCATGCACACATGGTAGGCTGGAAAGGCACTGAGACTTGTCCATGCAGTGGAGGCTGAGGAGACAGCGGAGGATGAGGAGGCAGAGTTGCACACTGTCACAGACACAACGACCTGAGAGAGTGAAGGCCGAAACGGCGTGACCTATCCAAGTTGCTTTTGTGGCTGCGCAGTAACCACATTCACTCAGTGGGCCGTAAAGGACATGTATTGTCCCTGAGTCTGACTGTAGTTACAGCTCCACACGTCGGTGCTGCCATGCAGTTTGGTACCCACCGACAGGCTCAAGGACTGGCCCACCTTCTGTTCAACCAAATTGTGCAGGGCTGGTATTGTCTTCTTTGCAAAGAAATGATGGCTTGGGACTCTCCACCTTGGCTCAACACAACCCATCAGTTCTCTGAAAGGTATAGAGTCACCACCTGAAAAGGGAAAGACTGCAGCACCAGCAACTCGGACAGGAGTACATTTAGCTTCCGTGCCATTGGATGAGTGGGCGCATACTTTTGTCTCTTGGACATGGCTTCGTTGATGGATTGTTGGCAGAATGATTGGTTGGAGGAGCAGGAGCATCTGAAGTGACAAAGGATCGGTATGACACACAGCTCCCTTCGGCTGAGATGGTGAAGCCTTGGATAGCTGAAACTGAGAGCAGCATACCACTGGGTGATGCAGCAGGCTTGACCACAACTTTGGGGCCTCGGTTCTTCCAGGCTGCTTTATGGTGACACTGCCTATGTTGAGGCAGGGCCATGGTGCTAATATTGGGACCCTGACCATGCTTGATGAAAAACTGTAACAATGCAGAGTAGCTGATTTTCCCACCAACAGTCCACACTAATTCACTGCTACTGCACCGACTCCAGGAACACCTGTACCACTACCTCCCAGGAAGGAAGCCTGCCGTGAAGCAGGTGGTCAGGCAGGCAGCTGATTTTCCGCTAGGCTGAGCACCTAGCACTGCCGTCGGTTCTCCTCCGGCTTACAGTGCTTCTTCTTCCCCATGAGAGGGGACATTTTTCTGCCTCTGGATGATTGTTGGCTAAGCTAAGTACCTAGCACCGCCAATGCTGCCAGTTCTTCTCTGTGTCACAGCACTTCTTTTTCCCTGTGAACCGGGTTGTTTCTTCGGCCGCGCTGCCACCTATCCTCTCTGTGGCTTGCGGTTCTCCACCTGGCTAGAGGCTCAGCGCTTCCCCGGCCGGACACTCAGCGCTTTCCCCGGACGCTGGGGTTGCTGACCAGCAGGGGGGTGCTTCCAAGCTGCCACATGGCCAACCTCATGTGGACCTAAACCTTTAGGTGGGTTTATTTGATGTTATTTTCATATGATTATTGTGTTTGTGTTTATTAATAGAGATGAGCGAGTAGTGAAATATTCGAAATTTCGATTCGAATAGACCGCGTTACTCGACTACTCGACCGAATATCGAATCCCATTATAGTCTATGGGAAAAAAATGCTCGACACTTGGAAATCTCAATTCGACCACTTGGAGGTCACCAAGTCCACCCTGAAACATCAGAAAATGATGCCAACACTGCTGGAATGCAACTGGGACAGCAGGGGAAGCATGTCGCACTATTACGCCACTATCACAGCCACTCAACAATACACTCCAAACACAATATAACTTCTACGTAAAGTGAGACAAGACAAGGAAACCTTCTTTCCTCTACATTGCCATGGACCCCAAGCCAAACTGTACAAAAAAGAACAAAATTCTGCACCCCTTAAAATCACGTTGCCTAATGACAACCACAGATGGCATAGGCAAGGGGGAAAATAAATAGACCCCACCCCTAATTGTCATTGTGTGTGTGAGATGTGGTCAGACATGTCCTCTTGTGTCATTGTGTCACCCCAGCAGTAAGGGAAGCTTAAAGGAGGAGGTTTGTTACAGTGTGTTACCCCAGCAGTAGGGGAAGCTTACAGGAGGAGGTTTGTTACAGTGTGTCACCCCAGCAGTCAGGGAAGCTTACAGGAGGAGGTTTGTTACAGTGTGTCACCCCAGCAGTCAGGGAAGCTTACAGGAGGAGGTTTGTTACAGTGTGTCACCCCAGCAGTAAGGGAAGCTTAGAGCTGAGACCTCTTAAAAATTGTGTGGAGGCCCAAGAGCTGAGACCTCTCAAACATTGTGTGGAGTCCCACGAGCTGAGACCTTTTAAAAATTGTGTGGAGGCCCAAGAGCTGAGACCTCTCAAACATTGTGTGGAGTCCCAAGAGCTGAGACCTTTTAAAAATTGTGTGGAGGCCCAAGATCTGAGACCTCTCAAACATTGTGTGGAGTCCCACGAGCTGAGACCTTTTAAAAATTGTGTGGAGGCCCAAGAGCTGAGACCTCTCAAACATTGTGTGGAGGCCCAAGAGCTGAGCACTTATTAGTGCTGCAGCTACGGCTGCTTTAGTGAGGGGTAGCTGCTGCTGCTGGAATAGGGACAGAAAGACTTCAGTGGTGTATTAGCACCTATATACAAAACTATATTTTGCACTACTGTTTTGTGTCCTCTGTGCCAACAAAACACTGTTTTATACACTGTGCGTATAGGCACCATTTCACCTTCTGGCAGTATACGGCTGTATAGCCAGGTGTTTTTCCTAAAAATATTTTTTATATTTGGCACTACTGTTTTGTGTCCTCTTTACCAACAAAACCTTGTTATATACCCGGTGCGTATAGGCACCATTTCACCTTCTGGCAGTATACGGCTGTATAGCCAGGTGTTTTTCTTAAAAATATTTTTTATATTTGGCACTACTGTTTTGTGTCCTCTTTACCAACAAAACCTTGTTATATACCCGGTGCGTATAGGCACCATTTCACCTTCTGGCAGTATACGGCTGTATAGCCAGGTGTTCTTCTTAAAAATATTTTTATATTTGGCATAACGCGTGGCCAAAAAAGTAAAACGTCTGAAATGCGGAGGGCTAGCGCAAAGGGACGTGGACGAGGACGGGGGCGCGGAAATGCTGGTGGGGGCACAAACCGCGTTGAAGCCAGTGGGGATACAATGCGTGCTGATGAGGGGCAGCCAGCATTACGCTCATCCAGCTTCCCTGCCTTTATGGGACAGTTATGCGGGGGGCGGGGTACACCTCTGTTAAAGCCTGAGCAGCGTGCACAGGTGGTGCAATGGATGGCCGATAACGCTTCCAGTCACTTGTCCACCACCCAGTCATCCACACAGTCTCACTCTGACCCTCCTTCCTCCCAACCTGGCCAACAGAGTCAGCCCACCCTTGACCCCTCCCAGGACCTCTTTTCGGGTCCTTTTCCAGATGTGCTGCAAGAATCCCAGGAGCTAGCAGAGGAATTTGTTTGTAGTGATGCCCAAACACTTGAGTATCCGCCATCTGCTAGTGATGTGGACCCGGAACCAGCATCTGCTATCATGAGCGATGATGATGATGAGACGCAGTTGCCATCAAGGGAGGCTGTTGGAATGTCCAGTGGGCAGGAGGAGGAGCAGAGAGAGGAAGTGGAAGAGGAGGTGGTGGACGACGAAATGACCGACCCCACTTGGACAGGGGTGATGTCCAGCGGGGAAAGCAGTGGAGATGCGGTCTGCGCATCACCGAATAAGGCAGCAAGAGGCAGAGGACAGTCCAGAGGCAGAGGACAGTCCAGACAGAGAAGGCAGGCCACAGCCAGCAGGGCCGAAGCTCTTCCCGGCAGCAGGCAGTCGCGCGAAGCTCCCCCATCGAGGCCTCGTACTTCTGTGTTGTGGAGATTTTTTAATGTTTGCGCGGATGACAAACTGAGCGCGGTTTGCGCAATCTGCCACTCAAAACTGAGTAGGGGCTCTGAGAAGAGCAATCTGACCACCTCAGGCATGCGCCGTCACTTGGAATTCAAGCACTGGGCTGAGTGGGAGAGAGCAGACGCAATACAACCTGCGCCCGGTCTTGCTGCCACTGCCTCTTCCCCTTTGTTGTGTGCTGCCACTGCGAACCAGACCTCCAGCCAGGACACCTCCACATCTGCCTCTGCCTCGGCTACTTTGGGGCCTTCTCCTTCAGCCCCCCCTTCCCCCGCATCTTCGTCTGCACCTTCCATCTCCTCGTCCCATCAACTGTCCATCTCGCAGGCGTTCAACCGCAGGCGGAAGTACGCCTCCAGTCACCCCCAAGCCCAAGCCTTAACCTGCCTCATCTCCAAACTGCTGGCCCTGGAGATGTTGCCGTTTTGGCTTGTGGAGACGCAGGCCTTCCGCGACCTGATGGCGGCTGCCGCACCTCGCTATTCCGTCCCTAGCCGCCACTATTTTTCCCGGTGTGGCGTCCCCGCCCTGCACCAGCACGTGTCGCGTAACATCAGGCGGACCCTGAGGTACGCAGTCAGCGCAAAGGTCCACTTGACCACCGACTCGTGGACAAGCGCTTGCAGCCAAGGACGCTACATCTCTTTGACGGCACACTGGGTGAATGTTGTGGAAGCGGGGACGGGGTTGCAAACAGGGACGGCCTACATACCACCCCCGCCCAAGATTGCCAGCACAGGTTCTGATAGACCCCCCTCCTCTTCCTCCTCCTCCTCCTCCTCCTCCTCCTCCTCCTCTGCCTTAACATCGCCCTCAGCCCCTAGCTGGAAGCGTTGCAGCACTGGCACGGGGAGACGTCAGCAGGCGGTGCTTAAGCTCATCAGCTTGGGCGACAGGAAGCACAGCGCCGCAGAGGTGAGGCACGCCATATTGCAGCAGACAGAGATGTGGCTGTCGCCGCTGCAGCTAGGACCAGGCATGGTCGTGTGCGATAACGGCCGTAACCTGGTGGCGGCTCTGGAGCTTGCAGAACTCAATCACGTACCATGCCTGGCCCACGTTTTTAATTTGGTAGTACAAAAGTTTCTAAAGACTTACCCCAACCTGGCAGAGCTACTAGTCAAAGTGCGGCGCTTGTGCGCTCACTTTCGGAAGTCAACTGTAGCTGCTGCTAGCTTAAAAAAAAATCCAGCAACGCCTCCATTTGCCTCAACATCGGCTGTTGTGCGACCTGCCCACTCGCTGGAATTCCACCTATTGCATGTTGGCCAGGGTGTGTGAGCAGCAGAAAGCATTGATGGAGTACCAGATGATGCATCCACGCGTGCCTCCAACTCAGCTCCCTCAGTTTGCCAACCACGAGTGGCCATGGATGGCAGACATATGCGATGTATTGCGTATCTTTGAGGAGTCCACTAAGAAGGTCAGCAGCGAGGACGCTATAGTGAGCGTAACCATCCCGCTCCTAGGCGTCCTTAAAGAATCGCTCATCGCAATAAGGGAGAACGCATTGCACACAGAGGAGATGGGGGTAGGAGGAGACGCAACGCAGGTAGACAGTCAGACCACACTTTTGTCTGCTGCTCGGTGGCAGTTGCAGGAGGAGGATAAGGAGGAGGAGGACAACGTGGAGGTGGCTGTGGAAGAGGATGCTGGCGGCGAGGGTAGCAGTCAGGCTGTGTGCGTCCCATTGGTTCAGCGCGGATGGGGCGGAGAGGAGGAGGAAGAGGAGGAAATGGAAAATGATCCTTCTGGTGGGGGCAGTGAGGTCATGCCTACTCAGAGTCTGGCACACATGGCTGACTTCATGCTGGGCTGCTTTTCCCGGGACATACGTGTTGTCCGGATATTGGAGAACAAACTATACTGGGTCTTCGCACTGCTGGACCCCCGGTATAAAGATAACTTCTCCTCTTTTATTCCGGTAGAGGAGAGGACGAATCGATTACTGGAATACCAGAGGGAACTCTTGCAGAACATGATGCAGATTTTCCCACCCAGCATCGCTGGCGGCAGAGAGGAGAGTGTCTCCCAGAGTCTGACAACATCGATCAGGCCCACAGCCACCAGGGGAACACTCTCCAAGGTGTGGGACACGTTCATGTCACCCCCTCGTGCAACTTCCATCACTGCGGGGCCCGCTATCAGCAGGAGGGACAAGTATCGGCGGATGTTGCGGGACTACCTGGCAGACCACACCCCTGTCCTCCCCGATCCCTCGGCGACCTACACTTACTGGGTCTCCAAGTTGGACACGTGGCTGGAACTGTCCCTGTACGCCTTGGAGGTGCTTGCCTGCCCTGCCGCCAGCGTGCTATCAGAAAGGGTGTGTTCAGCGCAGCCGGGGGCATTATAACCGATAAGCGCAGCCGCCTGTCAACCGACAGTGCTGACAGGCTGACGCTAATCAAAATGAACAGCAAGTGGATTGACCCGGACTTTGCTTGTACAACAGTGGAAAGCAGCCAAGAGTGAAGTGCCATCTGTATGAAGTGCCATTTCCTCCTCCTCCTCCTCCTTAACCGCCGTAGAATTTCTGTATTAATGAAAAAAATTATGGCTAACCTCTTAGGCTTAATACAATCAATTTTTAAGAGGTCTCAACTCTTGGGCCTCCACACAATTTTTAAAAGGTCTCAGCTCTTGGGCCTCCACACAATTTTTAAGAGGTCTCAGCTCTTGGGCCTCCACACAATGTTTGAGAGGTCTCAGCTCTTGGGCCTCCACACAATTTTTAAAAGGTCTCAGCTCTTGGGCCTCCACACAATTTTTAAAAGGTCTCAGCTCTTGGGCCTCCACACAATTTTTAAAAGGTCTCAGCTCTTGGGCCTCCACACAATTTTTAAGAGGTCTCAGCTCGTGGGACTCCACACAATTTTTAAGAGGTCTCAGCTCGTGGGACTCCACACAATGTTTGAGAGGTCTCAGCTCTTGGGCCTCCACACAATTTTTAAGAGGTCTCAGCTCGTGGGCCTCCACACAATGTTTGAGAGGTCTCAGCTCTTGGGCCTCCACACAATTTTTAAAAGGTCTCAGCTCTTGGGCCTCCACACAGTTTTTAAAAGGTCTCAGCTCTTGGGCCTCCACACAATTTTTAAAAGGTCTCAGCTCTTGGGCCTCCACACAATTTTTAAAACATAGCAGCCCTAATAACGGCTCTCAATGACTCTCTTGTCTTCTGGTAGCTGGTATATATGGTGGTAAATGCGATATTCTGAGCTTCTGGGGCCCTGCCTGCCTACATAAGAGCTATATACTGTTCAGCATAGTAGCCCTAATAAGGGCTCTTAAGGACTCTCTTGTCTTCTGGTAGCTGGTATATATGGTGGTAAAAGGTATATTCTGAGCTTCTGGGGCCCTGCCTGACTACATAGAAAATGAGCTATATACTGTTCAGCGTAGTAGCCCTAATAAGGGCTCTTAAGGACTCTCTTGTCTTCTGGTAGCTGGTATATATGGTGGTAAAAGGTATATTCTGAGCTTCTGGGGCCCTGCCTGACTACATAGGATATGAGCTATATACTGTTCAACATAGCAGCACTAATAAGGGATTAAGGACTCTCTTGTCTTCTGGTAGCTGGTATATATGGTGGTAAAAGGTATATTCTGAGCTTCTGGGGCCCTGCCTGACTACATAGAAAATGAGCTATATACTGTTCAGCGTAGTAGCCCTAATAAGGGCTCTTAAGGACTCTCTTGTCTTCTGGTAGCTGGTATATATGGTGGTAAAAGGTATATTCTGAGCTTCTGGGGCCCTGCCTGACTACATAGAAAATGAGCTATATACTGTTCAGCATAGTAGCCCTAATAAGGGCTCTTAAGGACTCTCTTGTCTTTTGGTAGCTGGTATATATGGTGGTAAAAGGTATATTCTGAGCTTCTGGGGCCCTGCCTGACTACATAGGATATGAGCTATATACTGTTCAACATAGCAGCACTAATAAGGGATTAAGGACTCTCTTGTCTTCTGGTAGCTGGTATATATGGTGGTAAAAGGTATATTCTGAGCTTCTGGGGCCCTGCCTGACTACATAGGATATGAGCTATATACTGTTCAACATAGCAGCACTAATAAGGGATTAAGGACTCTCTTGTCTTCTGGTAGCTGGTATATATGGTGGTAAAAGGTATATTCTGAGCTTCTGGGGCCCTGCCTGACTACATAGAAAATGAGCTATATACTGTTCAGCATAGTAGCCCTAATAAGGGCTCTTAAGGACTCTCTTGTCTTCTGGTAGCTGGTATATATGGTGGTAAAAGGTATATTCTGAGCTTCTGGGGAACTGCCTGACTACATAGGATATGAGCTATATACTGTTCAACATAGCAGCACTAATAAGGGATTAAGGACTCTCTTGTCTTCTGGTAGCTGGTATATATGGTGGTAAAAGGTATATTCTGAGCTTCTGGGGCCCTGCCTGACTACATAGGATATGAGCTATATACTGTTCAACATAGCAGCACTAATAAGGGATTAAGGACTCTCTTGTCTTCTGGTAGCTGGTATATATGGTGGTAAAAGGTATATTCTGAGCTTCTGGGGCCCTGCCTGACTACATAGAAAATGAGCTATATACTGTTCAGCGTAGTAGCCCTAATAAGGGCTCTTAAGGACTCTCTTGTCTTCTGGTAGCTGGTATATATGGTGGTAAAAGGTATATTCTGAGCTTCTGGGGCCCTGCCTGACTACATAGGATATGAGCTATATACTGTTCAACATAGCAGCACTAATAAGGGATTAAGGACTCTCTTGTCTTCTGGTAGCTGGTATATATGGTGGTAAAAGGTATATTCTGAGCTTCTGGGGCCCTGCCTGACTACATAGAAAATGAGCTATATACTGTTCAGCATAGTAGCCCTAATAAGGGCTCTTAAGGACTCTCTTGTCTTCTGGTAGCTGGTATATATGGTGGTAAAAGGTATATTCTGAGCTTCTGGGGCCCTGCCTGACTACATAGGATATGAGCTATATACTGTTCAACATAGCAGCACTAATAAGGGATTAAGGACTCTCTTGTCTTCTGGTAGCTGGTATATATGGTGGTAAAAGGTATATTCTGAGCTTCTGGGGCCCTGCCTGACTACATAGGATATGAGCTATATACTGTTCAACATAGCAGCACTAATAAGGGATTAAGGACTCTCTTGTCTTCTGGTAGCTGGTATATATGGTGGTAAAAGGTATATTCTGAGCTTCTGGGGCCCTGCCTGACTACATAGAAAATGAGCTATATACTGTTCAACATAGCAGCACTAATAAGGGATTAAGGACTCTCTTGTCTTCTGGTAGCTGGTATATATGGTGGTAAAAGGTATATTCTGAGCTTCTGGGGCCCTGCCTGACTACATAGGATATGAGCTATATACTGTTCAACATAGCAGCACTAATAAGGGATTAAGGACTCTCTTGTCTTCTGGTAGCTGGTATATATGGTGGTAAAAGGTATATTCTGAGCTTCTGGGGCCCTGCCTGACTACATAGAAAATGAGCTATATACTGTTCAGCATAGTAGCCCTAATAAGGGCTCTTAAGGACTCTCTTGTCTTCTGGTAGCTGGTATATATGGTGGTAAAAGGTATATTCTGAGCTTCTGGGGCCCTGCCTGACTACATAGAAAATGAGCTATATACTGTTCAGCGTAGTAGCCCTAATAAGGGCTCTTAAGGACTCTCTTGTCTTCTGGTAGCTGGTATATATGGTGGTAAAAGCTATATTCTGAGCTTCTGGGGCCCTGCCTGCCTACATATGAGCCATATACCGTTCAGCGTAGTAGCCCTAATAAGGGCTCTTAATGACTCTCTTGTCTTCTGGTAGCTGGTATAGATGGTGGTAAAAGCGATATCCCGAGCTTCTGGGGCCCTGCCAGCGACAGCCTGTCTTTCCCTGCTGTGAGCGTCTGTCCCTCACTAAGTTCAAGCTGCTAATGCTGACGAAGAGGAAGTGCTGAGTTTTGTATATTCGAGGTCACATGGTTTTTCCAGCCAATTCGTGTAGACGCCGTTTTCGCGATGCCAGCGTCCTCCCAGGACCTGTCCCACCCCCCCTGCATGGTGATTGGTGTAAAAAACGCGCCAGGGAAGGTGGGAGGGGAAACGAATTGTGAGTGCGCCATCGCCGCTGTACTCGATCGAAATCGAGTATGACGAACAGCGTAGTATTCGATCGAATACCGGCTCGGTCGAATACTACTCGCTCATCACTATTTATTAATATTATGTTTATTAATATTAATATTGTTTTTTGTCTTATAGATTGTGGGAAAGGGCAGGCAATATATATATGGTGTGGTTCACCCCCCTAGGTCTTGGAGTAGTCACTGGTGACTGTCAAGAACTGTTATATAGATGGTCGCAGATGCCCAAGGAGGTAGACTAGTATTATTTTTGCAATGAAGGGGGCATCTGGGGTAATCGTATCTGGTCCTTAGCAGATAGATTTACCCCATGTCCAGTATGCATGCAGTTGGCACTGGACAAGGATAGCATTGTGTACAGTGATTATGCTACAGTAGTAGTGGCTATTATATGGAAGATCGTTGTCTCCCCCTGCAAGGGTTCTGACCCCTGTTGTCAGTTCCCTCTGAGCCTTAAAGTGGACCAACACCCAGCCGAATCCGATCCCTTTCCATGGGGCATCCAAAATCGGGATGCCCCGCTGTGTGAAACCCACCAGGAGGCTAGTAAACCTTACCAGATTCCCTGTCCAACGGCGCATGCACGGGCCACAGCCACATCTCGCGCTTCTCTCTAGCAGAGCGCATGCCTGTGCCGGCCATTTGTGAATGGCCGGCGTGGGCACGCTACCTGTTAGAGGGAAGCGTGAGATGCGGCTGCCAGCGCGCTCGGAGTCGCCGAGCTATGACGCCGCTTAGACGTGCATAGCTCAGTGTCTCAGAGCGCGCTGATTGGATGAGCGGCCATGCATGCGCTGTAGGAGCAGGGTGAGGTGAATTGAATCCTGCGATCTGGGGGGTTTCACTTAGCGGGACACCCACAATCGGGGGTGCCCCAGGGAAGTGAACCAAAACCCAGGATGTCAAAATCCTGGGTGTTGGTCCACTTTAAAGCTCCCTCAGCAGTCCTCAAGTGGACCTAAACCTTTAAAGGGGCATTCAAGAAGTATTGGCTACTAAGAAGGATTTAAAAAATATTTCCTCTGAGTTTAAAGAGGTTATTGTGGCTGCCATAGTCTCCCAGGAATATGCATTTTTCTAATCTTATTCATAGGGAATGGCAGAAACCAGATTGTATTCCACCCATTCCTAGAGTGTTAGATATTATGTATCCTTTTCCTCCATATCAGTTTGAATTATGGTCTCATCCTCCTGTGGTGGATGCTCCAGTGTCAGGTCTTCCTAAGACTTCAGTCATGCCATCCTCTGATAGTTAAACAAATTTTGGATCCCAATTGAATCTATAAGACAATTTTTTTTTTTAAATTATACAACACAAAAACATATGTGTAATTAATAAGCTATGATATGAATTCCATTCACAAGTAGATAAAATGTTCTTTCTTCTTTCACCTTGTGAATCTAAATTTTCACATCAATTCACACTTGATTCCCAGGCACCAAAGTATAAGATTGCACATACCAACTAGAAAGTATAAATCATGCCTTTAGGTCCTCTTTATTGATAACAGGTCTTCACAGCTTTTTCTAACAGCCAGCAGAAGTGTATGAAACACCAAAGGACCCTAAACAGTTCGGTGTATGTACCCTCACCAGGAGGGAGATCGGCATCCTCTAATAGTGCTTCTCCAAAGGATTTAGCGGATAAGTGCATAAATCAGATGGCATGTCATGCTTATTCTATTATGGAGCCAACCTTGCGGCTGGCCTGTGCTACATTCATAGCATCTTTGGCGAACAGGAGGTTGTTCAAGCTGTACTCTAAGACTCGTTCGGGTCGTTTACGGAAGTTATGTTCCCAGCTGATCAAAGACAGTCTGGATATTAACAGGTATGTGATTTTGGCTATGGATGATTTGATCATGTTAAGTGTCAGAGGCTTAGCTCTGGTGGTAGCTTTAAGATGTGCTTTATGGTTGAAACAATGGTCAGCTGAGACAGCCTCTAAAAATAATCTGATGGGACTCCCCTTTAAGGGGGGGGCATCTGTTTGGGGAGTTCTTGGATGACATTGAAGAGGAAGCGACTGGTGGTAAGTCTACTAATCTTTCACAGAAGCTGAAGTCTAATTTTGTTTTCTGTAGGGCCTCTAATCCTCGGCTTTTCGTGTGGGTACATGTTCTGACTCTTTGGGATACCGAAAATAAAAAACCTTTTTTTGAATAAGACAAAGTACCAAATTAAGTCAAGAGGTGTCTGGCGGAACAAAGCCAAACCCCATTCAAAGCCCGCTCAGGCATGAAGGGACGCCTCCTCCCTTGCAGTTGGAGGGAGGACAGCTTCTGCATTTTGCTCACATTTGGAGGCTCCATGTAACAGATCTTTGGATACAGGAAGTTGTATCCTCAGGTTACAAGATCAAATTAGTAGCCAGACCCCCTCAGAGATTCTCTTGGTCAGGGGTATTCCAAATTCCATAGAAAGCAGAAGCAATGAGATCTGCCATATCTCACCTTTTAGAAATTGGAGTAGTTTGATCCACAGTGACGTCACTCCAGCCGGGAGATTTTATGTCCACAGTGGATATAAAGGAGGCGTACCTAAACATTTTGATTTTTCCTGGGTCATCCAAAATATCTGCAGTAGGTGGCCTACATCTTCAGTTGTGGCATTGCCCTCTGATCTATTGTCAGAACCAAGGGTGTTTACCAAAGGTGCAGGTCTCATGTTTTTTTTAAGAAGTCAGGGGATACATATAATCCTTTACATTTGGATTACCCCTCATAAACCCCTCAGGGAATATATTCCCTGAAAGTACACATGTTAAGCTTTCTAAGCATACCCAGCTTGTTCTAGTGGGCTCATCTTTCTGGAAGTAATCCCTAAAAGAATTCTTAGGTTGCACAGGGTTTCATTAAAAAAATTATAAAAATGCAGAAAAACACCTTTTTTTAAAATATCAAATAAGAAAAAACAAGCTAAATCTGAAAGCGCAAGGTTCCCCGAGCAGAACAATACCCAACATGCATAGGTACCTTTAACCTTTTAACTGCCAGACTACTTGAGATTTTGTCATCCTCTGATGACAGGATATTTTTCACCATTTTGCTTGATGTTTAACCGTGATTTTTGCAGGAATTTCCAAGAAAATGTATCAGTAGCCCCCTCATTCCTGCCCAGGAGATCCTGAAAAGAGCACTTTATAACATTTACAAATAAAATACAACTAGTATCCACAATATAAAGGGTTAAATAAAAATAATGGTGTGGGGTCCCCCCTACCCAGTATAACCAGCCCGGGCACCAGCTATGGGGCTTGTAGAACAGGGTGCAGGGGCTAACTTTGGTGGTTCCCCGCCCTGCCAGCTGCAAGCCAGCTACCCAAAGCCTAATAGCCATGAGCTCTTCTGCCCCCCCTGGGCTTTGGGAGGCAGGTAATGGGGGGGCTCAGGGTTAATGGCAAGTCACCCGCTAGCCACAGGTGACTTGGTAGAGCCAGAGCCTTGTGAACTGGTATAGGGGTCTCATAGATCCCTTACCAATCCACAAAGGGTTAAATGTAAAAAAACACAGACACAGAAAAAAAAACATTTTATTATGTTTTTTTTTTTTAATACTTACCTCCCATCCATCCCCTGATCACTTTGGCTTCTGCTCTCCTGCTGCTGCTGGAAGCCTTTTATACCTATTGGGTGACAGGTAACATGGGGTACATTTTAAAAAATGACATAGGGTCCCCTCTCCCGGGTTAAAAACCCTTAAATATCCAAAAGAAAAATGGCGTGAGGTCCCCCCTACCCAGCTTAACCAGCCTAGGACAACTATGGGGGCTTGTAGAACAGGGCGCAGAGGTCAGCTTTGGTAGCCCCTGGCCTTGCAGGCTACAAGCTGGCATAGCCTAGGGCCACAGGCTCTTCTGCCCTCCCCTGGGCATTGGGGAGGCAGGTAATGGGGGGGGCTCGGGGTTAATGGCAAGTCATCCGCTAGCTGCAGGTGACTTGCCAGACCCAGAGCCTTGTGAACTGGTATAGGGGTCTCATGGACCCCTTACCAGTTCACAAAGAGTTAACAATAAAAAAAAACACACCACACGCTTCAAAAATGACTTTATTTTTTTTTCTTTACTCACCTCCGATCTTCAGATCCTGTGTCCCTCGCCGATCCAATGCCAGTAATGTCTGGCCAGAGGAGGGGGGAGGCAGGCAATTGGATGATCACTTCCTACCTCCCTCCTTCTCTGCCCATCTGTCACCTGGCATCTGACAGCAGAATTGCCGGGTGCCAGGACGACACCCGCCAGGTGACAGAAGCCATCAGAGCTATGGAGGGAGGAGGGATGTCATGCCCTCTCCTGAAGGCAGAAGAGCCGGGGGATGATCGGAGCTCCCCCCCCCTGTGATGAGGAGAGCCGGCACAAAGATGAGTAAATGTCATTTTTATTATTTTTTTTTTTTTAAATACATTTCCGGCGGCTGTTGAAACGGGGGGGGACACTATTTCGGGCACTCCCCTGCAGCCAAAGGAGCCCCAATGTGAGGGCCTTTTTCTTTTACTTTCTCTGCTAGCAGGGGGCAGAATCAGGCAAATAGAATTTACGTGGCTGGTATTAAACTACATTTGGTATTAAACTGACGGGAGGCAGCCACGTAAATTTTACGTGGCTGGCGGTTAAAGGGTTAAAAGTCTCAATCATGTCCCCTCTTTCCCTTCTTTCCTCCAGACTGTAGAAATGAAGTTCTTTAAGTCTTTCCTGATAAGTTTTAAGCTTAAGCCCTTGTACTATTTTTGTTGCCCGCCTTTGGACCCGTTTTTTTTGAATAATGTCTTTTTGCAGGTAATAATATCTTTTTGCACACAGTATTCTAGCTGTGGCCTCACCAGGGCTCTATACAGTGGCATCACAACCTCCCTCTTCCTACTGGTGATGCCTCGAGATATGCAGCCGAGTATGCTGCTTGCTTTTCCCACTGCCTGGCTACACTGTCCACTCTTCTTGCAGTTTTCAGTAATCAGTATCCCTAAATCTCTTTACTCCGAGGTCCTGGCTAACACCGTACTGCACATACGGTACTCAGAGCAGGGATTCCTTTTACCCAGTGCACGATTTTGCATTTAGAGACATTAAACTCTAGTTTACCCGGTTTTAACCATTTATCTAGTAAAGCTAAATCATTTTCCATGTTCAAGACACCTCCAGGAATACCCACCCTATTACTAACCTTTGTATCATTAGCAAACAGGCAAACTTTTCCTACCAAGCCTTCTCCTATGTCACTTACAAACATATTAAAAAGAATGGAGCCCAGGACAGATCCTTGTGGCACACCACTTGTAACTCGCCTCTGTTTAAATTGCATGCTATTAACAACACTCTGATACCGATCATTCAGCCAGCTGGAAATTCACTGAACTATCCAGGGATTGAGTCCTAACTTCAATAACTTATCTATGAGCTCTTTATGTGGTACAGTGTCAAAAGCTTTGCTAAAATTCAGATAGGCAATATCCACAGCACCACCTTCATCTAAAACTTTAGTAGCATTGTCAAATACTGTATTTTTCACCCTATAAGACGCACCTGTCCATAAGACGCACCTAGGATTTGGGGGAGAAAAATAAGAAAAAAAAATATTTTAAACCAAAAACGCACCATTACAGAAAGTGTGGCATTCCCCTTTCCCATAGGCCGTGTGGGATGCCCCAATTCCATAGACAGTGTAGCATGCCCCCATCCCATTCCCTGTATACCCAGTGTGGCATCCCCCTCCCATTCCCTATATAGGCAGTGTGGCATTCTCCCCCCTCCGATTCCCATATAGGCAGTGTGCACCCCATTATCATAAGCAGTGTGGAATTCCCCCCTCCTATTCTCCATATAGGCAGTGTGCCCCCCCATTCGCATTGGCTGTGTGGCATCCCCCTCCCCCCATTAGTATAGGCTGTGTGGCATCCCCTCTCCCCCCATAGGCTGTGTGGCATTCCCCCTCCCCCCCCATTAGTATAGACTGTGTGGCATCCCCCTCTCCCCTCATAGGCTGTGTGGCATCCCCTCTCCCCCCATTTGCATAGGCTGTGTGGCATCCCCCTCTCCCCTCATAGGCTGTGTGGCATCCCCTCTCCCCCCATTTGTATAGGCTGTGTGGCATCCCCCTCTCCCCTCAAAGGCTGTGTGGCATCCCCCTCTCCCCCCATTTGTATAGGATGTGTGGCATCCCCCCCTCCCCCCATAGGCTGTGTGGCATCCCCCTCTCCCCCCATAGGCTGTGTGGCATCCCCCTCTCCCTCATAGGCTGTGTGGCATCCCCCTCTCCCCCCATAGGCTGTGTGGCATCCCCCCTCCCCCCATTAGTATAGGCTGTGTGGCATCCCCCTCTCCCCCATAGGCTGTGTGGCATCCCCCTCTCCCCCATAGGCTGTGTGGCATCCCCCTCTCCTCCATTAGTATAGGCTGTGTGGCATCCCCCTCTCCCCCCATAGGCTGTGTGACATCCCCTCTCCCCCCATTTGTATAGGCTGCGTGGCTTCCCCCTCTCCCCCCATAGGCTGTGTGGCACCCCCCTCTCCCCCATTAGTATAGGCTGTGTGGCATCCCCCTCTCCCCCCATAGGCTGTGTGGCATCCCCTCTCCCCCCATTTGTATAGGCTGTGTGGCATCCCCCTCTCCCCCCATAGGCTGTGTGGCATCCCCTCTCCCCCCATTTGTATAGGCTGTGTGGCATCCCCCTCTCCCCCCATGGGCTGTATGGCATCCCCCCCTCTCCCCCCATTTGTATAGGCTGTGTGGCATCCCCCTCCCCCCATTTGTATAGGCTGTGTGGCATCCCCCTCCCCCCATAGGCTGTGTGGCATCCCCCTCTACCCCCATTTGTATAGGCTGTGTGGCATCCCCCTCTCCCCTCATAGGCTGTGTGGCATCCCCTCTCCCCCCATTTGTATAGGCTGTGTGGCATCCCCCTCTCCCCCCATAGGCTGTATGGCATCCCCCCTCTCCCCCATTTGTATAGGCTGTGTGGCATCCCTCCTCCCCCCATAGGCTGTGTGGCATCCCCCTCTACCCCCATTTGTATAGACTGTGTGGCATCTCCCCCCCAATTCCCTTAGGCTGTGTGGCTTCCCCCTCTCCCCTCATAGGCTGTGTGGCATCCCCTCTCCCCCCATTTGTATAGGCTGTGTGGCATCCCCCTCTCCCCTCATAGGCTGTGTGGCATCCCCCTCTCCCCCATTTGTGTAGGCTGTGTGGCATCCCCCCTCTCCCCCCATAGGCTGTGTGGCATCCCCCCTCTCCCCCCATAGGCTGTGTGGCATCCCCCCCTCCCCCCAATTCCCATAGGCTGTGTGTCATCCCCCTTTCCCCCCAGTCGGCTTAAGTAAAACAAAAAAAAAGTTAAACTCACCTCTCCACTGACACCGCTCCGCTGAGCGGTCTGCTCCGTGAATGGGGTGGGCATGGCCTGCGCTGCGTCAGCGTCGGCACAGGCCACGCCCACCCCATTCACGGAGCTGGCCGTAAGAAGCAGCGGCAGGCTCTGTCCCGGCCCCGCCACTGCGATCGCTGTCTTTTATCGGCAGCGATGACAGCGGCGGGGCCAGAGACAGCGCAACCGCCGCTCCTCCATCTGCTGCTTCTTCCGCCTGGGGCACATGCGAGCACCCAGGTCAGGGCAGCAGGTGGGCATGGCCTGCGCCGACTTGGTGCAGGCAACGCAGGAGCGCCGGGAACGGGTGAATTTAAAAAAAAAATTTTTTACATTCGCCCGATAAGGCGCACGGACATTTTTCCCCCACTTTTGGGGAAAAATAAGTGCGTCTTATAGGGCGAAAAATACGGTAAATCAATAAAATTGGTCTGACATCATATGACTTCAGTAAAGCCGTACTGTTTTGGGTTCAACAGGTTGTTAATTTTTAGATGGGAAATTATCTGTTTTTTTAAGAGAGTTTCCATTAGTTTGACCACTATAGATGTTAAACTAACTGGCTTGTAATTACTGGCTTCTTTTCTACTCCCCTTCTTATTGATTGGTACGACATTGACCATTCTCCAATCATCTGGAACTTCACCTGTTGAAAGGGAATGGTTCAGTATATCAGTCAGAGGGACTGCAATCACAAATCTGAGTTCTCTTAGAACTCAGGGGTGGATTCCATCTGGAACCATTGCCTTACTAACCTTAAAGCGGACCTTCACTCTGAATAAGAGTCTATCTTATATGTTTCCCACACCCTGTACATATAAAGATGGCGGCCAATGGAATAGCAGGCAGCCTGCAAACAGGAAGTGCCTTCTGCTGCTCTGCATTCTGGGATTGCTGACCTTTCCCTGACTCCAGCTCTGCTCTGTCTGAGCAAAGCACAGCTATAACTCGAACCCCCGGTACTTTATCCCTCTCTCCTCTCCTCAGTAAGTGTGATGCTTCTGAGTCAAAATGTCGGCGCCCGTATCCTAAAGTCCTGAAAAGAGTTGCAGCCCAGTGGGGGAAAGAATAATAAGTAAGTAAGTGACTAAAACCTTAAAATATAATAACTTTAGATGCTGGGGAATCCATTTTTTAAGGGTTTGGACTTTTCAATAAATCATGGTGAAGGTCCGGTTTAAGATGTACCAGCCCCCTCCCAGCTGTATGCGATGCTATTCTAAGTATGTCACACACCCCACTTCAAGAAATTCATAACGTGTGGGTAATACTGACCTGTAGAGGGCGATATGCAGAGATGCCAGGAAAAAGAGAGCCCCTCCCGGTCCATAAATACCTGGGACCTCTCATTACCCAGTCTTCATCTCTGCAGACAGCGAGCAAGTCAGAAGATGTGGTCTCCTCCTTGCACAGGGGGATTTCAGGTAGCCGGGATGACTCCCGGCCCTTTAGTTATCTATTTCCGCCTGGATCTTTTTTTTCTGTTACCTCATGCCTCCCAGCCTAGGCTGACGGTCCGGGTGAGGGTAGAAAAGCACCCTTGGTGCGTAAGAGCAAATGCTCTCCCGTGAGACCCTATATAAGAGGGTAGGCGGTCATCCGGGACGGTGACCCCGGTTTGGGATGCCCCGTCCCTTGGCCTTACACTTTGGGTGGTCCCCCCCTTTGGGTAATGCCCCTCTCTCTAGCGGGATAGCGGAGGGTAGGAGCAGGGCCCCTTATTCAGTGTTAGGTCCAAATTTTGTAATCATTAATTCTTAATAATGTTATAATGTATTAATTTATTAAATTATTCTCCCAATAGTTAACTTATTTATTACTTCATAACAGCGTGTATTTCTCTGTCAAAACGGCGCTGTGGCCGCCATTTTTATGCAGGCTTTATCCCTGAGGTAAAAGGGGCGGGGCCGGGCGTCAGGGTCAAAGCCACGGCCCGCTCCCCTCCTTCTGTCTCTTCAGAGACCGGCGCCGCGGCCGCGGTGCCGGCCATTTTGCATTGTCATGGCGGAGGGGAGCTTCTCCCCTCGCGCTTTCACTCTTGGGGGCGGGGCCGGGCTTTCCAGTGCTGCGGCCTGCCCCTGTGTCACAGGCACCGCTGAGGTGCTTTTCTCTGTGCCTGTTTCCTCAGAAGGAGCTGGCCACGCCCCCTTCTCTCCTCAATGCTGCTCTTTACCTCACGGAGAGAGGAAGCTGTCTTATATATATATATATATATATATTTTATACTCCGCTTTTCTTATTAGCCTTTTTTAATATGTCTTTCAGATATAACCTACAGTGGTGTTAGGGGGTTTCTCCCGGTCCTAGGGTCCCTGGGTTTTTAATTGGCTTATTGCAAATCCTCCCACTTGGGACATTAAAGGGGCATCCCGGGTTGCTTATATGCATAATTCCCTCGGTCATTGCAACCAACTATAAGTTCACCTTATGGAGGCATCCCCGGATACTGGGCTCGGGCTCCCCTCGGGGATTTCCAGGGATTTCCCAGGAAAATGATATATTGTTTTTTTCAGCAGAGTCTGGGCTTTAACATGAAATGTCTTGTTTGTAATTTTTAGGTGTATTCTCAATATTTTTGGGTGAAATATCTGAAAAAAATAAAAAAAAATTTATTTTTTTACAATTTGTAGTGTTTTTTTTTGTATTAAAAAAATGTAATTTTGTCAATAAAATCTTATTGCGTGTGAAATCCCAATTTCTCCCGGTTACAGCGATACCACATATGTATAGGTAGACACCCTTTCCTGCCCAGGAGACTCCTCCAAACTGAAATAGCGCTTTAGGGGATTTTCAGAAAAAATACAACTGTGATATGCGCTATGCGCACCTTGCAGTTTTGCCAGAAAAACAACCCTTTACATTTGAAATACCCCCAACAAACTATATATTCTCTGGAAGTACACACCTCAAGCTTTCTAGGTGTACCAAGCATGTTGATGTGCCCATAGTTTTCTGGAAGTAATTCCTCAATGTATTCTTTGGTTGCAAAGAGTTTCCCAAAAAAAAGGATAAAAAAGAAGAATCAAAGCCACATTTTCCTAAAAAAAACTATATACAAACAAGAAAAAACAAGTTTAATATGAAAAAGCAACATTTCCCGAACAGAACAACACCCAACATGCATAGGTTCTGTCAAGGGAAGAGTTGCCAAACACCCCAAAGTAAAGCATGTGCGTAACGGTAATTTTACTTGAAAATTTCAGTTCTGCAGACAAAGTGCGCACCTTGCGATTTTTCAACCAAAACAACCCTTTACATTTGGAATATTCCCCATAAACCATATATTCCCTGAAAGTACACATGTTAAGCTTACTAAGCGTACCCAGCTTGTTGTAGTGGGCTCATCTTCCTGGAATTAATCCCTCAAAGAATTCTTTGGTTGCGCAGGGTTTCCCTAAAAAATGTATAAAAAAGCTGAATAAAAAACACCTTTTCCTAAAATATAAATATGCAAACCAGAAAAAACAAGCTAAGTCTGAAAGCGCAAGGTCTCCCGAACAGAACAATACCCAACATGCAGAGGTACTATTAACCCTTTTAATTGCCAGCCTACTTGAGATTTTGTCACCCTCCGTTGACAGGTCATTTTTCCCCATTTTGCGCCATGTTTTGCGCCATTTTTGCGCCATTTTTGCTGTAATTTTCAGGAAAATTATATTTATATTTTTTTTGCAGCAGAGTTTAGGCTTTAACATGAAATGTCTTGTTTGTAAATTTTTATTTTGTTTTTACAATATTATTAAGTAAAAAAAAATAAATAAATAAAAACATTTTTAGAAAATGTATTTTATTAAGGAAAAGCATATTGCATGTGAAAGCCCCATTTCTACCGATTAGAACGGTACCACATATTTATTGGTAGCCCCCCGTTCCTGCCCAGGAGACCCCCCTAACTGAAACAAGTAATCTATAACATTTACAAATAAAATACAACTACCATCCACACTACAAAGGGTTAAATCGAGAAAAAAAAATGACATGGGGTCCCCCCCTCCCTAAGGGGGGGGGGCATTTTTGGGGGGGATTTAAAAATCCAAAAAAAAATGACATGGGGTCCCCCTTACCCAAAGTAACCAGCTCAGGACCAGCTATGTAGGGCTTGCAGAAACAGGGCACAGGGGCCAGCTTTTGTGGCCCCTGGCCCTGCAGGCTACAAGGCCACGCCCCCTTCTCTCCTCAATGCTGCTCTTTACCTCACGGAGAGAGGAAGCTGTCTTATATATATATATATATATATTTTATACTCCGCTTTTCTTATTAGCCTTTTTTAATATGTCTTTCAGATATAACCTACAGTGGTGTTAGGGGGTTTCTCCCGGTCCTAGGGTCCCTGGGTTTTTAATTGGCTTATTGCAAATCCTCCCACTTGGGACATTAAAGGGGCATCCCGGGTTGCTTATATGCATAATTCCCTCGGTCATTGCAACCAACTATAAGTTCACCTTATGGAGGCATCCCCGGATACTGGGCTCGGGCTCCCCTCGGGGATTTCCAGGGATTTCCCAGGAAAATGATATATTGTTTTTTTCAGCAGAGTCTGGGCTTTAACATGAAATGTCTTGTTTGTAATTTTTAGGTGTATTCTCAATATTTTTGGGTGAAATATCTGAAAAAAATAAAAAAAAAATTATTTTTTTACAATTTGTAGTGTTTTTTTTTTGTATTAAAAAAATGTAATTTTGTCAATAAAATCTTATTGCGTGTGAAATCCCAATTTCTCCCGGTTACAGCGATACCACATATGTATAGGTAGACACCCTTTCCTGCCCAGGAGACTCCTCCAAACTGAAATAGCGCTTTAGGGGATTTTCAGAAAAAATACAACTGTGATATGCGCTATGCGCACCTTGCAGTTTTGCCAGAAAAACAACCCTTTACATTTGAAATACCCCCAACAAACTATATATTCTCTGGAAGTACACACCTCAAGCTTTCTAGGTGTACCAAGCATGTTGATGTGCCCATAGTTTTCTGGAAGTAATTCCTCAATGTATTCTTTGGTTGCAAAGAGTTTCCCAAAAAAAAGGATAAAAAAGAAGAATCAAAGCCACATTTTCCTAAAAAAAACTATATACAAACAAGAAAAAACAAGTTTAATATGAAAAAGCAACATTTCCCGAACAGAACAACACCCAACATGCATAGGTTCTGTCAAGGGAAGAGTTGCCAAACACCCCAAAGTAAAGCATGTGCGTAACGGTAATTTTACTTGAAAATTTCAGTTCTGCAGACAAAGTGCGCACCTTGCGATTTTTCAACCAAAACAACCCTTTACATTTGGAATATTCCCCATAAACCATATATTCCCTGAAAGTACACATGTTAAGCTTACTAAGCGTACCCAGCTTGTTGTAGTGGGCTCATCTTCCTGGAATTAATCCCTCAAAGAATTCTTTGGTTGCGCAGGATTTCCCTAAAAAATGTATAAAAAAGCTGAATAAAAAACACCTTTTCCTAAAATATAAATATGCAAACCAGAAAAAACAAGCTAAGTCTGAAAGCGCAAGGTCTCCCGAACAGAACAATACCCAACATGCAGAGGTACTATTAACCCTTTTAATTGCCAGCCTACTTGAGATTTTGTCACCCTCCGTTGACAGGTCATTTTTCCCCATTTTGCGCCATGTTTTGCGCCATTTTTGCGCCATTTTTGCTGTAATTTTCAGGAAAATTATATTTATATTTTTTTTGCAGCAGAGTTTAGGCTTTAACATGAAATGTCTTGTTTGTAAATTTTTATTTTGTTTTTACAATATTATTAAGTAAAAAAAAATAAATAAATAAAAACATTTTTAGAAAATGTATTTTATTAAGGAAAAGCATATTGCATGTGAAAGCCCCATTTCTACCGATTAGAATGGTACCACATATTTATTGGTAGCCCCCCGTTCCTGCCCAGGAGACCCCCCTAACTGAAACAAGTAATCTATAACATTTACAAATAAAATACAACTACCATCCACACTACAAAGGGTTAAATCGAGAAAAAAAAATGACATGGGGTCCCCCCCTCCCTAAGGGGGGGGGGGCATTTTTGGGGGGGATTTAAAAATCCAAAAAAAAATGACATGGGGTCCCCCTTACCCAAAGTAACCAGCTCAGGACCAGCTATGTAGGGCTTGCAGAAACAGGGCACAGGGGCCAGCTTTTGTGGCCCCTGGCCCTGCAGGCTACAAGTCCGCATAGCCCGTGGGCCCGGGCTCTTCTGCCCCCCCTGGGCTTTGGGGAGGCAGGTAATGGGAGTGCCGTGGATTAATGACAAGTCACCCGCTAGTCACAGGTGACTTGCCACCTCCCCCAGCCTTGTGAACTGGTATAGGGGTCATGGACCCCTTACCAATTCACAAGGGGTTAAATGTAAAAAAAAAAAAAAAACACAGACACAAACAAAGAGAAAAAATTATTTTATTATTTTTTTTTATTTTTAATACTCACCTCCCATCCATCCTGGAGCACTGTGTCCCTCGGTGATCACTGGCTTCTGCTCACCTGCTGGAAGCCTTTTATAGCTGCTGGATGACAGAACACGAAGGGTTAATTAAAAAAAAAAATGACATAGGGTCCCCCTTCCCGGGGAGGGGGACCCCATTTTTATTTGGAATTTTAAGGGTTAAAAACCCTTAAAAATCCAAAAACAAAATGACGTGGGGTCCCCCTTACCCAAGGTAACCAGCCCGGGACCAGCTATGGGGGCTTGTAGGCACAGAGTGGGGGGGCCAGCTTTTGTGGCCCCCCCACCCTGCAGCCTACGAGCCCACATAGCCTATGTGGGCCCGGGCTCTTCTGCCCCCCCCCTGGGCTTTGGGGAGGCAGGTGACTTGCCACCCCCCCCAGCCTTGTGAACTGGTATAAGGGGTCACATGGACCCCTTAGCAGTTCACAAGGGGTTAAATGTGGAATAAAAAAAAACACAGACACATAAAAAAAAATGATCTTTATTATTTTATTTTTTTTACTTTACTCACCTCCGATCCTGTGTCCCCCGGCGATCTCCGCTGACAGCCTGCTCGCTGTTTGGAACAGAGAGCCTGGGGAGGAGGGGGGCCATCACACCCCTCTCCTCCTCTTCTGCTCCGTGCTCCAAGCACCGAGCAGACTGATTCAGTCTCGGGGGCTTGGGCAGAAGAAGCCGGCTGCTGGTGACATCACAATGATGTCACCTGACCCCACCCCCAAGGGGCGGGGCTAACAGTCGAGATGCAGGAAGTGGGGGGGAGGGCATTTTCTGCCCTCTCCTCGCCACCAAAGAGGCTGGGGGGGCACCCCCAGTGAAGAGAAGACCCGGAGGGAGGCAGCGCGACCACAGGTAAGCAAATGTCATTTTTATTTTTTTATTTTTTTACAGTCAGCAGCTGTTGCTGCCGAAGCGGGGGGGGCTATTCCGGGGGCTCTCCTGGAGCCATCCGACCCCCCACGGGGAAACGGATGGCACCAAATTAAAGAGGAGACCCGGCCGGATCCAACGAGGGGTCAGGTGAGTATTTTTCATTTTTATTTTTTATACTAGGAGCAGGGATATTCGAGCACGTTACACCTACGGGCTTGGCACTTAAGGCCCAGCCAAGCCAGCACGTAGGTGTTACGTGCTTGGCACTTAAAGGGTTAAAGATGGTGAGGACAAAACGCATTGACCAAATGGCTTGTCATGGTTTTGCCAGTGTTGGGTCAGCCATGAGGCCGGTTTGTGCTTCAGCGCTGCTGCTGGTGGCTACCAGGTCGGTGGTCAGGGACCTGTTGACTTCTTCCGGGTTAGATCCGGATAGTGACGAGTTCCTTGGCCTTAAAAGATGTGAATTGTTTTTGTCATTTGTACTAGCCGCCTTGGATGACACACTGATGATGTGTGGCAGAACGTCGGCTCTATTGGTGACTATTCGGCGTTCGGTTTGGTTGCGCCAGTGGGTGGCTGATTTTGTGTCTAAAAAGTCGCTGACCGCTCTTCCCTTTGTGGGATTACGGCTCTTTGGTGAGAAGTTGGATTCAGTTGCCAAGGGTGGTAAGTTACCTCAACGCAAAAAACAGCATCGTCCCTTTCGGGGGCGGGTTCCTTTGCTCCTTCCTTTCGTGGGGCTAGAACTGGCAGAGGAATTGTTTTCCCCGCAGCCAGAGGAGATTCCTGGAACAAGGGCAGAGGACGTGCCCGCCCAGGATACAGCTGGGGCTCTAAGCCCAAACCCGCTGCCAAGCCAGCTCAGCAATTAGGGGGCGCCCTCACCCATGTGGGTGGGGGGACGGCTGCAACACTTCTCCCAGGTCTGGGACCGGGAAGTGGTGACTTCCGGCTACAAGCTGGAGTTCGAGCTCCGGCCCCCTCCCAGATTCCTCAGGTCTTGGGTGCCTTCGGACCTTCTGGCCGCGCAGGATCTCCAGGCGGCAGTAAAGAGTCTGTTGGATATGGCAGTTATTTGCCCAGTGCCCCCCTCAGACAGGGGTCGGGGCATTTATTCCAATCTGTTCACGGTGCCCAAGAAGGACGGCTCGGTTCGACCCATTCTGGATCTAAAGATCCTCAACAGGTTCGTCCGTCCGCGGAAATTTTGCATGGAAACGCTGCGTTCAGCTATCCATTCTCTTCAGCAGGGGGACTTTCTGACGTCCGTAGACATCAAGGACGCCTATCTGCATGTGCCGATTTTTCCAGCGCACCAGAGATTTCTCAGGTTCGTGGTGGAGGATCGGCATTTTCAGCTTGTGGCAATTCCTTTTGGTCTTACCTCGGCTCCAAGGGTTTTCACCAAGGTGCTGGCCGGGGTGATGGCTCTCCTCAGAGAGGGGTATTCGCATTGTCCCTTATCTGGACGACCTTCTCATTATGGCATCTTCCTTCAGCCAAGCGGTATTGGACACCAGAACTGTGGTGTCCACTCTGGAGAGATTCGGGTGGGTGATCAACTACCCCAAGTCCTCCCTTTCTCCGTCCAGGTTAGTGTCTTTTCTGGGAATGTCCCTGGATACTTCCCAGGCCAGGGTGTTTCTTCCTCAGTCCAAGGTTCTCTTGATTCAGGAGTTGGTTCAACTCCTCCTGTCTATCCCTCGTCCGGCCATCAGACTGGGGATGAGGCTGGTGGGATTGATGGTAGCCTCCTTTGAAGCGGTTCCCTTTGCTCAGTTCCACACAAGGACACTCCAGCTCCATCTGTTGGCGGCCTGGGACGGGTCGCCACTGTCGTTGGATCAGTCCTTCCTGATGACCCCCCGAGTTCGGTGCTCCCTTCAGTGGTGGCTGGATCCAATCAATCTGTCGAGGGGCAGATCCTTTCTGGCCCCTTGTTGGGAGACGGTCACCACGGATGCCAGTCTATCAGGATGGGGGGGGTTCTGGAAGGATCATCAGTTTCAGGGACTGTGGGGGCCTCAGGAGGCTCACGAGTCCATCAATGTTCTGGAATTGAGGGCCATCAGGATGGTTCTGTTTCACTTGACTCATCAGTTGCAAGGATTGCCGGTTCAAAGTCCGGTCGGACAATAGGACAGCGGTCGCCTACATCAATCACCAGGGAGGGACTCGCAGCAGGAGTGCCCTCAAGGAAGTGTCTTTGATTCTGGCCTGGGCGGAGACCCACGTCCCGTACATTTCAGCAGTTTACATTCCGGGAGCGGAGAACACGGAGGCGGACTCTCTGAGCAGGTTCTCAGCTCGCCGGGGGGAATGGTCTCTCAGCCCCAAAGTGTTTCGCTTGATTTGTCTCAGGTGGGGGTCCCCGGTGGTGGACCTCTTTGCCTCTCGTCACAATCACAAACTTCCGACATTTGTGTCTCTCTCACGGGATCCACTGGCTCTGGTAGTGGATGCCATGTCTCTGAACTGGAGGGATCTGGGGTTTCTGTATCTGTTCCCTCCATCTCCCTAGGTGGCCAGAGTGGTGCGCAAGCTGGCCCTGGAGGGTGCGTCAGCAATTTTGGTGGCTCCAAGGTGGCCAAGACAGGTTTGATTCGCAGATGTGGTAAGGTTAGCAGAGGATCAGTTCGTTCTGCCCCTGCTGCCGGATCTGCTCACCCAGGGTCAACTACGTTATCCCAATTTACCGACGCTGGCTTTGATGGCGTGGCTGCTGAAACCTTCATCTTGAAGGAGGAAGGTCTTTCCGATGCTGTGATTCGAACTCTCATTAGTGCTAGGAAGCGGTCTTCCTCTAATATCTACTATAGGACTTGGAGGTCTTATATTGATTGGTGTGAGATCAGGGCGTTGCCTTGTAGGGAATTTTCCATCTCCAGAATACTGGAGTTTCTTCAACATGGTCTGGACCTGGGGCTCCAGCTTAGTACTCTGAAGGGGCAGGTTTCTGCCCTGGCGGTGTTCTTTCAAAGGTCATTTGCCCTACATCCTTTGGTTAAGACTTTTTCCAGGGAGTCACGCACGTGCGGCCTCCTAGAAAACCTTTGCTCCCTGTTTGGGATTTGAATTTGGTTCTTTCTGCTCTTCAGGATTCTCCTTTTGAGCCCTTGAATGATATTGCCTTGTCTTAACTTACGCATAAGGTGGCCGTTTTGGTAGCCATCACTTCGGTTAGACGTGTCTCTGAGTTGGCGGCTTTGTCCATTCAAGCCCCGTACTTTGAGGGGCATCAGGACAAGGTGGTTTTTCGTTTCAAGTCCGATTTCCTTCCTAAGGTTGTTTCTGCCTTTCACCTAAACCAAGACATTGTTCTGCCCTCTCTGTGTCCTAATCCCAGCAATGACAAGGAGAGGGCCCTGCATTCTTTGGATGTGGTTCGTGTTGTGAAGTATTATTTGGAGGTAACGTCTTCCTTTCGTAAGACGGATGCCTTTTTTGTGGTGCCCTCCGAGCCCCGAAAAGGCTTGGCGCCTGCCAAGTCTTCCATTAGTAAATGGATCCGTCAGACCATAGTTGGGGCCTATTCTGCCAAAGGGAAGGTACCCCCTTTTCGTGTTACTGCTCATTCTACTCGTGCGGTTGGGGCGTCCTGAGCTTTTCAGCACCAGGCCTCTGTTGAGCAAGTTTGTAAGGCTGCTACTTGGTCTTCTGTTCACACTTTTTCCAAGTTTTACAAGGTTGATGTTCGGGCCTCAGCGGATGCTGTGTTTGGCCGCAGAGTTCTGCAAGCTGCAGTGGTTTAAGTTGTGCCTTGTTGCCTTGTTTTGGATCCTCGCCCTTTATGGACACTGCTGTTGGATGTCCCACACGTTATGAATTTCTTGAAGCGGGGTGTGTGACATACTTACAATACCCATTTTACAGGTGAGTATTCACAAAATGGTATTATTGCCATGCCTGCTATAGGTTTGAAAGTCACTAACTGAAAATACTGAACAGAAGTAGCTATTCAGATGGTCTGCCACAGCCTTATCTCCATCAATATAATTATTTTCCCTATTTCTAATTTTTGAGACTACACTGGTTTTCTTCTTTCTATCGCCAATATATTGGAAAAAGGTTTTATCTCCCCTCTTCACAGATTTGGTCATTTCTTCCTCCTTTTTCCCTTTAGCAGTATTTATAGCTTCCTTCTGTTTAACTATATATGCCTCTCTGTCAGCAACACTTCCACTTTTTTTATACTTCTTATAGGCAGACTTCTTTTCTTTTACGATAGTGCTGACTTCCCTAGTAAACCAAAGTGGTCTCTTCTTCCTTTTATCCTTGCTAGTATGTTTCATGAATTGCTTAGTTACCTTTAAGATGGTCATTTTTTTACTACCTAATGCCCTTTCTACATAGTCCACCATTTACTTGAAGTTTGTTTTCCTAAAGTCCAGCACTTTAGTTCTGGTGTGGGATTGCACAATGTCTGTTCTTACCCTGAACCACAAGCATTGATGGTCACTGGAACCCAGATTTTCTTCAACCCTGACCTTAGAAACCAGATCCCCATTGGTCAGAATTAAGTCCAGAATGTTATCTCCTCTAGTTGGTGACGTCACAATTTGTTTTAGAGATGCTCCATTAAGGGCCTCTAACATATTCCTGCTTTTGCAGCTTGAGATATTCCAGTCCACACCAGGCATGTTGAAGGCTGTCTGACCACAGCTCCCTCCTTACTCTGCATGGTAAACCAGAGAGTTTCTAGTTCATTATGTGTATGCTGAATTATTGTTGACTTAAGTATTGTTGATTTAAGGTTCCATGCATCTCGGCAGTACACATACCAGGAGTGGACAACTTGCAAGCCGATTATCTCAGCAGTGCGGTCCTGCATTAGGGGTAAAGTCAGAGGGTCTTTCAATCTCTATGCATGCTCTGGGGGATTCCAGAAATAGATCTCTTTGCTTCACAACACAATCGAAAGGTTTTGAGGTTTGTGTCCCGGTCCAGGGATCCTCTAGCAATAGCAACAGATGCCCTGACTCTTCAGTGGTCAGCATTCAAACTTCTTTATGCATTCCACTCCTGGGTCAAATACTAAATAAGATAGCTCGTGAGGGAGTCCCAACAATTCTGGTGGCTCCTCGGTGGCCAAGGAGCCACCAGATCTTCTCACACAAGAGCCTCTAAGGCACCCCAATTCAAGAATTTTGGCTTTGACGGCCCAGCTATTGAAACCTTCATCTTGGACAAAAGAAGTTTTTCTGCCAGAGTCATCCAGACTCTGATTCAGGCCATGAAGAAGTCTTCATCAATGATCTGGTGAGCATTTATTGCTTGGTGCTAATCCAGAAGGTTCGCTTGAACTTTTTTTTTCTTTTCCCAGAATATTGGACTTTTTGCAAAAAGGTCTTGATGCAGGTCTTCAATTGAGTACTTTAAAAGGACAAAAATCTGCTATTTTTTCAGAAACCCATAGCTTTAGCAGTACGATTGGTTAAGTCTCCTTAAGTGTTACATAAGGACAAGGCTGTCTTCCGGTTTAAACAGGATTTTCTTCCCCTTTTCATCTTAATGAAGAGGTGGTTTGGCCTTCCGTATCTCCTGCTCCAGGAAATGGTTCTTCACTCACTGGATGTAGTGAGAGCATTGAAATATTATCTCACTGCTACACAACCCTTCCGTAGGTTAGATTCCTTATTTGTCATACCTGAGGGGCCACGGAAAGGGCTTCTACCAACTAAGTCGACCATTAGCATATGGATGAAATAATCAGTGGTAAGAGCCTATGTCACCAAAGGGAAGGATCCTGTCTTTAGAATTATTGCTCATTCGACACAAGCTATTGGAGAAACTGAGGGTTTTCAGCATCAAGCTTCAGTAGAACAAGTATGCAAAGCCGCTACTGGTCTTCAGTTCATACATTTACCAAATTTTATAGGGTGGATGTTAGAGCCTTGGCGGATGCCGCTTTTGGTAGGAAAGCATTACAGACTGCAGTAAACTAAATGTCTTATTCCTGATAGAAAGGAATAAGGTTTTGGGGGATCCTACCCTGAATTAATGGTACTGCTTTTGGAGGTCCCATTCCTCACTGAATTCCTGATGGCCTGAAGTAAAATGAAAGAGAAAAGACAATTCTGCGAGTACTCACCTGTAGGATTGATTTCTTTTTCATTATTACTTCAGGACATCAGACCCTCCCTATCTGCTAGGTTAATATATCCATGCTTAGTCTTGGTGGAGTTGAAAATATGTAAATAGTTTGATCAGCATAAAAAAAAAACTAAGCAGAGAGAGTTGTGTAATCTGTCTCCAGCCATTTGTCTCCAAAAAGAGATAGAAGAATACCTCCCGGACCTTTGTCTTACAATCCATGGCCTTTGGCCGAGAGGTTAACCCAATTGTTACTGAATTCTTCTGTTGTCCTGAAGTAATAAAGATAAATACATTCTAGAGGTGAGTTCTTAACGAATTATATTTTCTTTATTACCAGTCTAAGGAATTTGACTATGGGATCCCTTTCACTGGCACCAGTGAACAGAATCCAGCCAGCTCTGCTAGATAAAAGCCCACTATGTCTGCTATAATGTTTGGAATGTATGCATGGGTTCTGAATATGTATTTAGCTTTTTATTAAGGATCACAACAAACTTAGGGTTCTTTAACATATATTATTATATTATATTTTTATTAGCATCACTGTGCCTAGGATCTCAGCTTTGAAGCTGTGTCCTGAGAGCAGGCTTTCAACAGTCGGTCGATCTGGTTGCAGACTTTCCCACACAGTCCAGAGCCACAGGTGAGAAATGTAGCAGGGACTCCTTTTGATGCTGTGACCCCCTTTAATGCAGTGTGTTTACAGATCTCTCATGTTTACATTTGTGTCATTGTAATTGGATAGCAATATATCAGTTGTGGTTGTATTGTCAAATAGTCAATATCATTTAACATTTGTAGTATTCCTCGAATTTTTAATATTATAAAGCTTAATGTGTAACCTAATGTGGTTATGAAGCCAATATAATAAGCCGAACAGAACTCACACCGTCAAGACGAAAGTTTAGGCCCTACAAAGATCGTAAGAAAAGCTCTCGGTCATCCATCCCCCACTAAAACACCCAATACCGCGTCGGTTATTAGATTGGTGGGTCACCCGCTACTTCTCTCACCAAATATCATGATGTCTGTCCAATACAAATCTCTCCCAGGTGTTGAAAATATTTCTCCACTGACCTTTCCCTGCTGAGCTGAGCCTCCACCCACTCCATCTGGAATACATGCTTGTGCTTGCCCAAGAAGAGCCCCAGGGAGGGGGTTCCGGCGAAATCTAGGATTGCAGTATGCACTTCTTCCCTGGCATTGAAATTATACAAGAGAGGCGTATTACACTCTGATGCACTATGGACCTTTGCTGGCCAGATGTAAAGCATTGCCAATTCAGGAGTGTACAGCTAATAATTAATTAAGAATTTCAGGTTGTATGCGACAACCATACACCAAAAGATACTGACCTGTGGACAGTTCTGCTGCCCCCCCCCCCCACACACACATTTGAGACATTTCGATGAGGGTAAATATATGTGGTGTGTACCAACCTGAGGAACATTTCCCTGTAGGTAGAGGCTGGGATTGTCCTCCAGGTGGTCCAGAGTGCCTTCGAGACCCCCTCAAGAGTTAATGTAGGAAAGTATGTAATCCAGTGGATTAACCCTGAGGTTCTAGTGTTGTAGTCTAAGCTGTCCCTGAGAAACCAGTAAAGTTTTGTCGTGGAGTGAAACACACATCTTTGGGGGTGATTTTTTAAAATATATTCTGACAGGAATCAGAATGCTGCTGGTCCTACAAAGGATAGGGGAATTTTGATCTGACTTGGATCCAAGGTAGTGGGGAATGAGTTTGTTTGTCAGAAGTCTGATTGTTTTATTGATTTGGCACAGAGATCAACTGGTCTGGTTCAAATCTAATTCCCCATCCCTCTGCCCTGTTGTCAAAGGGAGGCAAGAAAAGTGAAGTGTGGCTGTTAGTGATTTATGGTGCTAAAGTGGAACCATGATGTTATTTTCTGGAAGTTGGAATCATGACTTGAGAATGTGTTATTAACTGTGTTGTGTAACCGGCTAAATTGCACCATCCCCTGTTTTGGAAGAATTGGTCTGTGTCTGAATTCTTGTACCACCCTTCACATCCGTAATTGGATTACAAATTTGGCATCCCACAAACAGAATTATGACAATGAGCGAATGGTCACCCCAAGTCCCATTATCCCCATACTGCAGGTCACCCAGTTGATCCAGCATAGCTGCTGATTGTTCCAGTGGGCCCCTCAACTATACCACAGGGACCCCCAGTTGATATAAACTCATAAACCAAGACCATTACATCCAGGGTTAATGACATCTCCCCTGCTGAATTTTGATGGGGATTATATGTCTCTGTGTGACTGGGCCTAGACGATATGAGGCATAATGAGGGTCTATCAATTACATGGTTTGGTGCAAGTGGAAGTGGCTCTGGGGTTACCAAGGAGACGCACATGCCATGTTAGTCTCTGACTGCAGCTAACCACCTTTCCATACCCACCAAAGGGGTGGTATGGTTGGAGATTAAGGTGGGGGGAACATGTGTTGACATTAAAGGGCATTGTGTTGGGGGGGCCTACCTGACCTTCAGAGATACCAGTGATTCTGGGGATAAACATCATCCCTTAACTAGATGCTGGTTGCGCTAGGTGGCTGGGGGAATGCTATTCGTGACTCACCCTGTGATGATCCGCTCAACAGCCAGCTCTTAAGGCCACCCAGGTGCATGGTGACAGGGAGGTTGGCATTGGGATCATCTAGATGCCTCGGAAGGACCCAGTGGTTGTTCCCCCTTGTCAGGAAATCATGAGGCCCCTTGAAATTGGGACCCATCGGGCTCTGGCTGGCTTACCTGACCTCCGAGCTCCCTGGGGTGCTGGTCCAGGTGCTGTCTATTGTTAATGCTGGGAAAGCCCTAGTAAGGTTGCTAAACCCAGATAGAGAAGCCAAAGTAACCCAGGAACCATTTTGTCAAAAGTGTGGATCCTGACCAGTGGTCAGCCGAGGGGGAGCAGTATCTTCTCAGGGAGCCCTATTCATGAGAGACATCAAGCCATCTTGTAGGCCCTGGAGATAGACTGGGAGGGGCTGACATCAGAGTAGGTGGGAAAGAGGCCCTGGTCAGGGAAGTTCATCATATCTTTGCTCTGAATGATTTGGAGCCTGGCAGGACCACATAAATTCAACGCGGCATTAATACCAGGAACCATCTATTCATCCCCGAGAGGTAATGCCACATTTCCCTATTTGTATCAGGAGGTAAAGGAGCTGCTGGAAAAAAATGCAGGAGGGCAGGGGAGAGCCAGAGTCCTTGGGCAGCCCCCAGTCCCTTGCCCGAGTTAGGCGATGACAAGTTTTAATCTTCACTAGACCTCACCTCTGGCAACTGAGGAGTTCCCCTGGCTGAGGCCGATAAGGAGAAGACCGCCTTTGTCACCCCAATGGGCCTTCATAATTTCAACACCATGCCCATTGAGTTGGTGAATGCTCCTGCCACTTTCCAGAATTTGATGGAACGCTATCTGGGAAGTTTGAATTTTGACCATGTATTGATCTAGATGATGTGATTTTTCTTCAAGACGCTTCAACCAACCTGTAGCTCACTTGAAAATGTTTTTGACCCAGCTAGGGCAGTTCAATTTTAAATTGAAACCCAAGAAATGCAACTTGCTAAAAAAAGAAATTCAGTATCTGGGGCACGTCATCTCTGCACAAGGTGCAGGCGATTCTAAGTTGGAAAATCACCCTGCACCATCACTGCACTATGGGCATTTTTGGGCCTAATCAGGTACTACCTCCAGTTTGTGCACAATTTCGCACACAAGGCAGGGTCCCTGTATTAAACGGACATGGTTTGGCGAAGGGCAAAGTGCCTGGGTGCCAGCCTTTGGGTGCCAGGCCAGGCTGTCTTTGTTGATCTCGAGTGTTGCTTGGCCTCTGCACTCATTCTGGCCTTAACTTACTTTAAACGACCCTGGCTGTACACTAATGCCAATATGGTAAACTTGGGAGCTTTCCTTACCCAGAAGTATGAGGGCAAGCTGGAACCTCTGGGAAACTGAGCACAACCCCGCTTCCTACAACTCCTTCAAGCTGCAACTACTGTCCTTATTCCGGGCCATGACTGACTAGTTCAAAGACTACCTGACTGGTGCATGATTTACTGTCATTCAGGGCTGTATTTAGAGTTCATGCTGCCCTAGGCACTATCTGTGCTTACGCCCCCTCCCCCACAGCTAAGTGCACCTGGGGCATCCCTTTTAGGAATGCCTCATGTGTGAACTCCCTCATCCCTGCAGCTGAGGTGATTCAGATAGGATGGGCATGGCAGCACACCTTACACTGCTTTATGCAGTGCTTTAGTATGTACACCATAAAGCACTGACTGGAAAAAGACTGTGCATATGCCATGGTAATAGCAGAAAGGTAAGTTGTGTGAGCGATCTGAGGGTTTCACACAGTGGGGCATCCAAAATCAGGATGCCACAGAGCAAATCCTGGTGATAGGTTCACGTTAAAGCAGAACAAAACCCATCAACAGCCAGCCTAGCATCTAAAAGATTCCAGGGCCAGCCACTGGCTTTTTCCTGGTGCATCCCAAACTGGGATGGCCCGCTGTGTAAAACCGTGCAGGGGGCCATTAAAAATTACCTTTTTGCCCAGGTCAACAACACATGTTCTCCTTCAAATGACTCTGATTGTTTTCTATGGGGAGCTGCGCTGCTGCATTCCCAATGGTGTGCATACGCTCCAGACCCAGCCATTCTGATAGGCTGGGAGCTGTTTTGCCAAAGAAGTAAATGGCTCATATTGGCTTTGCACCCAAAATGAACAAAACCTGAGATGTCAAAATCCCTGGTTTTGTTCTGCTTTAAGCAAAAGCAAAACAAAACCAAAGGGGCAGCAAAACTGGCTTTACAGGGCCAGTGACTATGGCCAATGGCGTAACTAAATGTGACTGGGCCCTGGTGTGAACATTACATGGGGCCTTTTCAGGAATCATACAGGTAACTTTTTCCAGACTTTCATTGGATGTAGCAAGACAACTGAAACAGAGATTAATGGAGCTTCCTTTCTCAAGATGATGCCACGTAAGCACAAATCTGATAAAGGAAGAGGGGTGACACTGATAGGGCCCCCCCCTGACCTCCTGGGTCTCAATGTGGTCACACCCCCTATAGTTACACCCTGGTAGCTGCTGTGTGTGTTAACATGTGTACTGGTAACTTGTTCGGCTGCTGGAAATCATGGAGGGCAGAGCGCTGCCCTTAAGTAACTGTATGTACTCTTTATTTTAGGATAGATGTGTGCTTATCCCAGGCATGTTTAAATTCAGTGACTGTTGATTTTTCAACTACCTCTGCTGGAAGTTTGTTCCACGCATCTACTACTCTTTCTGTAAAATAATTTTTCTCTAACATTGCTCCTGCTCTTCCCCCCGACTAGCTTCAGGTTGTGCCCCCTTGTTCTGTCATTAAGTTTCTTCTTAAAAACACTTCCCTCCTGAACCTTATTCAATCCTTTTACATATTTAAAGGTCTCAGTCATGTCCCCCCTCTCCCTTCTTTCCTCCAGGCATGTTAAAATCACCTGTAATTACAATGTCCCCCTTCTCTGCCATTCCACTGATTTCATCTATTAACAGGTTATCTATATCCTCAGATTGTCCAGGGGGCCTATATATCACACCAATTATGACCACAGCTCTCTCCTTAGTCTGCATGGTAACCCAGAGAGTTTCTAGTTCATTATGTGTATGCTGAATTATTGTTGCTTGACGTCTTGACATAAATGGCTACTCCACCACCCTTTCTATCCAATCTGTCTTTTCTGTACAATGTGTAACCGGGTATGGCTATCTTCCAGCCATTGTGATCCTTGAACCAAGTCTCTGTAATTGCAACAAGATCTAATTCATCTCTGGATATGATAGCCATTAATTCACAGAGCTTGTTGCCCAAGCTGTGAGCATTGGTACACATCATGTGGATGTTGTTGGTATTGTATTCTAGTGTGTCCTTGATCTTTTCCACCTCTACCCTACCACTGACCGGGTTTCCTAAAGTGCCAATTTCCTGCTTCATTTTAAATGGTAGGGGACAGAAATCACCCTTACAAGTTACATCTCTGTCCCCTTCCTCTAGTTTATATCAAAAAATGCCCTTAGTTCCACTCCAAGTTCTTCTGTGCCTTTCTGTGAAGGATGCAAGCCATCCCTCTTGAACAACTCCTTGCTTGACCACCTTCTAATATCATGACTAGGGATGAGCGAATCGATCCGGACGAACCCGGATTCGATCTGAATTTCAGGAAAAATTTGGATCGAATCCGAATTTCCCCGCGATTCGATCGCTCGAAGTTTTCCTTTAACATCCATTCATTTACATTTACAGGCATTCTAAGATGGCGGACGGGACATGTCTGGACATCTATCCCGCGCCAGTGCAAGCTGGGGCAGTCACATGCAGCCTATCAGCAGCCAGCAAGCCCGGTGATGTCACAGCGCTATTTAAGTCGGCCATCTTGCTTTTCCTTCCTCATTTCTCTATTGCATTCGTGAGAGACAGAACGTTGTAGTGAGGGAGAGAGGCAGTTAGACAGGCAGGGACAGACAGGGACAGGCTGGAGACAGGCAGGAGACAGACAGGAGACAGACAGAAAGTCAGCGAAAAACAGGGAAAGGTAGGAAAAATCGGAGGCTGTCACAGGGAGATTTTTTTTTTTTTTTCATCCAGCCTGAGTGTTACTAGCTGGCTGACTGGCTTTGTTAGCGTTTTCAGGCTGCTTATACTAACTAACTGTGCATATATACTGAACTGATCTTAAGTCTGCTGTGAGGCATCCCATTCTGTGACTACACCAGCCTCTGTTTAAGACCATATAACCATTTGCACTTATTCTAATTGAAATTAGGCCTGATAAAGACACTTTTGCTGTTCATAGCACTACTGGACCCTGCCAGGTGTACTTACTGCTGGTTTTTAGGGCATCCCATTCTGTGACTACAGCAGCCTCTGTTTAAGACCATATAACCATTTGCACTTATTATAATTGAAATTAGGCCTGATAAAGACACTTTTGCTGTTCATAGCACTACTTGTCCCAGGTTCACTGCTGGGTTTTTAGGGCATCCCATTCTGTGACTACAGCAGCCTCTGTTTAAGACCATATAACCATTTGCACTTATTCTAATTGAAATTAGGCCTGATAAAGACACTTTTGCTGTGCATAGCACTACTTGTCCCAGGTTCACTGCTGGGCTTTTAGGGCATCCCATTCTGTGACTACAGCAGCCTCTGTTTAACACCATATAACCATTTGCACTTATTATAATTGAAATTAGGCCTGATAAAGAAGATTTTGCTGTGCATAGCACTACTGGACCCTGCCAGGTGTACTTACTGCTGGTTTTTAGGGCATCCCATTCTGTGACTACAGCAGCCTCTGTTTAACACCATATAACCATTTGCACTTATTATAATTGAAATTAGGCCTGATAAAGACACTTTTGCTGTTCATAGCACTACTTGTCCCAGGTTCACTGCTGGGTTTTTAGGGCATCCCATTCTGTGACTACAGCAGCATCTGTTTAACACCATATAACCATTTGCACTTATTCTAATTGAAATTAGGCCTGATAAAGACACTTTTGCTGTGCATAGCACTACTTGTCCCAGGTTCACTGCCGGGTTTTTAGGGCATCCCATTCTGTGACTACAGCAGCCTCTGTTTAAGACCATATAACCATTTGCACTTATTATAATTGAAGTTAGGCCTGATAAAGACACTTTTGCTGTTATTAGCACTACTTGTCCCAGGTTCACTGCTGGGTTTTTAGGGCATCCCATTCTGTGACTACAGCAGCCTCTGTTTAACACCATATAACCATTTGCACTTATTCTAATTGAAATTAGGCCTGATAAAGACACTTTTGCTGTGCATAGCACTACTTGTCCCAGGTTCACTGCTGGGTTTTTAGGGCATCCCATTCTGTGACTACAGCAGCCTCTGTTTAACACCATATAACCATTTGCACTTATTATAATTGAAATTAGTCCTGATAAAGACACTTTTGCTGTTCATAGCACTACTGGACCCTGCCAGGTGTACTTACTGCTGGTTTTTAGGGCATCCCATTCTGTGACTACAGCAGCCTCTGTTTAAGACCATATAACCATTTGCACTTATTATAATTGAAATTAGGCCTGATAAAGACACTTTTGCTGTGCATAGTCTTACTGCTGCCTGCCAGGTGCACTGCTGGTTTTTGGGGCATCCCATTCTGTAACATAGCATACCCCTCTTTATTTACACTAAGCAGCTCTCTTATTTACACTAGGCAGGCCTGTTGGAGGCTGAGTGTTACTGCTCACTTTTGGTGTGCATTATATTCTGTTAAATATAGACCCACCGCTGCCTGGGGGTTCTTAAAATATCACCTACTACCACACCAGTTAGACTATGTCGGGCAGACAAGTGCCTGGAAGTGAAAAGAGGAGTGGCAGAGGCCAAGATTCCGCAGGCAGAGCTCGCAGCAGACTGGGGGCCAGTAGCAGCAGGAGTCACGCTGAGACACCTAATCTGCCAGTATCTGCCAGCGGTCGGGTCTCCACCAGTAACGCATCTGCCATGGTTGAATGGTTGACGCGCTCATCAACAACATCATCACAACTTACGTCTGAGACCCCCAGTCTAGGGTCGGTAGGTTCCTCTGACACAACCCTGAGTTGGCATGCCCCGAGAGCAGACCCTGTCCTCCCATTGCCTCTGTCCTACGCCGTTCCCTCCCCCAGCGACGTATCCTATGCTTTGGGTTCAGCTCCTCTCTTTAGTGAGGAGGACGATCAGATAGAGGACAGTCAGCAGCTACTGCCCAGCCAAGAAATGGAGGTGGCTTCTTTAGCTAGGCAGACAAGTAGTGAAGTGGACAGTGTCGTGGGTGCTGCGAGCGTTCCAGCTCCTGCGCCAGACACTGTTGACGAATCCACGAACATCAGTGACGTACAGCCACAACTCGGCGATAATGATGATGACGATGAAGCCGATCGCACTTGGGAGCCGGGTGATGAAGGGGCTTCATCGTCATCATCAGGAGAAGAGGGGCGCAGGTTGCCCCGGAGTCAGCAGCTCAGGCAGCAAGGTGGCAGCAGCATGGCTGGCAGGCAGCATGGGGGCACAATTGTAAAGCCTGGAGCCAAACGGGGCTGGGGCCGGGGTAGAGCACCTGCTGCGCGGCAGGCTACCTTATCGGGAGGTAGTGGGGCAGGGGTTCCTGGAGTTGGCAACAGCAGCAGCGAATCAGTGAGGCCTGTTGGTGGAAAAAGTAGCTACTCGGCAGTGTGGCAGTTTTTCCTGAAGCATCCGCAGGAGGGTAACATGGCCACATGCAAGATATGTAGGCAGAAGGTGAAGCGTGGCCAGGGTCCAAATGTTGGCACCACGGCCCTGCGTCAACATATGCAGCTTCACCATAAAGCGGCCTGGGAGAACCTAGGCTCCGGAGAGGTGGGCCAGACTGCTTCCTCACCGAGTGGCACGCCGCTCCCAATTTCTGCCAGCCAAGGCTCCAGCACCTCAGCCGAAGGCAGCTGTGCGTCATACCCATCCTCTGTCGCTCCTGCTCCTCCTCCTCCTCCAAGTCATGCATCCCGCCAGCAATCCATCAGCGAAGCCATGTCCAAGAGACAGCAGTATGCGCCCACTCATCCTACGGCGCAGAAGCTGAATGTGCTCCTGTCCAAGTTGCTGGTGCTGCAGTCGCTCCCTTTTCAGGTGGTGGAATCTGCACCTTTCAGAGAACTGATGGCTTGTGCCGAGCCGAGGTGGAGAGTCCCAAGCCGTCATTTCTTTGCCAAGAAGGCAGTACCAGCGCTGCACACTTTTGTTGAACAGAAGGTGGGCCAGTCCTTGAGCCTGTCGGTGTGTAGCAAAGTGCATGGCAGCGCCGACATCTGGAGCTGTAACTACGGTCAGGGACAGTACATGTCGTTTACGGCCCACTGGGTGAATGTGGTCCCTTTGCAGCAGCAGCAGCAACTTGGACAGGTCACGCCGCTTCGGCCTCCGCGCTCCCTGCCCGTTGGGCCTGTGACACCGTGCGACTCGGCCCCCTCATCCTCCGCCATCTCCTCACCCTCCATTGTAGGCTCAAGTCTCAGTGCCCCTCCAGTCTACCATGTGTGCAGGGCACAGAGGTGTCACGCAGTGCTTCACATGGTTTGTCTTGGCGAACGGAGTCACACAGGGGAGGAACTGCTTAAATGTATTCATCAGGAAATCCAAACATGGCTTACTCTGAGAAAACTTAAAATGGGAATCATGGTTACCGACAATGGGAAGAACATTTTGTCTGCGCTGCGCCAAGGAAGCCTGACCCATGCCCCCTGCATGGCTCACGTCTTCAATCTGGTTGTCAAGCGGTTTCTGAAGTGTTCCCCCCATCTGCAAGACATCCTAACAACTTCAAGGAAACTTTGCATGCACTTCAGCCACTCCTACACCGCCAAACACACCCTTCTTGAGCTACAGCGTCAGAATGGTATCCCCCAACATAGTCTGATTTGCGATGTTTCCATCCGTTGGAATTCCACCCTTCACATGTTGGACCGATTATATGAACAGAGAAAAGCCATCACGGATTTCTTGATGATCCAAGCAGATAGGGGGACTCCCCTATGTAACTTCAATGTCAACCAGTGGCAGCTCATACGTGACACCTGCCGTTTGCTCAGGCCCTTTGAGGAAGCCACTTTATTTGTCAGTCGGCAGGATTACGGGATGAACGACGTGATTCCACTGCTTCATGTACTACAGCACATGTTGGAAACCATGGCTGGTCAGGGCACTGGAGACATGGCGTTTACATCTTACGGCCACATGAACCCCGTTGGAGCTGAACTGGAGGAGGAGGAGGAAGAGGAGGAGGAGTTGCCCAGCGAAACACAGTTTAGGCTTGGCGAAATGGCTGGTTTATCTAGTCAGCGGACAGGAGAGGAGGAGCAGGAGCAGCCAGAGGAGCTAGAGGTTTTTGAGGAAGGCGAAACAGAGGACCCGGACACACCGTGGCAGTATGCAGTGGAGATGGAGACAGGTAGTTCATCCGAGTCACTTGCGCAAATGGCAGGAAGCATGCTCACGTGCTTGCGTAGCGACCCCAGAATTGTTTCCATCTGGCGGCTGGCTGTCCACCTTATTGGGCCCTCGCTTCCGGCACAAAATGGGGGCATTTGTTAAACCCACCGAGAGGGAGGACGAACTGAACTACTACAAAGACATTCTACGTAGGCAGTTGGCCGATGCCTATCTGCGCCATGGTCCATACTCTCGTAGGTCTGACTCGAGGGGACCTCTGCGCTCACCTTCCACTGCCATGGCTGCTGGGGGGGGGGGTTGGCAGGAGCAGCAGCAGCAGCTCCATCAGCAGCAGCCTCAGTCTTCAGTCGCTAATGAGTAGCTTTCTACACCCGCATAGTGAGGCTACTCATGAGCAGCAGGAAGACCTGGAGCAGGACCTAAACCAGCAGGTCATGTCATACTGACATGACCATGCCAACACACCTTGAGGATCCGCTGGACTTCTGGGCAGCCAAACTTGATTTGTGGCCGCAACTAGCAGAGTTTGCCCTGGAAAAGCTGTCCTGCCCGGCAAGTAGCGTGCCATCTGAGCGGGTGTTTAGTGCGGCGGGGGCCATAGTTACGGCGAGGAGAACTCGTCTGTCAACTAAAAATGTGGAGAGACTCACCTTTGTCAAAATGAATCAGGGATGGATCAGCCAGGATTTCCACCCACCAATGCCTGATGCATGCGACTAGATTCAGCATGGTGCCACGTTTTACACTTTCCAAATGGTGCAAAACATATTTATGTCTTTAGGCCAATTTTTGGGCTCCTGCTGCTGCCAACTTCTGCCAACTCCAGGGTGTGAATCATCCAATTTTTGGGCTCCTGAAGCCAACTCCAGTGTCTCTTTAAAGTAATATTTGGGTTCCTGCTGCTGCTGCTGCCAACTCCAGGGTGTGATTCATCCAATTTTTGGGCTCCTGAAGCCAACTCCAGTGTATATTTGGGCTCCTGCTGCCAACTCCAGGGTGTGAATCATCCAATTTTTGGGCTCCTGAAGCCAACCCCAGTGTCTCTTTAAAGTAATATTTGGGCTCCTGCTCCTGCCAACTCCAGGGTGTGATTCATCCAATTTTTGGGCTCCTGAAGCCAACCCCAGTGTCTCTTTAAAGTAATGTTTGGGCTCCTGCTGCTGCCAACTTCTGCCAACTCCAGGGTGTGATTCATCCAATCTTTGGGCTCCTGAAGCCAACTCCAGTGTATATTTGGGCTCCTGCTGCTGCCAACTCCAGGGTGTGATTCATCCAATTTTTGGGCTCCTGAAGCCAACCCCAGTGTCTCTTTAAAGTAATATTTGGGCTCCTGCTGCTGCCAACTCCAGGGTGTGATTCATCCAATTTTTGGGCTCCTGAAGCCAACCCCAGGGTCTCTTTAAAGTAATGTTGGGCTGCTGCTGCTGCCAACTCCAGGGTGTGATTCATCCAATTTTTGGGCTCCTGAAGCCAACTCCAGTTTATATTTGGGCTCCTGCTGCTGCTGCTGCCAACTCCAGGGTGTGAATCATCCAATTTTTGGGCTCCTGAAGCCAACCCCAGTGTCTCTTTAAAGTAATATTTGGGCTCCTGCTGCTGCCAACTCCAGGGTGTGATTCATCCAATTTTTGGGCTCCTGAAGCCAACCCCAGTGTCTCTTTAAAGTAATGTTTGGGCTCCTGCTGCTGCTGCCAACTTCTGCCAACTCCAGGGTGTGATTCATCCAATTTTTGGGCTCCTGAAGCCAACCCCAGTGTCTCTTTAAAGTAATGTTTGGGCTCCTGCTGCTGCTGCTGCCAACTTCTGCCAACTCCAGGGTGTGATTCATCCAATTTTTGGGCTCCTGAAGCCAACTCCAGTGTATATTTGGGCTCCTGCTGCTGCTGCTGCCAACTTCTGCCAACTCCAGGGTGTGATTCATCCAATCTTTGGGCTCCTGAAGCCAACTCCAGTGTATATTTGGGCTCCTGCTGCTGCCAACTCCAGGGTGTGATTCATCCAATTTTTGGGCTCCTGAAGCCAACCCCAGGGTCTCTTTAAAGTAATGTTGGGCTGCTGCTGCTGCCAACTCCAGGGTGTGATTCATCCAATTTTTGGGCTCCTGAAGCCAACTCCAGTTTATATTTGGGCTCCTGCTGCTGCTGCTGCCAACTCCAGGGTGTGAATCATCCAATTTTTGGGCTCCTGAAGCCAACCCCAGTGTCTCTTTAAAGTAATATTTGGGCTCCTGCTGCTGCCAACTCCAGGGTGTGATTCATCCAATTTTTGGGCTCCTGAAGCCAACCCCAGTGTCTCTTTAAAGTAATGTTTGGGCTCCTGCTGCTGCTGCTGCTGCCAACTTCTGCCAACTCCAGGGTGTGATTCATCCAATTTTTGGGCTCCTGAAGCCAACCCCAGTGTCTCTTTAAAGTAATGTTTGGGCTCCTGCTGCTGCTGCTGCCAACTTCTGCCAACTCCAGGGTGTGATTCATCCAATTTTTGGGCTCCTGAAGCCAATTCCAGTGTCTCTATAAAGTAATCTTTGGGCTCCTGCTGCTGCTGCCAACTACAGGGTGTGATTCATCCAATTTTTGGGCTCCTGAAGCCAACTCCAGTGTCTCTTTAAAGTAATATTTGGGCTCCTGCTGCTGCTTGCAACTCCAGGGTGTGATTCATCCAATTTTTGGGCTCCTGAAGCCAACCCCAGTGTCTCTTTTAGCCAATGTTTGGGCTCCTGCTGCTGCTGCTGCCAACTCCAGGGTGTGATTCATCCAATTTTTGGGCTCCTGCTGCTGCCAACTCCAGTGTCTCTTTAAAGCAATGTTTGGGTTCCTGCCCCTGATAGTGATGCCACTTCAACTCTCTTGAATTCAATTGTGCCGCTCTGCGATTCTATTAGCGATGCCTCTGATCTGCATGTGATGTTTATTCAAAGTATTATTTAACTAACCCAGCACACATCCTGTGCGTGTTACAGCAAGGCAGAATGGTTTACAACCCTATTGAGGCTCTAGGAGGCTCAGAAATAGCCGTTTTTAATAGCGATTCGTCGCGAATTTATTCGGGTCGAAACGATTTTTATCGGAAAATTCGGCGAATCAGTCGAATCGAATTTTTCAAAAGCTCGCTCATCTCTAATCATGACTAATACATCCAAAGCCTTTGTCTTCACACCACTGACGTAACCACAAATTGAACTTGGTGTGGAGTGCCTTTTGTTCCCGATTACATACTGGCAAATTGTCAGAAAAGTTGATGGAACCTGTTATTTTGCAAAGTTCCTGACTAAAATTTTGGAAGTCCCTTTGTACAACAGACAATTCTTTTTGGGATAAGTGCCAATATGTAGCACAATGTCCACTCGGTTATGTTTGCTTGCAGACTTCGCAATATTTAGAATACGTTTCTTATCCCTATTATCCGTGGCACCTGGGAGACACCTCACTTTCTTTAGCTCATCTTTATCCTGTCCAAAGTCCACACCTCTATTTGTTGAGTCACCAACCAGAATATGCCTTTTCCTATTGGTTGGCTTGGTAATTGTTCCTTGCTGCCCTTTTGCACTCATGTTTTTTGGTCCCTTATTTAAGTCCACTTCCTTTGATCTTACCAAATCCTGCCCAGACTGAGCATTGCTTACATTAGCAGATATATCCACATCAAGCTCAGAAAGAACAGCAAATGGGTTATATTGGCTTAGTCCAAAATTTTGATGTTTTTGTTCTACATTGTGCAATCTTCCAGAGCCAACAGTCTTGCGCAATTTTCCAGAGCCAACAGTCTTCCACCCTGCCCCTCTCTTGTGAAGTCTTTGTGGGAGTGGTGGACAAAGGACTGGCGCAAGGCAAATGTGGTGCCCATTTTTAGGCTATAGGTCTTTTCCGGGCAAATACAGACCTGTTAGCTTAATATCCATTGTGGGGAAATTGCTTGAGGGCTATTAAGGGACATACACGAATATGTAACTATCCATAATATTATAAATGACAACCAACACGGTTTTACTAAGGACAGAAGCTGACAGACTAACCTGATTGGCTTCTATGAGGAGGTGAGCAGAAGCCTGGACAGAGGGGCGGCTGTGGATATAGTTTTTCTGGATTTTGCAAAAGCATTTGACACTGTCCCCCATAGACGCTTATTGGGGAAAATGAGATCTTCAGGATTAGAAAACAGTTTGTAACTGGATTGAAAACTGGCTGAAGGATCGTGTGCAGAGAGTTGTGGTTAATGATACCTACTCTGAATGGTTACCAGTTGTAAGCGGTGTACCCCAGGGTTCAGTGCTGGGCCCACTATTATTCAACTTGTTTATAAACGACATAGAAGATGGAATTAAAAACACTGTCTCTATTTTTGCAGATGACACAAAGATCTGTAGCACAGTGCAGTCTATTGAAGATGTTCACATGCTTCAGGCTGACTTAGACACATTGAGTTTCTGGGCATCCACTTGGCAAATGAAGTTCAATGTGGAAAAATGTAAAGTCATGCACGTGGGGTCTAACAACCTGAATGCCACATATGTCCTTGGGGGAGTAAAACTGGGAGAGTCACTTGTTGAGAAGGATCTGGGTGTACTGGTATATCACAGACTAAATAATAGCATGCAATGCCAAGCAGCTGCTTCCAAGGCCACCAAGATACTATCATGCATTAAAAGTGGCATGGAATCACAGGATAGTGATGTAATTTTGCCTCTTTACAAGGCACTGGTGCGCTCTCATCTAGATTATGCCATTCAGTTCTGGGCACCCATTCATAGAAAGGACGCTCTGACTATGGAAAGGGTGCAGAGGAGAGCCACCAAACTAATAAAGGGAATGAAAGATGAGGAAAGATTACGAGAATTAAATCTGTTCAGATTAACTTGTATAAATATATAAATGGCCCATACAAAAAATATGGGGAACACTATTTCATGTAAAATGGGGGGCACTGCCTTCGATTGGAAAAAAAAGATATTTAGTCTCCGGAGGCGACAATCATTTTTTACCATAAGAACTATAAATCTATGGAATAGCCTCCCACAGAAGCTTGTCACAACATCAACCACTGACAGCTTCAAAAAAGGATTAGATGCTTATTTAGAAGAAAATAACATTAACAGTTACTATTAGCGGTTATCAGTAAAAAAAATAAAACAAAAAATAAAATAAATAGCTTCCCCTATAAAATAAAAAATAACTTAACCTACCCAACACCCTTGGTTAAACTTGATGGACATATGTCTTTTTTCAACCATATTAACTATGTAACTATGTAACTGTGTAACATGTACACACACAGCAGCAGATATGCACACACACACACACAGACACACACAGACACACACATACACACACACACACACACACACACACACACACAGCAGCACATGTACACACACCCAGCAGCACATGTACACACACACGCACACACACACCGCAGCACATGTACACAGGCACACAGACATAGCAGCACATGTACACAGACACACAGACATAGCAGCACATGTGCACAGACACACAGACATAGCAGCACATGTGCACAGACACACACACACACACAGCAGCACATGTACACATAGACACACACACAGCAGCACATGTACACAGACACACAAACATAGCATCACATGTGCACACACACACACACACACACACACACACACACACACACACACACAGCAGCACATGTACACATAGACACACAAACACAGCAGCACATGTACACACACAAACACACACATAGCAGCACATGTACACAGACACACACACATAGCAGCACATGTACACAGACACACACACACACACACACACACACAGCAACACATGTACACATAGACACACACACACAGCAGCACATGTACACACACAAACACACACATAGCAGCACATGTGCACACACAGCAGCGCATGTACACAGACACACAGACACACAGCAGCACATGTACACACACACACACACACACACATATAGCAGCACATGTACACAGACACACAGCAGCACATGTACACACACACACACACACACACACACACACACACAAAAGCACATGTACATAGACACACACACCAGCACATGTACACATAGACACACACACACACGCACGCAGCAGCACATGTACACACAAACACACACAGCAGCACATGTACACGTACACACACAAACACACATAGCAGCACATGTATACACACAGACACACATAGCAGCATATGTACACAGACACACAGCAGCACGTGTACACAGACACACACACAGCAGCACATGTACATAGACACACACACACGCACACACACACACAGCAGCACATGTACACATAGACACACAAACACAGCGGCACATGTACACACACAAACACACACATAGCAGCACATGTACACAGACACACACACATAGCAGCACATGTACACAGACACATAAACATAGCAGCACATGTGCACAGACACACACACACACACACACACACACACCAACACATGTACACATAGACACACGCACACAGCAGCACATGTACACACACATATCAGCACATGTACACACACAGCAGTACATGTACATACACACACACAGTAGAGCATGCGCACACACACACACACACACACACACACACACAGCAACGCATGTACACAGACACACACACACACACACACACACACACATAGCAGCACATGTACACAGACACACAAGCATAGCAACACATGTACACACACACACACAGCAGCACATGTACACATACACACACACACACACACACACACACACATATAGCAGCACATGTATACACACACACAGCAGCGCATGTACACAGACACACACACACACACACATCACAGCACATGTACACAGACACACAGCAGCACATGTACATAGACACACACACACACACACACACACACACACACACAGAAGCACATGTAAATAGACACACACACACCAGCACATGTACACATAGACACACACACACAGCAGCACATGTACACACAAACACACACAGCAGCACATGTACATGTACACACACACACACACATAGCAGCGCATGTATACACACACACACATAGCAGCACATGTACACAGACACACACATGTCACAGCACATGTACACAGACACACAGCAGCACATGTACACAGACACACACACAGCAGCACATGTACATAGACACACACATGTCACAGCACATGTACACAGAGACACAGCAGCACATGTACACAGACACACACACAGCAGCACATGTACACACACACGCGCGCACACACACACACAGCAGCACATGTACACATAGACACACAAACACAGCAGCACATGTACACACACAAACACACACATAGCAGCACATGTACACAGACACACACACATAGCAGCACATGTACACAGACACACACACACACACACACACACACACAGCAACACATGTACACATAGACACACGCACACAGCAGCACATTTACACACACATATCAGCACATGTACACACACAGCAGCACATGTACATACACACACACAGTAGAGCATGCGCACACACACACACACACACACACAGCAACGCATGTACACAGACACACACACACACACACACATAGCAGCACATGTACACAGACACACAAGCATAGCAGCACATGTACATGTACACACACACACACACACACACACACATAGCAGCACATGTATACACACACACACATAGCAGCACATGTACACAGACACACACATGTCACAGCACATGTACACAGACACACATCAGCACATGTACACAGACACACACACAGCAGCACATGTACATAGACACACACATGTCATAGCACATGTACACAGACACACAGCAGCACATGTACACAGACACACACACAGCAGCACATGTACGTAAACACACACGCACGCACACACAGCAGCACATGTACACACAAACACACACAGCAGCACATGTACACATGCACACACACACATAGCAGCACATATATACACACACACACACATAGCAGCACATGTACACATAGACACACAAACACAGCAGCACATGTACACACACAAACACACACATAGCAGCACATGTACACAGACACACACACATAGCAGCACATGTACACAGACACACACACACACATCACAGCACATGTACACAGACACACAGCAGCACATGTACACACACACACACACAGAAGCACATGTAAATAGACACACACACACAGCAGCACATGTACACACAAACACACACAGCAGCACATGTACACGTACACATACACACACACATAGCAGCACATGTATACACACACACATAGCAGCACATGTACACAGACACACACATGTCACAGCACATGTACACAGACACACAGAAGCACATGTACACAGACACACACACAGCAGCACATGTACATAGACACACACATGTCACAGCACATGTACACAGACACACAGCAGCACATGTACACAGACACACACACAGCAGCACATGTACACATAGACACACAAACACACACACACAGCAGCACATGTACACATAGACACACAAACACAGCAGCACATGTACACACACAAACACACACATAGCAGCACATGTACACAGACACACACACATAGCAGCACATGTACACAGACACACAAACATAGCAGCACATGTGCACAGACACACACACACACACACACACACACATCAACACATGTACACATAGACACACACACACAGCAGCACATGTACACACACAAACACACACATATCAGCACATGTACACACACACACACACACACACACATATATATCAGCACATGTACACACACAGCAGCACATGTACATACACACACACAGTAGAGCATGTGCACACACACACACACACACACACAGAGCAACGCATGTACACAGACACGCACACACACACATAGCAGCACATGTACACAGACACACAAGCATAGCAACACATGTACACACACACACACACACAGCAGCACATGTATACACACACAACAGCGCATGTACACAGACACACACACACACTCACATCACATGTACACAGACACACAGCAGCACATGTACATAGACACACACACACACACACAGAAGCACATGTAAATAGAAACACACACCAGCACATGTACACATAGACACACACACACACACACAGCAGCACATGTACACACAAACACACACAGCAGCACATGTACACACAAACACACACAGCAGCACATGTACACATACACACACAAACACACATAGCAGCACATGTATACACACACACACATAGCAGCACATGTACACAGACACACACACATGTCACAGCACATGTACACAGACACACAGCAGCACATGTACACAGACACACACACAGCAGCACATGTACATAAACACACCAGCACATGTACACATAGACACACACACACAGCACATGTACATGTACACATACAGCACATGTACACACACACAGCAGCACATGTACACAGGCACACACACACAGCAGCACATGTACACACACACACACACACACACACACACACACACACACACACACACACAAACAGCACATATACACACACAGCAGCACATGTACCCCCACACACACAGCAGCACGTGTACACAGACACACACACACAGCAGCACATGTACACACACAACAGCACATGTACACACACACACACAAACACACATATCAGCACATGTACACGCACACACACAAACACACATAGCAGCACATGTATACACACACACATAGCAGCACATGTACACAGACACACACATGTCACAGCACACACACACATATCAGCACATGTACACACACAGCACATGTACATACACACACAGCAACGCATGTACACAGACACACAAGCATAGCAACACATGTACACACACACACACAGCAGCGCATGTACACATACACACACACATATAGCAGCACATGTATACACACAGCAGCGCATGTACACAGACACACACACACACACACACAGCAGCACATGTACACATGCACACACACACACACACACACACATAGCAGCACATGTACACAGACACACAGCAGCACATGTACACACACACACACACACAGAAGCACATGTACATAGACACACACACACCAGCACATGTACACATAGACACACACACACACACGCAGCAGCACATGTACACACAAACACACACAGCAGCACATGTACACGTACACACACAAACACTTATAGCAGCACATGTATACACACAGACACACATAGCAGCACATGTACACAGACACACACATGTCACAGCACATGCACACAGACACACAGCGGCACATGTACACAGACACACACACAGCAGCACATGTACACACACACACACAAGCATAGCAACACATGTACACACACACACAGCACATGTACACACACACACACACAGCACATGTACACACACACACAACAGCACATATACACACACAGCAGCACATGTACCCCCACACACACAGCAGCACGTGTACACAGACACACACACACACACACACACACACACAGCAGCACATGTACACACACAACAGCACATGTACACACACACAGCAGCACATGTACACACGCACAGCAGCACATGCACAGACACACAAACACACACAGCAGCACATGCACACACACAAACACACACAGCAGCACATGTACACACAGCAGCACATGTACACACACACATAGCAGCACATGTTTACACACACACAGCACATGTATACACACACATAGCAGAACATGTACACAGACACACATGTACACACAAACACACACAGCAGCACATGTACACGCACACACACAAACACACATAGCAGCACATGTATACACACACACATAGCAGCACATGTACACAGACACACACACATGTCACAGCACACACACACACACATATCAGCACATGTACACACACAGCACATGTACATACACACAGCAACGCATGTACACAGACACACACACACACACATAGCAGCACATGTACACAGACACACAAGCATAGCAACACATGTACACACATACACACACACACAGCAGCACATGTACACATACACACACACACACACAGCAGCACATGTACACATACACACACACACACAGCAGCACATGTACACACAAACACACACAGCAGCATATGTACACGTACACACACAAACACACATAGCAGCACATGTATACACACACACACACACAGCAGCACATGTACACAGACACACACACACACATGTCACAGCACATGTACACAGACACACAGCAGCACATGTACCCAAACACACACACAGCAGCACATGTACATAGACACACACATATGCACACACACACACAGCACATGTACACATAGACACACAAATACAGCAGCACATGTACACAGACACACACACACATAGCAGCACATGTACACAGACACACACACACACATAGCAGCACATGTACACAGACACACACACACACACATAGCAGCACATGTACACACACACATATCAGCACATGTACACACACACACACACACATCAGCACATGTACACACACAGCAGCATATGTACATACACACACACACACACACACAGTAGAGCATGCGCGCACACACACACACACACACACACATAGCAACGCATGTACACAGACACACACACACACATAGCAACACATGTACACAGACACACAAGCATAGCAACACATGTACACACACACACACAGCAGCACATGTACACATACACACACACACATATAGCAGCACATGTATACACACACACAGCAGCGCATGTACACAGACACACACACACACACACACACACACACACATCACAGCACATGTACACAGACACACAGCAGCACATGTACATAGACACACACACACACACACACACACACACACACACACAAGCACATGTAAATAGACACACACACAAGCACATGTAAATAGACACACACACCAGCACATGTACACATAGACACACACACACAGCAGCACATGTACACACAAACACACACAAACACACATAGCAGCACATGTATACACACACACATAGCAGCACATGTACACAGACACACACATGTCACAGCACATGTACACAGACACACACACAGCAGCACATGTACACAGACACACACACAGCAGCACATGTACATAGACACACCCACACACACCAGCACATGTACACATAGACACACACACAGCACATGTACACGTACACACACAAAACACACACAGCAGCACATGTACACACACAGCACATGTACACACACAGCAGCACATGTACACAGGCACACACACACACACATCACATGTACACATACACACACACACACAGCAGCACATGTACACACACACACAGAAGCACATGTACACAGACACACACACACACAGCACATGTACACACACACACACACAACAGCACATATACACACACAGCAGCACATGTACCCCCCACACACAGCAGCATGTGTACACAGACACACGCACACACACAGCAGCACATGTACACACACAACAGCACATGTACACACACACAGTAACACATGTACACACGCACAGCAGCACATAGCAGCACATACACAGACACACAAACACACACAGCAGCACATGCACACACACAAACACACACAGCAGCACATGTACACACAGCAGCACATGTACACACATAGCAGCACATGTTTACACACACACACAGCACATGTATACACACACATAGCAGAACATGTACACAGACACACATGTACACACACACACACACAGCAGCACATGTACATGTACACACATGGCAGCACATGTATACACACACACACATAGCAGCACATGTACACAGACACACACATGTCACAGCACATGCACACAGACACACAGCAGCACATGTACCCAAACACACACACAGCAGCACATGTACCCAAACACACACACAGCAGCACATGTACATAGACACACACATATGCACACACACACACACAGCACATGTACACACACAAACACACACATAGCAGCACATGTACATAGACACACACATATGCACACACAAACACAGCAGCACATGTACACACACAAACACACACATAGCAGCACATGTACACAGACACACACACACACATAGCAGCACATGTACACAGACACACACACACATAGCAGCACATGTACACACACAAACACACACATATCAGCACATGTACACACACACACACACATCAGCACATGTACACACACAGCAGCACATGTACATACACACACACACACACACACACAGTAGAGCATGCGCGCACACACACACACACACAGCAACGCATGTACACAGACACACACACACACATAGCAACACATGTACACAGACACACAAGCATAGCAACACATGTACACACACACACACAGCAGCACATGTACACATACACACACACACACACACATATAGCAGCACATGTATACACACACAGCAGCGCATGTACACAGACACACACACACACACACACACACACACACACACACATCACAGCACATGTACACAGACACACAGCAGCACATGTGCATAGACACACACACACACACACACACACACACACACACACACACACACACACAGAAGCACATGTAAATAGACACACACACACACAGAAGCACATGTAAATAGACACACACACCAGCACATGTACACATAGACACACACACACAGCAGCACATGTACACACAAACACACACAGCAGCACATGTACACGTACACACACAAACACACATAGCAGCACATGTATACACACACACATAGCAGCACATGTACACAGACACACACATGTCACAGCACATGTACACAGACACACAGCAGCACATGTACACAGACACACACACAGCAGCACATGTACATAGACACACCCACACACACCAGCACATGTACACATAGACACACACACAGCACATGTACACGTACACACACAAACACACACAGTAGCACATGTACACACACAGCACATGTACACACACAGCAGCACATGTACACAGGCACACACACACATCACATGTACACATACACACACACACACACACACAGCAGCACATGTACACACACACAGCAGCACATGTACACAGACACACACACACACAGCACATGTACACACACACACACACACACACAACAGCACATATACACACACAGCAGCACATGTACCCCCCCACACACATCAGCATGTGTACACAGACACACGCACACACACAGCAGCACATGTACACACACAACAGCACATGTACACACACACAGTAGCACATGTACACACGCACAGCAGCACATAGCAGCACATACACAGACACACAAACACACACAGCAGCACATGCACACACACAAACACACACAGCAGCACATGTACACACACATAGCAGCACATGTTTACACACACACACACACAGCACATGTATACACACACACAGCAGAACATGTACACAGACACACATGTACATACACACACACAGCAGCACATGTACACGTACACACATAGCAGCACATGTATACACACACACACACATAGCAGCACATGTACACAGACACACACATGTCACAGCACATGCACACAGACACACAGCAGCACATGTACACAGACACACACACAGCAGCACATGTACACAGACACACACACCAGCACATGTACACATAGACACACACACAGCAGCACATGTACACACACACACACACACACACACACACACACACACACACAGCAGCACATGTACACACACACACACAGCACAGCACAGCACATGTACACACACAGCACATGTACACAGACACACACACACAGCACATGTGTACACACACACACACACACACACAGCAGCACATGTACACACACACACACCAGCACATGTACACATACACACACACACACACACAGCACATGTACACACACACACACACACACACACACACACACACACCAGCACATATACACACACAGCAGCACATGTACCCACACACACAGCAGCACATGTACACAGACACACACACACACACAGCAGCACATGTACACACGCACAGCAGCACATAGCAGCACATGCACAGACACACAAACACACACAGCAGCACATGCACACACACAAACACACACAGCAGCACATGTACACACAGCAGCACATGTACACACACATAGCAGCACATGTTTACACACACACAGCACATGTATACACACACATAGCAGAACATGTACACAGACACACATGTACACACACACACACACACACACACACACACACAGCAGCACATGTACACGTACACACATAGCAGCACATGTATACACACACACACACATAGCAGCACTTGTACACAGACACACACATGTCACAGCACATGCACACAGACACACAGCAGCACATGTACACAGACACACACACAGCAGCACATGTACACAGACACACACACCAGCACATGTACACATAGACACACACACACAGCAGCACATGTACACACACACACACACACACACACACACACACACACACACACACAGCACAGCACATGTACACACACACACACAGCACATGTACACAGACACACACACAGCACATGTACACACACACACACACCAGCACATGTACACATACACACACACACACACACACACAGCACATGTACACACACACACACACACACACACACACCAGCACATATACACACACAGCAGCACATGTACCCACACACACAGCAGCACATGTACACAGACACACACACACACACACACACACACACACACACACACACACACACACACACAGCAGCACATGTATACACACACAACAGCACATGTACACACACACAGCAGCACATGTACACATGCACAGCAGCACATAGCAGCACATGCACAGACACACAAACACACACAGCAGCACATGCACACACACAAACACACAGCAGCAGCACATGTACACACACACATAGCAGCACATGTTTACCCACACACACAGCACATGTATACACACACATAGCAGAACATGTACACAGACACACAGCAGCACATGTACACAGACACACATACACACGGCAGCATATGTACACAGACACACACACACACAGCAGCACATGTACACATAGACACACACACAGCAGCACATGTACACATAGACACACACACAGCAGCACATGTACACATAGACACACACACAGCAGCACATGTACACACAGACACACACAGCAGCACATGTACACACACACAAACACAGCAGCACATGTACACACACACACACACAGCAGCACATGTACACACACACACACACACACACACACACACACACACACACACACTTTGGGGTTTCACACAGCGGGGCATCCTGATTTTGGAGGGGAGGGGTCTGGTCGGTGTTCGGGATGCCCCGCTGTGTGAAACCCCCAGGTCGCCCTCTACACTTACCTTACATTCCAGTCCAACGGTGCATGTGCGGGCTGCGGCTGCATCCCTGCTGTCCCTTTAGCATGGTGCTGGTAGCTCTGTGCACAGATAAAAGAATTTTTATTTTTATTGATATGTATTATATGTGTGTGTTTTAAGGATGTTTAGGTGCACTGTTTATTTTATTTATAAGTTGTTATGATTCTGATACTACTTTGTCACACGTTAGGTGCACATGTTAAGTTACATACTTTCTTGAATCTCATGTAGCTGAAAAATTAAACAGTTCTATTCTACATTCTTTATGCCTATTTTCCTTAATGTCTCTCAAAATATTCCAGTAAACAAGAAACAAAACAAAAAGAAAAGATTGATATATATATATATATAATCATTTTCTTTTTTTTTCGGGGGGGGCGCGATTTCCTGGGCTTGCCTCTGGCACAAAAGAAGCTACAGCTCTGTCGTAACAACTTATAAATAAAATAAACAGTGCACCTAAACATCCTTAAAACACACACAAATAATACATATCATTAAAAAAGAAAATACTTTTATCTGTGCACAGAACTACCAGCACCATGCTAGAGGGACAGCGGGGATGCAGCCGTGGCCTGCACATGCGCCGTTGGACTGGGATGTAAGGTAAGTGTTGGGGGGCGACCTGGGGGTTTCACACAGCGGGGCATCCCGAACACCGACCAGATCCCTCCCCGTGGGGCATCCAAAATTGGGATGCCCCACTGTGTGAAACCCCCCAGGACACCCCATTCACCTCACCTTACTCCCGATCCAACGGCGCATGCGTGCGCCGCGGCCGCATCTCGCGCTTCTCTCTAGCAGGGTGCCATTTGTGAATGGCCGGCGCAGGCGTGCTCCCTGTTAGAGAGAAGCATGAGATGCGGCCGCCAACGTGCTCGGAGCCGCTGTGGTTGCACGCATTGGACGTGCATACCACAGGGGCTCCGAGCGCACTGACTGGACGAGCGGCCGCGCATGCGTCGTAGGAGTGGGGGGAGGTGAGTTTTATCGGGCGTTCTGGTGAGTTTCACGCAGCGGGTGAGTGGGTGGGGAGTGAGAATCCTGGGTGTTGGTCCACTTTAAAACAATCTAAACACTTTGAATAGGCAAATGAATCATTTATTGGTGCAGATCTGCATGTTACACCTCAAAGAGGGACACATGAGAACAACAAGGGACAGGGGGACATGGACCCAAAAGAGGGACAGTCCCTCCAAATCAGGGACACTTGGGAGGTATGAAATACTCACCTAACAGAAGGGCCTCTTCTCCACTGCCCACATGAAAAACCTCGCCTAAACCTAACTAATCATTTTTACTCAGCGCTGCCATCACTTACTGCCACCGCCGCCACCGCCGCCACCGCCGCCTCTCAGGTTCTTCCCCGCCTGGCTGTCGCAGTCTCAGTCCTCTGGCTCCACTCCGCACTGACGCCGCTCCGCACTGTCAAACGGGGAAGCTGTGCTACGAGGTCGGCTTTGGGGGGGGGTCTGGGTGCGGGGACAGAAATGAGGCTGTTGATTGGAGGAAGGGGGGGACGAGTTGCGGGGGCGGAAACAAGGCTGTTAAATTGGAGGAGGGGGGTTTGGAGGAGGACTTGCCATGTACAGTTTCAGCTTTCTAATGCTTCTTAGCAGTAAAAACACATCGCCATGGCAGAGGTTGTTAAAGGGCATAAAGTCACGCTCGACTATAGGTCCACTTTAAAGAGAAGCCACTCCCAGGATTAGAGTTTGTGCAAGTCAGATTGCTGGGCTTATACAGGTACGAGCAGGTTCTACACACAGAGTACGGATGACACCCGTCTCTCAGACACCCTATTATAGCGGGTGACACCGGGGGAGAAGCTCCGCCATGTCGCCCTCTCTCCCTCCCTTCCGTCCCCTGGCACTTACTCTTGTGCTTGCCGCCTCCCCAGGACTGCTTGGCCAGGCTCGGGCTCCTGATAATTACCCGTCCCGCAGACTCTAGCGTGTCCATCCTTCCACCAGCACCGGCACCCCCGTAACAACAACTTTCCAACTTCACCCAAATTTTCCTCCCTCCCTGGCCAAGGAGTCAATGAATGATCACGCCTGGAAAGGGCGGGAATATGTATGGAAATGTGATCAGCTGACAGCTCGGCCATGTCCCCACCCACTGAACCACCAATGAAATAACAGTATAAAAAAAAACATACCTCACAGACTCCCGACTGCTGCGGCCTCTTGGACGTCCCCTGCCGCCAGCCCCGAGTGTGCAGCTGAGCGCTTACACTCGGGGCCGGCGGCGGAGGGGCATCTGAGAGACTGCGGCAACCCCCAGGTGACGGCATGGGACATGACGGCGCAGGACAGGAGCATGGGACGCGGGATCAGGTAATGTAAATTGGGGCTGTCCTGGGAAAATCGGGACAGTTGGGGGGTATGACAGAGCAGCACAAACACACAGCGCAGCACATGTACACACAACAGCACATGTACACACAGCAACACATGTACATCATACCCCCCAACCATCCCGATTTTCCTGGGACTGCCCCGATTTTTATTACCTGGTCCCGCGGCACATGCTCTTGTTCCGCGCCATCATGTCCCACGACGTTGCCGGGTGTTGCCGCGACCTCTCAGATGTCCCCCGTCTCCGGCCCCAAGTGTGCAGCTGAGCACTTACACTCGGGGCCGGAGACGGGGGGGATTCTGAGAGGCCGCGGCAGCCGGGAGTCTGAGAGGTAGGGCTTTTTTTTTCTATACTGTTATTTCATTGGTGATTCAGTGGGTGGGGGCGGGACTCCAGGAAGGAGCCTGTCCCTGCCGCTGAGCTGCAGGTGGGCGGGACTTCACGAAGGAGCCTCGCACAGGAGGGGAAATGGTCACACTGGTGAGTGTATTTGTCTGTGTGTGTGTGTGTGTTTTTGTTTGTGTGTGTTTGTGTCTGTGTGTGTGTTTGTGTCTGTGTTTGTGTCTATGTGTGTGTGTGTGTGTTAGTGTATATGTGTGTGTTTGTGTCTGTGTGTCTATGTGTGTTTGTGTGTGCATGTCTATATGTGTGTGTGGGTTTGTGTCTGTGTATCTATGTGTGTGTGTGGGTTTGTCTGTGTGTCTATGTGTGTGTCTATGTGTGTTAGTGTCTATGTGTGTGTGTTTGTCTCTGTCTGTGTGTGTGTGTCTATGTGTGCGTATGTGTCTATATGTATTTGTGTGTGTGTCTGTGTATGTGCGTGCGTTTGTGTCTGTCTGCGTGTGTGTCTGTGTATGTGTGTCTATGTGTGTGTGTCTGTGTATGTGTCTGTGTTGCCCCTAACTGGTTGTGTAACGAAGGATGCCCTATTTAATTCTTAGGTGGTGTTTCCCTTTAAGGGTGTGGCTGAGGGTGTGGCTGGGGACGTGGCTAGGCATGGCTTCTTTTGTCCCTCTTTACAGCTTTCAAAAGTTGGGAGGTATGATGTACACACAGCAACACACACACACAGCAACACACACACACAGCAACACACACACACAGCAACACACACACACACACACCCTCCCGCTCTGTGAATGAGCGCTTATCTATTGCTTCTTTCGCAGCAGCACATCCCCCACGAGTGAGCCAAACTCGAGCTTCACACTTTCATGATGGTGCAGTGGCCCCACCCCTAACCCCCGAATCTCGTCGATGCTGCTCCTGACATTGGAAGTAGAGCCGGGGGTAGGGGGTGGGGCCACTGCACCATCAATGAGAGAGCCTTCCACTCAAGGCTGGCTCGTTTTGGGGGGGTGCTGGCATGTTAGTGACCAGCCAGCTCGTGGGGGGGTGTTGTTTCCTTACACCCGCACTGCGCTGCGCTGTAGGCTTGGCAGCGCGGCACAGTGCGGGTGTAAGGAAACAACACCAAGAACATGCCAGCTCCCAGCGGGCCCCTCTGGGGGCCGAAGGCCCCCAGCAGCTGCCCCACTTTGCCGCCCACTGGCGCTGACCCTGGCTCTGACTATACTGGCTGCTGAGGGAGGGAGCGAGGGGGAGGAGCCCCGTGCTGTCCTGACACACTCACACTGATGCTGAATGAAGAGACAGAGAGAGACAGCAGCACAGCCTTCAGTGCTGCCAGGATTGCAGCCCAAAGTAGCTGGGGAGGGAAGAGAGGCTTCTGGTCTCCGGCCATCTATCCAGCACCCAGGCTCCCCTTTGATGCCCTCCCTGGGCTTATGCCCTGGGCTAAATCAGCCCCCAAATCCCATCACACCACTCCTGTAATAGAAAGGAGACAGCTTGTGGCTGCTGACGATGGGGGTGGGGCCGTCTGAATTCAATACTAATAGAAGCAGCAGAAGGAAAGTATGGGGATGGGAGGGGGAGGTCCAGCTGAACCACCAATGCATTTATTACAAAATAAAAACAGCAGGTCATTGATCCACCAATTTTTTTTATTAAATTGTTGCTGGCTGCCGCCCCAACCCTGCCCCTGGCAGTAGCTCCACCCTAGGCACATGCCTATATTTGCCTTGTGGCAAATACGGGCCTGCTGTCATTACTGAACATAAAACCTTAAATTACTTGCAGACTGCAAGACTAGAGATGAGCGAACTTTTGAAAAATTCGGATCGACTGATTCGCCGAATTTTCCGTCAAAAATCGTTTCGACCTGAATTTATTCGCGACGAATCGCTATTTAAAACGGATATTTCTGAGCCTCCTAGAGCCTCAATAGGGTTGTGAACCCTTGCTGTAACACGCATAGGATGCGTGCTGGGTTAGTGAAATAATACTGTAAATAATTAGGACATGCAGATCAGAGGCATCGCAGAGCAGCACAATTGCAGAGAGTGGAAGTGCCATCATTATGAGGGGCCCCTATAGTGCCTGAAAAACACACCCTGGAGCTGCCAGCAGAAGGAGCCCAAAAATTAGCTGAATCACACCCTGGAGTTGCAAGCAGCAGCAGGAGCCCAAACATTGCTTTAAAGAGACACTGGATTTGGCTGCAGGAGCCCAAAAATTGGATGAATCACACCCTGGAGTTGCAAGCAGCAGCAGGAGCAGCAGCAGCAGGAGCAGGAGCCCAAACATTGCTTTAAAGAGACACTGGATTTGGCTGCAGGAGCCCAAAAATTGGATGAATCACACCCTGGAGTTGCAAGCAGCAGCAGCAGGAGCAGCAGCAGCAGGAGCCCAAACATTACTTTAAAGAGACACTGGATTTGGCTGCAGGAGCCGAAAAAATTGGATGAATCACACCCTGGAGTTGCAAGCAGCAGGAGCAGCAGCAGCAGGAGCCCAAACATTACTTTAAAGAGATGCTGGAGTTGGCTGCAGGAGCCCAAAAATTGGATGAATCACACCCTGGAGTTGCAAGCAGCAGCAGCAGGAGAAGCAGCAGCAGGAGCCCAAACATTGCTTTAAAGGGACACTGGAGTTGGCTGTAGAAGCCCAAAAATTGGATGAATCACACCCTGGAGTTGCAAGCAGCAGCAGCAGCAACAGCAGGAGCCCAAACATTGCTTTAAAGAGACACTGGAGTTGGCTGCAGGAGCCCAAAAATTGGATGAATCACACCCTGGAGTTGCAAGCAGCAGCAGCAGCAGCAGCAGGAGCCCAAACATTGCTTTAAAGAGACACTGGAGTTGGCTGCAGAAGCCCAAAAATTGGATGAATCACACCCTGGAGTTGCAAGCAGCAGCAGCAGGAGCAGCAGCAGCAGGAGCAGGAGCCCAAACATTGCTTTAAAGAGACACTGGAGTTGGCTGCAGGAGCCCAAAAATTGGATGAATCACACCCTGGAGTTGCAAGCAGCAGCAGGAGCAGCAGCAGGAGAAGGAGCCCAAACATTGCTTTAAATAGACACTGGATTTGGCTGCAGGAGCCCAAAAATTGGATGAATCACACCCTGGAGTTGCAAGCAGCAGAAGCAGGAGCCCAAACATTACTTTAAAGAGACACTGGAGTTGGCTGCAGGAGCCCAAAAATTGGATGAATCACACCCTGGAATTGCAAGCAGCAGCAGCAGCAGGTGCAGCAGCAGCAGGAGCCCAAACATTGCTTTAAAGAGACACTGGATTTGGCTGCAGGAGCCCAAAAATTGGATGAATCACACCCTGGAGTTGCAAGCAGCAGCAGCAGGAGCAGCAGCAGCAGGAGCCCAAACACTACTTTAAAGAGACACTGGATTTGGCTGCAGGAGCCGAAAAAATTGGGTGAATCACACCCTGGAGTGGCAAGCAGCAGGAGCAGCAGCAGCAGGAGCCCAAACATTGCTTTAAAGAGACACTGGAGTTGGCTGCAGGAGCCCAAAAATTGGATGAATCACACCCTGGAGCTGCAAGCAGCAGCAGCAGCAGCAGCAGGAGCAGCAGCAGCAGGAGCAGGAGCCCAAACATTGCTTTAAAGAGACACTGGAGTTGGCTGCAGAAGCCCAAAAATTGGATGAATCACACCCTGGAGTTGCAAGCAGCAGGAGCAGCAGCAGCAGGAGCAGGAGCCCAAACATTGCTTTAAAGAGACACTGGAGTTGGCTGCAGAAGCCCCAAAATTGGATGAATCACACCCTGGAGTTGCAAGCAGCAACAGCAGGAGCAGCAGCAGCAGGAGCAGGAGCCCAAACATTGCTTTAAAGAGACACTGGAGTTGGCTGCAGGAGCCCAAAAATTGGATGAATCACACCCTGGAGTTGCAAGCAGCAGCAGGAGCAGCAGCAGCAGGAGCAGGAGCCCAAACATTGCTTTAAAGAGACACTGGATTTGGCTGCAGGAGCCCAAAAATTGGATGAATCACACCCTGGAGTTGCAAGCAGCAGCAGCAGGAGCCCAAACATTACTTTAAAGAGACACTGGATTTGGCTGCAGGAGCCGAAAAAATTGGATGAATCACACCCTGGAGTTGCAAGCAGCAGCGGAAGCAGCAGGAGCAGCAGCAGCAGGAGCCCAAACATTACTTTAAAGAGACACTGGAGTTGGCTGCGGGAGCCCAAAAATTGGATGAATCACACCCCGGAGTTGCAAGCAGCAGCAGCAGGAGCAGCAGCAGCAGCAGCAGGAGCCCAAACATTGCTTTAAAGAGACACTGGAGTTGGCTGCAGGAGCCCAAAAATTGGATGAATCTCACCCTGGAGTTGCAAGCAGCAGCAGCAGCAGCAGCAGGAGCAGCAGCAGCAGCAGGAGCCCAAACATTGCTTTAAAGAGACACTGGAGTTGGCTGCAGGAGCCCAAAAATTGGATGAATCACACCCTGGAGTTGCAAGCAGCAGCAGCAGTAGGAGCCCAAACATTGCTTTAAAGAGACACTGGAGTTGGCTGCAGGAGCCCAGAAATTGGATGAATCACACCCTGGAGTTGCAAGCAGCAGCAGCAGCAGGTGCCCAAACATTGCTTTAAAGGGACACTGAAGTTGGCTGCAGAAGCCCAAAAATTGGATGAATCACACCCCGGAGTTGCAAGCAACAGCAGCAGGAGCAGCAGCAGCAGGAGCCCAAACATTGCTTTAAAGAGACACTGGAGTTGGCTGCAGGAGCCCAAAAATTGGATGAATCACACCCTGGAGTTGCAAGCAGCAGGAGCAGCAGCAGCAGGAGCCCAAACATTGCTTTAAAGAGACACTGGAGTTGGCTGCAGAAGCCCAAAAATTGGATGAATCACACCCTGGAGTTGCAAGCAGCAGCAGCAGGAGCAGCAGCAGCAGGAGCCCAAACATTGCTTTAAAGAGACACTGAAGTTGGCTGCAGGAGCCCAAAAATTGGATGAATCACACCCTGAAGTTGCAAGCAGCAGTGGCAGCAGCAGGAGCAGCAGGAGCAGGAGCCCAAACATTGCTTTAAAGAGACACTGGAGTTGGCTGCGGGAGCCCAAAAATTGGATGAATCACACCCTGGAGTTGCAAGCAGCAGAAGCAGGAGCCCAAACATTACTTTAAAGAGACACTGGAGTTGGCTGCAGGAGCCCAAAAATTGGATGAATCACACCCTGGAGTCGCAAGCAGCAGCCCAAACATTGCTTTAAAGAGACACTGGATTTGGCTGCAGGAGCCCAAAAATTGGATGAATCACACCCTGGAGTTGCAAGCAGCAACAGCAGGAGCAGCAGCAGCAGGAGCAGGAGCCCAAACATTGCTTTAAAGAGACACTGGAGTTGGCTGCAGGAGCCCAAAAATTGGATGAATCACACCCTGGAGTTGCAAGCAGCAGCAGGAGCAGCAGCAGCAGGAGCAGGAGCCCAAACATTGCTTTAAAGAGACACTGGATTTGGCTGCAGGAGCCCAAAAATTGGATGAATCACACCCTGGAGTTGCAAGCAGCAGCAGCAGGAGCCCAAACATTACTTTAAAGAGACACTGGATTTGGCTGCAGGAGCCGAAAAAATTGGATGAATCACACCCTGGAGTTGCAAGCAGCAGGAACAGCAGCAGCAGCAGCAGAAGCCCAAACATTGCTTTAAAGAGACACTGGAGTTGGCTGCAGGAGCCCAAAAATTGGATGAATCTCACACTGGAGTTGCAAGCAGCAGCAGGAGCCCAAACATTGCTTTAAAGAGACACTGGAGTTGGCTGCAGGAGCCCAAAAATTGGATGAATCACACCCTGGAGTTGCAAGCAGCAGAAGCAGGAGCCCAAACATTACTTTAAAGAGACACTGGAGTTGGCTGCAGGAGCCCAAAAATTGGATGAATCACACCCTGGAGTCGCAAGCAGCAGCCCAAACATTGCTTTAAAGAGACACTGGATTTGGCTGCAGGAGCCCAAAAATTGGATGAATCACACCCTGGAGGTGCAAGCAGCAGCAGCAGGAGCAGCAGCAGCAGGAGCCCAAACATTGCTTTAAAGGGACACTGGAGTTGGCTGCAGAAGCCCAAAAACTGGATGAATCGCACCCCGGAGTTGCAAGCACCAGCAGCAGCAACAGCAGGAGCCCAAACATTGCTTTAAAGAGACACTGGAGTTGGCTGCAGGAGCCCAAAAATAGGATGAATCACACCCTGGAGTTGCAAGCAGCAGCAGCAGGAGCAGCAGCAGCAGGAGCCCAAACATTGCTTTAAAGGGACACTGGAGTTGGCTGCAGAAGCCCAAAAACTGGATGAATCGCACCCCGGAGTTGCAAGCACCAGCAGCAGCAACAGCAGGAGCCCAAACATTGCTTTAAAGAGACACTGGAGTTGGCTGCAGGAGCCCAAAAATTGGATGAATCACACCCTGGAGTTGCAAGCAGCAGGAGCAGCAGCAGCAGCAGCAGGAGCAGGAGCCCAAACATTGCTTTAAAGAGACACTGGATTTGGCTGCAGGAGCCCAAAAATTGGATGAATCACACCCTGGAGTTGCAAGCAGCAGCAGTGGGAGCCCAAACATTACTTTAAAGAGACACTGGATTTGGCTGCAGGAGCCGAAAAAATTGGATGAATCACACCCTGGAGTTGCAAGCAGCAGGAACAGCAGCAGCAGCAGCAGGAGCCCAAACATTGCTTTAAAGAGATGCTGGAGTTGGCTGCAGGAGCCCAAAAATTGGATGAATCACACCCTGGAGTTGCAAGCAGCAGCAGCAGGAGCAGCAGCAGCAGGAGCCCAAACATTGCTTTAAAGGGACACTGGAGTTGGCTGCAGAAGCCCAAAAATTGGATGAATCACACCCCGGAGTTGCAAGCAGCAGCAGCAGCAACAGCAGGAGCCCAAACATTGCTTTAAAGAGACACTGGAGTTGGCTGCAGGAGCCCAAAAATTGGATGAATCACACCCTGGAGTTGCAAGCAGCAGGAGCAGCAGCAGCCCAAACATTGCTTTAACCCTTTAAACGCCAGCTACGTAAAATTCACGTAGCTGCCTCTCCTGTCATTAAACGCCAGCTACGTAAATTTTACGTACCTGGCTTTCCCCCCTGCTAACTGGCCAAAAAAAAAAAAGACACTCACCCCTCGTTTGATTCGGCCGGGTCTCCCCTTTAAGATGGTGTGCTCCGATCGTCCGTGGGACCTCCTCCGGCTGCAGGGGAGGGCCCGGAATAGGCTGCCCCCCCCCCCATTTTAGCTGCCACTGGCTTTCCTGTAAAAAAAAAAAAAAAAATAAAAATGACATTTACCTACCTGCATGTGCACTGGCTCCCGTCGACCCTCCTCTTCACCTGGGGGGCATCCGATCCCCCCCCAGGGCTTGCCGATCTTCAGGAGAGAGCCCGGGAGGCTCTCTCCTCTCTTCTTCCCGATGGCGGCCGCCATCTTGCTGCTAAGCCCCGCCCCCTTGGGGCGGCTATGACGTCACCCCGGTCCGTCTCCTGTCAAGCCCCGCCCCTTTTGGGGGCGGGGCTATGACGTCATCCCGGTCCCGATCACCGGCTTCAGCGTTCTCAGCTGTCAGATGCCGGTGATCGGCAACCTGGAAGGAGGTGGCAGGAGATCCTCTGATCTCCTGCCCCCGATTCTCTGGATGCCGATCACCGGCATCTGTCATCAGAGCGGCGAGGGACAAGAGCTTGCAATTCGTCGCTTGCGAGCGATTCATCGCGAATAAATTCGGGTCGGAACGATTTTTGTCGGAAAATTCGGCGAATCAGTTGAATCGAATTTTTCAAAAGTTCGCTCATCTCTATTTCTCAGCTGTTATCTGGGCAGTGGGTGGAGTAGAGAGATGAAGGTGTTGAATAGCTGTTTTGGATCCAAGGTCTGTGCAGATGAAAAGGACATTTGTGAGTTCTTGAAGGGCTTGTTTGTATTAAAGAAAGTCCTCCTTTCTTTAATACAAAGAATGCTGCTTCAATGTTGCTTCAATGTTGCAATGTTGGTAAGAAGGTTGGCTATAGATTGGGGGAGCCAAGGGCAGAGGCTGGCTTATTATGGCTATGTGAAACTGCAGGGTTGTGGATTAGTTTTAGAGAGTTATAAAGAGATTGAAGGTCTAGGTTTCTGAGGTTCCTGAGATAATGTTAGTATTAGGCAGCTCTGATCAGAAAGGGGAAGTGAGAATGAAGAGAGACTGGATACAGAGAAGAGGTTAGTGAATAGCCGTTTAAGTGTGTGTCCGTCTTTGTGGGTGGAGCTAGCAAACCATTGTTTGAGGCCAAAAGAGGTGGTGAGCGATAGTAACCTGGTGGTGGCAGGGTTGTTGGTGTTAATGGGGATGGTTATAGCCAGGATGTCAGTGGACAGGAAGAAAAGGAGTAAGGAGGAGAAGTGGCCCAGTAAGAGAGTAGAAGGTCCAGGAGGGCAATAGATAATAGCAATATTTAGGTGACAGGGAGAACATCAAAATTAGTGAAGCACAGGTGGGTAAGGTAGGGGTTGGGCTACATTAGCAATATTATGTTAAAAGGACACCCCCACCCTGTTTGTTGGAGTGTGACTAATTATCTTGGAGTGTGACTAAATTGTAAGCCTCCATATGAGAGGGCAGAGGGTGAGGCTGCGTAAGAGGTAGAGATCCAGGTTTCAATAAAGGCCATAAAGGTGAAAAGGTTGGTAGAAAACAGGTCATGGATATATGCAAGATTGTTGCACACTGAACATGTATTCCATAGTGCACAGGTGACAGCGGAAGGTGTGTGTTGGGTGCACTGACCATGTCCTCATCCTCAAACAGACTTTGTTGGGCATATAGGAACTATAGGTCTGCAACTGGGGCAGGGGCAGGTGGATGGCCCATGGTATGCCAGCTAGCATTGTCATCATAGAGAATTACTGACTCCATGACCTGGCTGGGATGGTCTTCCTCATGTTAAGGAAAGTAAAGTGGAGGGCTCTGCACTTTTGGCAAAAGTGGAGTGGGTGGAAGACAACTGTAACTGGTAACACTTTTGCCATATTATATATGACTGCCTCAACTTGTTTTGGCCTCAACACTCTGGCAGCAGAACTAGAGCCTACAAAAAGATGCTGGAAACCCTGGCACCTGCTTGCACCATAGAAAGGTTTAGCAGGCACGGATGAAACACATTTTGTCCCAGAAGCATCAACTCCACCACCACCAGCAGCAGTAGCAGCACCACAGTCACATCCCTAGCCCTTATTTGCTGCTTTCTGCATTATTGGACACAGTGTAAAGGCAGCCTGTCCTAGTAAGTGCAATGCAGGTTGCCAGAGGTGGGTACTTGTATTACACCCACAATAAGTACAATGCAGATGGTCAGAGGTTAGCACTTGTATTAAACCCACAGTTAGTACTTGACTGGACTAGAGCTCCATGTTATCTCCAGCTTGTGCCCCAACTCCCCTTTAATAAAACACTGTACAATGTACATATCTTTGGAATGATACAAATGTATTGGCCACAGCTTAACAAATAAATACAAGACAATACAAATCACCAACCCCTCTATTGAGTCTTGCGTGGCAATCAACCAAACTAAACTAGCGAGATTGTCAAGGAGGAAAAATCCTTGAAGCATCTGGAAGCTGTTTAGGCTCTGCCGCCATTTTCTGGGCTCGGGCTCAACAGGGCTAACCGACAGGGTGCAAAATAATGACAACCTGGCTACCCCAAAATTCAAGCCAATTCAACAGTCATCAGCTAACTTTTCAGCTAACTCAAACCTGAAAGGGAGGAGACCAGCATAGCTGCCCAGCGTTGACTGACCAGCCTACCAACACTCTTCTCCCACAAAAACTCCTTTACCAAAACACATGGGCACCTTCATTGAATAAACCCCTCAACCTTCTGTTCAGCTGAAGCCACCTCCCTGTAAATCCTGATACATACCCCTATCCATGACCACCTGAACTCTGACATGCCATCCCTCCACTTGGGGGATAATCCTCCTGATATGTTCCCGCAAGCTCATACAGACAGGACAGCATATCCCTTTTGTTCAATCTCAACAACCCCCATGGGTGCCTTAACAGATTAATGCCCAAAGCAAGCAGGCTCCAAACTCCATCAGATGAACTCCCAAACTGCCTCCCTACTCGCTTCACCATCGGTCAGTAGCACCAACCCAAACCAGTCATACCCATTACACAGGTAAACCCAGGACAGTTCTGCTCCTCTAGATCGCCAGTCTCCAGACTGCCCCACCAATATAAATAACCAGTAAACCACCGAACATGCCGAGTCTATGATATTAAAGGCTCTTGGCACCTTCATTGTAGACCACATAAACCACCAATCTGAATATTCGATAATACGCCAAACACGGCGAGTCTATTATATTAATCCTTTAAGTGCCAGCCTACCTAGAGATTTTAGCAACCTCTGTTGCCAAACAAGTTTTCACTATTTCGCGCTATACATGTTCAACTGTGATTTTTGATGGCCTTTCCAGGAATCTCCCAGGAGAATTATAGATTTTCTTTTTCAGTCTGTGCTTTAACCTGAAATGTCTTGTTTGTCATTTTCTTAGTGTATGCTCAGTATTTTGGGTGAAATATGTGAAAAAAAGTTTTAAAAAATCTATTTTTCTATCTATACTGTTTTCAATAAAATTATTGCGTGTAAGAGCCCCATTTCTCCGAGTTAGATATCAATATGCAAACGAGAAAAACAAGCTAAATCTGAAAGCACAATGTCCTCCGAACAGAACAATCCCCAACATACATAGGCAATTTTAAGCCTTTTAACTGTCAGCCTACTTGTGATATTGTCACCCTCTGTTGACAGGTCATATTCCACAATTTTGCATTATGTTAAAGAAATATATATTAATTTTTCTTGCTTATTTTAAATTAAAAAATTTATTTTATTCAAGAAAACCATATTGCATGTGAAAGCCATGCATGTGGTAGCACACTGTTCCTGCCCAGGAGACCCCCCCCCCCCGCCAAACTAAAGAAAGCACTTTGTAACATTTGGAAACAAAATACAACTACTATCCACACTATAAAGGGTTATAAAATGGTTGGGGTCCCCCTTCCCAGTCCTGGAGGATACAAGCCCGCACAGCCTTTGTGACCCTTGAGCTCTTCTGCCCCAATGGGCTTTGGGGAGGCAGGTCATGGGGGGGTTGGTGGTTAATGGCAAGTCAGCCGCTAGCTGCCGGTCACCTAAAAACTTGTGAACTGTTTTGGGATCTCATGAATCCCTTACCAGTTCATAAATAGTTAAATGTAAAAACACACACACCAGAAAAAAAAAATATTTTATTTTATTTTTTAATACTTACCTCCGATCTATCCATCCCAAACACTGTGTCTCACACTGATCACTTCTGGAAGTCTTTTATACCTGCTGAGTGATGGGACATAAAAGGTTAATTTTAAAAAAATATGACATTCCCGGGGGGGCATTTTCCTTTTTTTGTTTTAAGGGTTGAACCCTGAAACATTCGAAAAAAATGGTGTGGATCCCTCCTTAAAAACATAACCAGGCCGGGGACAAGCTATTCAGGGCTTGTAGAACCAGGGCATAGGGGCCAGCCTTGGTGGCCCCCTCCCTGCTGGCTACAAGCCCACACTGCCTGAATGGCCCCTGGGTTCTTCTGCCCTTCCCCTGGTTTTGGGGAGGCAGGTAATGGGGTTGCCAGGGATAATGGCAAGTCACCCGCTAGCCTTGTGAACTGATATAGAAGAACCTTACCGTTCACAAAGTGTTACCTCTGAAAGAAGACATGTACACTTTAGCAAAATATATTTTATTTGATTGTTTTAATACTTCCGATTGATCCATTCCACGTACACCTTGTCCCATGCCGATCAACCTGTCTTCTGCTCTCCTGCTGCTGTAAGCCTTTTATACCCGCTGAGTGATAGGGAACAAAGGGTTGATTAAAAAAATATATACCCCCTCAAAAAATGTGGGATCCCCCCTTCCCAGCATAACCAGCCCAGACAGCAGCTAGGCATGGCTTGTAAATCAGGGCATGAAGGCCAGCCTCAGTGGAGGGGGTCCCTGCAAGCTCTTTTGCCTCCTGGGCTTTGGGCAGGTAATGGGGGAGCTGGGGGGTTAATGGTAAGTCACCTGCTAACCGGAGGTGACCTCCTAGCCTTGTGAACTGGTATAGGAGGTCTCATGGATCCCTTACTAGTTCACAAAGGGTTAAATGTACAAAAAAAAAAAAAAAAAACACACAGAGAAAAAAGACATTTATTTTAAAAAAAAGACATTTTTTCTTTACTTACCTCTGATTCTCAGCTCTGATGTCATGCGCACTGTGTCCCTCACTGATCTGATGACAGATGCAGTGATCGGTGGAGAGGGGTGGGGAGGCAGGGCACAGTCCTCCACATTTTTCTGCTGAACACCACATCTGAATGAAGTCTCTGGAGCCAGAGCAGGATGATGTCACTGGATGACAATCAGCTCACTTCCCCTTAGGCAGTGACTCCAATCTATTCTGCCTTTCCTATCCTTGAAGAACCCCAGACTCAAGTGGCTCCTCCACCTCAGAGTTTATCTCAAAAACAATTAATCAGGATCGAACCCTCCAATTCCATCATCTTGCTGCACGCAGATCACCTCTCTGTAAACCTTGTACTCCAACACTGTTTTGCCTTGCCACCTTCGGGCAATCCAAGCCCCGAACCACTTCCCAATATCACGCAATGACCATGGGAGGCCATAGACAAGGGAGAACCCCACTTTCCCCAGTGACCATATAGGGTGTCAGCAGGTGCAGCTAGTAATGCAGTGCTCCCTGGTACTTGTATTAAAACAACAGTAAGTTCTAAGCAGGTGGCCAAAGGTGAGTACTTGTATTAGGCCCAGAGTAAGTGCAATGCAGGTGGCCAGAGGTGAGTACTTGTGTTAAACTCACAGTAAGTACAATGCATAAGGACAAATGTGAGTCGTATTACATGCCAAGATGTAGGATTAAATGTGCCCCAGCAGCTGCCCTTCCGTACAATGAGGACAATGGGCAGATGTGCTGCTATGTCCCTCCCTAGCTTTCCCCCACTGATGCCATCCACTCACCCTAGCAAGTTGCCCTCAAAAGGACCGTTTTAGATGCAGCCTCCTCTCCCCTCCTATGTGTCCTTTGTCTTCTTTTGCAAACAGGCCCTAATCTGTCACTCACTCAGCAACCTATCCCTATTCTACTCGGCACTGGTGTGCTGTAGAATGCATGACCCCACCTTTTATACAGGAGGGTCATGTGTCCTGCCTGGCTAGACACAACCATACACAGTATGCCAAGTTTGGTAGGAGCTTGAACTTTGCATCTCGGGCTGGCTCATCACTAATCACCATATAAGATCGCTAAGTTTTTATTAACTATTTTTATAACATCCTCAGGCAGTGAGGGATTACTATTATGTTTGCATTGTGTGGAGCTATTAATTAGAGTATCCTGCTGGGTTCTACACTGCGCTTTTGTTTTTGCCCTATTTTGTATCCACTCTGGGTACTCACCTTGACTTAGCCATTTACAGATAGTATGAACTATATTTTAATAAGTGGTATCCTCTGTACAATTCATTCATTCCCGAATCAACTCACCCAAAGGCACACCTTTAATGGTGTAGCCTGGGTGGTTGCTTCGGGCTTGGAGGATGTTGTTACTGGACACTTTTTTTACTATAGGTGCTGATATGTATACTGTGTCCATCTTTACTTACCTTCAGCATCAGATCCAGTTAACTGATGACATCCATGAGTAAATCTAAGATTCAGTTCATTGCTGTTCAGTTGTTCAGTGAAAAGGAGCAATAATTCTGTGCACCCTTTCATCTTTATGAGCACTAGATTATCAATTTTGTGCCCATACCATTTTGTGGATGCTATAAAGGGTTTTCCATCTTCAAAGATATACTCCTCCTCCCACCAACCCATGTAAAGGTTGGTGAGAGAAGGCAAAGGGCCAAGCCATAAGGTATGGATGAGTACAAGGATGACACATCCAGTGTGTACCATATCCCACCATCCAGCCAAGACATCATCTGGATATGATGGACAGGATGTGAAGGGATTATCACACCTGATCTGAAACTATGTAAGTATGGAATGCAGGAGAAGGAATTTCAAACACAGACCAGGTGCAGTTTCAGTTTATCCTTGGATCACAAACAGTTTCCTGTTACACATAAGTTCTTTCCTAAGTCCCAAACTTCAACAACTCCAGTGGGTGGCAGGGTTTCCAGCTGCTGGTCGGTCTTTGTGTCCCCAGCTGAGCACTCTTAAATGCGTAGCAACGTGCAAATAAAGTATTGATTGCATATCACACCCTTTGGGTGTACTGTATGCCTGTGAAACCTGTTTATAAATGGATACAATAGCCTCAATTCATAGACACATTCGTCTGGACTTTCGTAGCTGTCTGTGTATGTTTTTGTGTGTGTTTGTAATTTTTTTTTGTTTTTTTCGTCCCATTTTCCATTCGTACGAGCGTTCGGGCTAATGTGTATATGCGCTTTCGAAGAACGAAAGCAAATCAGATCATTTGCGTTAGTTCGGATCATTTTCCCATCAAAATCTGATATTTTGCGTTCGTTCAGATAACTTACGTTATTGGTATGGGCTTGTGTCTCATTCAGAGAGCTGATTGCCGAGGGACCACCACCCTATAAAACCGTTTCATTTGCGATCCCTTTATGGGACCATTTTGACCTTGGATACCCTTGTATGAACCTGTTTTGTGCCTTTGTGGAGGAACATCACAAACTCCAGCTAATGGGCATAGAATGTATCAGCAGGGACAAGACCAGATTGCACCGGCGACGCATGCATATCGATGGCATGCATGACGTTGAGCTGACCAGACTTAATCGCGCTTCCCTCCATAAGTTGTATAGTTAGCTGCGGCCATGGTTAGCCCGCACCACAAGGAAGGGGCAAGCAATTTCAGGTATGACCAAGATGCTTGGCTGCCTGCAATTTTTGGTGAATGGCTCGTTCCAGAGGCTGGGTGCCCTCTCCATGGGGATCTCCCAGCCTACGCTGAGCCGCGTGCTATCCAAGTTTTTGGAAGGCATGGCTACCATTAGTCAGAAATATATTTATTTTCCTGACGACATGGTAGCCTGGAACACGCTTAAGCTGGCATTTTATAATATCGCCGACATGCCCAACGTCATGGGTGCCATTGATTGCACCCACGTTGCCTTGATCCCTCCGGCAGCCGACGAGTACATCTATAGACAAGTTCAATCTGTCATTTTTTATATAGTTTACATAAATTGTATTTTAAATATATCTAAATCCCTCCTTGTAAATAGTCCCTGTGAAATATCTTACACTGTATATCTCTTAATCCCTCCTTGTAAATTGTCCTTGTGAAATAGCTTACACTGTATATCTCTTAATCCCTCCTTGTAAATAGTCCCTGTGAGCTAGCTTACACTGTATATCTCTTAATCCCTCCTTGTAAATTGTCCCTGTGAATTAGCTTACACTGTATATCTCTTAATCCCTCCTTGTAAATAGTCCCTGTGAGCTAGCTTACACTGTATATCTCTTAATCCCTCCTTGTAAATTGTCCCTGTGAATTAGCTTACACTGTATATCTCTTAATCCCTCCTTGTAAATTGTTCATGTGATACATTCGTCCCGCTTTTGCTTCATCAAAGTATTTCATGTCGGTCAAAGCCAAACATTTTCATGAGGACCTTAATTAGTCATTTTAAAGTTAATCTTTAGTTGATCCAACATACATATCCTTTTTTGGCCTAAAAAATAGTTAGGTACTTAGTTAGTGTTATTTGTATTGCCCAACATGTTTTTTGGAGGATGTTAGGAGTTAGTGTTTGAGTAGTTTACCTAGCCTTGCTAATTTTTGTTGTTTTTATTTTTTCCCAGGAACCGCAAAATGGGCCACTCACTGAATGTCCAAGCAGTGGTGGCCCCGAACATACGGTTCCTTAGTGTGCTTGCCTGTTTTCCAGGCTCATCCCATGATGCGTACATATTGCGACGATCTGGATTGTACCGTCGGTTTGAGTCTGGAGAATTCTCTGGTGGATGGCTCCTTGGTAAGTTGACGCAAATACCGTCATTCCCTTTTCAATGTATGCCTATGAATCTAGTTGATGACCCATGTCTGAACCTATGGCTGTTTTTACCCCTTGATGACAGGTTAAACCGGACCTTAACCATGATCTTTAGCAAAGCACAAACCCTTACAAAATGATTTCCCACCATTTCAAAATAATATATTTCTACTTTCTAGTAATTTACTTATTATTCTTACCCACACTCGTCTGCAATTCTGTTCTTGACTTTATGATAGGGTTTGTGCCATCTTTGCATCTTTGCTCAGAAGCATGACACTTACTGAGTAGAGGAGAGCGGGATAAAGTGCAGGGGGCTGGTTAGAGCTGTGCTTGCTTCAGACAAAGCAGATCTGGGGTCCTGAAAAGGTAAGACATCCAAGAATGCTGAGCAGCACAGTCCTAACCCAATTCCTGTTAGCAATCTGCCTGATTTGCCCTCATCATCTTGAATGTTTAAAGGGTCAGAACATGCAGTAGATGGTGTTAGGCTGTTTTTTTAGCAGAGCAATCTGTATGTTCAGGGTGTGTCTAAAATATAAGATAGGCTCTTAGTCAGGGGGAATGACCACTTTTGGCAAAAGACATTTTGGTAATGTGTAATTTATGTTAGTATTTTCTTATTCTTTCAGGGAATTCTGGCTACCCGCTACTTCCCTGGCTGAGGACGCCCGTCCTTTGGCCACAGAATGTGGCACAGGATGCCTACAATCGGGCCCACCAGAAGACCCGGGCTGTTGTGGAGAGGGCCTTTGGCCTGTTAAAAACACGCTTCCGGTGTTTGGACCATACCTGGGGGGCACTCCAGTATGACCCCCAACAAGGTCATAGACATCATACTGGCCTGCTGTGTCTTACATAACTTTGCCATCATGTAGCATGTCCCCCGGTATTTGGATCTTCCCCCCTCTCCACCCAGCCAGGACCCAGAAGACCACTACCATGGCGCACCTAGTGCCTCTGGCCAAGCTGTTTGGGCCAATTTCATTAATACACATTTTGCCTAATTTGTTTGTCCTATGTTTGTTTGGTGCATGTAATTATTATTTTATACTATAATTTTGCTTTGTGAATGTTTTATTATTTTTTTTTGTATCAACAAGTTAATTACTAAAATATTCACACATTATCTGAGACTAATGCATTTTTATGGCCCTGTTTGTTTAGAAAAACCTTCAGTAATCTAAAAATAACCCAAACATTAATGCATCTACTTAGTCAACAACAGCTAAAGTCACATTCAATATATTTTATTGAAATATGAAAAATTGGAGTTGAAGGGCACTCGCAGACTTCATGTACATACATAGTACAACAGAAATATACATTGGTGCAGAATCATGGCACCTAGCAATTGGCCACATCCAGGAGTTTTTAAGTAATGCACTCCAGGCCGAAGTTTCAATAGCAAATAAAAGAAACAGACATAGGGAGCAAGCATTTGCATGTCAATATTTGGGCAGTAATACATAGGGCCACATACACACCCTCTCCTGCTTGGCCACATTTGCCACAGGCACAGGTGGAAAGTAGCCATACCTATGCCACATCCATGCCTGTAAGTCAGTGGCCCACCCAAACAATAACCCCCAGTCCAAATCCAAGTCCAGTCCAAGATCCAGGGTTCAAGGTAGTAGTTTGCCAGCCCAGAATGTCCCCCAATCATGCCTACAAACAGGATGAGCCAGACAAAATTTCATTAGGCCAAAGCCTGCAGCGTGACAGCTTGAGTGGCAGGTTCAGTGAGGCCTTAGCTCAGGCATTGGCTAGTGGGGTATCTCAGCACTCTAATGAGCAAAAAATTCAAATCATACAAGCAAAGCAATAAAAAAAAGGCAATCTTGGTAGCGCTCACCAGACAGGTCAATACAGTAGTGATGTAGAGGAAAGATGTGGAGGGGCATCACGGCGTGGGCAGGGAGTCGTACCCAGCGACGGAGCCGTTAGCCTCGTGTATGTGACTCTTCATGTAACTGCACACACATACATGCTATTTAAAACAAAGCTGATTCCCTTAATCTCTTTTTCTAGATGTTCATGTGGAGATGTGGAGATACAGGGTAAATAGCTGTTAAAATGGGTGTTGCCCATAAAACCCTGGTGGTGGGCCTTGGGGAAGGCCCATCACCTGGGCATGTGTGGCATTCAGAATCTGCCACTGTTCCAACATGAGTCTATTGCTATTTCTAACTTCCTCGAGCATGCCTGTCAAACTATTAGTTAAGGTGGCCATGTGGCTGTTGCTCGTCCTAAACTCTGTCAGCATGGAGGTGAATGTATTATTTAATGTATCTAATTGTGCAGAAAGCTGCTCTTTGGTTCTTTGAGTCACCTGGCGAAATAAACGCCTCTCATGGTGCCACGCTGACTCCAGGATCGGCACGCGCCTCCCCTGGGAAACTGAGCGACGCTGCTGGCCACGTCTACCAATTCCCCGGGTTTGAGCACCTGTAGATGCTGGACCTCTAGGGCGAGCAAGAGTCACAGATGTGCTCGGCAAATCCTCTGCTACAGACCTACCACTGGGGACTGTAGGCTCAGTCTCTGCATGCTGTACACGATGGGCTGGCAGCATGCGGCAAGGTTCACTCTGCTGCAGAGGATTTGTTGCAGTAGCATGTTGGGACCCTGGCAGATTCTGTTCCAGGGAGGTCAGTTGTGAAGGTCCCATCAAGGTGCCATCCTCCTCCATCTCCTGGATTTCCTCCAACAGTGTGTGGGTCTGTTGGGACATGTGCAAAAAAAGGTTCAGTTTGGTCCCTAAATATATTAGTTAGGCTAGTTAGTCATGTTCATTCACATGCATCAGCAGATTCAGCAAAATACACTTACCGTATATATCTGCTCCTGGCTCCTAGGCAGCACGGAAGTTTACGGTGTGGTCAAACTGGATGAGGCTTCCACACTTGCTGAGGGTTGATGCTGGGCTGTATTGTAAATAAAAAGGCACGTAAACACCCAAATATCCATTGATGATCTGTATTACTACATATGCTTCACTAAAACACGTGGGCAAGCAGGAATGGCAACTCCCTCAACGGTCCAAGGTGACCTTCAATATGAATGTCATTATCTGTTATATGTATGACTGACCCTGTACGTACACATTGGTCACCTTATGTAATACAACCACGCATGTACTGCATGTTATGAGGCTTCACACATCCCTAAAGAGCCATTAGGGACCCACACTCAGCTTGCAAATAGCATTTGTCTTCAGAGTATGCTGGTGGGCATTCTTCCTATGTAGACCTTTCCCTGACCCCAGATCAAGTTTTTGAGAGCAAAGCACAGCTAAAACCCAAGTGGCCTAAAGACAAAGAAGGAAGTGTTGGATATGATTGAGTAGAATCACATAACAGGCAGTGCTTTGCTAATATTAAGACTTTAATAGTGACCATAAATACTGTCCAAGGTCATGTATGTGCTGGCAAATTAGAAAATGAACATTCCGCAGACATTAAACACCCTGCTAAAACTGTAACCTCCCCTACAAGGCACTCCCTAGGGGCATGTGTTCATAAATGCCTGTGAGCCTCATTTTACACATTTAAAACACTTCACATACGCACTAACATTACTAACCTGCAGGAATAGTAGGGATGTCTGTGTCACATCGCCCCGAGTGGCCCTCTAATGCCACAGCACCATCTCCTCAGCTCGGGTAAACTGTAATTTTGTGGGGAAGCCTCCGCCAGTTTGTAAGCTGAAAAATATAGGTTTGCAAATTTAGGAAATTGTTGACAATACAAGAAGCAGACAACTAAAATTTGTACCTGTAATTGCGCCATTTATTTTCTTTCTTCCGTGCTGCATACTTCAGGTCAGAAATTTTGCGTTGAATCTGCTCCACATCTTTAAGCTCCTCCCCCGCTGCATTGACCTGTCTGGCCAGCTCCTCCAAGATTTACGTTTTTCGCAAATTGCTTGTAGATTTGGATTTTCGCCCATATAGCTCATCATAATGTAAGGTCAGCCCACTTGTCAATGCCAGAGTTTGGGCCTCACCAAACCTGTCATTCAACTGTCCTTGGCGCATTGTCCAGCCTATTGCTTAATGTTCTGGCTCATCTCTGGATGTAGTCAATTCGGGGGATATTCTGGGCTGGCTCTGCTGTGTAGAAATGTTGGACAGGTGGCTGGATAAAGAATGGACTGGACTTGGAAATGGACTTTGGGTCCTTGCCTGGGTCGCCACTGAACTTGCAGACGTCGATGTGGCATATGGATAGTTGCTTGCCACCTGTGCCAGTGGCAAATGTGGCCGAGGAGGAGAGGGTGTGCTTGAGGGTGTTGTGCTTCTGGCCCTGTGCCTCCTTGTGCCCTTGCCACTTGTGGTTCCATGCCCCTGGGAGGTACTTGCACGTGGCTCTGGAGATGCTGAGATGGCTGTGCTTGGCCTTCTGTGCCTGTGGGTCTTGCTCTTTCCATGAGCATGGGTATGTTTCCCACGTGGCTCTGAAGATGCTGAGCTTGGTGGGCTGGGGCTTCTGGGCCTGTGGCTCTTGCTCTTTCCATGGCCTTGTTTCCCACGTCTCTCTGGAGATGCTGAGCTTGGTGGGCTGGGGCTTCTGGGCCTGTGGCTCTTGGTGGTTCCATGGCCGTGTTTTCCACGTGGCTCTGGAGATGCTGAGCTTGGTGGGCTGGGGCTTCTGGGCCTGTGGCTTTCTTTCAGAATGGATGTGGTAGGCCGGGGAGGAGGATATGGTGTTTTTTGGGGGCTGGGGTTTCTCACCTTCTTAGTGGCTTTTTTGTGGGTGTACCTGCCTGCGTGGTTGGAGTATTCTTCTTCGCCGCTGCCTCATTTGCTTTGCTGGTTGTTTTTGGCTTAGCAAACTTGGTTGGTATTGTCGCCTTGGCCGGCCACTGTGGCTGCGCGTTTCCCACATCTTCGGCGCTGGAATTCGGGACCGAGTGGTCGGACATGAAGAAGCCTCCTCAGGCCGCTGTGGTATTTTGCTGCTGCCCTCCTTGCCTGGTTTGGCCTTCCCGACGGGTTTTTTGGCTGGCATGTTGAGACTCTGAAAGAGAATGAGCTGTGTGTGCAGGACCCTTTAAATACTAATGCCTGGGTATGACACTTACGCGTTCACATACGCGTGCGTACAGCCGTTCGTTCGGCCATGCGGAACCCGGAAACCGCTGGGACATTACTTATTTGCTGTGGACAAGAAGAAAGATCGCGCCCACGATCCTTACCCGCCAACAAGAAGAGCTGATTATGCTCGTAAGTGTATTGTAATGACTTTGATTTGCCATCTAAATGCATGCCTAGGCCTTAAGGAAGCACAGGAAAAAACAGTTATGAGTAAAAGTGTGTAAAACTCTGTGCCAAACAGAAGTTAGTGCGCGCATGTGCGAACCAACTCACTAACATCTAGAAGGATAGTTTTAAGCTAGAAATGTGTCTGGAAATGTCATTTAGTCAACTGATCTAATTGTGACAGATATTTGTATGCAGTTTGATCTAAAAACTATGTTTATTTTGTGTTTTTTAGACGATGCTTCAGCGCAGGTACGACTACCTGCCCAACACTTTTGAGAAGAGGACCGTCGCCCTGGAGATCGTTTCCAGGATCCAGCACGAGACTGACACCACCTTCACCCATACACAGATCGTGCAGCATTGGTCTGAACTGAAACGGCTTCACATGCCCCGGGTGCGGCCTCCATTTTCCAAGTAAGTACATAGCGATTGCATGCTAGATGTAACTAATACAGAAGGTAGGCCTTTATTTATAAATGCTTTTCTTTTCTAGTGCTGGAAATGGAGTACAGAATCCGATGCACACCCGGAGGCGCACAGGCCGACCAGTGATGCATGATTCTGCAGCACAAGGTGAAGGTGGTGGATCTCCAGGGCGACAGTCCTACCCCTCCTCTGTAGCGGCCTCCGACCAGCTCCTGGACCTTTCTACAGAGGAGGGGCATCACGGCGTGAGCAGGGAGTCATACCCAGCGACGGAGCCGTTAGCCTCGTGTATGTGACTCTTCATGTAACCGCACACACATACATTCCCTTAATCTCTTTTTCTAGATGTTAATGTAGCGGGTGAAGGATCTGGAGCGGGGACTGCAGCAGATCAGGCCCAGGAGGCACATGTGGAAAGTGGGTGATGTCACACACACATTCAAATTGTCATTTGCTTACTGTTGACTCCGACATTAGAAGTGACCCTATTTGATATGTCTCTACAGCCTCAACTTCCCAGCAGTGGCAGGTCCCAGAACCCAGGGTGGTCCCCGACGCAGACATCGGCCACCAATGAAGTAAGTTGTAATGTCATTCTTTTGAGTATGTGGTAATTGACATGATCACCAAGATACCTAAAGCCATAGTCAATGGCATTAGCATAATGACATATGCCCACTTCCTTAGATTAATTACTTAGCATAATGACATATGCCCACTTCCTTAGATTAATTACTTAGCATAATGACATATGCCTACTTCCTTAGATTAATTACTTAGCATAATGACATATGGCGTCATGAGTTAGCTTGCCACCTAAAAAGCATTCCATCCACAGGTGAGAAACATGTATTTGCAAACAAATAATGTTTATTTCTTTTTTATACAGGGACCACACGTGCCAGAGTGGCTGAAATGAGTGCCAGGGTCCTTCAGCTGGTGGCCGACATGCAGGAGCTGCGTGACTCGCTGGGGACCACAGAAGAAGACTAATGTTCTGGGTCCTGCCATTGCTTTGTAAATAGTTTTACATTTTAATATTTAAAAAAATGTTAAACAATTTAAAATTTTAGATTTTCTATAAAAATAAAAAGTTTATACATTTTTCATAAATTAAAAAAAAAAAGCCATCAAAAAATGGCATTTGGCAATAAACAAAAAAAATCAGTTTCAGTGTCATTTTATTTACAAAACACATTAACACAAAACAGATGGGCAAATAAATATTTAGAGATGAAGATTCACATGACCGCGAAGTGATTTAGGTAAGTTTTAGGGGTCAGAAATGGAAGAAGAATCTAACCGCGAAGTGATTTGTGTACATTTTAGGGGTCAGAAATGGAAGAAGAACCTAACTGTGAAGTGGTTTTGGTAAGTTTTAGGGGTCAGAAATGGAAAAAGAACCTAACCGCAAAGTGGTTTGGGTTTTTAGGGTCCGAAATGGAAGAAGAACCTAACCGCGAAGTGGTTTGGGTAAGTTTTAGGGGTCAGAAATGGAAGAAGAACCTAACCGCGAAGTGGTTTGGGTAAGTTTTAGGGGTCCAAAATGGAAGAAGAACCTAACCGCGAAGTGGTTTGGGTAAGTTTCAGGGGTCCGAAATGGAAGAAGAACCTAAGCGCGAAGTGGTTTGGGTAAGTTTTAGGGGTCCAAAATGGAAGAAGAACCTAACCGCGAAGTGGTTTGGGTAAGTTTCAGGGGTCCGAAATGGAAGAAGAACCTAATCGCGAAGTGATTTGGGTAAGTTTTAGGGGTCAGAAATGGAAGAAGAGCCTAACCGCGAAGTGGTTTGGGTAAGTTTTAGGGGTCAGAAATGGAAGAAGGACGAAAGCGCGAAGTGGTTTAGCTAAGCATTGTAGCACAAGTGAGTGAACCAAATATGTAGGCGAGCACTTTAATGAGTTAAGTTTGTAGTGCGCAGGCGTAAGGTCGTAAGGATTTTCGTCTGGACGATTATTTATTGAAAAAGGAAAACAGAATCTAACGGGAGGAGACGATGGGAGGAGACGATGGAAAAAGGGCAAAAACGAAAGCCGACGTTGTAACATGAGAAAAAAAAACGGAAAACGAAAGCTGGAAAATGACATTCTCGCACTCGTACTCTGGCATACGAACGGACAGACTTTACAGAAGGCTTTCAATGCATGCATAGAATTGCTCGTATACTCAGAGCTGGAGAATTAAAAAAAAAAAACAGATCGACACAAAAACGAAAGTCTTTTTTTTGTCTCTCTGAATCAACCCTAATAAAACGGTGTCTTTTTATCTGGATACTTGATACTTGATTGGTTGCTGGTGAGTGGAGGGTTACTCGATATGAAGGATGGGCAGGATATCGCTTTAAGACACAGATTTAACAGCCAGGCATCGATGCAATACCGGTATCAGCTTACATCTCAGTTCTCAGCATTAGGGCCAGACAATATTGCACCCCTCTTGGTCAGTGGACACAGGTACACTTTCTTCACATGCACTGTTCCAAATATGCATCAGCCATTACTCTTAGGTTCAGACTTCTGTCTGAGGTTTTACACTATTCTTCCCAGAACAGAGACCCCAAATACAGCAGTCCACACAAAGGGTGAGACTTTGTAAGGCAGTAGAAGCACATCTTCCTGTTGAAACTTCTAGAACAATCATGGAACCCAATAGCATTGGGGAACCCAGCACCTTGGTTAGTTCACGGTTTTTAGCAAACATTTCCACATTACACAGGGAATTGGCTGTTCCCATGGGACTGTCTCAGGAAAGGAAATCCTTATACACTTCAGGTTTTGTAGGTGATGACCTTAGTATAAGAGAGGCTAAGTCATTACGGAATGGGGGCCCCAGACCTACTAGCTGCTCAACCAGTGTACATTGGGCATACTCGCTTTCATCTCTTTTCCAGCTTTCACCTTCGGCCAGGGTTCTGGTCTCGGCTCAAGCTTGGTCCCAGGATGGCCCTTCTCAGAGTTGTGCATGTTCACATGACTTAGCCGATAGCTACGCAGCAAGTTCCCGCCATTCTGTCTGGGTTTGCTTTTATATTAGGGGCATGGAACACATCTAGGCTTTACCCAGTCCATAAAAAAGGCTAACTTCACCACTACACTGGTCCCATTGGCACTATTCCTGGGAATACCAACCCACCAAGAAAAGTAAATCATACTCACCCGGAGAGGGAGAAAACCAATACTTACTTTTAGGAATCAGGCCTCCATGTATCTCAACACTTTGCTCCCCTATTCTATCTCTACAGGGTTCCTCTAACCTACACCCCTGCTCCACTGTGGAGGACAACCCCAGGACATCCACAGTAGGGGACATCTCTTAGACACCACACACAAAATCCCCCTATGCTTGGGACCCAGTTGGCTCCCTATTCTGCCCATCCTATTCTCCTTAATAAAGCATAATGCTTTTAAAGCAACAGTGGTGTAGTGTTTTGTTTTATATGTCCCACACACTTACCTGCACTCCAGCTTCCCTGTCGCTCCAGTCCGGCAATACACACAGCAGGGGGAGGGGGGAACCCATTAGCACTGTCACCTGTGCAAGCTGTCTTCCGCCAGGCGCAATGCCAGACCAAGGGACGGGAAGCCATCATGGGACAGCCCCAGGGATCTAAAGGAAGATGTTAGTATCAACCACTTACCTGCATGCCGGTTCCCCTGTCACTCTGGTGACTGACTGCAGATGTCAGCTTCACTATTATTTGTGCAAGCCGGCTTCCCCCCCCCATGCTGTACAATACAACAAATAGGAGGCGAGCCAGGGGAAGTCAGCTGCACTGTCAGTGCCTGCCGCTAGCTGCCCACCACTGGACCGGAGCGATGGGGGAACCAACAAGCAAGTACAGTAAGTGACAGTGAATATTTGGAAAAATTTGGTCTGCATAAACCCCCCAAAATTCGAAAATTGTGCAGAATTCCCTGAGATTTGGAGTGAACTCTGGCTCTAACAAACCAGGTTTCTCCTCTCTATTCAGCAGGTGTTTCTCTTAATAACCCACTTTTCATTGGCCCTAATCTAGACCAACAGCCATTTATGAGTTCTGAATCACTTTAGACGAAAACTTGTTGCCTTAATGGATTCATCCCCAACCCCACCCCTTTCATAGCATGGGTAGCCAGAAGTGCAGTAATGTTAAGTATTGTAACTCCATAATGTAACTTTCTCTTCATAAGAGGACCAAAACTCTGAGAGTCCAGGGCAGGCATACACGCTCCCCCTGGGGCACGCCCATTGGAATGCCCACTGTGTGAAAGCCCCCAGGTTGCCCAAAAGCTCACCTTCGTACCCGGTTCAACGGTGCATGTGCGAGCAGCGGCCGCATCCCCGCTATCCCTTTAACAGGACACGTGCCCAAGCATTTGTGAATGGCCGGCACGGGCTTGCTCCCTGTTAGAGGTTGGCGGGATATGGCCGCCAGCATGCTCGGATCTGCTTGCATTAGGTGAGCTCCTGGATGAAGGGGCTCGAGCGGATCCGAGCACACTGCAGCGCATGCATCGTAGAACCGGGAAGAGATGCGTTTTGTACTCACACAGTGGAGCCTTGCCCCGGGGGGCAAGGACCAAAACCCAGGATAGTAAAAGTCATGGGTTTTGCGCCACTTTAACTAAGGAAATGTCAGTTCTTTAGTATAGTGTACTGAACTGCCATTCTCTAACTATTTCAAATTGACAAATATATTTAATGTATCTTTTTGTTTTTTTTCTTTTAGGAAATTTTCCTTTAAGCCTAAGTTTGGCATTGACAATCCAGCTCTATGTCTTGGAGAAGACCCAGGTAGCTTAACTTATAATAATAAAAGTCTCAATGCTTGGATACCATATGTAACAGGGTAGTTCACAAAGACACTCCAGTCTGGATAGAATTAAAATATTTAATTGTCTAACATTTCAGTGAAGTAAATAGGCATAGTAAACTGATAAAAAGGACAGGGGACATTCCACACACTTATGAATAAATAATAATAATAATAAAAAAAAAATATATATATATATATATATATATATATTCACTAACCTTAAAGGTAAACACATATGTAACTAACAAAAGACTAGCGGCTATATGTGATTACGGTTTAAAGAACATTTTTAGCCTAAAATCAAAAAAACACTATAGTCACCAAATGTCCCACGCAGCCTGTCAGTGAGAGTCCGATGCCCGTTATCTTTCCTGATTGCTGGATCCCCGTCCCGTGCTGGCAGCCTGTTTGCACATGTCTTGTTGCTTCTCCAATGTGGAGCCCCCCCGGATCAGTCACTGTGAGCTAGCAACCCCCTCCCCTATATTCACTGCAATGGAAAGGGGTGTGTGAAGATCTACCATGCCCCTTTCATTGCAGTGAATGGAAGGGGGCATGCCAACTCACAGTGACTGACAAATGGTGGGTGTAGCTTTTATGTTTTTAAGCTGAAAAGTTTCTTTAAACCTTAATCACGTTTTGCCCGTGCAAAATTTAACTGAAGAATATGACCTGCTTCCATGCAAGGTCAATGGCCCATCAATGTCAGACACCGATTCTACATCTGACCCTGACAGCTGGCCCTGACAAACACCACACTTTAAGCAATTTACAGATGCTCCGGCAGCACCCAAGTGCTGATTCTATGTCACTGTAGTCATCAATGCCCCCAAATCCAGTCTCTCAATCCGTGCCAAAGCAAAATCAACAAGGTAGCAGTACACAGGTGCTCCTTGATGATGCCATCAGTCACCGGGCCTCCCATTTTATGATAACACAAATGACGCAACACCTGGAACTTATCTTGCTCCTTCTATGGGACCATCCCTAGTAGAAAAACCACCACCCCCTTCCGTGGGGACACAGAGTAATAAACCCTAAAAACCCAAGCTACAATTCTACTAGTTTCCTCTGACCCTCCACCTGGGGGAGTAGTGCCAATTCCAGCATTTTCAGTGAAAACTCACCTTAAGGGGGTTCCCAACCTTGAAACATAACGACTTGCCTCGGACACGACCTGTCTTCCACCACCCCACCTGCGCTGCTGAAATTGCTCACCATAACTACATCATCATTTCCCCCTTGGCCTAACCACCTATTTTTGAACATATGCCCCACTTCGGCGCACCTTGCCCCAGCCGGGGCCTGACGATTTCACTTTAGTGAACAATTACCCATGAGACCAAGATAAAAAGACTAGCTGTTTCACACCCTTAAAGATTCCAAATCGCCATGCAGCATCAAAAAAACCTGAAAGAATTCACATGTAATACTATACACTGGGCATACCTTGAAGATGTGCAGATGTATTGAGCCTGCCACCTGGTGAGCGACTCTAACAGCACCATGTAGCGTAAGATTCATCATTACAGGTGGCTCAGCATATAGTTCCGGCGCTCTAGCCTTCTAGAGCGCCAGGTATTACATGTCGCTACATGTCGCTCTCCCATACATTTCAATGGATGTTTCCTTTCTTCTGTTTAAACAGGGTTTGTTGTTTTTATTTTTTTTTCTCTCAAATAATTGTGTCACCTCTCCTGACCTAGAAAAAGTCATTTTAGAAAACTTTTTTTATTTTTTTTATTTTTATGCAGAATTGTCATTACAGGTCTGCCATTAAAGTATTATTGTCACAATGTTACAACAATGTAATTCCATGTTTTTTCACTTTGTTACTGGTGTACATGCATTCAAAAACAGACTTTAATCACACAGCACCTGCCACTGTATGCTATAGCGACCAGATCCAGAGCACCGACGCTCCGTGAGTCTGTTTTTTTGCTGAATATGGTGTGAGTCGCTGAGAGTCGGTCACAATGAGCTGGCGCTACATTTCTCTCCCTGCAACGCTGTACTGGTGTTAGAACGCCCAACATACAACACATTCATCAATGCCGACCAGGTTACTACAGCAAATGAGACACTCTGTTACAGAGCCCGATAGCCGATCACAGCTTTTACTAGCGTTCGCTCTTAGCGCCTCTGTACAAACGATCATCTGCCGATAGCTGCCACTAGTAATGATTTTGACTTGCAATATTATAATGTTGTAAAACAAAATAAGAGCACTTACTAGGCTCTCCAATTACAAAGGATAGTAATACAAGTTAAATGCAGGGTCTCCACACTGTCACCCCACTTTAAATCTTGGGCCCTCCCATGGGAAAACAAATAGGTTAACATATTACATGCATGTTAGTACACCATTAAATGAGCAGCAGTATTATATGCAAATGGAACATACCACCAAGGCACTTGGCTATTTTGCTTGGAAAAGGGTGGTAACAGAGTGAACTGATGAGCAGTGGTTACTGGCTCTTGAGTACTTTGACCTCATATGTGAGTTGTTGAGAGGGTTTTCTGCATCTCAGAGGCCTTGTTTCAGTTTTCGAAGCAGATAAACTTTGTTCCTTGATCAGTGGACAGGTTCACTTTCTGGAAAGACACTGATTTCAGCTCCCATATCAGATTCCTCATCTCTGCTAACCTCTGCATTATACAGAGGTTACAAAGGTTATGTATTATAATTATGCATTATACAATACAACTACAGAACTCTGCACAAGGTGATCAATACATCAATACATCATCACCCACTGGTATCAGTAGAGAAGAATGATCAGTATTTGAAGCAGACTGATTATCTGATTCCGTTTCAGCCTTTTGGGGAATAAACTGTGGAGCATTTTGTTCAAAGTAGTGTCAAGTGGGGGGGGTCACTGTTCCAGTCACTGAAAAACTCTTATAGCTCCCACTCATCTTCAATCTAATTTGTTTCATCTAATGGGGTAGCAGTTCCTTGGTTGACAGACGTTTCCTTGCATCTCAGTCTCCTAGATCACCATGAGTTTGACTTGCCTTAAGCCATTCTGGAGTCTAGGGTTATACTCCTTACAGACTCAGTAAATTGCATAAGGATGTTTCTGTTTCAATCATTTTTATTACAGCAGATATAATGAGACTCAAAAGTTGTACAACATTCGTCATACATTGTCGTTATATTACATAACAAGAAAAAAAAAATTACAGTTTTTGCTCTAGACATATGTATCAAGAGGAGTATAACTTTCTGTTTGTAATTATTAGCTAACAATAACCATACCCCATACAGTTTTATATCAAAAGTCAAAGTCAAACAATATATGACTTCAACTTTGTCTCTTCATATTCAGCCATCAATTATAACATTTTCAAGTAAACTTGGACACAAAAGAACATATCCTACTTGAGGAAAAAGGAAAAGGCAAATATGAATGTGTCTCCCTGGGAGGGAGGAAGGAGAAGAGATGAGGATAAAGCAAAAAAAAAAAAAAAAAGGGGGGGGGAAGAAGAAGCAAGAAATGGCTAGTAGGCTGAATGTAGGGTGATATATTTCTTCCATATTTAGGTGTTTAAATGATCAATAAGTACCGGTCAAACGAATCAGGCAAAAATTCGCTTACCCAAGGTTACCACACTTCTCGGAACTCCTTCATTTTGTTGGTGTGTATAGTCGAAAGTTTCTCCATAGCCATTGTGTTGCTTACTCTATTCTTAAATTCATTAAAGTCTAATGTGGGAGTTTTCCACGCTCTAGCAATGGTTATTTTCGCAGATGTGCAGATGTGATATATTAATTGTTTCTGTTTTGCATTGCTGTTTGCAAGAGGTTCATTTAACAGGGCTACCCAAGGGTCCAAACGTATGTCTCTCTCTGTTAACTTGCTAATAACCCCAAACTCTTTAACACAAAAGCTCTTCACAATGCTACAGTTCCACCAAATGTGGCCATAGGTTCCCAAAGCTGTGCACCCACGAAAGCACTGCCCCTGTGCTACTCCTTTCATAAGTGACAATTGCTCTGGTACCAGGTACCACCGAAGGGTTATTTTCTTCAATTGCCGTGACGGAGGCCGCCTTCCCAAATGAAGCTAACCACATCCTTTGCCACTGTTCTGGTTCCCTACCCTCCCCCAGTTCCAGTTCCAATTTGTCCCTGTATGGGAGAATTTCTCGATTGTTACCTGAGATCAGTGATTTATAGATGTCTGACACTGCCCCTCTCCCTCTAGGGTCTTTCCTGCAGCGTGCATCAAAGGAAGTAATACTGTCTAGGTTTGAGCAGTTCTTAACCGCCTGTTTTACAAAGTTGGCGACTTGCAGATATCCAGAAAAATCTCTAGCCTGAAGACTGTACTGTTCTCAGAGTTGCTGGGAGGAGGCCACTTTTGACCTTTGAATACAATCAGCTAGACACCGAATTCCTGCCTTCCTCCATCTACTAAATCTTAAGGGATCTATAATGCCTGGGGGAAACATAGGGTTATCCCATAAGGGCATCAATGGTAGGTGTGGGGAGGCTAATCCCCCTAAAAATTTGACATCATCGCATGTTCGTAAGGAATGGGCCAAGACAGGGTTGTCAATTTGGCATCTATTCTTGGGCGTAAGCCATAGAAGGTCATTAACTGCCAACGGATAGGTCAATGTACCTTCAATCTGGCATAAGGTTGTTTCATTGCTATGTCTTCACTGGGCCATATTTCCCTTCTGGTCAGATTTGATAAATGGGAATGTTGGGTATCTGTGAACAAACAATGTATATTTGTGAGCCAACTACTAGATGGGTCATCTAGTTCATTCCATGGAGACTCAAATTCCTTAATAGAACTCTGTCTCTCAGTTGCAAGTAATGGATTTTCCATTCTTGTCATAGCTGACTTATTCTGTTTGTGAAAATGAAATTGAACAATAATGTCATCTGAAGTAACACCAAAAGCCAAATCCACAGGAAGGCATGTTTCCTGTAAAATCCTGTAGCATCATTCTTTTGGCTGTTGTAGACATGCAAAACCGTAGCTACATGCCATCTCCAACTGGGTTGATTCAGAGCCTCCGCGAAAAATCCCGATTTCAAATCCCCCTCCAAGATGATTGAGTTTGAGCCTAATAAAAGTGAGAATACATGTGTGAATTTATGTTTCCATACATAAATGTATAACTTGCATGACATTTGAATTAATAACTGTCAGTGATTTGTACTCTTTTTCATTGCTAAAAGCAATGCGACTATAGTTGGCATTCCTTTTAGCTATGAAACTGTCAGCAGGTATTTTTTTCATAACATGTGATGTCGTAGGAGGGGTCTATATTTGAACTTCCAGAGAAACGCGCTCTAAGCCCCTGTCCTACTGTGACCTCATTAGTTACATGGGGGAGATTTCAGAGAGTCATTATGGATTCCCGGCCAGGAGCCAGGATGATAGGAAAGGAACCTGTGTGTCTGTTCTTTCTAATTGTTGGCAGAGCATCATTAGACGTCCCACCAGCATTAAGTATGTCAGATGGGAAAGGTAGTTAATTGAGAACAATAACATATTTAAACTTGTGTTTTTTGTTATTTGACTTTTACTTTGAACTGGCCATTACCAGCACCACGAATGGGCATGGTGGTGAGGATGAGCCTTGTGGCCAGGACCAGCTGTTTAACCCTTAAGCTATTTGATATATATATATATATATATAGTGGTAAAGTGTATGGGAAAGTGCTGGATGGTGTATATATTTCGCTTTCATGCTGGGATAACAGAGCTCCAGTCCACATCCCCAGTCCTCTCTGGGTTTTTCCCCTACTCGCAGGTTTTTCCAGGTGATTGGATTAATTGAAGGAAGGAAACCTAATAAAAGCAGCTGCTGAGGCTTTCAGTGTGGAGAAGGAGAGACTGGGATAAGGAGTCCGTGCCTTGCTGCTCCCAAAAGGTCTGAACTGCATCCGAAGGACCTAATGTGTTATGTTTTTGAAGCCTGTGGATTAGCAGCCTGGGCTTGTGTGCCCTGAAAGTGGACCTGTTATATTGAGGACTTGCAATACTCTGTACCTATCAGACACTGGACATTGCTAAAGCTGGTGAGGAAACCGCTGACTTTACTGCATTGTACCCTGCATGATACTCAGAATTTAAGAGATTTTTTTCTGTTGGACTTTGTCTTCAATAAATTGCTTATTATTTCAACTAAGAACTGTTTTCAGAGTCATTTCCGTTAGCACCCCAGATCCTGACAATTGGTGGAGGATGCAGGCATGAACTGCTTTGAGGAGCAATGGAATGACAAAATGCTGCATTTGAATCTTGTGGACATTTAAAGGCCCATCCAGCACAATGGAGGAGGTGATAAAGCAGCTGATACAGGCTAATCTCTAACATATGCAGACCATGGCACAACAGCGGGTCTTGGAGCAGCAACAAAAAAACAAACCGCTTGTTAATGGAGCAGATTGCTGCGCTCAGAGATACTGTTATGGCTAAGACCTCGCAACAGGAGAGAAGCCCGGCTGAGATTGGTGGTGTGAGAAGGGCCATTCAGCGGGTCTTGCAAAAGATGACACATTATAATGATGTTGAGGTCTACCTCACTGTATTTGAGAGAGTGGCAGAGATAGAGAAGCTGCCAGTTGCAGAGTGGGCAGAAGTGATTGCGCCCTTCCTGACAGGAGGACCACAAAAAGCCTACTATGATCTTAGGGAGCAAGATGTCCGGGACTAAGCTAAACTAAAGATGGAGATTCTTGCTCGCCTAGGTGTTATGCCAGCTGTTCGTGCCAGGAGAGTTCACAGTTGGAGCTTCGCCATTGATAAGCCTGCCCGGTCACAGATGTATGACCTTATTCATCTGGTACAAAAGTGGCTGGAACCAGAGGACTCTACACTAGCTCAGATCGTGGAAAAGGTCATGGTGGACCATTACTTCAGGACCCTACCGGCTGAGCTACAGTGGTGGGTTGGACAAGAAGACCCTCGGACTGCTGAGCAGCTAGTCAACATGGTGGAATGGTACACAGTGACTGAGGACTACCTCTGTGATGCCCCTACAGCCTCAGCACCTTCCAGGACCATCAAACATGTGACATCTGTGGGTAAGATAATTCCAGCGAGAGGTGTGTGGAAGTGTGTGAGAGGGAGCAGGGCTCTAGACTTTGTGCGAGGGAAAAAGACTGACCCTGACCTCCACAGGCCCCCCCAGTCCTAGAAAGGACACCATGCTAAGGAGGGTTCCCCAGTGCGGGAAGTGTGATGATTGGGGACACATAGCCACTTATTGCCCTCTTTCCCCAGAGCCCATGGAGTGTGACTCTAGCCTGTTTGCAGACCTGCTTGTGTAGCCCTTCCATGGTCAGAGAATGAGCCACATATTTGTGTGGTAAAAATAAATTACTGTTCCGTGAAGGCCCTTTTGGATTCGGGTGGTCTGGAAACTTTGGTTCAGGCTGGTATTGTGGCTATGAGCTATAGGCTCGATTAAGAGCCACATTCGTCTGCACTTCCGTAGCTGTCTGTGAAAGTTTTGGTGGGTGTTTGTCATTTTTTTGCTTTCTTTCGTTCATTTTTCATTCGTACGAACGTTCGGGCAAATGCGTATATGTGCTTTCGATGAACGAAAGCAAATCTGAACATTTCCGTTAATTCGGGTCATTTTCCAAACCAAATCTGATATTTTTTGTTCATTCAGATAACTTATGTTATTGCTGGCGTCTCATTCAGAGAGCTGATTGCCGACGAACCACCACCCTATAAATCCGTTTCCTTTGCGATCCCCTTACGGGACCATTTTGACCTCGAGACTAGCATCTATGGACGACTTTAGTGCATTTGAGGAGCATGAGGACCTGCAGCTCATGGGCATTGAAATTTTCCGGAGGGCTGAGACCAGATTGCACCGGCGGCGACGCATGCACATCGATGGCATGCATGACGTTGAGTTGTTTGAGCTCACCAGACTTAATCGCGCTTCCCTCCATAAATTGTATAGTGAGCTGCAGCCATGGTTAGCCCGCACCACAAGGAAGGGGCAAGCATTTTAAGGTATGACCAAGATGCTTGGCTGCCTGCAATTTTTGGCGAACGGCTCGTTCCAGAGGCTGGGTGCCCTCTCCGTGGGGATCTCCCAGCGTACGCTGAGCCGCGCGCTATCCAAGTTTTTGGTAGGCATGGCTACCATTACTCGCAAATATATTTGTTTTCCTGACGACATGGTAGCCAGAAACGTGATTAAGCTGGCATTTTATAACATTGTCGACATGCCCAACGTCATGGGTGCCATTGACTGCACCCACGTTGCCCTTGTCCCTCCGGCAGTCGACGAGTAAAACAAAAACAAAAAAAAAGGACTGATTGAACCTGCCTGTAGATATAATGTCCTTAAAAATTCCCAAATACCCTCCTTGTAAAATGTCCCTTCTTCGAATTAGTCCCTCCTTGTAATTAATCCCTCCTTGTAAGTTATCCATCGTTGCAAATACTTCCCTTATTTTATTTATTCCCTCCGTGTAATTTATCCCTCCTTTTAATTTATCCCTCCTTTTACATAATCACTCCTTGTAATTAATCCCTCCTTGTATTTTTCCTACTTGCAAATATCCCCTCCGTGGAAGTAATCCCTCCATGGAATTATTTAATACTTTAAACTATTCCCTCCTTGTAAATATTCCCTCCTTGTAATTTATCCCTCCTTGTAAGTTTGCTAACATTTTAATGTATCCCTCCTTTTAAGTATTCCCTCCTTGTAAAGAGTCCCTGTGGAACCATGGACCGTATTTAGTTGCATATAAATGTCACATGTGTTCACCAAGGAAACATTTTAATGTGTACCTGAAATTGACCCGGGGAAGTTAATCTTTACTTTTTAAAACATACATATTGTTTTTTGGCAAGACAAAATACTTATGAACTTGTTTATTGCTAATTTAATTTGCCCACAGCATTTGCTTAGGGTGTGATTTGTTAGTGTTCCCCTAGTTTGTGTCCCCTTTATAATGTTTTTGTTGTTTTTTTTTATCCCAGGAACCGCAAAATGGGCCACTCAATGAATGTCCAAGCAGTGCTGGCCCCGGACATGCGGTTCTTTAGTCTGCTCGCCGGGTTCCCAGGCTCATCCCATGATGCCTACATTCTTCGCAGATCTGGATTGTACGGTCGGTTTGAGTCTGGGGAATTTTCCGGTGGAAGGCTCCTTGGTAAGTTGCCGCCAATAACGTCCTTTTTTTTGGATATGTATGGCTAGGAATTTAATTTGTGTTCCATGTATGAAACTATGTCTTTTTGAACACCTTGTTTACCTGTGAAACACGACCTTAACCATTAGATTTTTCAAGCAACAAAGCCTTGCCAAATGTTAGTCCTGCATTAGCAAACTGCAGAAATGGAAATTTGATTAAAGTAATAATGAGTCTTCCACACACTCTGCTTAAATTATGTCCTTGAATTTATCCTAGGGTCTGCGCCATCTTTGAGTAGATGCATGACACTTACTGAGTAGAGGAGAGCGGGATAAAGTGCAGGGGGCAGGTTAGAGCTGGTTTGTACTCACACCAAGCAGCTACAGGGTCCTGAAAAGTTAAGACATCCAAGAATGCTGAGCAGCACAGTCCGAAACCAATACCTGTTAGCAGTCTGGCTGATTGGCCCTCACCCGCCATCTCGGATGTCTAATTTTTTCAAACATCTATTTGATGTATTTTAATTTTTTAAAGGGCCCGTAAACTATGTATGCTCATGCTATGTAGCAAATGTGACCTAGGCTCTTAGTAATGTTGATGGCCCATTTAGGGGATTTAATTTATTGAGGAATGTGTAAATTATGTTTTTTATCATACATTTTGGCAGGTGATTCCGGTTATCCACTCCTTCCGTGGCTGTTGACGCCCGTCCTCCGGCCCCATAATGCAGCCGAGGAGGCATATAATAGGGCGCACAGGAAGACCAGGGCTGTGGTGGAGAGGGCGTTTGGCCTGTTGAAGACCCGCTTCCGATGCTTGAACCATACCGGGGGAGCACTTCAGTATGACCCCAAAAAGGTCATAGATATTATAATGGCCTGTGCAGTGTTGCATAATTTTGCTATATTGCAGCGTGTCCCCCGGTATGTGGATGTGCCCCCTTCTCCACCCACCGATGACCCAGACGAGGACTATCGTGGGCCACAGAGTGCGTCTGCCCAAGCAGTGCGGTCTAATTTAATTGAGACACATTTTGCTTAATTTGTTGTTTCTTTGTTTGTTTTGTCCCTTTATTCTTGGCTAATTCTGTTTTTGGACCTTTGTGTTTGTATGTTTGTTTGTTACTTTTACAAACAGTAAAAAAATAATTTAAAACAACCTCACACATGGTTTTCATTTGGGTTTTTTGGGATGTTACAAATGTGTTACTGCCTACTTTAACTCATCTTTATTCACCCAAAACTTAAAGGCATAAACTTAGTCCACAACAGATTAATTACAATTTTATGTAGTTTATTTCAGAAGCAAACATTGCATTTGATGGTCACTCCCATAGTTGCATAAAATACATGGGCAAAACACAAATGGAAGTTTATCCAAATCAAGCCACATAGCAATTGCCCAGAGGAAGGAGTTTTAAAGTAAGCCACTCATGTGCAAAGTTAAGGACAAATGAAAATTTTACAAACATAAGTGACAAGCAATGCCATGTCTACATTGTGCAGCAAACAAATAGGCCCACAGACACACCCTCTCCTGCTTGGCCACATTTGCCACAGGCACAGGTGTAAAGCAGCCAAACCTATGCCACATCTACACCTGTTACTCAGTGTGACACCCAAACAAGAACCCCCAGTCCCAATCCAAGTCCAGTTCAATCTCAGCCAGGGGTCAAGGTAGTAGTTTGCCAGCCCAGAATGTCCCACAATCATGCCTACAAACAGGAGGAGCCAGAACCAATGTCATGCGCTACAAGCATGCAGCGCAACAGCTTGAGTGGCAGGTTCATTGAGGCTTCACCTCTGGCATTGGCTAGTGGCCTACCTCAGCACTCTAATGAGCTATATGGGCGCAAATTCAAAGCAAACCAGCAAAACCATAACAAAAGGGTCTATTGGTAGGGCTCACCAGACAGGTCAATACAGTGGGGATGTAGATCAAAGATGTGGAGCAGATACAGGCCAAATAGGCCTTAAAATGGGGGATGCCCATAAAACCCAGGTTGGGGCCCTTGGAGGTGGGCCCTCACCTGGGCCTGTGTGGCATTCAGAATTTGCAACTGTTCCAACATGTTTGTATTAGAAGTTCGAAATTCAGCCATCATGGCACTGAGATTGGCAGTTAAGGTGGCCATGTGGCTGTTGCTATTTCGAACTTCCTCAAGCATGCCACTGTAATAATTGGATAAGGTGGCCATGTGGCTGTTGTTGGACCTAAATTCAGTCAGCATGAAGTTTAATGTGTTGTTTAAGGTTTCTAATTGGTCATGAAGTTGTTCGTGGTTTCATTGATTTTGAAGGCGAAATAGCCGCCTCTCATGGTGCCATGCTGACTCCATCATCTGCGGGCCCCTCCCCTGGGCAAGTGGGCGACATAGTCAACTACGCCTCCCAATTCCCCGGGCTTGGGAGTGTGCAGATGATGTGCCTCTAGGTCCACCAACAGCCACAGGTCTGCTTGGCAAATCCTCAGCAGCAGAGCTAACACTGGGGACTGTCGGCTCAGTCTCTGCATGCTGCCCACGATGGACTGGCAGCATGCAGCCAGCTTCACTCTGCTGCTGAGCATTTGTTGTAGAAACATGTTGGGACAGTTGCAGATTCTGTCCCAGGGGGAGGTGTTCTGAAGGTTCAATGAAGGCTCCATCTTCTTCCAGCTCCTGGATTTCCTCCATCAGTGTGTGGGTCTGTTGGGACATGTAAAAAAATAAAAAAAGGTTCAGTTTAGGGACTACATATGTAATTCCGCAAAAAGAAACATGGCAAGGCACATGCATAAGCAACATCATATAAAGACACTTACCGTATATATCGGATCCTGGGTCCGAGGCAGCATGGAAGTAGACGGCATTTTAAAACTGGCAGAGGATTCCCCACTAGCTGAGGGGTGATGCTGGGCTGCATTGGGGAAAAGAAGGCATGTTAACACACAACTAGGCATTGGTGATGTGTATTAACACATATGGTTCACTAAAACAGGGGCCCATGCATGAATGGCAACTCCCCCAACAGACCAAGTTAAACTTGACTATGAATGTCATTATCTGTTAGATGTATTAGTCAACAAGTACATACACATTGGTCTCCTTAACCAAAATAAACATGCATGTACTGGCTGTTCTGAGGCTTCACACATCACTTAAAGGCCATTATGGGACCACATTCAGCTTGCAAATAGCATTTGCCATTAGATTAGGCTGTTTGACATTCTTTCTAGGTCAAACGTTCAAGCACCCCACATCAAGTCTTTCTGAGCTCAGTTCCAACCCAAATTGGCTACAGATAAAGATGGAAGTGTTGTATGTAATTTTCTCTAAATACATAACAGGCAGTCCTTTGCAAATCTCAATAGTGTTCCTCAAGACTCTCCAAAATAATCTCTGAGGAAATAAACAAGCAAATAATGGGTCGCCACACATAACACACCCTGTTTAAATTGTTACCTCCACTACAAGGCACATCCTAGGGGCATGTGTTAATATATGGGTTTGTGCGTAATTTTACATGCAGATCACATTTCACATACACAGTAACATTACTAACCGGCAGAAATATTAGGGATGTCCGTGTCCTGTCGGGCCGAGTGTCCCTCTAAGGCCACAGGATGTAGCAGGCCCAGCACCATCTCCTCAGCTCAGGTAAATTGCAGTTTTGTGGGGAATCCACCGCCAGTTTGTAAGCTGAAAAAGAGAGTTGCACACATTTAGATGAATGTTTCCAATACAAGATGAAGCAAAATCCACAAAGTATATATGTACCTGTAATTACGCCGTTTATTTTTTTTCTTCCGTGCTGCATACTTTAGGTCCGATATTTTCTATTGTATCTGCTCCACATCTTTGAGCTCTTCCCCCACTGCATTGACCTGTCTGGTGAGCTCCTCCAAAATCTCGACTTTGCGCTGCTTGCTTGTAGTTTTGGATCTGCGCCCATATAGCTCATCATAATACAAGGTGAGGCAACTAGCCAATGCCAGAGTTTGGGCCTCACCAAACCTGCCACTCAAGTGGCCTCGGCGCAATGTGCGCCCTGTTGCCTGACGTTCTGGCTCATCAGCATTGATATCTGGTCAGTCTGACAATATTTTCGCACAATATATTTGCTGCTTTTTTAGCTGTATCATTGGTTTACACAGTTTTTGCGCTTTTTTGCACTTGGAGAATTTCTCCTTATTAATTTAATGTTCACAATAGAAATTAAAGCATTACAAATAATTTAATATATTTTATTTTTAATTATTTTTAATATATATATATTTATTGCTGTTTGCAAATATATAAAATATAAAAAAAAAATTATGTCTTTGTATGTTTTATATGAGTTTTGACTTTATGATAATAAATGATCTGATTTTATTTGTGCGGCTCTTTTATAAGGCTTTCCTTGGGGATGTATCTAGTACCCCATTCTCTTAATATAAGTATCTACGTGAAGCTCAACATATGGTTCTGATATTCACCAACCACAAAACTCTTGAGTATCTGCTTTCTGCAAAGAGAATAAAGCCCAGGCAAGCCAGCTGGGCACTTTTTTCTAGTGATTTTCATTCTACATAACATATCGTCCAGGCTCTAAGAATGGAAAGACAGATGCTCTATACCATAGCCTCGATTCAGAGACACATTCGTCCGGACTTCTGTAGCTGCCTGTGAAAGTTTTGGTGGGTGTTTGTCATTTTTTTGCTTTTTTTCATCCATTTTTCATTCGTACGAACGTTCGGGAAAATGCGTATATGCTCTTTCGATGATCCAAAGCAAATCGGAAGTTTTTCGCTATTTCGGGAGCTTTTTTCCACCAAATCTGAAATGTTTCGACCGTTCAGAAAACCTACGTTATTGCAATGGGCTGGCGATTAATTCAGAGAGCTGATTGCCGATGGGCCAACACCCAATAAATCCGTTTCACTGTCGATCCACTTACGGGACCATTTTGATGTCAGAACTAGCAGGCATGGACGAGTCTACTGCATTTGAGGAGCATGAAGATCTGCAGCTCCTTGGCATTGAGATCGTCCGGAGGTCAGAGGCCAGACTGCACCGGTGGCGACGCATGGACATCAATGGCATGCATGATGTTGAGCTGTTCGAGCTCACCAGGCTTAATCGCGCTTCCCTCCATAAGTTGTATAGTGAGCTGCGGCCATGGTTAGCCCACACCACAAGGAAGGGGCAAGCAATTTCAGGTATGACCAAGATGCTTGGCTGCCTGCAATTTTTGGCGAACGGCTCGTTCCAGAGGCTGGGTGCCCTCTCCGTGGGGATCTCATAGCCTACGCTGAGCCGCACCCTATCAAAGTTTTTGGAAGGCATCGCTACCCTAACTCGGAAATATATTTGTTTTCCTGAGGATATGGTAGCCAGAAATGCGATTAAGCTGGCATTTTATAATATCGCCGACATGCCCAAAGTCATGGGTGCCATTGACTGCACCCACGTTGCCCTTGTCCCTCCTGCTTGCGACGAGTACATATACAGGCAAGTTTATTTGTCTTTTTTTATTTTATTTTTTTTTTTTGTGTTGTCCCTCCTGGGTCACTAACTTCATTTGTTTTTGTCCCTCCTTGTAATCAATCCCTCATCGATAATAATCCCTCCTTGTAAATAAGGCATCATTGTTTTTGTCCCTCCTTGTAATCATTCCCTCATTGATAATAGTCCCTCCTTGTAAATAAGGCATCATTGTTTTTTGCCCCTCATTGTAATCAATCCCTTGTTGATAATAGTCCCTCCTTGTAAATAAGGCATCATTGTTTTTGTCCCTCCTTGTAATCAATCCTTCATTGATAATAATCCCTCCTTGTAAATAAGGCATCATTGTTTTGGTCCCTCCTTGAATTAAATCCCTCATTGTTAATAGTCCCTCCTTGTAATTATGCCCTCTGTTACTAGTCTCTCCTTTTACATATTCCCTCATTGCAATCAGTCCCTCCTTGCTAATCCTCCCTCCTTGCAAAGAGTGTATGTGAAACAATGGACCGTATTTTGCACTTAGAAAAACAGTTTGTTCCAAGTCAAACATTTTAAAGTGTACTTAAAATGGAACAAGTAACTCAAGCTTTGAAAGGCTCTAACATACATCTCCTTTTGGTGGGCACTAAAATTTAAGGTAGTTGTTTAGTGTTAGTTCATGATAATGTTTGACTTAGAGTGTTAGAAGTGAGCGTTTGACTAATTTGCTAAGCATTAATGATGTAATTTTGAATTCTTTTTACCCAGGAACAGAAAAATGGGCCACTCACTGAATGTGCAAGCAGTGGTGGCCCAGGACATGCGCTTTCTTAGCGTCCTCGCAGGCTACCCTGGCTCAGCCCATGACGCCTACATCCTTCGCAGATCAGGATTATTCCGGCAGTTTGAGTCAGGAGAATTTGCGGGTGCATGGCTCCTTGGTAAGTTGAGTCCAATTACATATTTTTAGTTTATATGTATGGCTTGGATTTTGGTTGGATTCACCTTTCTTAAACGATGGCTTGGTCATCACCTTGGGAACATGTGAAACCCCACTGGACCCATTACATTCTCCAAACTACATTGTCTGCCCAAATGTTTGTCCTGCATTGTTTCTACTCCAAAGTGTAATTACAGCAAAAGTCTTAAACAGTCTTCCCAACACTTTTGGGCCAATCTGTTAGTGACTTTAGCTGAGGGTCTGCGCCATCTTTGCTTACATGCATTACACTTACTGAGTATAGGTGAGCGGGATAAAGTGCAGGGGCCGCCTTACACCTGTTTTGGACTCAGACAAAGCAGAAAATGGGTCATGTAAAGTTAACCCATCCTACATTGTTCTGAAGCACAGACAGGAAACGATAGCTGGTACCAGTCTGCCTGATTGCCCAGCATCCGCAATATTATTTTTAAACTTTGGTCCCCCATCTATCATTTATTTTTATTGTTTGCTTTTGCCTGTGCAATATGTATGCTCATGTTTTGGGGACAATGTCACCTACCTTCTTCATCATGTATCTTTGGGATTTTTGCCCTGCAATGTATGCATTAATGTTAATATTTGTTTACCTTAAATTTTTCAAGGAGATTCTGGGTATCCACTCCTCCTGTGGCTGATGACTCCGGTACTCCGCCCACAGACTCCAGCACAAGAGGCCTATAATCGGGCGCATAGAAAAACCAGGGCAGTGGTGGAGAGGGCCTTTGGACTGTTGAAGACCCGATTTCGGTGTTTGGACCACACTGGGGGCTCCCTTCAGTATGACCCCAAAAAGGTCATCGATATAATTATGGCCTGTGCAGCGCTGCATAATTTTGCCATCTTGCAGCGGGTCCCCCGCTATGAGGATTTGCCACCCTCTCCACCCACCGATGAGGCCGAGGACGCCTATGTTGGGCAGCACAGTGCGTCTGGCCAAGCCGTCCGTGAGAATTTTTGTTAATTGTTTTTTTTTTTTCTTTGTTTGTTGTTATTGTTTGGTTAACTTTGTATTTTTATTGTTTAATTTCATTATGAACAAGACAATAATGAATTATTTACAACAATCAACAACAATGTTTGTGGACTTATTTAGAAAGATTTGTTAGTGTTTGTATTGGTGGCTACTTGAACTCATATTTCTTAATCAAAAAACCACAGACATTAACTTGTTGGACCCAATTTTGTTTTACTTTTGAAAAGGTTCCTTTTTTCACAACATAATGTTAGGTGATGTCCACTCACATACTTCGGGGGAAGACATGGACATGAAATTAATTTCAAAACATGTTCCATAACAAAAAAATGAACACAAATAAGCCCTCTCCTGCTTGCCCACATTTTCCCCAGGCACAGACTGAAAGCAGACATACCTATGCCACATCTACACCTCTTTCTCATTGGGCCACCAAAACAAGAACACCCAGTCTCAATCCCAGTTCAGTACAATCACAGCCAGGGTCCAAGGGCTTAGTTTGCCAGGCCAGAATGTCACCCAATCATGGCTACAAACATGAGGAGCCACCACAAATTTAATTATGGCCAAGGCTGCAGGCCAACAGCTTAAGTGGCCGCTTCAGTGAGCCTTGTCCTCTGGCATTGGCTAGTGGGCTACCTCAGGAGTTTAATGAGCTATATGGGGGCAAATCCTAAACATACTAGCAATTGCAAGATTTGTAGGGGATGTTGATCAAAGATCTAGAACAGATTCATGCCAAATACACATTAATATGGGGGATGCCCATAGAACCCAGGTTGGGGCCCTTGGGGGTGGGCCCTAACCTGGGCCTGTGTTGCATTCAGAATCTGCAACTGTTCCAAAATGTTTCTTTGGTTACTTTGCATTTCTGCCATGCTGGACCTGATATGTTGGCCATGTGACTGTTATGGGTCCTAAATTCAGTCAGCATGGCACTTAAGGTATTATTGAGTTAATCTAATTGCCCAATAATATTGTCTTGATTTTGTTGATTTTGGCGATGAAAAAGCCGCCTCTCATGGTGCCATGCTGCCTCCATCATCTGCACGTCCCTCCCCTGGGAAACTGGGCGACGTTGTCGAGTACGCCTCCCAATTCCCTGGGTTGTGGAGCGTGCAGATGATGTTGGTCTAGGACCCCCGACAGCCACAGGTATGCTGGCCAAATCCTCAACAGCAGATCTGAAACTGGGGACTGGAGGGGCAGTCTCTGCATGCTGCCCACGATGTGCAGGCAGCATGCAGCCATCTTCCCTCTGCTGCTGAGGATTTGGCGGAGAAACATTTTGGGACAGTTGCAGATTCTGGCCCCGGGGGAGATCTTCATAAGTTCCAAGGAAGCTTCCATTCTCCTCCAGCTCCTGGATTTCCTCCATCAGTGTGTGGCTCTGTTGGGGACATGTAAAAAAAAAAAAGGTTTAGTGTGGGCAATACATATGTCAATCAGACAATAAAAACATTGCAAGCCACATGCATACGCAACAGCATCCAAAATCACTTACCGTAGATCTAGGATCCTGGGTCCTAGGCAGCACGGAAGAAGACGGCAGAGGTAACATGGCAGAGGAGTCCCCACTAGCTGAGGGATGAGGCTGGGCTGCATTAGAAGAAAAACAACAATGTAAACACACAACTATGCATTGGTGATGGTTAATAACACATCTGCTTCAAACACAAACGTGCCCAAGCAGGAATGGCCACTATCACAACGGTGCCACTTGGCCTTCACTATGAATGCCATTATATTGGGTATGTATTGTTGAACCAGAATAGACACATTGGTCACATGCCGAAAAACAAACATGCAAGTAATGGCTGTTGTGTGTGTTCCCACATCCCTTATAGGCCATTAAGTTAACACACTAAGCTGGCAAATAGCAGTTCCAATATGAATCTGGTGAGGAACATTGTCTGTTAAAACATTTCAATCACACCATCTTAAGCCGTTGGGCCCAAAACCCATCTCTTAGCAAATTGCCCAACAGCAAAAGATGTTAGTGTGGCGTGTGATTGTCAATAAATACATAGCACACATTCATTTCCTAAGCTCCATAGTTTCATACTCTTCCTAAATGTACTTAAACGTCATGTATGGTCGTGCTCATTTGCACATTACCTGTCGACACACATGACACACCCTGGTCAAAGTGATCACTCCACTCCAAGCCACACCCTAGGGCCATGTGTTTAGATATGCCTTGCTGCCTAATTAGAATTGTTCTAACATTTTTAGGGTCATTAACACATTACTAACCTGCTGGAATGGGCGGGTTGTCCGTGTCCTGTTGTGCCGAGTGTCCCTCTAAGGCAACAGGATGTAGCAGGCCCAGCACCATCTCCTCAGCCTGGGTAAATTTCAATTTAGAGGGGAATCCTCCGCCGGTTTGTAAGCTGAAAAACATAGTAAGCCTAATTAAGCGCACTGATGGATAGACAAGAAGAATATAAAACAACAAATAAGCTATGTACCTGTATTGCCGCCTTTTATTCTGTTTCTTCCATATGGCATATTTCAGGTCCGAGATCTTCCGCTGAATCTGTTCTACATCTTTGAGTTCGTCCCCCGCTGCATTGTCTGGTGAGTTCTGACAAAATCTCACATTTGCGCTGCTTGCTAGTAGTTTTGGATTTGCTCCCATATGGCTCATCATAATATAACGTTAGCCCATTAGCCAATGCCAGAGTTTGGGGCTCAGCAAAACGGCCACTCAAGTGGCCTCTGCGCAATGTGCGCCCAGTTTGGGGTGGTTGTGGCTCCTCAGTGTTTGGTGGCAAATGGGGTGACATTCTGGCCTAGGGGTATGTAGGAGACCTCAAGGACTGGAGGCTGGCTGTGGATCGTACTGGACTGGGAAAGGGACTGGGTGTTCGTGGCTGGGTGGCGACTGAAGTTGCAGGTGTTGATGTGGCATAGGGGGAATGCATGACAACCTGTTCCGGAGGAGAATGTGGGCGAGGAAGAGAGGGTCTGGAGGAGCTGGAGCTGCTGCTTGTGGCCCTGTGGCTCTGTGGGCCCTTTGAGGTACTTGGCTGGGGTGAGCCATAGCTGGTGGGTCGGCCACCCTTGGCCTTGGTTTGGTAGCCATGTGCGGGTGGGGAGGAGGACCTTGGCCTTGGCTGCCTTTTCAGGCTTCTGGGCCTGCTGTGGCTGCTTGGGGCATTACTTATCTGCTGCCGAGAAGAAAAAGAAAGATGGCGCCCACTATCTTCACCCGCCAACAAGAAGAGATCATCATGCTCGTAAGTGTATTTGTAGGCCTTTCAAGTGACATCTAAATGCTGCTCGACATGTTAAGGATGCGCACGAAGTAAGAGATTTGAACCAAATTTTGGTAAAATACATGCACACCCAAACGCACGCCACACACGTGCCAAACAACAGTGTGGCCAGTTCACTTAGCCTAGAAGTGTGTGTGGGTATGTTTTAATGTGATTGACCCAAAAAATGTATAGTTTGCAATTCTTTATAGGCATTTATAATTTATTGCTATGTTTGATTTGTGTTTTTTAGACCATGCTGGAGCGCAGTTACGACTACCTGCCCAACTCGTTTGAAAAACGAAACCTCGCCCTGGAGATCATCGCGGAGATCCAACATCAGACCGACACCACCTTCACCCACACACAGATCATGCAGCATTGGTCGGACCTGAAATGACTGCACATGCCCCGGGTGCGGAGATTTTTCGGTATCCATTTCCCAAGTAAGTACATAGCGAGTGCATGCAAGATGTAACTACGACAGAAGGTAGGCCTTTTATTTATAATGCCTTTTCTTTGGTAGTGTTGGAAATGGATCACCGCATTCGCCGCACCTGGAGGCGCACAGGCCGACCAGTGCTGCATGATTCTGCAGCTGGGAGTGAAGGTGGTGGATCTCCAGGGCGACGGGCCTACCCCTCCTCTGTGGGGTCCTCAGACCAGCCCCTGGACCTTACAACAGAGGAGGAGCGGCACAGCGTGGGCAGGCAGTCGTACCCTACCACGCATGCGGGAGCCTCTGGTATGTCACTCTTCATGTCTATGCACACACATATACATGCTATCTCCTACCCAACTGATTCCTTTCATCTGTTTGTCTAGATGCTTCTGGAGCAGATGAGGAAGTGGAAGAGGCAGCAGATGCAGTGCTACAAGCAGAAGCTGGAGAAGGTGAGTGATGTGAACCAGACTTGCCAATAGACATTTTCTTACTGAGGAATTTGACCATAAAAATGAACCTATTTCCCATGTTTCTACAGGCACTTCTTCACAGCAGAGCCAGGACCCAGGACCTCATCGTGTTGTCCCCAACGAGCCAGCTCTCGGCCACCAACCAAGTAAGTAGTCAGGGCATTATTAGCATTTATGTGGTACTTGACATCAACACACAGATACATCAAGCCCTAGCCAATGGCAATTTAAGAGTGACCTGTGGCCACTTCCTTAGCTTAATGACTTGCCAGACTGACCTGTGTCCACTTCCTTAGCTTAATGACTTGCAACACTGATCTGGGGCCACTTCCTTACCTTAATGAGTTGACAGAATTACATATGTCGCCTTTATTTAATGTGTTTACTACAAAACATTCAATCCACAGGTGGCAAACATGTATTGTTCTCAAACTAATGATTTTGTCTCTATTTGTTACAGGGACCACATGGCAAAAAATATTCGAAATGCATCGGAGGGTCCTTGCGTTGGTGGCCGATTTGAAGGTGATGGTTGACTCGTTGGGGACAACAGAAGAAGAGGAAGAGGAGTAGAGTCCTGGGTCCTGGCCTTGGTCTGCTGACCCATATTTTTATTGTTTGAAATTTTTTAATTAAATACAAAAAAAGTTTTAGTAGCCAAGGGCTACAAATGTTGAAAGAAAATTAAAAAAAAAAAAATCATTGTAAATATTTTACAGTAAAAAAGTTTTAAAGAATCCAACGTTTCAGTGTCATTTCTGGGCACACATACATTTCCAAAAAAGAAAGTGGCAAATACATATTTGAGTTCAAGATTCAGATGTCCACGAAGTGATTTGGGTAAGTTTTAGGGTCCTAAAATGGAAGAAGAACCTAACAGCGAAGTGATTTGGGTAAGTTTTAAGGACCTAAAATGGAAGAAGAACCTAACCGCGAAGTGATTTGGGTAAGTTTTAGGGTCCGAAAATGGAAGAAGAACCTAACCGCTAAGTGATTTGGGTAAGTTTTAGGGACCTAAAATGGAAGAAGAACCTAACCGCGAAGTGATTTGCGTAAGTTTTAGTGTCCGTAAATGGAAGAAGAACCTAACCGCGAAGTGATTTGGGTAAGTTTTAGGGTCCTAAAATAGAAGAAGAACCTAACCGCTAAGTGATTTGGGTAAGTTTTAGGGACCTAAAATGGAAGAAGAACCTAACCGCTAAGTGATTTGGGTAAGTTTTAGGGACCGAAAATGGAAGAAGAACCTAACCGCTAAGTGATTTGGGTAAGTTTTAGGGTCCGAAAATGGAAGAAGAACCTAACCGCTAAGTGATTTGGGTAAGTTTTAGGGTCCGAAAATGGAAGAAGAACCTAACCGCTAAGTGGTTAGGGTGAGCTTTAAGGGATCAAAAGGGAAGATGCAGGATAGCGCTAAGCTGTTAGGCTGAGCTTTAAGGGATCAAAAGGGAAGATGCAGGATAGCGCTAAGTGGTTAGGCTGAGCTTTAAGGGATCAAAAGGGAAGATGCAGGATAGCGCTAAGTGGTTAGGCTGAGCTTTAAGGGATCAAAAGGGAAGATGCAGGATAGCGCTAAGTGGTTAGGGTGAGCTTTAAGGGATCAAAAGGGAAGATGCAGGATAGCGCTAAGCTGTTAGGCTGAGCTTTAAGGGATCAAAAGGGAAGATGCAGGATAGCGCTAAGTGGTTAGGCTGAGCTTTAAGGGATCAAAAGGGAAGATGCAGGATAGTGCTAAGTGGTTAGGGTGAGCTTTAAGGGATCAAAATGGAAGGTGCAGGATAGCGCTAAGTGGTTAGGGTGAGCTTTAAGGGATCAAAAGGGAAGATGCAGGATAGCGCTAAGTGGTTTAGCTAAACATTGTAGTAGAAGCGATGGAGTGAAATATGTATGCGAGCACTTTAATGAGTTAAGTTTGTAGTGCGCAGGCGCAAGATCGTAAGGATTCCGTCTGAACGATTATTTCTGGAAAAAGTGAAACAGAATGTATCGGGAAACGTAAAGGAGTCGTGTGAGGATACGATTGGAAAAGGCCAAAAACGAAAGGCTACGTTGTTACCTGAGAAAATGAATCTGAAAAGTCTCGATGGAAAATTACATCCTGGTACTCGTACTCTGGCATATGAGCGGACGGAAACTCTACAGAACATTTACAATGCATGCATAGAATCGCACATTCATACGAGAGCGGGAACTTTTGAAAATGATACGACAACGGCACTAAAACGGAAGTTTTTTTGTGTCTCTCTGAATCGAGTCTCATATCTATTCAGACCCTGAGGATGAACCCTCCACCGACCCTGGCCACGATTCTCCCATTTAACCACTTTTTGTCAATCCAGACCCATTTGTTTTCAGAAATTAAGGAATGTTCAGGCCTCATCAACCCTGCCCTTGTTGCCAAATGTATCTTAAAGATAGACTTTTTCTATTTAAAGAGAGAATCTTTAAAACTAAAATTACCCAGTGGATATCAGCCTACCAGAGGTTACATCAACAGCTTAAGCGCTCAGAAGAGATACAAGAGAACTGAAGACACCTCCAGAAACCCTGATCCGTCCTCTTCAACCGGGGACTGCGTCCTACTATATTCAGTGAGGTTGGGAAGACCTTCACAAAAACTTGGACCCAAATTTATCAGTTCTTTCCAAATCAAAGAGAAGAAATAATAATGTGATTTTTGAACTCCAGTTACCACAGTCATACAGAATCCATCCAGTCTTCCACTCCTCCCTCTTGAACCCTTCTTGACCACCTGCCTCCAGTTCCCCTGCCCCAGAGCATGTTGAGGTTGGAGGCATGCCAGAGCATGAGGTGAAAGATATGCTTGATTCAACAAGATGCAGCTGAGGGTTACAATATCTTGTGAAGTGGACAGGTTATGGGGAAGAGAAGAACTCTTGGGAACCTACAAGAAACATTCATGTTCCCACACTTGTTTCAATCAAGACCCTCCTTCCAGGGCAGTACCCAAGTTCTCCTGGAGGCCTCTGGGAGATCTGACAGTGGGTGTGCACCCCTCACGCCCCACTATTTGGGCTGTGCATTTCCAGGGGCATGCGTGGTCACGTAGGTGAAGGTACGCTTGTCTGTGCAAGTCTGTGCAGCTGGTCCCAGATCCTGTGTGCACAATCGTGGCAGGTACCTGGGCACCTAAGGCCCTTTAAATGGGGTATAGGAAGTTGACTGTAGATCCTCTTGGATTGACACTTGCCTTTGTTCCTGTGAGACTTCCTGGTTTAACTTTCAGCTCTGACCTTTGGCTTTGGGTTTCAACCCACTCCGGCTCTGACCCTCTGGCTCTTGAATTCCGACCCCACTCTGACCCTCCTGTCTTTGGACATCAAGTCTCTGGCTCTGGACTCTCTGCTTGGATGATTACCTGTTTTGGCTCTCTGAACTCCAGCACTGGATTATGGCTTTCCCTGGCTCTGGACCCTCTGGCTTTCCTGCATCAGCTTCCCCCAAAACCCAGACTGGAATTTCCCCAAATTTGGACTCACTGGTAGAGATGAGCAAATCGATTCTGGCGAACCCGAATTCGTTACGAATTTCAGGAAATATTCGATTCGTTACGATTCCGAATATCGCCTTGCGATTCGATCGCTCAAATCGCTTTCTTAAAACTCCATTTACTGCAATACAGCCCATCTAAAATGGTGGAAACACATGTCAGGACATGTCCCATGGGGCAAGGAATCCTGGGTAGGTGTCACATGCTACCTATCAGCAGACAGGCTTACCGATGATGTCACAGCCCCAAATAAGCGGCAACCATTTTGCAGAAGATCATTCTGACACTGTATTGCGGCCAGAGCAGATCAGGCTGGGAGAGAGCAAGGGACAGATAGACAGACAGACAGACAGACAGATAGACAGACAGATAGACAGACAGACAGACAGACAGACAAATAGATAGATAGACACAGCGAGGGAGAGATAGATAGATAGATAGATAGATAGATAGATAGATAGATAGATAGATAGATAGATAGATAGATAGACACAGCGAGGGAGAGATAGATAGATAGACTGATAGAACAGAAGAAGCAAGGGACAGATAGAGAAGGAGAGAGCCTGTGACAGTGAAAGATAAAGGAAGGGACAGTTTAAAGTGTTTGCTTTAGCTTCCAAGCCTATTTAGTGTTAATAACACACCTGCCAATTTAGCTTTTCCTTTTCCTGGTGTCATTCTTTAAAAAGCGTGCTAGCATTAATATTTCAAGACTACCTGTCTATTAACTGGTTGCATTTTGTAATCACTATAAAAGGAGCCAACCTCTGTATGTGAGGAGGGGGCATCCCAAACACTAGCATAAATATTTCAAGAGTACCTGTCTACTAACTGGTTGCATTTTGTAATCAATGTCACTTTTCCACAATCAAAGGAGCCAGCCTCTGTATGTGAGGAGGGGGCATCCCAAACACTAGCATAAATATTTCAAGACTACCTGTCTACTAACTGGTTGCATTTTGAAATCAACGTCACTTTTCCACAATCAAAAGAACCAACCTCTGTATGTGAGGAGGGGGCATCCCAAACACTAGCATAAATATTTCAAGACTACCTGTCTATTAACTGGTTGCATTTTGTAATCAATGTCACTTTTCCACAATCAAAGGAGTCAACCTCTGTATGAGAGAAGGGAGCATCCCAAACACTAGTATAATATTTCAAGCATACCTGTCTAATAACAGGTTACATTTTGTAATCAACGTCACCTTACCACAATCAAAGGAGCCAACCTCTGTAAGTGAGGAGTGGGCATCCCAAACACTAGCATAAATATTTCAAGACTACCTGTCTATTAACTGGTTGCATTTTGTAATCAACGTCACTTTACCACTATAAAAGGAGCCAACCTCTGTATGTGAGGAGGGGGCATCCCAAACACTAGCATAAATATTTTGAGACTACCTGTCTATTAACTGGTTGCATTTTGTAATCAACGTCACTTTTCCACAATCAAAGGAGCCAACCTCTGTATGTGATGAGGGGGCATCCCAAACACTAGCAAAAATATTTCAAGACTACCTGTCTACTAACTGGTTGCATTTTGTAATTAACATCACTTTTCCACAGTTAAAGGGGCCAACCTCTGTATGTGAGGAGGGGGCATCCCAAACACTAGCGTAAATATTTCAAGACTACCTGTCTACTAGCTGTTTGCATTTTGTAATCAACGTCACTTTAACATAGTAACATAGTAACATAGTATGTAAGGCTGAATAACGACTTTAGTCCATCCAGTTCAGCCTGTTTAACTCCTTCCAGTGGTCTAGTAGCCATAGCTGGAAATGTTATTACATGCCAGGAAGGCATCAAGGCCACTTTTGAACGTTTTTACTGTATCCATCATGCTACCTCCTCTGGCAGCGAGTTCCATAGTCTCACTGCTCTTACAGAGAAGAATCCCCTCCTATGTCGGTGGAGAAAGCACCTTTCCTCTAACCTTAGTGGATGCCCCCGGGTTATGGTTACACTCCGGGGTATAAATAGATTGTGTGACAGATCTTTGTATTGACCCCGAATATATTTATACATAGTTATTAGATCACCCCTCAATCATCTTTTTTCTAGACTAAATAAACCTAACTTTGACAATCTTTCCGGGTACTCTAGCCCCCGCACTCCTTTTATTAACTTTGTTGCCCTTCTTTGAACGTGCTCCAGTTCTGATATGTCCTTCTTAAGCACAGGTGCCCAGAACTGTACACAGTATTCCATATGGGGTCTGACCAGTGACTTGTACAGGGGTAAAATGATGCTCTGGTCATGAGCACCTATGCCCCTCCTGATGCACCCCATGATCCTATGTGCCTTGGCAGCAGCTGCCTGGCATTGATTACTACAGTTGAGCCTATTGTCAACTAAAACCCCTAGGTCCTTTTCCATTGTTGTTTTACCAAGTGTTTCTTTATTTAATGTGTAATCATGACACAGATTTCTCCTTCCAATGTGAATAACCTTACATTTATCTGTGTTAAACTTCATTTGCCATTTAACTGCCCATGCTTCCAATTTATCTAAATCTGTTTGCAGCTGCCTGCTGTCCTCTTTTGTTTTAATTACTTTACTCAGCTTAGTATCATCTGCAAAGATTGATACTTTACTGTTTAATCCATACCCAATGTCATTTATATATATATTGTAGAGAATTGGTCCCACAACTGACCTTGTGGTACTCCACTAGTAACAGTGACCCAATCTGAGTGTGTACCATTGATAACCACCCTCTGCTTCCGATCATTAAGCCAATTTCCCACCCATCTGCACATGTTTTCCCCCAGTCCAAGCATTCTCATCTTTTGTACCAGCCTTTTATGTGGCACAGTATCAAATGCTTTAGAAAAGTCAAGATATATGATATCCAATGACTCCCCCTGATCCAATCTTGAACTTACCTCCTCATAAAAGCTGATTAGGTTTGTCTGGCAGGAGCGATTCCTCATAAATCCATGCTGATATGGAGTAATAAGGTCATTTTCCCCAAGATGCTCCGGGATAGTATCCCTTAAGAAACCTTCAAACAGCTTGCCCACCACAGATGTTAAGCTTACCGGTCTGTAGTTCCCAGGTTCCCCCCAGATCCCTTTTTGAATATTGGCCCCACATTTGCCAAGCGCCAATCCCTCAGAACAGACCCTGTAGTTATGGAATCCACAAATATTAGAAATAACGGCTTGTCTATTACTGTACATAACTCCCTTAAAACACAAGGATGTATGTCATCTGGTCCCGGTGAATAATCGATTTTATCTGCTTGAGACGGTGCTGGACTTCTTCTTTGGTTAGACCAGTGACATTTAATGGAGGGTTTTGGTTATTCCCCTGCATTTCACTCGGCATGTCAAATTCTTTTGTGAATATAGAAGCAAAGAAGTTGTTAAGCAAATTTGCTTTCTCCTCATTTCCCTCTATAGGGGTCCCCTCCTTGCTTTTCAGGGGGCCCACACCCTCAGGTTTGTACCTTTTACGGTTTATGTAGCTAAAGAATAATTTGGGGTTAGTTTTACTCTTTCGCGACCAGTCTTTCTGTCTCCAGCTTAGCTGCCCTTATCTGTTGTTTACATTGTTTATTTTCTTCTTTATAATTTTTTTAACGCTTCCGCTGTCCCTTCCTGCTTTCTACTCAATAAATTTTTATTGCTCATGTAGACATGAAATGAGATTTAGCATATTCGCCGTGTATAACATTAGGATCAACATTTCAGATCAGCAACAGTAAAATTCAAGATTCAGACTACTAAGGCATATTTTAACAACATAGTTTGACAACATTTCCTTAAAGAAGAATATAGTACCTATGAACGGGGTTCGCACTAACCCCAATCCAACCATATAGTGTCGACTATAACTGCACGCAAAAAAACAAGATACAATAAAATAACAATAACATAAAATAACAAAAAGAATAACATAAGAGAAAAAAAAAAATAAAAAAAAAAATAAAAAAACAACGGGGGGGGAAGAAGGGGAAGGAAAGAAGAAGAAACAAGAGGGGAAAAGGAATACATGTCTGGTTTTGCATTCATATAAGCAAAAGATTGCTATCAAAAGAAGCAGGTAAGATCGCCCTTGTCCAAGGAGTCCACACCTCTCGAAACTCCTCCATCTTATCCGCATGGATAGCCGACATCTTTTCCATTGCCAGTGTGTTGTTGACCTTATTTATAAACTCTCCAAATCCTAGCCAAGACGTTTTCCAGGCCTTCGCAATGACCAGCTTAGCAGCAGTACAAATATGGTAAATCAATCGTCTCTGTTTACTCGTGGTGCCCGGTAGAGGTTTGTTATAGCGCCACCCATGGGTCTGGGTTCACCTGTGTGCCCATAATCCTACTAATTGTGTCGAAAATTTTATTCCAAAAATCTGCAACTATATGACAGTCCCACCAAATGTGACTATATGAGCCCAAACTATCACAACCACGAAAGCAATTACCTATCTTTTCTCTTCCCATATGCGCCATCTGCGCCGGAACCATATACCAACGTAGAGTGACTTTAATATTGACTTCTATAGCCTGCACCGATGCCGACTTCCCAAATGACTCCCGCCACATCCTCTGCCAAACTTCTAGAGGAATCTCTTCTTCAAAATCTCGTTCCCATTTATTTCTATAGGGCAGAGGTCCATTGTCCAGAATCAAAAGTAGTGCCTTATATATCTCTGCTATAGTGTTTCTACCTCTTGGGTTATGTTTACAGCGCCGTTCAAAGCAGGCAAAGCTGTCCAAATTTGATGAATTCTTCACTGTGTATTTTATAAAATGGGAAACCTGAAGGTATCCAAAAAGATCCCGTGGTAGTAGGCCATATCTATCTTTAAGATTCTGGAAGGAAGCAAGAGCTGATCCTTGAAGGCAATCATTAATACAAAAAATCCCGGCTTCTCTCCACCTGCTAAACCTAGATATGTCAGACACCCCTGGAGGAAACGATAAGTTCCCCCACAGTGACGTTAATGGCATATGTGGGGAGGCGAGTCCACCAGAAAATTTGATGTCATCCCATAACCGCAAGGAATGGGCCATAATCGGGTTATTTAACGATTTCCTACTTTTTGGAGTGAGCCAAAGGATATTTTTAAGCATTAATGGGTTCGCTATAGCTGATTCAATACGTACCCAGCCCGGAATATCTTCGAGGACATGATATGAAAGAAGCTGAGCCACCTGAGCCGCTTGGTAGTATTTCTTAAAATCCGGGACTCCCAAACCACCTGTTGATTTAGATCTGATCATAATCTTTCTCGCTATCCTTTGTTTTCTGCCATCCCAAATAAATGCAAAGACCCGGCCTTGTAGTTCCTTTAAAAACGTAGATGGAAGTTGTATCGGCAGAGAGCGGACTAGATAAAGAAATTTGGGCAAAAGGGTCATCTTAACTGCCGCGATTCTACCCAGCCAAGACAAATTATACCTCTTCCACTGAGACAATAAAACATTAAATTTCCTCTTTAGAGGTAGATAGTTCGCAGCAAAAAGGGACTCATAATGATTAGTCAGAGCAACTCCCAGGTATTTCAGAGCTTCATCCTCCCAAACGAAGTTATAAGTGGCTTGTAATTGACTCTGTATATCCACTGAGAGATTAACATTTAGTGCTTTAGACATTGCGGTATTCACTTGAAGACCGGAGACTTCAGCAAATTGGTTCAAAACTTGGAGTAAATTTGGAATAGAAATAAGAGGATTAGAGATGGTCATCAAAACATCATCAGCAAATAAGCTAAGCTTATACTGCTCACCCCCAATTTCAACTCCTGAAATATCTGGGTTCTCTCTGATTTTACGGGCCAGCGGCTCTATAGCCAATGCGAACAACAGGGGGGACAAATGGCACCCCTGTCTAGTTCCTTTAGCCAAGGGGAACGCTTCTGACTTATAACCGCAATATTTAACATAAGCCACTGGTGCATTATATATAGCTTTTAATATATTTAAAAATCTCGGTCCAAAACCCCATTTTTCCAGTAAACTAAAGAGGTATTCCCAAGAAACTGAGTCAAATGCTTTCTTGATATCTAAAGAAAGCAGCATAACAGGTAGTGCTCTCTCTCTAGCGACATGAGACAGTTGGAGTACTCTCCTGATATTATCTCCAGTCTGTCTTCCCGGCACAAATCCGGTTTGATCATTATGAATCATAAGTGGCAAGTATCCAGATAATCTGTCTGATAAAACTTTAGCAAAAATCTTGACGTCCAGATTAATTAAAGAAATTGGCCAAAAATTAGACCATATTGTGTGGTCAGTGTCCGGTTTTGGGATCATGCTAATTGATGCAGTGAGGGACTCTTGTGAAAAGGAATCTCCTTTACGGATAGCGTTAAATACAGCAGTCAATCTCGGAGCTAAAATCGGAGCAAAGGTTTTATAATAGGCTGATGGAAAGCCATCCGGGCCTGGTCTCTTATTAGGTTTCAACCCAGAGATTACCCGCTGTACCTCCTTCACATCAAAATCACCTTCCAAAATCTCCCTAAGATGTTCAGGTAGTTCTGGCAGTGAGAGATCGTTAAGAAACTCATGAATCGCATCCGTCTTTGATCCAGCAGGATTGGAGTATAATTTCGAGAGCTGTGACTTAAATATTTCGATAATCTTGGACGGATTACTAGAGATATCCCCCCTACTACTCCGCAGTCTGATCGGACGATAGCATTGATTGGGGGTTTTTAGCTTTTTGGCTAATAAGGAGTCAGGCTTATTGGCTTTACAATAGAACTTATGTTTAAGCCACTTCATGGTATTTTCGGCTTTACCCGCTAGTGCTAAATTAAGGTCCCGAGTAACACTATCCAGATCAGATCGGATCTCGCTTGTCATTGATCTTTTGGCTTTTTCGGCTAATTCTAGATAATCCTTCTCAAGTTTATCAATATACAAGTTCCTGTCACGTTTTTTCTTGGAAGCTAGCTGTATTAATTTACCTCTTATAGTAGGCTTATGGGCTTCCCAACAGATCGTGGATGAGACATCCGGTGTCGCATTTAATTCAAAATATTCAGTCAATGAGTCCGTAACGGACTGGACCAGTACCGGATCCGATAGAAGAGAAACATTGAGAGACCAAAGGAAGCCTGGAGGCCTACTAAGGAGAGATTTCAAACTAAGTAGCAAGCCATCATGGTCCGACCATGATATCGGTATAATATTGACCTCTCTCATTTGAGCCAAAGTGGGCAACGGCAACAGAATATGATCTATTCTAGTATGTACACTATGGGGGTGGGAGTAATGCGTAAAATTTTGAGTGCCCGGATGTGCTTCTCTCCAGCAATCTACAATCGAGTGTGAGTCTAACAATTTCCTAAATGCTTTAGAGGCCGACACTAATTGAGAGCTAGCCAGGATGTTTTTTACAGACTGTCTATCTAAAAGAGGGTTTAAAACCAAATTTGAGTCCCCGCATATTATAGTAGTGCCTTTGGCTACCGACATTACTTTTTCCAAAAAGTCTGACAAAAAAGGCAGTTGATTTGTATTAGGGGCGTAGTAACTCGCAATTGTCACTTCCACGTCCTGTAGATCTCCTTTGAGGATCAAATATCTACCTCCTGGATCGCTAATTTCCCTTTTACAAGAAAACTGGGAACCTCTACGGAACCCTATAAGAACCCCTTTCTGTTTAACATCAGCACAAGACGTAAAAATTTGTGGATATCTGGCATTAATGAATTTCGGTTTGGAGGAGCTCGAAAAGTGTGTCTCCTGTAGACAAACAACATCCGGCCGTAAAGAATTAATCTTGCGGAAAGCCATACACCGTTTGTTAGGGGAGTTAAAACCCTGAACATTCAAAGAGAACACCGTCGCCATAACTTCTCCTAACCAACAGACAATAGGACAACACTTGGGTCAGGTAGGGTCAAGAAGAGGGCAAAAAAGAAAGGAAAGGGATAAAGAGAGAAAAAAAAAAAAAAAAAAAAAACCTCACTCGCTTCCGGACCGAAAGGTGCTCCCCTATAGAGATATATCTCCTCTATACTTAAGAGACACCGAGGTAATTTCTTCTCAGTCCAGAACCGGGCAAGCAGCAAGGGTGATCACGAGCTAGCCGTAACCTGTGAGCACGCTTACGTATAATAATAATAAAAGCACTGTAACTAAAACAGTTATCTAAAAGGAAACTGTAGTGGTTATATTTACATAAGTACAAAACCAAGAGGCTATACACCTCTGATTTAACAGGAGGGCGACATGGGAATGCCACCGGACAGACGGGAGACTAATAATCGCAAAGTACCAACATACAGGAGCTAAACAGGAACCAGTACCTAAAAACTACCGAATTGAAAGATATCCCAGGAAACCAATACTGCATATAAAAACAAAATGATATATATATAAATGAATATATATATATCCATAAGCAAAAAAAAAATAAAATAATTCTATATATGTATATATATACCAGCGAGAGAAATCCCAGGCATATGGGAACAAAATGATATATATATAAATAAATATATATATATCCATACGCAAAATAATAAGTATATATATACGTATATATATATATACGATTAACACTTAGAAGAACAATATAAAACGCATAAGCAATTCACATAAAAATAATAAGCTAAAAAGCAATAATCCAGGGATTTATCAAAATCTCTATGTAACATATTAAGACATATACCTAACAAGAGAAAATCAATGCTTTATCTGGTATTTTTCAAAAATATCAAATTAAAAGGATCTTCAAGTTTCCTCGAACGCCAAACGGGAGCTTCGGGAATTTGATATCGACCAACGCTTCTGCCTCTTTCCTGCCCTTTGCAGTTTAGGGGATTCATCCACGCTCCTTGTCGATTTAGAACTTGAAGGCTTTGACAAATTAAGTGATGAGACATGGTGTTGTAGTTCCTCTAGAGACGTAGCGGCATAAACTCTGCCCTTATAATCAAAAGAGACACGGAAGGGGAAGCCCCATTTTTACTTGATGTTGTTTTCACGTAGAATTGACAAAAATGGCCTTAACTCCTTCCTCTTTGCCATGGTAGCCGCAGAAAGGTCCGAAAACACTTGATAATTATACCCCTGAAATAAGAGGTTAGTGGCATCTCGGGCAGCTCTCTGAACCAGCTCTTTACTGCTATAAAAATGAAATTTTGCTATTATGTCCCGTGGGGGTTCCTCAGGTGCTCTCCGTGGGCCTAAAGCCCTATGTACACGGTCCAGCTCAAGCCTATCTGTTGATATTCCCGGGATCAATTCTTGGCATAATGCTATAATTACCGCTCTAGTGTCCTCCAAGTGCTCAGGGAGTCCCCTAAAACGTAAATTACCTCTTCTTTCCCTATTTTCCATGTCATCAATTTTAGATGATAACAACAGATTAGCAGCCTTTAATTGTTGCACTTCCGCTTCCAAAACTTCCTGGGTGGAAGCCACCTCACCCAGTTTCTTGTCTAGGACAGAGATATTACAGGAGACTTTATCAAACTCTTTAGTTAAATGGTCCATAATGAGCTGGGTGTGAGAAGATAGCGCTGTCTGCAGCAGCTGTTCAATCTTGGGCAACATATCAGCGCTGACCTGTGCTGGGACTGAGGGACCTGCCTGAGGGGTATCCAGTGAAGCACCTTCCCTCTCACTCACCAGAAAAAAGACCTCGCTGCTCTCCACTTCGTGCATCTCTTCTGCAGACAGGCTGTCCGCCATCTTGCCCGCACGCACTGCGGGGCCGCCGCTTCTCGCAGCTCCCGACGGCTCTCCCTCTGCTTGCAGCGTGCCGCTGAGCTGCCGCCCGGTCTCCTCCCGCACTCCAGCTGATCTTCTGCTAAAATCAGGTACCTGCAGCTCCTTCAAAATCCGCGTTCTGTCCGGCGGGCACGGAGCAAGACTAATGTGCTGCCATTAGTTCCCCGCGCACATGCGCCAGGATCCCTTCCTGCTTTAAACATTTAAATGTCTATTTTTTTGTTGTTTATTGCCCCCTTAACTTTTTTATTTAGCCACATCGGTTTACATGTGTGTCTAATAGTTTTATTCCTGTAGGTATATATCTGTCACAATGAAAATTAAGTATTCCTTTGAAAGTATCCCATTTAGCGTCCATGCTTTTGTTTTTAAGGACATTTTCCCAGTCAATGCAGTGTAGGGCCTCTCTAAGTTGGTCAAACTTTGCCTTTTTGAAGTCCCGCGTTTTTGTGGCTCCTTGATAAGGCACCCTAGTGACTGCTAATTGGAAATTAATGATATTATGATCACTGCTAGAGATGAGCGAACTTTTGAAAAATTCGATTCGACTGATTCGCCGAATTTTCCGACAAAAATCGTTTCGACCCGAATAAATTCGCGACGAATCGCTATTAAAAACGGCTATTTCTGAGCCTCCTAGAGCCTCAATAGGGTTGTAAACCATTCTGCCTTGCTGTAACACGCACAGGATGCGTGCTGGGTTAGTTAAATAATACTTTGAAGAAATATCACATGCAGATCAGAGGCATCGCTAATAGAATCGCAGAGCGGCACAATTGCAGAGAGTTGAAGTGGCATCACTATGAGGGACAGGAGCCCAAACATTGCTTTAAAGAGACACTGGAGTTGGCAGCAGCAGGAGCCCAAAAATTGGATGAATCACACCCTGGAGTTGCAAGCAGCAGCAGGAGCCCAAACATTGGCTGAAAGAGACACTGGAGTTGGCAGCAGCAGGAGCCCAAAAATTGGATGAATCACACCCTGGAGTTGCAAGCAGCAGCAGGAGCCCAAACATTACTTTAAAGAGACACTGGAGTTGGCTTCAGGAGCCCAAAAATTGGATGAATCACACCCTGGAGTTGGCAGCAGCAGCAGCAGCAGCAGCAGGAGCCCAAACATTACTTTATAGAGACACTGGAGTTGGCTTCAGGAGCCCAATAATTGGATGAATCACACCCTGGAGTTGCAAGCAGCAGCAGGAGCCCAACATTGGCTGAAAGGCACACCCTGAAGTTGGCATCAGCAGGAGCCCAAAAATTGGATGAATTACACCCTGGAGTTGGCAGCAGCAGCAGCAGGAGCCCGAACATTGGCTGAAAGAGACACTGGGGTTGGCTTCAGGAGCCCAAAAATTGGATAATTCACACCCTGGAGTTGGCAGAAGTTGGCAGCAGCAGCATCAGGAGCCCAAACATTACTTTAAAGAGACCCTGGGGTTGGCTTCAGGAGCCCAAAAATTGGATGAATCACACCCTGGAGTTGGCAGAAGTTGGCAGCAGCAGGAGCCCAAACATTACTTCAAAGAGACCCTGGGGTTGGCTTCAGGAGCCCAAAAATTGGATGAATCACACCCTGGAGTTGGCAGCAGCAGCAGGAGCCCAAATATTACTTTAAAGAGACCCTGGGGTTGGCTTCAGGAGCCCAAAAATTGGATAAATCACACCCTGGAGTTGGCAGCAGCAGGAGCCCAAATATACACTGGAGTTGGCTTCAGGAGCCCAAAAATTGGATGAATCACACCCTGGAGTTGGCAGAAGTTGGCAGCAGCATCAGCAGGAGCCCAAACATTACTTCAAAGAGACCCTGGGGTTGGCTTCAGGAGCCCAAAAATTGGATGAATCACACCCTGGAGTTGGCAGCAGCAGGAGCCCAAATATTACTTTAAAGAGACCCTGGGGTTGGCTTCAGGAGCCCAAAAATTGGATGAATCACACCCTGGAGTTGGCAGCAGCAGGAGCCCAAAAATTGGCCTAAAGACATAAATATGTTTTGCACCATTTGGAAAGTGTAAAACGTGGCACCATGCTGAATCTAGTCGCATGCATCAGGCATTGGTGGGTGGAAATCCTGGCTGATCCATCCCTGATTCATTTTGACAAAGGTGAGTCTCTCCACATTTTTAGTTGACAGACGAGTTCTCCTCGCCGTAACTATGGCCCCCGCCGCACTAAACACCCGCTCAGATGGCACGCTACTTTCCGGGCAGGACAGCTTTTCCAGGGCAAACTCTGCTAGTTGCGGCCACAAATCAAGTTTGGCTGCCCAGAAGTCCAGCGGATCCTCAAGGTGTGTTGGCATGGTCATGTCAAAGTATGACATGACCTGCTGGTTGAGGTCCTGCTCCAGGTCCTCCTCTCGAGTCAGACCTGCGAGAGTATGGACCATGGCGCAGATAGGCATCGGCCAACTGCCTACGTAGAATGTCTTTGTAGTAGTTGAGTTTGTCCTCCCTCTCGGTGGGTTTAAAAAATGCCCCCATTTTGTGCCGGAAGCGAGGGTCCAATAAGGTGGACAGCCAGAAGTCATCCCGCCGACAGATGGAAACAATTCTGGGGTCACTACGCAAGCACGTGAGCATGCTTCATGCCATTTGCGCAAGTGACTCGGATGGACTACCTGTCTCCATCTACACTGCATACTGCCACGGTGTGCCCGGGTCCTCTGTCTCGCCTTCCTCAAAAACCTCTAGCTCCTCTGGCTGCTCCTGCTCCTCCTCTCCTGTCCGCTGACTAGATAAACAAGCCTAAACTGTGTTTCGCTGGGCAACTCCTCCTCCTCCTCCTCTTCCTCCTCCTCCTCCAGTTCAGCTCCAACGGGGTTCATGTGGCCGTAAGATGTAAACGCCATGTCTCCAGTGCCCTGACCAGCCATGGTTTCCAACATGTGCTGTAGTACATGAAGCAGTGGAATCACGTCGTTCATCCCATAATTCTGCCGACTGACAAATAAAGTGGCTTCCTCAAAGGGCCTGAGCAAACGGCAGGTGTCACGTATGAGCTGTCACTGGTTGACATTGAAGTTACACAGGGGAGTCCCCCTATCTGCTTGGATCATCAGGAAATCCGTGATGGCTTTTCTCTGTTCATATAATCGGTCCAACATGTGAAGGGTGGAATTCCAACGGGTGGAAACATCGCAAATCAGACTATGTTGGGGGATACCATTCTGACGCTGTAGCTCAAGAAGGGTGTGTTTGGCGGTGTAGGAGTGGCTGAAGTGCATGCAAAGTTTCCTTGAAGTTGTTAGGATGTCTTGCAGATGGGGGGAACACTTCAGAAACCGCTTGACAGCCAGATTGAAGACGTGAGCCATGCAGGGGGCATGGGTCAGGCTTCCTTGGCGCAGTGCAGACAAAATGTTCTTCCCATTGTCGGTAACCATGATTCCCATTTTAAGTTTTCTCGGAGTAAGCCATGTTTGGATTTCCTGATGAATACATTTAAGCAGTTCCTCCCCTGTGTGACTCCGTTCACCAAGACAAACCATGTGAAGCACTGCGTGACACCTCCGTGCCCTGCACACATGGTAGACTGGAGGGGCACTGAGACTTGAGCCTACAGTGGAGGGTGAGGAGATGGCGGAGGATAAGGAGGCCGAGTCGCACGGTGTCACAGGCCCAACGGGCAGGGAGCGCGGAGGCCGAAGCGGCGTGACCTGTCCAAGTTGCTGCTGCTGCTGCAAAGGGACCACATTCACCCAGTGGGCCGTAAACGACATGTACTGTCCCTGACCGTAGTTACAGCTCCAGATGTCCGCGCTGCCATGCACTTTGCTACACACCGACAGGCTCAAGGACTAGCCCACCTTCTGTTCAACAAAAGTGTGCAGCGCTGGTACTGCCTTCTTGGCAAAGAAATGGCGGCTTGGGACTCTCCACCTCGGCTCGGCACAAGCCATCAGTTCTCTGAAAGGTGCAGATTCCACCACCTGAAAAGGGAGCGACTGCAGCACCAGCAACTTGGACAGGAGCACATTAAGCTTCTGCGCCGTAGGATGAGTGGGCGCATACTGCTGTCTCTTGGTCATGGCTTCGCTGATGGATTGCTGGCGGGATGCATGACTTGGAGGAGGAGGAGCAGGAGCGACAGAGGATGGGTATGACGCACAGCTGCCTTTGGCTGAGGTGCTGGAGCCTTGGCTGGCAGAAATTGGGAGCTCACTTGGTGAGGAAGCAGACTGGACCACCCCTTGGGAGCCTCGGTTCTCCCAGGTCACTTTATGGTGACGCATCATATGTTGACGCAGGGCCGTGGTGCCAACATTTGGACCCTGGCCACGCTTCACCTTCTGCCTACATATCTTGCATGTGGCCATGTTACCCTCCTGCGGATGCTTCAGGAAAAACTGCCACACTGCCGAGTAGCTACTTTTCCCACCCCCTGGCCTCACTGATTCAATGCTGCTGTTGCCAACTCCAGGAACCCCTGCTCCACTACCTCCCGATAAGGTAGACTGCAGCACAGCAGGTGCTCTACCCCGGCCCCGGCCCCGGCCGGCTCCAGCCTTTGGAATTGTGCCCCCATGCTGACTGCTACCACCTTGCTGCCTCAGCTGCTGACTCCGGGGCAACCTGCGCCCCTCTTCTCCTGATGATGACGATGAAGCCCCTTCATCACCCGGCTCCCAAGTGCGATCGGCTTCATCGTCATCATCATCATCGAGTTGTGGCTGTACGTCACTGATGTTCGTGGATTCGTCAACAGTGTCTGGCGCAGGAGCTGGAACGCTTGCAGCACCCATGACACTGTCCACATCACTATTTGTCTGCCTAGCTAGAGAAGCCACCTCCATTTCTTGGCTGGGCAGTAGCTGCTGACTGTCCTCTATCTGATGGTCCTCCTCACTAAAGAGTGGAGCTAAACCCAAAGCATAGGATACGTCGCTGGGGGAGGGAACGGCGTAGGCCAGAGGCAATGGGAGGACAGGGACTGCTCTCGGGGCATGCCAACTCAGGGTTGTGTCAGAGGAACCTACCGACCCTAGACTGGGGGTCTCAGACGTAAGTTGTGATGATGTTGTTGATAAGCACGTCAACCAATCTACCACGGCAGATGCGTTACTGGTGGAGACACGACCGCTAGCAGATACTGGCAGATTAGGTCTCTCAGCGTGACTCCTGCTGCTACTGGCCCCCAGTCTGATGTGAGCTCTGCCTGCGGAATCTTGGCTTCTGCCACTCCTCTTTTCACTTCCAGGCACTTGTCTGCCCGACATAGTCTAACTGGCGTGGTAGTAGGTGATATTTTAAGAACCCCCGGGCAGCGGTGGGTCTATATGAAACAGAATATAATGCACACCAAAAGTGAGCAGTAACATTCAGCCTCCAACAGGCCTGCTTAGTGTAAATAAGAGAGCTGCTTAGTGTAAATAAAGAGGGGTATGGTATGTTACAGAATGGGATGCCCCAACAGGAGTGCACCTGGCAGGCAGCAGTAAGAATATGCACAGCAAAAGTGTCTTTATCAGGCCTAATTTCAATTAGAATAAGTGCAAATGGTTATATGGTCTTAAATAGAGGCTGCTGTAGTCACAGAATGGGATGCCCCAAAAACCAGCAGTAAGTACACCTGGCAGGGACAAGTAGTGCTATGCACAGCAAAAGTGTCTTTATCAGGCCTAATTTCAATTAGAATAATTGCAAATGGTAATATGGTCTTAAATAGAGGCTGGTGTAGTCACAGAATGGGATGCCCCAACAGGAGTGCACCTGGCAGGCAGCAGTAAGAATATGCACAGCAAAAGTGTCTTTATCATGCCTAATTTCAATTAGAATAAGTGCAAATGGTTATATGGTCTTAAATAGAGGCTGCTGTAGTCACAGAATGGGATGCCCCAAAAACCAGCAGTAAGTACACCTGGCAGGGACAAGTAGTGCTATGCACAGCAAAAGTGTCTTTATCAGGCCTAATTTCAATTAGAATAAGTGCAAATGGTTATATGGTCTTAAACAGAGGCTGCTGTAGTCACAGAATGGGATGCCCCAAAAACCAGCAGTAAGTACACCTGGCAGGGACAAGTAGTGCTATGCACAGCAAAAGTGTCTTTATCAGGCCTAATTTCAATTAGAATAAGTGCAAATGGTTATATGGTCTTAAACAGAGGCTGCTGTAGTCACAGAATGGGATAACCCAAAAAACAGCAGTAAGTACACCTGGCAGGGACAAGTAGTGCTATGCACAGCAAAAGTGTCTTTATCAGGCCTAATTTCAATTAGAATAAGTGCAAATGGTTATATGGTCTTAAATAGAGGCTGGTGTAGTCACAGAATGGGATGCCCCAAAAAAGAAGTGCACCTGGCAGGGTCCAGTAGTGCTATGCACAGCAAAAGTGTCTTTATCAGGCCTAATTTCAATTAGAATAAGTGCAAATGGTTATATGGTCTTAAACAGAGGCTGGTGTAGTCACAGAATGGGATGCCCCAAAAACCAGCAGTAAGTACACCTGTCAGGGACAAGTAGTGCTATGCACAGCAAAAGTGTCTTTATCAGGCCTAATTTCAATTAGAATAAGTGCAAATGGTTATATGGTCTTAAATAGAGGCTGCTGTAGTCACAGAATGGGATGCCCCAACAGGAGTGCACCTGGCAGGCAGCAGTAAGAATATGCACAGCAAAAGTGTCTTTATCAGGCCTAATTTCAATTAGAATAAGTGCAAATGGTTATATGGTCTTAAATAGAGGCTGCTGTAGTCACAGAATGGGATGCCCCAAAAACCAGCAGTAAGTACACCTGGCAGGGACAAGTAGTGCTATGCACAGCAAAAGTGTCTTTATCAGGCCTAATTTCAATTATAATAAGTGCAAATGGTTATATGGTCTTAAACAGAGGCGGCTGTAGTCACAGAATGGGATGCCCCAAAAGCCAGCAGTAAGTACACCTGGCAGGGACAAGTAGTGCTATGCACAGCAAAAGTGTCTTTATCAGGCCTAATTTCAATTAGAATAAGTGCAAATGGTTATATGGTCTTAAACAGAGGCTGGTGTAGTCACAGAATGGGATGCCCCAAAAACCAGCAGTAAGTACACCTGGCAGGGACAAGTAGTGCTATGCACAGCAAAAGTGTCTTTATCAGGCCTAATTTCAATTAGAATAAGTGTAAATGGTTATATGGTCTTAAACAGAGGCTGGTGTAGTCACAGAATGGGATGCCCCAAAAACCAGCAGTAAGTACACCTGGCAGGGAGAAGTAGTGCTATGCACAGCAAAAGTGTCTTTATCAGGCCTAATTTCAATTAGAATAAGTGCAAATGGTTATATGGTCTTAAACAGAGGCTGGTGTAGTCACAGAATGGGATGCCCCAAAAACCAGCAGTAAGTACACCTGGCAGGGACAAGTAGTGCTATGCACAGCAAAAGTGTCTTTATCAGGCCTAATTTCAATTAGAATAAGTGCAAATGGTTATATGGTCTTAAATAGAGGCTGGTGTAGTCACAGAATGGGATGCCCCAACAGGAGTGCACCTGGCAGGCAGCAGTAAGAATATGCACAGCAAAAGTGTCTTTATCAGGCCTAATTTCAATTAGAATAAGTGCAAATGGTTATATGGTCTTAAATAGAGGCTGCTGTAGTCACAGAATGGGATGCCCCAAAAACCAGCAGTAAGTACACCCGGCAGGGACAAGTAGTGCTATGCACAGCAAAAGTGTCTTTATCAGGCCTAATTTCAATTAGAATAAGTGCAAATGGTTATATGGTCTTAAACAGAGGCTGGTGTAGTCACAGAATGGGATGCCCCAAAAACCAGCAGTAAGTACACCTGGCAGGGACAAGTTGTGCTATGCACAGCAAAAGTGTCTTTATCAGGCCTAATTTCAATTAGAATAAGTGCAAATGGTTATATGGTCTTAAACAGAGGCTGGTGTAGTCACAGAATGGGATGCCCCAACAGGAGTGCACCTGGCAGGCAGCAGTAAGAATATGCACAGCAAAAGTGTCTTTATCAGGCCTAATTTCAATTAGAATAAGTGCAAATGGTTATATGGTCTTAAATAGAGGCTGCTGTAGTCACAGAATGGGATGCCCCAAAAACCAGCAGTAAGTACACCTGGCAGGGACAAGTAGTGCTATGCACAGCAAAAGTGTCTTTATCAGGCCTAATTTCAATTAGAATAAGTGCAAATGGTTATATGGTCTTAAACAGAGGCTGGTGTAGTCACAGAATGGGATGCCCCAAAAACCAGCAGTAAGTACACCTGGCAGGGACAAGTAGTGCTATGCACAGCAAAAGTGTCTTTATCAGGCCTAGATTCAATTAGAATAAGTGCAAATGGTTATATGGTCTTAAACAGAGGCTGCTGTAGTCACAGAATGGGATGCCCCAAAAACCAGCAGTAAGTACACCTGGCAGGGACAAGTAGTGCTATGCACAGCAAAAGTGTCTTTATCAGGCCTAATTTCAATTAGAATAAGTGCAAATGGTTATATGGTCTTAAACAGAGGCTGGTGTAGTCACAGAATGGGATGCCCCAAAAACCAGCAGTAAGTACACCTGGCAGGGACAAGTAGTGCTATGCACAGCAAAAGTGTCTTTATCAGGCCTAATTTCAATTAGAATAAGTGCAAATGGTTATATGGTCTTAAACAGAGGCTGCTGTAGTCACAGAATGGGATGCCCCAAAAACCAGCAGTAAGTACACCTGGCAGGGACAAGTAGTGCTATGCACAGCAAAAGTGTCTTTATCAGGCCTAATTTCAATTAGAATAAGTGCAAATGGTTATATGGTCTTAAATAGAGGCTGGTGTAGTCACAGAATGGGATGCCCCAACAGGAGTGCACCTGGCAGGCAGCAGTAAGAATATGCACAGCAAAAGTGTCTTTATCAGGCCTAATTTCAATTAGAATAAGTGCAAATGGTTATATGGTCTTAAATAGAGGCTGCTGTAGTCACAGAATGGGATGCCCCAAAAACCAGCAGTAAGTACACCTGGCAGGGACAAGTAGTGCTATGCACAGCAAAAGTGTCTTTATCAGGCCTAATTTCAATTAGAATAAGTGCAAATGGTTATATGGTCTTAAATAGAGGCTGCTGTAGTCACAGAATGGGATGCCCCAAAAACCAGCAGTAAGTACACCTGGCAGGGACAAGTAGTGCTATGCACAGCAAAAGTGTCTTTATCAGGCCTAATTTCAATTAGAATAAGTGCAAATGGTTATATGGTCTTAAACAGAGGCTGGTGTAGTCACAGAATGGGATGCCCCAAAAACCAGCAGTAAGTACACCTGGCAGGGACAAGTAGTGCTATGCACAGCAAAAGTGTCTTTATCAGGCCTAATTTCAATTAGAATAAGTGCAAATGGTTATATGGTCTTAAATAGAGGCTGCTGTAGTCACAGAATGGGATGCCCCAACAGGAGTGCACCTGGGAGGCAGCAGTAAGAATATGCACAGCAAAAGTGTCTTTATCACGCCTAATTTCAATTAGAATAAGTGCAAATGGTTATATGGTCTTAAACAGAGGCTGGTGTAGTCACAGAATGGGATGCCCCAAAAACCAGCAGTAAGTACACCTGGCAGGGACAAGTAGTGCTATGCACAGCAAAAGTGTCTTTATCAGGCCTAGATTCAATTATAATAAGTGCAAATGGTTATATGGTCTTAAACAGAGGCTGCTGTAGTCACAGAATGGGATGCCCCAAAAACCAGCAGTAAGTACACCTGGCAGGGACAAGTAGTGCTATGCACAGCAAAAGTGTCTTTATCAGGCCTAATTTCAATTAGAATAAGTGCAAATGGTTATATGGTCTTAAACAGAGGCTGGTGTAGTCACAGAATGGGATTCCCCAAAAACCAGCAGTAAGTACACCTGGCAGGGACAAGTAGTGCTATGCACAGCAAAAGTGTCTTTATCAGGCCTAATTTCAATTAGAATAAGTGCAAATGGTTATATGGTCTTAAATAAAGGCTGGTGTAGTCACAGAATGGGATGCCCCAACAGGAGTGCACCTGGCAGGCAGCAGTAAGAATATGCACAGCAAAAGTGTCTTTATCAGGCCTAATTTCAATTAGAATAAGTGCAAATGGTTATATGGTCTTAAACAGAGGCTGGTGTAGTCACAGAATGGGATGCCCCAAAAACCAACAGTAAGTACACCTGGCAGGGACAAGTAGTGCTATGCACAGCAAAAGTGTCTTTATCAGGCCTAGATTCAATTAGAATAAGTGCAAATGGTTATATGGTCTTAAACAGAGGCTGCTGTAGTCACAGAATGGGATGCCCCAAAAACCAGCAGTAAGTACACCTGGCAGGGACAAGTAGTGCTATGCACAGCAAAAGTGTCTTTATCAGGCCTAATTTCAATTAGAATAAGTGCAAATGGTTATATGGTCTTAAACAGAGGCTGGTGTAGTCACAGAATGGGATGCCCCAAAAAACAGCAGTAAGTACACCTGGCAGGGACAAGTAGTGCTATGCACAGCAAAAGTGTCTTTATCAGGCCTAATTTCAATTAGAATAAGTGCAAATGGTTATATGGTCTTAAACAGAGGCTGGTGTAGTAACAGAATGGGATGCCCCAAAAACCAGCAGGAAGTACACCTGGCAGGGACAAGTAGTGCTATGCACAGCAAAAGTGTCTTTATCAGGCCTAATTTCAATTAGAATAAGTGCAAATGGTTATATTGTCTTAAATAGAGGCTGGTGTAGTCACAGAATGGGATGCCCCAACAGGAGTGCACCTGGCAGGCAGCAGTAAGAATATGCACAGCAAAAGTGTCTTTATCAGGCCTAATTTCAATTAGAATAAGTGCAAATGGTTATATGGTCTTAAACAGAGGCTGCTGTAGTCACAGAATGGGATGCCCCAAAAACCAGCAGTAAGTACACCTGGCAGGGACAAGTAGTGCTATGCACAGCAAAAGTGTCTTTATCAGGCCTAGATTCAATTAGAATAAGTGCAAATGGTTATATGGTCTTAAACAGAGGCTGGTGTAGTCACAGAATGGGATGCCCCAAAAACCAGCAGTAAGTACACCTGGCAGGGACAAGTAGTGCTATGCACAGCAAAAGTGTCTTTATCAGGCCTAATTTCATTTAGAATAAGTGCAAATGGTTATATGGTCTTAAACAGAGGCTGGTGTAGTAACAGAATGGGATGCCCCAAAAACCAGCAGGAAGTACACCTGGCAGGGACAAGTAGTGCTATGCACAGCAAAAGTGTCTTTATCAGGCCTAATTTCAATTAGAATAAGTGCAAATGGTTATATGGTCTTAAATAGAGGCTGGTGTAGTCACAGAATGGGATGCCCCAACAGGAGTGCACCTGGCAGGCAGCAGTAAGAATATGCACAGCAAAAGTGTCTTTATCAGGCCTAATTTCAATTAGAATAAGTGCAAATGGTTATATGGTCTTAAACAGAGGCTGGTGTAGTCACAGAATGGGATGCCCCAAAAACCAGCAGTAAGTACACCTGGCAGGGACAAGTAGTGCTATGCACAGCAAAAGTGTCTTTATCAGGCCTAATTTCAATTAGAATAAGTGCAAATGGTTATATGGTCTTAAACAGAGGCTGGTGTAGTCACAGAATGGGATGCCCCAAAAACCAGCAGTAAGTACACCTGGCAGGGACAAGTAGTGCTATGCACAGCAAAAGTGTCTTTATCAGGCCTAATTTCAATTAGAATAAGTGCAAATGGTTATATGGTCTTAAACAGAGGCTGGTGTAGTCACAGAATGGGATGCCCCAAAAAACAGCAGTAAGTACACCTGGCAGGGACAAATAGTGCTATGCACAGCAAAAGTGTCTTTATCAGGCCTAATTTCAATTAGAATAAGTGCAAATGGCTATATGGTCTTAAATAGAGGCTGGTGTAGTCACAGAATGGGATGCCCCAACAGGAGTGCACCTGGCAGGCAGCAGTAAGGATATGCACAGCAAAAGTGTCTTTATCAGGCCTAGATTCAATTAGAATAAGTGCAAATGGTTATATGGTCTTAAACAGAGGCTGCTGTAGTCACAGAATGGGATGCCCCAAAAACCAGCAGTAAGTACACCTGGCAGGGACAAGTAGTGCTATGCACAGCAAAAGTGTCTTTATCAGGCCTAATTTCAATTAGAATAAGTGCAAATGGTTATATGGTCTTAAACAGAGGCTGGTGTAGTCACAGAATGGGATGCCCCAAAAACCAGCAGTAAGTACACCTGGCAGGGACAAGTAGTGCTATGCACAGCAAAAGTGTCTTTATCAGGCCTAATTTCAATTAGAATAAGTGCAAATGGTTATATGGTCTTAAACAGAGGCTGCTGTAGTCACAGAATGGGATGCCCCAAAAACCAGCAGTAAGTACACCTGGCAGGGACAAGTAGTGCTATGCACAGCAAAAGTGTCTTTATCAGGCCTAATTTCAATTAGAATAAGTGCAAATGGTTATATGGTCTTAAATAGAGGCTGCTGTAGTCACAGAATGGGATGCCCCAAAAACCAGCAGTAAGTACACCTGGCAGGGACAAGTAGTGCTATGCACAGCAAAAGTGTCTTTATCAGGCCTAATTTCAATTAGAATAAGTGCAAATGGTTATATGGTCTTAAACAGAGGCTGGTGTAGTCACAGAATGGGATGCCCCAAAAACCAGCAGTAAGTACACCTGGCAGGGACAGGTAGTGCTATGCACAGCAAACGTGTCTTTATCAGGCCTAATTTCAATTAGAATAAGTGCAAATGGTTATATGGTCTTAAATAGAGGCTGGTGTAGTCACATAATGGGATGCCCCAACAGGAGTGCACCTGGCAGGCAGCAGTAAGAATATGCACAGCAAAAGTGTCTTTATCAGGCCTAATTTCAATTAGAATAAGTGCAAATGGTTATATGGTCTTAAATAGAGGCTGCTGTAGTCACAGAATGGGATGCCCCAAAAACCAGCAGTAAGTACACCTGGCAGGGACAAGTAGTGCTATGCACAGCAAAAGTGTCTTTATCAGGCCTAATTTCAATTAGAATAAGTGCAAATGGTTATATGGTCTTAAACAGAGGCTGGTGTAGTCACAGAATGGGATGCCCCAAAAACCAGCAGTAAGTACACCTGGCAGGGACAAGTAGTGCTATGCACAGCAAAAGTGTCTTTATCAGGCCTAATTTCAATTAGAATAAGTGCAAATGGTTATATGGTCTTAAATAGAGGCTGCTGTAGTCACAGAATGGGATGCCCCAAAAACCAGCAGTAAGTACACCTGGCAGGGACAAGTAGTGCTATGCACAGCAAAAGTGTCTTTATCAGGCCTAATTTCAATTAGAATAAGTGCAAATGGTTATATGGTCTTAAACAGAGGCTGCTGTAGTCACAGAATGGGATGCCCCAAAAACCAGCAGTAAGTACACCTGGCAGGGACAAGTAGTGCTATGCACAGCAAAAGTGTCTTTATCAGGCCTAATTTCAATTACAATAAGTGCAAATGGTTATATGGTCTTAAACAGAGGCTGCTGTAGTCACAGAATGGGATGCCCCAAAAACCAGCAGTAAGTACACCTGGCAGGGACAAGTAGTGCTATGCACAGCAAAAGTGTCTTTATCAGGCCTAATTTCAATTAGAATAAGTGCAAATGGTTATATGGTCTTAAACAGAGGCTGGTGTAGTCACAGAATGGGATGCCCCAAAAACCAGCAGTAAGTACACCTGGCAGGGACAAGTAGTGCTATGCACAGCAAAAGTGTCTTTATCAGGCCTAATTTCATTTAGAATAAGTGCAAATGGTTATATGGTCTTAAATAGAGGCTGGTGTAGTCACAGAATGGGATGCCCCAACAGGAGTGCACCTGGCAGGCAGCAGTAAGAATATGCACAGCAAAAGTGTCTTTATCAGGCCTAATTTCAATTAGAATAAGTGCAAATGGTTATATGGTCTTAAACAGAGGCTGGTGTAGTCACAGAATGGGATGCCCCAAAAACCAGCAGTAAGTACACCTGGCAGAGACAAGTAGTGCTATGCACAGCAAAAGTGTCTTTATCAGGCCTAATTTCAATTAGAATAAGTGCAAATGGTTATATGGTCTTAAACAGAGGCTGCTGTAGTCACAGAATGGGATGCCCCAAAAACCAGCAGTAAGTACACCTGGCAGGGACAAGTAGTGCTATGCACAGCAAAAGTGTCTTTATCAGGCCTAATTTCAATTAGAATAAGTGCAAATGGTTATATGGTCTTAAACAGAGGCTGGTGTAGTCACAGAATGGGATGCCCCAAAAACCAGCAGTAAGTACACCTGGCAGGGACAAGTAGTGCTATGCACAGCAAAAGTGTCTTTATCAGGCCTAATTTCAATTAGAATAAGTGTAAATGGTTATATGGTCTTAAACAGAGGCTGGTGTAGTCACAGAATGGGATGCCCCAAAAACCAGCAGTAAGTACACCTGGCAGGGACAAGTAGTGCTATGCACAGCAAAAGTGTCTTTATCAGGCCTAATTTCAATTAGAATAAGTGCAAATGGTTATATGGTCTTAAACAGAGGCTGGTGTAGTCACAGAATGGGATGCCCCAAAAACCAGCAGTAAGTACACCTGGCAGGGACAAGTAGTGCTATGCACAGCAAAAGTGTCTTTATCAGGCCTAATTTCAATTAGAATAAGTGCAAATGGTTATATGGTCTTAAATAGAGGCTGCTGTAGTCACAGAATGGGATGCCCCAAAAACCAGCAGTAAGTACACCTGGCAGGGACAAGTAGTGCTATGCACAGCAAAAGTGTCTTTATCAGGCCTAATTTCAATTAGAATAAGTGCAAATGGTTATATGGTCTTAAACAGAGGCTGGTGTAGTCACAGAATGGGATGCCCCAAAAACCAGCAGTAAGTACACCCGGCAGGGACAAGTAGTGCTATGCACAGCAAAAGTGTCTTTATCAGGCCTAATTTCAATTAGAATAAGTGCAAATGGTTATATGGTCTTAAACAGAGGCTGGTGTAGTCACAGAATGGGATGCCCCAAAAACCAGCAGTAAGTACACCTGGCAGGGACAAGTTGTGCTATGCACAGCAAAAGTGTCTTTATCAGGCCTAATTTCAATTAGAATAAGTGCAAATGGTTATATGGTCTTAAACAGAGGCTGGTGTAGTCACAGAATGGGATGCCCCAACAGGAGTGCACCTGGCAGGCAGCAGTAAGAATATGCACAGCAAAAGTGTCTTTATCAGGCCTAATTTCAATTAGAATAAGTGCAAATGGTTATATGGTCTTAAATAGAGGCTGCTGTAGTCACAGAATGGGATGCCCCAAAAACCAGCAGTAAGTACACCTGGCAGGGACAAGTAGTGCTATGCACAGCAAAAGTGTCTTTATCAGGCCTAATTTCAATTAGAATAAGTGCAAATGGTTATATGGTCTTAAACAGAGGCTGGTGTAGTCACAGAATGGGATGCCCCAAAAACCAGCAGTAAGTACACCTGGCAGGGACAAGTAGTGCTATGCACAGCAAAAGTGTCTTTATCAGGCCTAGATTCAATTAGAATAAGTGCAAATGGTTATATGGTCTTAAACAGAGGCTGCTGTAGTCACAGAATGGGATGCCCCAAAAACCAGCAGTAAGTACACCTGGCAGGGACAAGTAGTGCTATGCACAGCAAAAGTGTCTTTATCAGGCCTAATTTCAATTAGAATAAGTGCAAATGGTTATATGGTCTTAAACAGAGGCTGGTGTAGTCACAGAATGGGATGCCCCAAAAACCAGCAGTAAGTACACCTGGCAGGGACAAGTAGTGCTATGCACAGCAAAAGTGTCTTTATCAGGCCTAATTTCAATTAGAATAAGTGCAAATGGTTATATGGTCTTAAACAGAGGCTGCTGTAGTCACAGAATGGGATGCCCCAAAAACCAGCAGTAAGTACACCTGGCAGGGACAAGTAGTGCTATGCACAGCAAAAGTGTCTTTATCAGGCCTAATTTCAATTAGAATAAGTGCAAATGGTTATATGGTCTTAAATAGAGGCTGGTGTAGTCACAGAATGGGATGCCCCAACAGGAGTGCACCTGGCAGGCAGCAGTAAGAATATGCACAGCAAAAGTGTCTTTATCAGGCCTAATTTCAATTAGAATAAGTGCAAATGGTTATATGGTCTTAAATAGAGGCTGCTGTAGTCACAGAATGGGATGCCCCAAAAACCAGCAGTAAGTACACCTGGCAGGGACAAGTAGTGCTATGCACAGCAAAAGTGTCTTTATCAGGCCTAATTTCAATTAGAATAAGTGCAAATGGTTATATGGTCTTAAATAGAGGCTGCTGTAGTCACAGAATGGGATGCCCCAAAAACCAGCAGTAAGTACACCTGGCAGGGACAAGTAGTGCTATGCACAGCAAAAGTGTCTTTATCAGGCCTAATTTCAATTAGAATAAGTGCAAATGGTTATATGGTCTTAAACAGAGGCTGGTGTAGTCACAGAATGGGATGCCCCAAAAACCAGCAGTAAGTACACCTGGCAGGGACAAGTAGTGCTATGCACAGCAAAAGTGTCTTTATCAGGCCTAATTTCAATTAGAATAAGTGCAAATGGTTATATGGTCTTAAATAGAGGCTGCTGTAGTCACAGAATGGGATGCCCCAACAGGAGTGCACCTGGGAGGCAGCAGTAAGAATATGCACAGCAAAAGTGTCTTTATCACGCCTAATTTCAATTAGAATAAGTGCAAATGGTTATATGGTCTTAAACAGAGGCTGGTGTAGTCACAGAATGGGATGCCCCAAAAACCAGCAGTAAGTACACCTGGCAGGGACAAGTAGTGCTATGCACAGCAAAAGTGTCTTTATCAGGCCTAGATTCAATTATAATAAGTGCAAATGGTTATATGGTCTTAAACAGAGGCTGCTGTAGTCACAGAATGGGATGCCCCAAAAACCAGCAGTAAGTACACCTGGCAGGGACAAGTAGTGCTATGCACAGCAAAAGTGTCTTTATCAGGCCTAATTTCAATTAGAATAAGTGCAAATGGTTATATGGTCTTAAACAGAGGCTGGTGTAGTCACAGAATGGGATTCCCCAAAAACCAGCAGTAAGTACACCTGGCAGGGACAAGTAGTGCTATGCACAGCAAAAGTGTCTTTATCAGGCCTAATTTCAATTAGAATAAGTGCAAATGGTTATATGGTCTTAAATAAAGGCTGGTGTAGTCACAGAATGGGATGCCCCAACAGGAGTGCACCTGGCAGGCAGCAGTAAGAATATGCACAGCAAAAGTGTCTTTATCAGGCCTAATTTCAATTAGAATAAGTGCAAATGGTTATATGGTCTTAAACAGAGGCTGGTGTAGTCACAGAATGGGATGCCCCAAAAACCAACAGTAAGTACACCTGGCAGGGACAAGTAGTGCTATGCACAGCAAAAGTGTCTTTATCAGGCCTAGATTCAATTAGAATAAGTGCAAATGGTTATATGGTCTTAAACAGAGGCTGCTGTAGTCACAGAATGGGATGCCCCAAAAACCAGCAGTAAGTACACCTGGCAGGGACAAGTAGTGCTATGCACAGCAAAAGTGTCTTTATCAGGCCTAATTTCAATTAGAATAAGTGCAAATGGTTATATGGTCTTAAACAGAGGCTGGTGTAGTCACAGAATGGGATGCCCCAAAAAACAGCAGTAAGTACACCTGGCAGGGACAAGTAGTGCTATGCACAGCAAAAGTGTCTTTATCAGGCCTAATTTCAATTAGAATAAGTGCAAATGGTTATATGGTCTTAAACAGAGGCTGGTGTAGTAACAGAATGGGATGCCCCAAAAACCAGCAGGAAGTACACCTGGCAGGGACAAGTAGTGCTATGCACAGCAAAAGTGTCTTTATCAGGCCTAATTTCAATTAGAATAAGTGCAAATGGTTATATTGTCTTAAATAGAGGCTGGTGTAGTCACAGAATGGGATGCCCCAACAGGAGTGCACCTGGCAGGCAGCAGTAAGAATATGCACAGCAAAAGTGTCTTTATCAGGCCTAATTTCAATTAGAATAAGTGCAAATGGTTATATGGTCTTAAACAGAGGCTGCTGTAGTCACAGAATGGGATGCCCCAAAAACCAGCAGTAAGTACACCTGGCAGGGACAAGTAGTGCTATGCACAGCAAAAGTGTCTTTATCAGGCCTAGATTCAATTAGAATAAGTGCAAATGGTTATATGGTCTTAAACAGAGGCTGGTGTAGTCACAGAATGGGATGCCCCAAAAACCAGCAGTAAGTACACCTGGCAGGGACAAGTAGTGCTATGCACAGCAAAAGTGTCTTTATCAGGCCTAATTTCATTTAGAATAAGTGCAAATGGTTATATGGTCTTAAACAGAGGCTGGTGTAGTAACAGAATGGGATGCCCCAAAAACCAGCAGGAAGTACACCTGGCAGGGACAAGTAGTGCTATGCACAGCAAAAGTGTCTTTATCAGGCCTAATTTCAATTAGAATAAGTGCAAATGGTTATATGGTCTTAAATAGAGGCTGGTGTAGTCACAGAATGGGATGCCCCAACAGGAGTGCACCTGGCAGGCAGCAGTAAGAATATGCACAGCAAAAGTGTCTTTATCAGGCCTAATTTCAATTAGAATAAGTGCAAATGGTTATATGGTCTTAAACAGAGGCTGGTGTAGTCACAGAATGGGATGCCCCAAAAACCAGCAGTAAGTACACCTGGCAGGGACAAGTAGTGCTATGCACAGCAAAAGTGTCTTTATCAGGCCTAATTTCAATTAGAATAAGTGCAAATGGTTATATGGTCTTAAACAGAGGCTGGTGTAGTCACAGAATGGGATGCCCCAAAAACCAGCAGTAAGTACACCTGGCAGGGACAAGTAGTGCTATGCACAGCAAAAGTGTCTTTATCAGGCCTAATTTCAATTAGAATAAGTGCAAATGGTTATATGGTCTTAAACAGAGGCTGCTGTAGTCACAGAATGGGATGCCCCAAAAAACAGCAGTAAGTACACCTGGCAGGGACAAATAGTGCTATGCACAGCAAAAGTGTCTTTATCAGGCCTAATTTCAATTAGAATAAGTGCAAATGGCTATATGGTCTTAAATAGAGGCTGGTGTAGTCACAGAATGGGATGCCCCAACAGGAGTGCACCTGGCAGGCAGCAGTAAGGATATGCACAGCAAAAGTGTCTTTATCAGGCCTAGATTCAATTAGAATAAGTGCAAATGGTTATATGGTCTTAAACAGAGGCTGCTGTAGTCACAGAATGGGATGCCCCAAAAACCAGCAGTAAGTACACCTGGCAGGGACAAGTAGTGCTATGCACAGCAAAAGTGTCTTTATCAGGCCTAATTTCAATTAGAATAAGTGCAAATGGTTATATGGTCTTAAACAGAGGCTGGTGTAGTCACAGAATGGGATGCCCCAAAAACCAGCAGTAAGTACACCTGGCAGGGACAAGTAGTGCTATGCACAGCAAAAGTGTCTTTATCAGGCCTAATTTCAATTAGAATAAGTGCAAATGGTTATATGGTCTTAAACAGAGGCTGCTGTAGTCACAGAATGGGATGCCCCAAAAACCAGCAGTAAGTACACCTGGCAGGGACAAGTAGTGCTATGCACAGCAAAAGTGTCTTTATCAGGCCTAATTTCAATTAGAATAAGTGCAAATGGTTATATGGTCTTAAATAGAGGCTGCTGTAGTCACAGAATGGGATGCCCCAAAAACCAGCAGTAAGTACACCTGGCAGGGACAAGTAGTGCTATGCACAGCAAAAGTGTCTTTATCAGGCCTAATTTCAATTAGAATAAGTGCAAATGGTTATATGGTCTTAAACAGAGGCTGGTGTAGTCACAGAATGGGATGCCCCAAAAACCAGCAGTAAGTACACCTGGCAGGGACAGGTAGTGCTATGCACAGCAAACGTGTCTTTATCAGGCCTAATTTCAATTAGAATAAGTGCAAATGGTTATATGGTCTTAAATAGAGGCTGGTGTAGTCACATAATGGGATGCCCCAACAGGAGTGCACCTGGCAGGCAGCAGTAAGAATATGCACAGCAAAAGTGTCTTTATCAGGCCTAATTTCAATTAGAATAAGTGCAAATGGTTATATGGTCTTAAATAGAGGCTGCTGTAGTCACAGAATGGGATGCCCCAAAAACCAGCAGTAAGTACACCTGGCAGGGACAAGTAGTGCTATGCACAGCAAAAGTGTCTTTATCAGGCCTAATTTCAATTAGAATAAGTGCAAATGGTTATATGGTCTTAAACAGAGGCTGGTGTAGTCACAGAATGGGATGCCCCAAAAACCAGCAGTAAGTACACCTGGCAGGGACAAGTAGTGCTATGCACAGCAAAAGTGTCTTTATCAGGCCTAATTTCAATTAGAATAAGTGCAAATGGTTATATGGTCTTAAATAGAGGCTGCTGTAGTCACAGAATGGGATGCCCCAAAAACCAGCAGTAAGTACACCTGGCAGGGACAAGTAGTGCTATGCACAGCAAAAGTGTCTTTATCAGGCCTAATTTCAATTAGAATAAGTGCAAATGGTTATATGGTCTTAAACAGAGGCTGCTGTAGTCACAGAATGGGATGCCCCAAAAACCAGCAGTAAGTACACCTGGCAGGGACAAGTAGTGCTATGCACAGCAAAAGTGTCTTTATCAGGCCTAATTTCAATTACAATAAGTGCAAATGGTTATATGGTCTTAAACAGAGGCTGCTGTAGTCACAGAATGGGATGCCCCAAAAACCAGCAGTAAGTACACCTGGCAGGGACAAGTAGTGCTATGCACAGCAAAAGTGTCTTTATCAGGCCTAATTTCAATTAGAATAAGTGCAAATGGTTATATGGTCTTAAACAGAGGCTGGTGTAGTCACAGAATGGGATGCCCCAAAAACCAGCAGTAAGTACACCTGGCAGGGACAAGTAGTGCTATGCACAGCAAAAGTGTCTTTATCAGGCCTAATTTCATTTAGAATAAGTGCAAATGGTTATATGGTCTTAAATAGAGGCTGGTGTAGTCACAGAATGGGATGCCCCAACAGGAGTGCACCTGGCAGGCAGCAGTAAGAATATGCACAGCAAAAGTGTCTTTATCAGGCCTAATTTCAATTAGAATAAGTGCAAATGGTTATATGGTCTTAAACAGAGGCTGGTGTAGTCACAGAATGGGATGCCCCAAAAACCAGCAGTAAGTACACCTGGCAGAGACAAGTAGTGCTATGCACAGCAAAAGTGTCTTTATCAGGCCTAATTTCAATTAGAATAAGTGCAAATGGTTATATGGTCTTAAACAGAGGCTGCTGTAGTCACAGAATGGGATGCCCCAAAAACCAGCAGTAAGTACACCTGGCAGGGACAAGTAGTGCTATGCACAGCAAAAGTGTCTTTATCAGGCCTAATTTCAATTAGAATAAGTGCAAATGGTTATATGGTCTTAAACAGAGGCTGGTGTAGTCACAGAATGGGATGCCCCAAAAACCAGCAGTAAGTACACCTGGCAGGGACAAGTAGTGCTATGCACAGCAAAAGTGTCTTTATCAGGCCTAATTTCAATTAGAATAAGTGTAAATGGTTATATGGTCTTAAACAGAGGCTGGTGTAGTCACAGAATGGGATGCCCCAAAAACCAGCAGTAAGTACACCTGGCAGGGACAAGTAGTGCTATGCACAGCAAAAGTGTCTTTATCAGGCCTAATTTCAATTAGAATAAGTGCAAATGGTTATATGGTCTTAAACAGAGGCTGGTGTAGTCACAGAATGGGATGCCCCAAAAACCAGCAGTAAGTACACCTGGCAGGGACAAGTAGTGCTATGCACAGCAAAAGTGTCTTTATCAGGCCTAATTTCAATTAGAATAAGTGCAAATGGTTATATGGTCTTAAATAGAGGCTGCTGTAGTCACAGAATGGGATGCCCCAAAAACCAGCAGTAAGTACACCTGGCAGGGACAAGTAGTGCTATGCACAGCAAAAGTGTCTTTATCAGGCCTAATTTCAATTAGAATAAGTGCAAATGGTTATATGGTCTTAAACAGAGGCTGGTGTAGTCACAGAATGGGATGCCCCAAAAACCAGCAGTAAGTACACCTGGCAGGGACAAGTTGTGCTATGCACAGCAAAAGTGTCTTTATCAGGCCTAATTTCAATTAGAATAAGTGCAAATGGTTATATGGTCTTAAACAGAGGCTGGTGTAGTCACAGAATGGGATGCCCCAAAAACCAGCAGTAAGTACACCTGGCAGGGACAAGTAGTGCTATGCACAGCAAAAGTGTCTTTATCAGGCCTAGATTCAATTAGAATAAGTGCAAATGGTTATATGTTCTTAAACAGAGGCTGCTGTAGTCACAGAATGGGATGCCCCAAAAACCAGCAGTAAGTACACCTGGCAGGGACAAGTAGTGCTATGCACAGCAAAAGTGTCTTTATCAGGCCTAATTTCAATTAGAATAAGTGCAAATGGTTATATGGTCTTAAATAGAGGCTGGTGTAGTCACAGAATGGGATGCCCCAACAGGAGTGCACCTGGCAGGCAGCAGTAAGAATATGCACAGCAAAAGTGTCTTTATCAGGCCTAATTTCAATTAGAATAAGTGCAAATGGTTATATGGTCTTAAATAGAGGCTGCTGTAGTCACAGAATGGGATGCCCCAAAAACCAGCAGTAAGTACACCTGGCAGGGACAAGTAGTGCTATGCACAGCAAAAGTGTCTTTATCAGGCCTAATTTCAATTAGAATAAGTGCAAATGGTTATATGGTCTTAAACAGAGGCTGGTGTAGTCACAGAATGAGATGCCCCAAAAACCAGCAGTAAGTACACCTGGCAGGGACAGGTAGTGCTATGCACAGCAAACGTGTCTTTATCAGGCCTAATTTCAATTAGAATAAGTGCAAATGGTTATATGGTCTTAAATAGAGGCTGGTGTAGTCACATAATGGGATGCCCCAACAGGAGTGCACCTGGCAGGCAGCAGTAAGAATATGCACAGCAAAAGTGTCTTTATCAGGCCTAATTTCAATTAGAATAAGTGCAAATGGTTATATGGTCTTAAACAGAGTCTGCTGTAGTCACAGAATGGGATGCCCCAAAAACCAGCAGCAAGTACACCTGGCAGGGACAAGTAGTGCTATGCACAGCAAAAGTGTCTTTATCAGGCCTAATTTCAATTAGAATAAGTGCAAATGGTTATATGGTCTTAAATAGAGGCTGCTGTAGTCACAGAATGGGATGCCCCAACAGGAGTGCACCTGGGAGGCAGCAGTAAGAATATGCACAGCAAAAGTGTCTTTATCACGCCTAATTTCAATTAGAAAAAGTGCAAATGGTTATATGGTCTTAAACAGAGGCTGGTGTAGTCACAGAATGGGATGCCCCAAAAACCAGCAGTAAGTACACCTGGCAGGGACAAGTAGTGCTATGCACAGCAAAAGTGTCTTTATCAGGCCTAGATTCAATTATAATAAGTGCAAATGGTTATATGGTCTTAAACAGAGGCTGCTGTAGTCACAGAATGGGATGCCCCAAAAACCAGCAGTAAGTACACCTGGCAGGGACAAGTAGTGCTATGCACAGCAAAAGTGTCTTTATCAGGCCTAATTTCAATTAGAATAAGTGCAAATGGTTATATGGTCTTAAACAGAGGCTGGTGTAGTCACAGAATGGGATGCCCCAAAAACCAGCAGTAAGTACACCTGGCAGGGACAAGTAGTGCTATGCACAGCAAAAGTGTCTTTATCAGGCCTAATTTCAATTAGAATAAGTGCAAATGGTTATATGGTCTTAAATAGAGGCTGGTGTAGTCACAGAATGGGATGCCCCAACAGGAGTGCACCTGGCAGGCAGCAGTAAGAATATGCACAGCAAAAGTGTCTTTATCAGGCCTAATTTCAATTAGAATAAGTGCAAACGGTTATATGGTCTTAAATAGAGGCTGCTGTAGTCACAGAATGGGATGCCCCAAAAACCAGCAGTAAGTACACCTGGCAGGGACAAGTAGTGCTATGCACAGCAAAAGTGTCTTTATCAGGCCTAATTTCAATTAGAATAAGTGCAAATGGTTATATGGTCTTAAACAGAGGCTGGTGTAGTCACAGAATGGGATGCCCCAAAAACCAGCAGTAAGTACACCTGGCAGGGACAAGTAGTGCTATGCACAGCAAAAGTGTCTTTATCAGGCCTAATTTCAATTAGAATAAGTGCAAATGGTTATATGGTCTTAAACAGAGGCTGGTGTAGTCACAGAATGGGATGCCCCAAAAACCAGCAGTAAGTACACCTGGCAGGGACAAGTAGTGCTATGCACAGCAAAAGTGTCTTTATCAGGCCTAATTTCAATTAGAATAAGTGCAAATGGTTATATGGTCTTAAATAGAGGCTGCTGTAGTCACAGAATGGGATGCCCCAACAGGAGTGCACCTGGGAGGCAGCAGTAAGAATATGCACAGCAAAAGTGTCTTTATCACGCCTAATTTCAATTAGAATAAGTGCAAATGGTTATATGGTCTTAAACAGAGGCTGGTGTAGTCACAGAATGGGATGCCCCAAAAACCAGCAGTAAGTACACCTGGCAGGGACAAGTAGTGCTATGCACAGCAAAAGTGTCTTTATCAGGCCTAGATTCAATTATAATAAGTGCAAATGGTTATATGGTCTTAAACAGAGGCTGCTGTAGTCACAGAATGGGATGCCCCAAAAACCAGCAGTAAGTACACCTGGCAGGGACAAGTAGTGCTATGCACAGCAAAAGTGTCTTTATCAGGCCTAATTTCAATTAGAATAAGTGCAAATGGTTATATGGTCTTAAACAGAGGCTGGTGTAGTCACAGAATGGGATGCCCCAAAAACCAGCAGTAAGTACACCTGGCAGGGACAAGTAGTGCTATGCACAGCAAAAGTGTCTTTATCAGGCCTAATTTCAATTAGAATAAGTGCAAATGGTTATATGGTCTTAAATAAAGGCTGGTGTAGTCACAGAATGGGATGCCCCAACAGGAGTGCACCTGGCAGGCAGCAGTAAGAATATGCACAGCAAAAGTGTCTTTATCAGGCCTAATTTCAATTAGAATAAGTGCAAATGGTTATATGGTCTTAAACAGAGGCTTCTGTAGTCACAGAATGGGATGCCCCAAAAACCAGCAGTAAGTACACCTGGCAGGGACAAGTAGTGCTATGCACAGCAAAAGTGTCTTTATCAGGCCTAATTTCAATTAGAATAAGTGCAAATGGTTATATGGTCTTAAACAGAGGCTGGTGTAGTCACAGAATGGGATGCCCCAAAAACCAGCAGTAAGTACACCTGGCAGGGACAAGTAGTGCTATGCACAGCAAAAGTGTCTTTATCAGGCCTAATTTCAATTAGAATAAGTGCAAATGGTTATATGGTCTTAAACAGAGGCTGGTGTAGTCACAGAATGGGATGCCCCAAAAACCAGCAGTAAGTACACCTGGCAGGGACAGGTAGTGCTATGCACAGCAAACGTGTCTTTATCAGGCCTAATTTCAATTAGAATAAGTGCAAATGGTTATATGGTCTTAAATAGAGGCTGGTGTAGTCACATAATGGGATGCCCCAACAGGAGGGCACCTGGCAGGCAGCAGTAAGAATATGCACAGCAAAAGTGTCTTTATCAGGCCTAATTTCAATTAGAATAAGTGCAAATGGTTATATGGTCTTAAATAGAGGCTGCTGTAGTCACAGAATGGGATGCCCCAAAAAACAGCAGTAAGTACACCTGGCAGGGACAAGTAGTGCTATGCACAGCAAAAGTGTCTTTATCAGGCCTAATTTCAATTAGAATAAGTGCAAATGGTTATATGGTCTTAAACAGAGGCTGGTGTAGTCACAGAATGGGATGCCCCAAAAACCAGCAGTAAGTACACCTGGCAGGGACAAGTAGTGCTATGCACAGCAAAAGTGTCTTTATCAGGCCTAATTTCAATTAGAATAAGTGCAAATGGTTATATGGTCTTAAATAGAGGCTGCTGTAGTCACAGAATGGGATGCCCCAAAAACCAGCAGTAAGTACACCTGGCAGGGACAAGTAGTGCTATGCACAGCAAAAGTGTCTTTATCAGGCCTAATTTCAATTAGAATAAGTGCAAATGGTTATATGGTCTTAAACAGAGGCTGCTGTAGTCACAGAATGGGATGCCCCAAAAACCAGCAGTAAGTACACCTGGCAGGGACAAGTAGTGCTATGCACAGCAAAAGTGTCTTTATCAGGCCTAATTTCAATTACAATAAGTGCAAATGGTTATATGGTCTTAAACAGAGGCTGCTGTAGTCACAGAATGGGATGCCCCAAAAACCAGCAGTAAGTACACCTGGCAGGGACAAGTAGTGCTATGCACAGCAAAAGTGTCTTTATCAGGCCTAATTTCAATTAGAATAAGTGCAAATGGTTATATGGTCTTAAACAGAGGCTGGTGTAGTCACAGAATGGGATGCCCCAAAAACCAGCAGTAAGTACACCTGGCAGGGACAAGTAGTGCTATGCACAGCAAAAGTGTCTTTATCAGGCCTAATTTCATTTAGAATAAGTGCAAATGGTTATATGGTCTTAAATAGAGGCTGGTGTAGTCACAGAATGGGATGCCCCAACAGGAGTGCACCTGGCAGGCAGCAGTAAGAATATGCACAGCAAAAGTGTCTTTATCAGGCCTAATTTCAATTAGAATAAGTGCAAATGGTTATATGGTCTTAAACAGAGGCTGGTGTAGTCACAGAATGGGATGCCCCAAAAACCAGCAGTAAGTACACCTGGCAGAGACAAGTAGTGCTATGCACAGCAAAAGTGTCTTTATCAGGCCTAATTTCAATTAGAATAAGTGCAAATGGTTATATGGGCTTAAACAGAGGCTGCTGTAGTCACAGAATGGGATGCCCCAAAAACCAGCAGTAAGTACACCTGGCAGGGACAAGTAGTGCTATGCACAGCAAAAGTGTCTTTATCAGGCCTAATTTCAATTAGAATAAGTGCAAATGGTTATATGGTCTTAAACAGAGGCTGCTGTAGTCACAGAATGGGATAACCCAAAAACCAGCAGTAAGTACACCTGGCAGGGACAAGTAGTGCTATGCACAGCAAAAGTGTCTTTATCAGGCCTAATTTCAATTAGAATAAGTGCAAATGGTTATATGGTCTTAAATAGAGGCTGGTGTAGTCACAGAATGGGATGCCCCAAAAAAGAAGTGCACCTGGCAGGGTCCAGTAGTGCTATGCACAGCAAAAGTGTCTTTATCAGGCCTAATTTCAATTAGAATAAGTGCAAATGGTTATATGGTCTTAAAACAGAGGCTTCTGTAGTCACAGAATGGGATGCCCCAAAAACCAGCAGTAAGTACACCTGGCAGGGACAAGTAGTGCTATGCACAGCAAAAGTGTCTTTATCAGGCCTAATTTCAATTAGAATAAGTGCAAATGGTTATATGGTCTTAAATAGAGGCTGGTGTAGTCACAGAATGGGATGCCCCAACAGGAGTGCACCTGGCAAGCAGCAGTAAGAATATGCACAGCAAAAGTGTCTTTATCAGGCCTAATTTCAATTAGAATAAGTGCAAATGGTTATATGGTCTTAAACAGAGGCTGCTGTAGTCACAGAATGGGATGCCCCAAAAACCAACAGTAAGTACACCTGGCAGGGACACGTAGTGCTATGCACAGCAAAAGTGTCTTTATCAGGCCTAGATTCAATTAGAATAAGTGCAAATGGTTATATGGTCTTAAACAGAGGCTGCTGTAGTCACAGAATGGGATGCCCCAAAAACCAGCAGTAAGTACACCTGGCAGGGACAAGTAGTGCTATGCACAGCAAAAGTGTCTTTATCAGGCCTAATTTCAATTAGAATAAGTGCAAATGGTTATATGGTCTTAAACAGAGGCTGGTGTAGTCACAGAATGGGATGCCCCAAAAACCAGCAGTAAGTACACCTGGCAGGGACAAGTAGTGCTATGCACAGCAAAAGTGTCTTTATCAGGCCTAATTTCAATTAGAATAAGTGTAAATGGTTATATGGTCTTAAACAGAGGCTGGTGTAGTCACAGAATGGGATGCCCCAAAAACCAGCAGTAAGTACACCTGGCAGGGACAAGTAGTGCTATGCACAGCAAAAGTGTCTTTATCAGGCCTAATTTCAATTAGAATAAGTGCAAATGGTTATATGGTCTTAAACAGAGGCTGGTGTAGTCACAGAATGGGATGCCCCAAAAACCAGCAGTAAGTACACCTGGCAGGGACAAGTAGTGCTATGCACAGCAAAAGTGTCTTTATCAGGCCTAATTTCAATTAGAATAAGTGCAAATGGTTATATGGTCTTAAATAGAGGCTGCTGTAGTCACAGAATGGGATGCCCCAAAAACCAGCAGTAAGTACACCTGGCAGGGACAAGTAGTGCTATGCACAGCAAAAGTGTCTTTATCAGGCCTAATTTCAATTAGAATAAGTGCAAATGGTTATATGGTCTTAAATAGAGGCTGCTGTAGTCACAGAATGGGATGCCCCAACAGGAGTGCACCTGGGAGGCAGCAGTAAGAATATGCACAGCAAAAGTGTCTTTATCACGCCTAATTTCAATTAGAAAAAGTGCAAATGGTTATATGGTCTTAAACAGAGGCTGGTGTAGTCACAGAATGGGATGCCCCAAAAACCAGCAGTAAGTACACCTGGCAGGGACAAGTAGTGCTATGCACAGCAAAAGTGTCTTTATCAGGCCTAGATTCAATTATAATAAGTGCAAATGGTTATATGGTCTTAAACAGAGGCTGCTGTAGTCACAGAATGGGATGCCCCAAAAACCAGCAGTAAGTACACCTGGCAGGGACAAGTAGTGCTATGCACAGCAAAAGTGTCTTTATCAGGCCTAATTTCAATTAGAATAAGTGCAAATGGTTATATGGTCTTAAACAGAGGCTGGTGTAGTCACAGAATGGGATGCCCCAAAAACCAGCAGTAAGTACACCTGGCAGGGACAAGTAGTGCTATGCACAGCAAAAGTGTCTTTATCAGGCCTAATTTCAATTAGAATAAGTGCAAATGGTTATATGGTCTTAAATAGAGGCTGGTGTAGTCACAGAATGGGATGCCCCAACAGGAGTGCACCTGGCAGGCAGCAGTAAGAATATGCACAGCAAAAGTGTCTTTATCAGGCCTAATTTCAATTAGAATAAGTGCAAATGGTTATATGGTCTTAAATAGAGGCTGCTGTAGTCACAGAATGGGATGCCCCAAAAACCAGCAGTAAGTACGCCTGGCAGGGACAAGTGGTGCTATGCACAGCAAAAGTGTCTTTATCAGGCCTAATTTCAATTAGAATAAGTGCAAATGGTTATATGGTCTTAAACAGAGGCTGGTGTAGTCACAGAATGGGATGCCCCAAAAACCAGCAGTAAGTACACCTGGTAGGGACAAGTAGTGCTATGCACAGCAAAAGTGTCTTTATCAGGCCTAATTTCAATTAGAATAAGTGCAAATGGTTATATGGTCTTAAACAGAGGCTGGTGTAGTCACAGAATGGGATGCCCCAAAAACCAGCAGTAAGTACACCTGGCAGGGACAAGTAGTGCTATGCACAGCAAAAGTGTCTTTATCAGGCCTAATTTCAATTAGAATAAGTGCAAATGGTTATATGGTCTTAAATAGAGGCTGCTGTAGTCACAGAATGGGATGCCCCAACAGGAGTGCACCTGGGAGGCAGCAGTAAGAATATGCACAGCAAAAGTGTCTTTATCACGCCTAATTTCAATTAGAATAAGTGCAAATGGTTATATGGTCTTAAACAGAGGCTGGTGTAGTCACAGAATGGGATGCCCCAAAAACCAGCAGTAAGTACACCTGGCAGGGACAAGTAGTGCTATGCACAGCAAAAGTGTCTTTATCAGGCCTAGATTCAATTATAATAAGTGCAAATGGTTATATGGTCTTAAACAGAGGCTGCTGTAGTCACAGAATGGGATGCCCCAAAAACCAGCAGTAAGTACACCTGGCAGGGACAAGTAGTGCTATGCACAGCAAAAGTGTCTTTATCAGGCCTAATTTCAATTAGAATAAGTGCAAATGGTTATATGGTCTTAAACAGAGGCTGGTGTAGTCACAGAATGGGATGCCCCAAAAACCAGCAGTAAGTACACCTGGCAGGGACAAGTAGTGCTATGCACAGCAAAAGTGTCTTTATCAGGCCTAATTTCAATTAGAATAAGTGCAAATGGTTATATGGTCTTAAATAAAGGCTGGTGTAGTCACAGAATGGGATGCCCCAACAGGAGTGCACCTGGCAGGCAGCAGTAAGAATATGCACAGCAAAAGTGTCTTTATCAGGCCTAATTTCAATTAGAATAAGTGCAAATGGTTATATGGTCTTAAACAGAGGCTTCTGTAGTCACAGAATGGGATGCCCCAAAAACCAGCAGTAAGTACACCTGGCAGGGACAAGTAGTGCTATGCACAGCAAAAGTGTCTTTATCAGGCCTAATTTCAATTAGAATAAGTGCAAATGGTTATATGGTCTTAAATAGAGGCTGGTGTAGTCACAGAATGGGATGCCCCAACAGGAGTGCACCTGGCAAGCAGCAGTAAGAATATGCACAGCAAAAGTGTCTATCAGGCCTAATTTCAATTAGAATAAGTGCAAATGGTTATATGGTCTTAAACAGAGGCTGCTGTAGTCACAGAATGGGATGCCCCAAAAACCAACAGTAAGTACACCTGGCAGGGACAAGTAGTGCTATGCACAGCAAAAGTGTCTTTATCAGGCCTAGATTCAATTAGAGTAAGTGCAAATGGTTATATGGTCTTAAACAGAGGCTGCTGTAGTCACAGAATGGGATGCCCCAAAAACCAGCAGTAAGTACACCTGGCAGGGACAAGTAGTGCTATGCACAGCAAAAGTGTCTTTATCAGGCCTAATTTCAATTAGAATAAGTGCAAATGGTTATATGGTATTAAACAGAGGCTGGTGTAGTCACAGAATGGGATGCCCCAAAAACCAGCAGTAAGTACACCTGGCAGGGACAAGTAGTGCTATGCACAGCAAAAGTGTCTTTATCAGGCCTAATTTCAATTAGAATAAGTGCAAATGGTTATATGGTCTTAAACAGAGGCTGGTGTAGTAACAGAATGGGATGCCCCAAAAACCAGCAGTAAGTACACCTGGCAGGGACAAGTAGTGCTATGCACAGCAAAAGTGTCTTTATCAGGCCTAATTTCAATTAGAATAAGTGCAAATGGTTATATTGTCTTAAATAGAGGCTGGTGTAGTCACAGAATGGGATGCCCCAACAGGAGTGCACCTGGCAGGCAGCAGTAAGAATATGCACAGCAAAAGTGTCTTTATCAGGCCTAATTTCAATTAGAATAAGTGCAAATGGTTATATGGTCTTAAACAGAGGCTGGTGTAGTCACAGAATGGGATGCCCCAAAAACCAGCAGTAAGTACACCTGGCAGAGACAAGTAGTGCTATGCACAGCAAAAGTGTCTTTATCAGGCCTAATTTCAATTAGAATAAGTGCAAATGGTTATATGGTCTTAAACAGAGGCTGGTGTAGTCACAGAATGGGATGCCCCAAAAACCAGCAGTAAGTACACCTGGCAGGGACAAGTAGTGCTATGCACAGCAAAAGTGTCTTTATCAGGCCTAATTTCAATTAGAATAAGTGCAAATGGTTATATGGTCTTAAACAGAGGCTGCTGTAGTCACAGAATGGGATGCCCCAAAAAACAGCAGTAAGTACACCTGGCAGGGACAAATAGTGCTATGCACAGCAAAAGTGTCTTTATCAGGCCTAATTTCAATTAGAATAAGTGCAAATGGCTATATGGTCTTAAATAGAGGCTGGTGTAGTCACAGAATGGGATGCCCCAACAGGAGTGCACCTGGCAGGCAGCAGTAAGGATATGCACAGCAAAAGTGTCTTTATCAGGCCTAATTTCAATTAGAATAAGTGCAAATGGTTATATGGTCTTAAACAGAGGCTGGTGTAGTCACAGAATGGGATGCCCCAAAAACCAGCAGTAAGTACACCTGGCAGGGACAAGTAGTGCTATGCACAGCAAAAGTGTCTTTATCAGGCCTAGATTCAATTAGAATAAGTGCAAATGGTTATATGGTCTTAAACAGAGGCTGGTGTAGTCACAGAATGGGATGCCCCAAAAACCAGCAGTAAGTACACCTGGCAGGGACAAGTAGTGCTATGCACAGCAAAAGTGTCTTTATCAGGCCTAATTTCAATTAGAATAAGTGCAAATGGTTATATGGTCTTAAACATAGGCTGGTGTAGTAACAGAATGGGATGCCCCAAAAACCAGCAGGAAGTACACCTGGCAGGGACAAGTAGTGCTATGCACAGCAAAAGTGTCTTTATCAGGCCTAATTTCAATTAGAATAAGTGCAAATGGTTATATGGTCTTAAATAGAGGCTGGTGTAGTCACAGAATGGGATGCCCCAACAGGAGTGCACCTGGCAGGCAGCAGTAAGAATATGCACAGCAAAAGTGTCTTTATCAGGCCTAATTTCAATTAGAATAAGTGCAAATGGTTATATGGTCTTAAACAGAGGCTGGTGTAGTCACAGAATGGGATGCCCCAAAAACCAGCAGTAAGTACACCTGGCAGGGACAAGTAGTGCTATGCACAGCAAAAGTGTCTTTATCAGGCCTAATTTCAATTAGAATAAGTGCAAATGGTTATATGGTCTTAAACAGAGGCTGGTGTAGTCACAGAATGGGATGCCCCAAAAACCAGCAGTAAGTACACCTGGCAGGGACAAGTAGTGCTATGCACAGCAAAAGTGTCTTTATCAGGCCTAATTTCAATTAGAATAAGTGCAAATGGTTATATGGTCTTAAACAGAGGCTGCTGTAGTCACAGAATGGGATGCCCCAAAAACAGCAGTAAGTACACCTGGCAGGGACAAATAGTGCTATGCACAGCAAAAGTGTCTTTATCAGGCCTAATTTCAATTAGAATAAGTGCAAATGGCTATATGGTCTTAAATAGAGGCTGGTGTAGTCACAGAATGGGATGCCCCAACAGGAGTGCACCTGGCAGGCAGCAGTAAGGATATGCACAGCAAAAGTGTCTTTATCAGGCCTAGATTCAATTAGAATAAGTGCAAATGGTTATATGGTCTTAAACAGAGGCTGGTGTAGTCACAGAATGGGATGCCCCAAAAACCAGCAGTAAGTACACCTGGCAGGGACAAGTAGTGCTATGCACAGCAAAAGTGTCTTTATCAGGCCTAATTTCAATTAGAATAAGTGCAAATGCTTATATGGTCTTAAACAGAGGCTGGTGTAGTCACAGAATGGGATGCCCCAAAAACCAGCAGTAAGTACACCTGGCAGGGACAAGTAGTGCTATGCACAGCAAAAGTGTCTTTATCAGGCCTAATTTCAATTAGAATAAGTGCAAATGGTTATATGGTCTTAAATAGAGGCTGGTGTAGTCACAGAATGGGATGCCCCAACAGGAGTGCACCTGGCAGGCAGCAGTAAGAATATGCACAGCAAAAGTGTCTTTATCAGGCCTAATTTCAATTAGAATAAGTGCAAATGGTTATATGGTCTTAAATAGAGGCTGCTGTAGTCACAGAATGGGATGCCCCAAAAACCAGCAGTAAGTACACCTGGCAGGGACAAGTAGTGCTATGCACAGCAAAAGTGTCTTTATCAGGCCTAATTTCAATTAGAATAAGTGCAAATGGTTATATGGTCTTAAACAGAGGCTGGTGTAGTCACAGAATGGGATGCCCCAAAAACCAGCAGTAAGTACACCTGGCAGGGACAGGTAGTGCTATGCACAGCAAACGTGTCTTTATCAGGCCTAATTTCAATTAGAATAAGTGCAAATGGTTATATGGTCTTAAATAGAGGCTGGTGTAGTCACATAATGGGATGCCCCAACAGGAGTGCACCTGGCAGGCAGCAGTAAGAATATGCACAGCAAAAGTGTCTTTATCAGGCCTAATTTCAATTAGAATAAGTGCAAATGGTTATATGGTCTTAAACAGAGTCTGCTGTAGTCACAGAATGGGATGCCCCAAAAACCAGCAGTAAGTACACCTGGCAGGGACAAGTAGTGCTATGCACAGCAAAAGTGTCTTTATCAGGCCTAATTTCAATTAGAATAAGTGCAAATGGTTATATGGTCTTAAATAGAGGCTGCTGTAGTCACAGAATGGGATGCCCCAACAGGAGTGCACCTGGGAGGCAGCAGTAAGAATATGCACAGCAAAAGTGTCTTTATCACGCCTAATTTCAATTAGAAAAAGTGCAAATGGTTATATGGTCTTAAACAGAGGCTGGTGTAGTCACAGAATGGGATGCCCCAAAAACCAGCAGTAAGTACACCTGGCAGGGACAAGTAGTGCTATGCACAGCAAAAGTGTCTTTATCAGGCCTAGATTCAATTATAATAAGTGCAAATGGTTATATGGTCTTAAACAGAGGCTGCTGTAGTCACAGAATGGGATGCCCCAAAAACCAGCAGTAAGTACACCTGGCAGGGACAAGTAGTGCTATGCACAGCAAAAGTGTCTTTATCAGGCCTAATTTCAATTAGAATAAGTGCAAATGGTTATATGGTCTTAAACAGAGGCTGGTGTAGTCACAGAATGGGATGCCCCAAAAACCAGCAGTAAGTACACCTGGCAGGGACAAGTAGTGCTATGCACAGCAAAAGTGTCTTTATCAGGCCTAATTTCAATTAGAATAAGTGCAAATGGTTATATGGTCTTAAATAGAGGCTGGTGTAGTCACAGAATGGGATGCCCCAACAGGAGTGCACCTGGCAGGCAGCAGTAAGAATATGCACAGCAAAAGTGTCTTTATCAGGCCTAATTTCAATTAGAATAAGTGCAAATGGTTATATGGTCTTAAATAGAGGCTGCTGTAGTCACAGAATGGGATGCCCCAAAAACCAGCAGTAAGTACACCTGGCAGGGACAAGTAGTGCTATGCACAGCAAAAGTGTCTTTATCAGGCCTAATTTCAATTAGAATAAGTGCAAATGGTTATATGGTCTTAAACAGAGGCTGGTGTAGTCACAGAATGGGATGCCCCAAAAACCAGCAGTAAGTACACCTGGCAGGGACAAGTAGTGCTATGCACAGCAAAAGTGTCTTTATCAGGCCTAATTTCAATTAGAATAAGTGCAAATGGTTATATGGTCTTAAACAGAGGCTGGTGTAGTCACAGAATGGGATGCCCCAAAAACCAGCAGTAAGTACACCTGGCAGGGACAAGTAGTGCTATGCACAGCAAAAGTGTCTTTATCAGGCCTAATTTCAATTAGAATAAGTGCAAATGGTTATATGGTCTTAAATAGAGGCTGCTGTAGTCACAGAATGGGATGCCCCAACAGGAGTGCACCTGGGAGGCAGCAGTAAGAATATGCACAGCAAAAGTGTCTTTATCACGCCTAATTTCAATTAGAATAAGTGCAAATGGTTATATGGTCTTAAACAGAGGCTGGTGTAGTCACAGAATGGGATGCCCCAAAAACCAGCAGTAAGTACACCTGGCAGGGACAAGTAGTGCTATGCACAGCAAAAGTGTCTTTATCAGGCCTAGATTCAATTATAATAAGTGCAAATGGTTATATGGTCTTAAACAGAGGCTGCTGTAGTCACAGAATGGGATGCCCCAAAAACCAGCAGTAAGTACACCTGGCAGGGACAAGTAGTGCTATGCACAGCAAAAGTGTCTTTATCAGGCCTAATTTCAATTAGAATAAGTGCAAATGGTTATATGGTCTTAAACAGAGGCTGGTGTAGTCACAGAATGGGATGCCCCAAAAACCAGCAGTAAGTACACCTGGCAGGGACAAGTAGTGCTATGCACAGCAAAAGTGTCTTTATCAGGCCTAATTTCAATTAGAATAAGTGCAAATGGTTATATGGTCTTAAATAAAGGCTGGTGTAGTCACAGAATGGGATGCCCCAACAGGAGTGCACCTGGCAGGCAGCAGTAAGAATATGCACAGCAAAAGTGTCTTTATCAGGCCTAATTTCAATTAGAATAAGTGCAAATGGTTATATGGTCTTAAACAGAGGCTTCTGTAGTCACAGAATGGGATGCCCCAAAAACCAGCAGTAAGTACACCTGGCAGGGACAAGTAGTGCTATGCACAGCAAAAGTGTCTTTATCAGGCCTAATTTCAATTAGAATAAGTGCAAATGGTTATATGGTCTTAAATAGAGGCTGGTGTAGTCACAGAATGGGATGCCCCAACAGGAGTGCACCTGGCAAGCAGCAGTAAGAATATGCACAGCAAAAGTGTCTATCAGGCCTAATTTCAATTAGAATAAGTGCAAATGGTTATATGGTCTTAAACAGAGGCTGCTGTAGTCACAGAATGGGATGCCCCAAAAACCAACAGTAAGTACACCTGGCAGGGACAAGTAGTGCTATGCACAGCAAAAGTGTCTTTATCAGGCTTAGATTCAATTAGAATAAGTGCAAATGGTTATATGGTCTTAAACAGAGGCTGCTGTAGTCACAGAATGGGATGCCCCAAAAACCAGCAGTAAGTACACCTGGCAGGGACAAGTAGTGCTATGCACAGCAAAAGTGTCTTTATCAGGCCTAATTTCAATTAGAATAAGTGCAAATGGTTATATGGTCTTAAACAGAGGCTGGTGTAGTCACAGAATGGGATGCCCCAAAAACCAGCAGTAAGTACACCTGGCAGGGACAAGTAGTGCTATGCACAGCAAAAGTGTCTTTATCAGGCCTAATTTCAATTAGAATAAGTGCAAATGGTTATATGGTCTTAAACAGAGGCTGGTGTAGTAACAGAATGGGATGCCCCAAAAACCAGCAGGAAGTACACCTGGCAGGGACAAGTAGTGCTATGCACAGCAAAAGTGTCTTTATCAGGCCTAATTTCAATTAGAATAAGTGCAAATGGTTATATTGTCTTAAATAGAGGCTGGTGTAGTCACAGAATGGGATGCCCCAACAGGAGTGCACCTGGCAGGCAGCAGTAAGAATATGCACAGCAAAAGTGTCTTTATCAGGCCTAATTTCAATTAGAATAAGTGCAAATGGTTATATGGTCTTAAACAGAGGCTGGTGTAGTCACAGAATGGGATGCCCCAAAAACCAGCAGTAAGTACACCTGGCAGAGACAAGTAGTGCTATGCACAGCAAAAGTGTCTTTATCAGGCCTAATTTCAATTAGAATAAGTGCAAATGGTTATATGGTCTTAAACAGAGGCTGCTGTAGTCACAGAATGGGATGCCCCAAAAAACAGCAGTAAGTACACCTGGCAGGGACAAATAGTGCTATGCACAGCAAAAGTGTCTTTATCAGGCCTAATTTCAATTAGAATAAGTGCAAATGGCTATATGGTCTTAAATAGAGGCTGGTGTAGTCACAGAATGGGATGCCCCAACAGGAGTGCACCTGGCAGGCAGCAGTAAGGATATGCACAGCAAAAGTGTCTTTATCAGGCCTAATTTCAATTAGAATAAGTGCAAATGGTTATATGGTCTTAAACAGAGGCTGCTGTAGTCACAGAATGGGATGCCCCAAAAACCAGCAGTAAGTACACCTGGCAGGGACAAGTAGTGCTATGCACAGCAAAAGTGTCTTTATCAGGCCTAGATTCAATTAGAATAAGTGCAAATGGTTATATGGTCTTAAACAGAGGCTGGTGTAGTCACAGAATGGGATGCCCCAAAAACCAGCAGTAAGTACACCTGGCAGGGACAAGTAGTGCTATGCACAGCAAAAGTGTCTTTATCAGGCCTAATTTCAATTAGAATAAGTGCAAATGGTTATATGGTCTTAAACATAGGCTGGTGTAGTAACAGAATGGGATGCCCCAAAAACCAGCAGGAAGTACACCTGGCAGGGACAAGTAGTGCTATGCACAGCAAAAGTGTCTTTATCAGGCCTAATTTCAATTAGAATAAGTGCAAATGGTTATATGGTCTTAAATAGAGGCTGGTGTAGTCACAGAATGGGATGCCCCAACAGGAGTGCACCTGGCAGGCAGCAGTAAGAATATGCACAGCAAAAGTGTCTTTATCAGGCCTAATTTCAATTAGAATAAGTGCAAATGGTTATATGGTCTTAAACAGAGGCTGGTGTAGTCACAGAATGGGATGCCCCAAAAACCAGCAGTAAGTACACCTGGCAGGGACAAGTAGTGCTATGCACAGCAAAAGTGTCTTTATCAGGCCTAATTTCAATTAGAAAAAGTGCAAATGGTTATATGGTCTTAAACAGAGGCTGGTGTAGTCACAGAATGGGATGCCCCAAAAACCAGCAGTAAGTACACCTGGCAGGGACAAGTAGTGCTATGCACAGCAAAAGTGTCTTTATCAGGCCTAGATTCAATTATAATAAGTGCAAATGGTTATATGGTCTTAAACAGAGGCTGCTGTAGTCACAGAATGGGATGCCCCAAAAACCAGCAGTAAGTACACCTGGCAGGGACAAGTAGTGCTATGCACAGCAAAAGTGTCTTTATCAGGCCTAATTTCAATTAGAATAAGTGCAAATGGTTATATGGTCTTAAACAGAGGCTGGTGTAGTCACAGAATGGGATGCCCCAAAAACCAGCAGTAAGTACACCTGGCAGGGACAAGTAGTGCTATGCACAGCAAAAGTGTCTTTATCAGGCCTAATTTCAATTAGAATAAGTGCAAATGGTTATATGGTCTTAAATAGAGGCTGGTGTAGTCACAGAATGGGATACCCCAACAGGAGTGCACCTGGCAGGCAGCAGTAAGAATATGCACAGCAAAAGTGTCTTTATCAGGCCTAATTTCAATTAGAATAAGTGCAAATGGTTATATGGTCTTAAATAGAGGCTGCTGTAGTCACAGAATGGGATGCCCCAAAAACCAGCAGTAAGTACACCTGGCAGGGACAAGTAGTGCTATGCACAGCAAAAGTGTCTTTATCAGGCCTAATTTCAATTAGAATAAGTGCAAATGGTTATATGGTCTTAAACAGAGGCTGGTGTAGTCACAGAATGGGATGCCCCAAAAACCAGCAGTAAGTACACCTGGCAGGGACAAGTAGTGCTATGCACAGCAAAAGTGTCTTTATCAGGCCTAATTTCAATTAGAATAAGTGCAAATGGTTATATGGTCTTAAACAGAGGCTGGTGTAGTCACAGAATGGGATGCCCCAAAAACCAGCAGTAAGTACACCTGGCAGGGACAAGTAGTGCTATGCACAGCAAAAGTGTCTTTATCAGGCCTAATTTCAATTAGAATAAGTGCAAATGGTTATATGGTCTTAAATAGAGGCTGCTGTAGTCACAGAATGGGATGCCCCAACAGGAGTGCACCTGGGAGGCAGCAGTAAGAATATGCACAGCAAAAGTGTCTTTATCACGCCTAATTTCAATTAGAATAAGTGCAAATGGTTATATGGTCTTAAACAGAGGCTGGTGTAGTCACAGAATGGGATGCCCCAAAAACCAGCAGTAAGTACACCTGGCAGGGACAAGTAGTGCTATGCACAGCAAAAGTGTCTTTATCAGGCCTAGATTCAATTATAATAAGTGCAAATGGTTATATGGTCTTAAACAGAGGCTGCTGTAGTCACAGAATGGGATGCCCCAAAAACCAGCAGTAAGTACACCTGGCAGGGACAAGTAGTGCTATGCACAGCAAAAGTGTCTTTATCAGGCCTAATTTCAATTAGAATAAGTGCAAATGGTTATATGGTCTTAAACAGAGGCTGGTGTAGTCACAGAATGGGATGCCCCAAAAACCAGCAGTAAGTACACCTGGCAGGGACAAGTAGTGCTATGCACAGCAAAAGTGTCTTTATCAGGCCTAATTTCAATTAGAATAAGTGCAAATGTTTATATGGTCTTAAATAAAGGCTGGTGTAGTCACAGAATGGGATGCCCCAACAGGAGTGCACCTGGCAGGCAGCAGTAAGAATATGCACAGCAAAAGTGTCTTTATCAGGCCTAATTTCAATTAGAATAAGTGCAAATGGTTATATGGTCTTAAACAGAGGCTTCTGTAGTCACAGAATGGGATGCCCCAAAAACCAGCAGTAAGTACACCTGGCAGGGACAAGTAGTGCTATGCACAGCAAAAGTGTCTTTATCAGGCCTAATTTCAATTAGAATAAGTGCAAATGGTTATATGGTCTTAAATAGAGGCTGGTGTAGTCACAGAATGGGATGCCCCAACAGGAGTGCACCTGGCAAGCAGCAGTAAGAATATGCACAGCAAAAGTGTCTATCAGGCCTAATTTCAATTAGAATAAGTGCAAATGGTTATATGGTCTTAAACAGAGGCTGCTGTAGTCACAGAATGGGATGCCCCAAAAACCAACAGTAAGTACACCTGGCAGGGACAAGTAGTGCTATGCACAGCAAAAGTGTCTTTATCAGGCCTAGATTCAATTAGAATAAGTGCAAATGGTTATATGGTCTTAAACAGAGGCTGCTGTAGTCACAGAATGGGATGCCCCAAAAACCAGCAGTAAGTACACCTGGCAGGGACAAGTAGTGCTATGCACAGCAAAAGTGTCTTTATCAGGCCTAATTTCAATTAGAATAAGTGCAAATGGTTATATGGTCTTAAACAGAGGCTGGTGTAGTCACAGAATGGGATGCCCCAAAAACCAGCAGTAAGTACACCTGGCAGGGACAAGTAGTGCTATGCACAGCAAAAGTGTCTTTATCAGGCCTAATTTCAATTAGAATAAGTGCAAATGGTTATATGGTCTTAAACAGAGGCTGGTGTAGTAACAGAATGGGATGCCCCAAAAACCAGCAGGAAGTACACCTGGCAGGGACAAGTAGTGCTATGCACAGCAAAAGTGTCTTTATCAGGCCTAATTTCAATTAGAATAAGTGCAAATGGTTATATTGTCTTAAATAGAGGCTGGTGTAGTCACAGAATGGGATGCCCCAACAGGAGTAAGTACACCTGGCAGGCAGCAGTAAGAATATGCACAACAAAAGTGTCTTTATCAGGCCTAATTTCAATTAGAATAAGTGCAAATGGTTATATGGTCTTAAACAGAGGCTGGTGTAGTCACAGAATGGGATGCCCCAAAAACCAGCAGTAAGTACACCTGGCAGAGACAAGTAGTGCTATGCACAGCAAAAGTGTCTTTATCAGGCCTAATTTCAATTAGAATAAGTGCAAATGGTTATATGGTCTTAAACAGAGGCTGGTGTAGTCACAGAATGGGATGCCCCAAAAACCAGCAGTAAGTACACCTGGCAGGGACAAGTAGTGCTATGCACAGCAAAAGTGTCTTTATCAGGCCTAATTTCAATTAGAATAAGTGCAAATGGTTATATGGTCTTAAACAGAGGCTGCTGTAGTCACAGAATGGGATGCCCCAAAAAACAGCAGTAAGTACACCTGGCAGGGACAAATAGTGCTATGCACAGCAAAAGTGTCTTTATCAGGCCTAATTTCAATTAGAATAAGTGCAAATGGCTATATGGTCTTAAATAGAGGCTGGTGTAGTCACAGAATGGGATGCCCCAACAGGAGTGCACCTGGCAGGCAGCAGTAAGGATATGCACAGCAAAAGTGTCTTTATCAGGCCTAATTTCAATTAGAATAAGTGCAAATGGTTATATGGTCTTAAACAGAGGCTGCTGTAGTCACAGAATGGGATGCCCCAAAAACCAGCAGTAAGTACACCTGGCAGGGACAAGTAGTGCTATGCACAGCAAAAGTGTCTTTATCAGGCCTAGATTCAATTAGAATAAGTGCAAATGGTTATATGGTCTTAAACAGAGGCTGGTGTAGTCACAGAATGGGATGCCCCAAAAAACAGCAGTAAGTACACCTGGCAGGGACAAGTAGTGCTATGCACAGCAAAAGTGTCTTTATCAGGCCTAATTTCAATTAGAATAAGTGCAAATGGTTATATGGTCTTAAACATAGGCTGGTGTAGTAACAGAATGGGATGCCCCAAAAACCAGCAGGAAGTACACCTGGCAGGGACAAGTAGTGCTATGCACAGCAAAAGTGTCTTTATCAGGCCTAATTTCAATTAGAATAAGTGCAAATGGTTATATGGTCTTAAATAGAGGCTGGTGTAGTCACAGAATGGGATGCCCCAACAGGAGTGCACCTGGCAGGCAGCAGTAAGAATATGCACAGCAAAAGTGTCTTTATCAGGCCTAATTTCAATTAGAATAAGTGCAAATGGTTATATGGTCTTAAACAGAGGCTGGTGTAGTCACAGAATGGGATGCCCCAAAAACCAGCAGTAAGTACACCTGGCAGGGACAAGTAGTGCTATGCACAGCAAAAGTGTCTTTATCAGGCCTAATTTCAATTAGAATAAGTGCAAATGGTTATATGGTCTTAAACAGAGGCTGGTGTAGTCACAGAATGGGATGCCCCAAAAACCAGCAGTAAGTACACCTGGCAGGGACAAGTAGTGCTATGCACAGCAAAAGTGTCTTTATCAGGCCTAATTTCAATTAGAATAAGTGCAAATGGTTATATGGTCTTAAACAGAGGCTGCTGTAGTCACAGAATGGGATGCCCCAAAAAACAGCAGTAAGTACACCTGGCAGGGACAAATAGTGCTATGCACAGCAAAAGTGTCTTTATCAGGCCTAATTTCAATTAGAATAAGTGCAAATGGCTATATGGTTTTAAATAGAGGCTGGTGTAGTCACAGAATGGGATGCCCCAACAGGAGTGCACCTGGCAGGCAGCAGTAAGGATATGCACAGCAAAAGTGTCTTTATCAGGCCTAGATTCAATTAGAATAAGTGCAAATGGTTATATGGTCTTAAACAGAGGCTGCTGTAGTCACAGAATGGGATGCCCCAAAAACCAGCAGTAAGTACACCTGGCAGGGACAAGTAGTGCTATGCACAGCAAAAGTGTCTTTATCAGGCCTAATTTCAATTAGAATAAGTGCAAATGGTTATATGGTCTTAAACAGAGGCTGGTGTAGTCACAGAATGGGATGCCCCAAAAACCAGCAGTAAGTACACCTGGCAGGGACAGGTAGTGCTATGCACAGCAAACGTGTCTTTATCAGGCCTAATTTCAATTAGAATAAGTGCAAATGGTTATATGGTCTTAAATAGAGGCTGGTGTAGTCACATAATGGGATGCCCCAACAGGAGTGCACCTGGCAGGCAGCAGTAAGAATATGCACAGCAAAAGTGTCTTTATCAGGCCTAATTTCAATTAGAATAAGTGCAAATGGTTATATGGTCTTAAATAGAGGCTGCTGTAGTCACAGAATGGGATGCCCCAAAAACCAGCAGTAAGTACACCTGGCAGGGACAAGTAGTGCTATGCACAGCAAAAGTGTCTTTATCAGGCCTAATTTCAATTAGAATAAGTGCAAATGGTTATATGGTCTTAAACAGAGGCTGGTGTAGTCACAGAATGGGATGCCCCAAAAACCAGCAGTAAGTACACCTGGCAGGGACAAGTAGTGCTATGCACAGCAAAAGTGTCTTTATCAGGCCTAATTTCAATTAGAATAAGTGCAAATGGTTATATTGTCTTAAATAGAGGCTGGTGTAGTCACAGAATGGGATGCCCCAACAGGAGTGCACCTGGCAGGCAGCAGTAAGGATATGCACAGCAAAAGTGTCTTTATCAGGCCTAGATTCAATTAGAATAAGTGCAAATGGTTATATGGTCTTAAACAGAGGCTGCTGTAGTCACAGAATGGGATGCCCCAAAAACCAGCAGTAAGTACACCTGGCAGGGACAAGTAGTGCTATGCACAGCAAAAGTGTCTTTATCAGGCCTAATTTCAATTAGAATAAGTGCAAATGGTTATATGGTCTTAAACAGAGGCTGGTGTAGTCACAGAATGGGATGCCCCAAAAACCAGCAGTAAGTACACCTGGCAGGGACAGGTAGTGCTATGCACAGCAAACGTGTCTTTATCAGGCCTAATTTCAATTAGAATAAGTGCAAATGGTTATATGGTCTTAAATAGAGGCTGGTGTAGTCACATAATGGGATGCCCCAACAGGAGTGCACCTGGCAGGCAGCAGTAAGAATATGCACAGCAAAAGTGTCTTTATCAGGCCTAATTTCAATTAGAATAAGTGCAAATGGTTATATGGTCTTAAATAGAGGCTGCTGTAGTCACAGAATGGGATGCCCCAAAAACCAGCAGTAAGTACACCTGGCAGGGACAAGTAGTGCTATGCACAGCAAAAGTGTCTTTATCAGGCCTAATTTCAATTAGAATAAGTGCAAATGGTTATATGGTCTTAAACAGAGGCTGGTGTAGTCACAGAATGGGATGCCCCAAAAACCAGCAGTAAGTACACCTGGCAGGGACAAGTAGTGCTATGCACAGCAAAAGTGTCTTTATCAGGCCTAATTTCAATTAGAATAAGTGCAAATGGTTATATTGTCTTAAATAGAGGCTGGTGTAGTCACAGAATGGGATGCCCCAACAGGAGTGCACCTGGCAGGCAGCAGTAAGAATATGCACAGCAAAAGTGTCTTTATCAGGCCTAATTTCAATTAGAATAAGTGCAAATGGTTATATGGTCTTAAACAGAGGCTGGTGTAGTCACAGAATGGGATGCCCCAAAAACCAGCAGTAAGTACACCTGGCAGAGACAAGTAGTGCTATGCACAGCAAAAGTGTCTTTATCAGGCCTAATTTCAATTAGAATAAGTGCAAATGGTTATATGGTCTTAAACAGAGGCTGGTGTAGTCACAGAATGGGATGCCCCAAAAACCAGCAGTAAGTACACCTGGCAGGGACAAGTAGTGCTATGCACAGCAAAAGTGTCTTTATCAGGCCTAATTTCAATTAGAATAAGTGCAAATGGTTATATGGTCTTAAATAGAGGCTGCTGTAGTCACAGAATGGGATGCCCCAAAAACCAGCAGTAAGTACACCTGGCAGGGACAAGTAGTGCTATGCACAGCAAAAGTGTCTTTATCAGGCCTAATTTCAATTAGAATACGTGCAAATGGTTATATGGTCTTAAACAGAGGCTGCTGTAGTCACAGAATGGGATGCCCCAAAAACCAGCAGTAAGTACACCTGGCAGGGACAAGTAGTGCTATGCACAGCAAAAGTGTCTTTATCAGGCCTGATTTCAATTAGAATAAGTGCAAATGGTTATATGGTCTTAAACAGAGGCTGGTGTAGTCACAGAATGGGATGCCCCAAAAACCAGCAGTAAGTACACCTGGCAGGGACAAGTAGTGCTATGCACAGCAAAAGTGTCTTTATCAGGCCTAATTTCATTTAGAATAAGTGCAAATGGTTATATGGTCTTAAATAGAGGCTGGTGTAGTCACAGAATGGGATGCCCCAACAGGAGTGCACCTGGCAGGCAGCAGTAAGAATATGCACAGCAAAAGTGTCTTTATCAGGCCTAATTTCAATTAGAATAAGTGCAAATGGTTATATGGTCTTAAACAGAGGCTGGTGTAGTCACAGAATGGGATGCCCCAAAAACCAGCAGTAAGTACACCTGGCAGAGACAAGTAGTGCTATGCACAGCAAAAGTGTCTTTATCAGGCCTAATTTCAATTAGAATAAGTGCAAATGGTTATATGGTCTTAAACAGAGGCTGCTGTAGTCACAGAATGGGATAACCCAAAAACCAGCAGTAAGTACACCTGGCAGGGACAAGTAGTGCTATGCACAGCAAAAGTGTCTTTATCAGGCCTAATTTCAATTAGAATAAGTGCAAATGGTTATATGGTCTTAAATAGAGGCTGGTGTAGTCACAGAATGGGATGCCCCAAAAAAGAAGTGCACCTGGCAGGGTCCAGTAGTGCTATGCACAGCAAAAGTGTCTTTATCAGGCCTAATTTCAATTAGAATAAGTGCAAATGGTTATATGGTCTTAAAACAGAGGCTTCTGTAGTCACAGAATGGGATGCCCCAAAAACCAGCAGTAAGTACACCTGGCAGGGACAAGTAGTGCTATGCACAGCAAAAGTGTCTTTATCAGGCCTAATTTCAATTAGAATAAGTGCAAATGGTTATATGGTCTTAAATAGAGGCTGGTGTAGTCACAGAATGGGATGCCCCAACAGGAGTGCACCTGGCAAGCAGCAGTAAGAATATGCACAGCAAAAGTGTCTTTATCAGGCCTAATTTCAATTAGAATAAGTGCAAATGGTTATATGGTCTTAAACAGAGGCTGCTGTAGTCACAGAATGGGATGCCCCAAAAACCAACAGTAAGTACACCTGGCAGGGACACGTAGTGCTATGCACAGCAAAAGTGTCTTTATCAGGCCTAGATTCAATTAGAATAAGTGCAAATGGTTATATGGTCTTAAACAGAGGCTGCTGTAGTCACAGAATGGGATGCCCCAAAAACCAGCAGTAAGTACACCTGGCAGGGACAAGTAGTGCTATGCACAGCAAAAGTGTCTTTATCAGGCCTAATTTCAATTAGAATAAGTGCAAATGGTTATATGGTCTTAAACAGAGGCTGGTGTAGTCACAGAATGGGATGCCCCAAAAACCAGCAGTAAGTACACCTGGCAGGGACAAGTAGTGCTATGCACAGCAAAAGTGTCTTTATCAGGCCTAATTTCAATTAGAATAAGTGTAAATGGTTATATGGTCTTAAACAGAGGCTGGTGTAGTCACAGAATGGGATGCCCCAAAAACCAGCAGTAAGTACACCTGGCAGGGACAAGTAGTGCTATGCACAGCAAAAGTGTCTTTATCAGGCCTAATTTCAATTAGAATAAGTGCAAATGGTTATATGGTCTTAAACAGAGGCTGGTGTAGTCACAGAATGGGATGCCCCAAAAACCAGCAGTAAGTACACCTGGCAGGGACAAGTAGTGCTATGCACAGCAAAAGTGTCTTTATCAGGCCTAATTTCAATTAGAATAAGTGCAAATGGTTATATGGTCTTAAATAGAGGCTGCTGTAGTCACAGAATGGGATGCCCCAAAAACCAGCAGTAAGTACACCTGGCAGGGACAAGTAGTGCTATGCACAGCAAAAGTGTCTTTATCAGGCCTAATTTCAATTAGAATAAGTGCAAATGGTTATATGGTCTTAAACAGAGGCTGGTGTAGTCACAGAATGGGATGCCCCAAAAACCAGCAGTAAGTACACCTGGCAGGGACAAGTTGTGCTATGCACAGCAAAAGTGTCTTTATCAGGCCTAATTTCAATTAGAATAAGTGCAAATGGTTATATGGTCTTAAACAGAGGCTGGTGTAGTCACAGAATGGGATGCCCCAACAGGAGTGCACCTGGCAGGCAGCAGTAAGAATATGCACAGCAAAAGTGTCTTTATCAGGCCTAATTTCAATTAGAATAAGTGCAAATGGTTATATGGTCTTAAACAGAGGCTGCTGTAGTCACAGAATGGGATGCCCCAAAAACCAGCAGTAAGTACACCTGGCAGGGACAAGTAGTGCTATGCACAGCAAAAGTGTCTTTATCAGGCCTAATTTCAATTAGAATAAGTGCAAATGGTTATATGGTCTTAAACAGAGGCTGGTGTAGTCACAGAATGGGATGCCCCAAAAACCAGCAGTAAGTACACCTGGCAGGGACAAGTAGTGCTATGCACAGCAAAAGTGTCTTTATCAGGCCTAGATTCAATTAGAATAAGTGCAAATGGTTATATGGTCTTAAACAGAGGCTGCTGTAGTCACAGAATGGGATGCCCCAAAAACCAGCAGTAAGTACACCTGGCAGGGACAAGTAGTGCTATGCACAGCAAAAGTGTCTTTATCAGGCCTAATTTCAATTAGAATAAGTGCAAATGGTTATATGGTCTTAAATAGAGGCTGGTGTAGTCACAGAATGGGATGCCCCAACAGGAGTGCACCTGGCAGGCAGCAGTAAGAATATGCACAGCAAAAGTGTCTTTATCAGGCCTAATTTCAATTAGAATAAGTGCAAATGGTTATATGGTCTTAAATAGAGGCTGCTGTAGTCACAGAATGGGATGCCCCAAAAACCAGCAGTAAGTACACCTGGCAGGGACAAGTAGTGCTATGCACAGCAAAAGTGTCTTTATCAGGCCTAATTTCAATTAGAATAAGTGCAAATGGTTATATGGTCTTAAACAGAGGCTGGTGTAGTCACAGAATGGGATGCCCCAAAAACCAGCAGTAAGTACACCTGGCAGGGACAGGTAGTGCTATGCACAGCAAACGTGTCTTTATCAGGCCTAATTTCAATTAGAATAAGTGCAAATGGTTATATGGTCTTAAATAGAGGCTGGTGTAGTCACATAATGGGATGCCCCAACAGGAGTGCACCTGGCAGGCAGCAGTAAGAATATGCACAGCAAAAGTGTCTTTATCAGGCCTAATTTCAATTAGAATAAGTGCAAATGGTTATATGGTCTTAAACAGAGGCTGCTGTAGTCACAGAATGGGATAACCCAAAAACCAGCAGTAAGTACACCTGGCAGGGACAAGTAGTGCTATGCACAGCAAAAGTGTCTTTATCAGGCCTAATTTCAATTAGAATAAGTGCAAATGGTTATATGGTCTTAAATAGAGGCTGGTGTAGTCACAGAATGGGATGCCCCAAAAAAGAAGTGCACCTGGCAGGGTCCAGTAGTGCTATGCACAGCAAAAGTGTCTTTATCAGGCCTAATTTCAATTAGAATAAGTGCAAATGGTTATATGGTCTTAAACAGAGGCTTCTGTAGTCACAGAATGGGATGCCCCAAAAACCAGCAGTAAGTACACCTGGCAGGGACAAGTAGTGCTATGCACAGCAAAAGTGTCTTTATCAGGCCTAATTTCAATTAGAATAAGTGCAAATGGTTATATGGTCTTAAATAGAGGCTGGTGTAGTCACAGAATGGGATGCCCCAACAGGAGTGCACCTGGCAAGCAGCAGTAAGAATATGCACAGCAAAAGTGTCTTTATCAGGCCTAATTTCAATTAGAATAAGTGCAAATGGTTATATGGTCTTAAACAGAGGCTGGTGTAGTCACAGAATGGGATGCCCCAAAAACCAGCAGTAAGTACACCTGGCAGGGACAAGTAGTGCTATGCACAGCAAAAGTGTCTTTATCAGGCCTAATTTCAATTAGAATAAGTGTAAATGGTTATATGGTCTTAAACAGAGGCTGGTGTAGTCACAGAATGGGATGCCCCAAAAACCAGCAGTAAGTACACCTGGCAGGGACAAGTAGTGCTATGCACAGCAAAAGTGTCTTTATCAGGCCTAATTTCAATTAGAATAAGTGCAAATGGTTATATTGTCTTAAACAGAGGCTGGTGTAGTCACAGAATGGGATGCCCCAAAAAACAGCAGTAAGTACACCTGGCAGGGACAAGTAGTGCTATGCACAGCAAAAGTGTCTTTATCAGGCCTAATTTCAATTAGAATAAGTGCAAATGGTTATATGGTCTTAAATAGAGGCTGGTGTAGTCACAGAATGGGATGCCCCAACAGGAGTGCACCTGGCAGGCAGCAGTAAGAATATGCACAGCAAAAGTGTCTTTATCAGGCCTAATTTCAATTAGAATAAGTGCAAATGGTTATATGGTCTTAAATAGAGGCTGCTGTAGTCACAGAATGGGATGCCCCAAAAACCAGCAGTAAGTACACCTGGCAGGGACAAGTAGTGCTATGCACAGCAAAAGTGTCTTTATCAGGCCTAATTTCAATTAGAATAAGTGCAAATGGTTATATGGTCTTAAACAGAGGCTGGTGTAGTCACAGAATGGGATGCCCCAAAAACCAGCAGTAAGTACACCTGGCAGGGACAAGTTGTGCTATGCACAGCAAAAGTGTCTTTATCAGGCCTAATTTCAATTAGAATAAGTGCAAATGGTTATATGGTCTTAAACAGAGGCTGGTGTAGTCACAGAATGGGATGCCCCAACAGGAGTGCACCTGGCAGGCAGCAGTAAGAATATGCACAGCAAAAGTGTCTTTATCAGGCCTAATTTCAATTAGAATAAGTGCAAATGGTTATATGGTCTTAAACAGAGGCTGCTGTAGTCACAGAATGGGATGCCCCAAAAACCAGCAGTAAGTACACCTGGCAGGGACAAGTAGTGCTATGCACAGCAAAAGTGTCTTTATCAGGCCTAATTTCAATTAGAATAAGTGCAAATGGTTATATGGTCTTAAACAGAGGCTGGTGTAGTCACAGAATGGGATGCCCCAAAAACCAGCAGTAAGTACACCTGGCAGGGACAAGTAGTGCTATGCACAGCAAAAGTGTCTTTATCAGGCCTAGATTCAATTAGAATAAGTGCAAATGGTTATATGGTCTTAAACAGAGGCTGCTGTAGTCACAGAATGGGATGCCCCAAAAACCAGCAGTAAGTACACCTGGCAGGGACAAGTAGTGCTATGCACAGCAAAAGTGTCTTTATCAGGCCTAATTTCAATTAGAATAAGTGCAAATGGTTATATGGTCTTAAACAGAGGCTGGTGTAGTCACAGAATGGGATGCCCCAAAAACCAGCAGTAAGTACACCTGGCAGGGACAAGTAGTGCTATGCACAGCAAAAGTGTCTTTATCAGGCCTAATTTCAATTAGAATAAGTGCAAATGGTTATATGGTCTTAAACAGAGGCTGCTGTAGTCACAGAATGGGATGCCCCAAAAACCAGCAGTAAGTACACCTGGCAGGGACAAGTAGTGCTATGCACAGCAAAAGTGTCTTTATCAGGCCTAATTTCAATTAGAATAAGTGCAAATGGTTATATGGTCTCAAATAGAGGCTGGTGTAGTCACAGAATGGGATGCCCCAACAGGAGTGCACCTGGCAGGCAGCAGTAAGAATATGCACAGCAAAAGTGTCTTTATCAGGCCTAATTTCAATTAGAATAAGTGCAAATGGTTATATGGTCTTAAACAGAGGCTGGTGTAGTCACAGAATGGGATGCCCCAAAAACCAGCAGTAAGTACACCTGGCAGGGACAGGTAGTGCTATGCACAGCAAACGTGTCTTTATCAGGCCTAATTTCAATTAGAATAAGTGCAAATGGTTATATGGTCTTAAATAGAGGCTGGTGTAGTCACATAATGGGATGCCCCAACAGGAGTGCACCTGGCAGGCAGCAGTAAGAATATGCACAGCAAAAGTGTCTTTATCAGGCCTAATTTCAATTAGAATAAGTGCAAATGGTTATATGGTCTTAAATAGAGGCTGCTGTAGTCACAGAATGGGATGCCCCAAAAACCAGCAGTAAGTACACCTGGCAGGGACAAGTAGTGCTATGCACAGCAAAAGTGTCTTTATCAGGCCTAGATTCAATTAGAATAAGTGCAAATGGTTATATGGTCTTAAACAGAGGCTGCTGTAGTCACAGAATGGGATGCCCCAAAAACCAGCAGTAAGTACACCTGGCAGGGACAAGTAGTGCTATGCACAGCAAAAGTGTCTTTATCAGGCCTAATTTCAATTAGAATAAGTGCAAATGGTTATATGGTCTTAAACAGAGGCTGGTGTAGTCACAGAATGGGATGCCCCAAAAACCAGCAGTAAGTACACCTGGCAGGGACAAGTAGTGCTATGCACAGCAAAAGTGTCTTTATCAGGCCTAATTTCAATTAGAATAAGTGCAAATGGTTATATGGTCTTAAATAGAGGCTGCTGTAGTCACAGAATGGGATGCCCCAAAAACCAGCAGTAAGTACACCTGGCAGGGACAAGTAGTGCTATGCACAGCAAAAGTGTCTTTATCAGGCCTAATTTCAATTACAATAAGTGCAAATGGTTATATGGTCTTAAATAGAGGCTGCTGTAGTCACAGAATGGGATGCCCCAAAAACCAGCAGTAAGTACACCTGGCAGGGACAAGTAGTGCTATGCACAGCAAAAGTGTCTTTATCAGGCCTAATTTCAATTAGAATAAGTGCAAATGGTTATATGGTCTTAAACAGAGGCTGCTGTAGTCACAGAATGGGATGCCCCAAAAACCAGCAGTAAGTACACCTGGCAGGGACAAGTAGTGCTATGCACAGCAAAAGTGTCTTTATCAGGCCTAATTTCAATTACAATAAGTGCAAATGGTTATATGGTCTTAAACAGAGGCTGCTGTAGTCACAGAATGGGATGCCCCAAAAACCAGCAGTAAGTACACCTGGCAGGGACAAGTAGTGCTATGCACAGCAAAAGTGTCTTTATCAGGCCTAATTTCAATTAGAATAAGTGCAAATGGTTATATGGTCTTAAACAGAGGCTGGTGTAGTCACAGAATGGGATGCCCCAAAAACCAGCAGTAAGTACACCTGGCAGGGACAAGTAGTGCTATGCACAGCAAAAGTGTCTTCATCAGGCCTAATTTCATTTAGAATAAGTGCAAATGGTTATATGGTCTTAAATAGAGGCTGGTGTAGTCACAGAATGGGATGCCCCAACAGGAGTGCACCTGGCAGGCAGCAGTAAGAATATGCACAGCAAAAGTGTCTTTATCAGGCCTAATTTCAATTAGAATAAGTGCAAATGGTTATATGGTCTTAAACAGAGGCTGGTGTAGTCACAGAATGCGATGCCCCAAAAACCAGCAGTAAGTACACCTGGCAGAGACAAGTAGTGCTATGCACAGCAAAAGTGTCTTTATCAGGCCTAATTTCAATTAGAATAAGTGCAAATGGTTATATGGTCTTAAACAGAGGCTGCTGTAGTCACAGAATGGGATGCCCCAAAAACCAGCAGTAAGTACACCTGGCAGGGACAAGTAGTGCTATGCACAGCAAAAGTGTCTTTATCAGGCCTAATTTCAATTAGAATAAGTGCAAATGGTTATATGGTCTTAAACAGAGGCTGCTGTAGTCACAGAATGGGATGCCCCAAAAACCAGCAGTAAGTACACCTGGCAGGGACAAGTAGTGCTATGCACAGCAAAAGTGTCTTTATCAGGCCTAATTTAAATTAGAATAAGTGCAAATGGTTATATGGTCTTAAATAGAGGCTGGTGTAGTCACAGAATGGGATGCCCCAAAAAAGAAGTGCACCTGGCAGGGTCCAGTAGTGCTATGCACAGCAAAAGTGTCTTTATCAGGCCTAATTTCAATTAGAATAAGTGCAAATGGTTATATGGTCTTAAAACAGAGGCTTCTGTAGTCACAGAATGGGATGCCCCAAAAACCAGCAGTAAGTACACCTGGCAGGGACAAGTAGTGCTATGCACAGCAAAAGTGTCTTTATCAGGCCTAATTTCAATTAGAATAAGTGCAAATGGTTATATGGTCTTAAATAGAGGCTGGTGTAGTCACAGAATGGGATGCCCCAACAGGAGTGCACCTGGCAAGCAGCAGTAAGAATATGCACAGCAAAAGTGTCTTTATCAGGCCTAATTTCAATTAGAATAAGTGCAAATGGTTATATGGTCTTAAACAGAGGCTGCTGTAGTCACAGAATGGGATGCCCCAAAAACCAGCAGTAAGTACACCTGGCAGGGACAAGTAGTGCTATGCACAGCAAAAGTGTCTTTATCAGGATAATTTCAATTAGAATAAGTGCAAATGGTTATATGGTCTTAAATAGAGGCTGGTGTAGTCACAGAATGGGATGCCCCAACAGGAGTGCACCTGGCAGGCAGCAGTAAGAATATGCACAGCAAAAGTGTCTTTATCAGGCCTAATTTCAATTAGAATAAGTGCAAATGGTTATATGGTCTTAAACAGAGGCTGCTGTAGTCACAGAATGGGATGCCCCAAAAACCAGCAGTAAGTACACCTGGCAGGGACAAGTAGTGCTATGCACAGCAAAAGTGTCTTTATCAGGCCTAATTTCAATTAGAATAAGTGCAAATGGTTATATGGTCTTAAACAGAGGCTGGTGTAGTCACAGAATGGGATGCCCCAAAAACCAGCAGTAAGTACACCTGGCAGGGACAAGTTGTGCTATGCACAGCAAAAGTGTCTTTATCAGGCCTAATTTCAATTAGAATAAGTGCAAATGGTTATATGGTCTTAAACAGAGGCTGGTGTAGTCACAGAATGGGATGCCCCAACAGGAGTGCACCTGGCAGGCAGCAGTAAGAATATGCACAGCAAAAGTGTCTTTATCAGGCCTAATTTCAATTAGAATAAGTGCAAATGGTTATATGGTCTTAAACAGAGGCTGCTGTAGTCACAGAATGGGATGCCCCAAAAACCAGCAGTAAGTACACCTGGCAGGGACAAGTAGTGCTATGCACAGCAAAAGTGTCTTTATCAGGCCTAATTTCAATTAGAATAAGTGCAAATGGTTATATGGTCTTAAACAGAGGCTGGTGTAGTCACAGAATGGGATGCCCCAAAAACCAGCAGTAAGTACACCTGGCAGGGACAAGTAGTGCTATGCACAGCAAAAGTGTCTTTATCAGGCCTAGATTCAATTAGAATAAGTGCAAATGGTTATATGGTCTTAAACAGAGGCTGGTGTAGTCACAGAATGGGATGCCCCAAAAACCAGCAGTAAGTACACCTGGCAGGGACAAGTAGTGCTATGCACAGCAAAAGTGTCTTTATCAGGCCTAATTTCAATTAGAATAAGTGCAAATGGTTATATGGTCTTAAACAGAGGCTGGTGTAGTCACAGAATGGGATGCCCCAAAAACCAGCAGTAAGTACACCTGGCAGGGACAAGTAGTGCTATGCACAGCAAAAGTGTCTTTATCAGGCCTAATTTCAATTAGAATAAGTGCAAATGGTTATATGGTCTTAAACAGAGGCTGCTGTAGTCACAGAATGGGATGCCCCAAAAACCAGCAGTAAGTACACCTGGCAGGGACAAGTAGTGCTATGCACAGCAAAAGTGTCTTTATCAGGCCTAATTTCAATTAGAATAAGTGCAAATGGTTATATGGTCTCAAATAGAGGCTGGTGTAGTCACAGAATGGGATGCCCCAACAGGAGTGCACCTGGCAGGCAGCAGTAAGAATATGCACAGCAAAAGTGTCTTTATCAGGCCTAATTTCAATTAGAATAAGTGCAAATGGTTATATGGTCTTAAACAGAGGCTGGTGTAGTCACAGAATGGGATGCCCCAAAAACCAGCAGTAAGTACACCTGGCAGGGACAAGTAGTGCTATGCACAGCAAAAGTGTCTTTATCAGGCCTAATTTCAATTAGAATAAGTGCAAATGGTTATATGGTCTTAAACAGAGGCTGCTGTAGTCACAGAATGGGATAACCCAAAAACCAGCAGTAAGTACACCTGGCAGGGACAAGTAGTGCTATGCACAGCAAAAGTGTCTTTATCAGGCCTAATTTAAATTAGAATAAGTGCAAATGGTTATATGGTCTTAAATAGAGGCTGGTGTAGTCACAGAATGGGATGCCCCAAAAAAGAAGTGCACCTGGCAGGGTCCAGTAGTGCTATGCACAGCAAAAGTGTCTTTATCAGGCCTAATTTCAATTAGAATAAGTGCAAATGGTTATATGGTCTTAAAACAGAGGCTTCTGTAGTCACAGAATGGGATGCCCCAAAAACCAGCAGTAAGTACACCTGGCAGGGACAAGTAGTGCTATGCACAGCAAAAGTGTCTTTATCAGGCCTAATTTCAATTAGAATAAGTGCAAATGGTTATATGGTCTTAAATAGAGGCTGGTGTAGTCACAGAATGGGATGCCCCAACAGGAGTGCACCTGGCAAGCAGCAGTAAGAATATGCACAGCAAAAGTGTCTTTATCAGGCCTAATTTCAATTAGAATAAGTGCAAATGGTTATATGGTCTTAAACAGAGGCTGCTGTAGTCACAGAATGGGATGCCCCAAAAACCAGCAGTAAGTACACCTGGCAGGGACAAGTAGTGCTATGCACAGCAAAAGTGTCTTTATCAGGCCTAATTTCAATTAGAATAAGTGCAAATGGTTATATGGTCTTAAATAGAGGCTGGTGTAGTCACAGAATGGGATGCCCCAACAGGAGTGCACCTGGCAGGCAGCAGTAAGAATATGCACAGCAAAAGTGTCTTTATCAGGCCTAATTTCAATTAGAATAAGTGCAAATGGTTATATGGTCTTAAATAGAGGCTGCTGTAGTCACAGAATGGGATGCCCCAAAAACCAGCAGTAAGTACACCTGGCAGGGACAAGTAGTGCTATGCACAGCAAAAGTGTCTTTATCAGGCCTAATTTCAATTAGAATAAGTGCAAATGGTTATATGGTCTTAAACAGAGGCTGGTGTAGTCACAGAATGGGATGCCCCAAAAACCAGCAGTAAGTACACCTGGCAGGGACAAGTTGTGCTATGCACAGCAAAAGTGTCTTTATCAGGCCTTATTTCAATTAGAATAAGTGCAAATGGTTATATGGTCTTAAACAGAGGCTGGTGTAGTCACAGAATGGGATGCCCCAACAGGAGTGCACCTGGCAGGCAGCAGTAAGAATATGCACAGCAAAAGTGTCTTTATCAGGCCTAATTTCAATTAGAATAAGTGCAAATGGTTATATGGTCTTAAACAGAGGCTGCTGTAGTCACAGAATGGGATGCCCCAAAAACCAGCAGTAAGTACACCTGGCAGGGACAAGTAGTGCTATGCACAGCAAAAGTGTCTTTATCAGGCCTAATTTCAATTAGAATAAGTGCAAATGGTTATATGGTCTTAAACAGAGGCTGGTGTAGTCACAGAATGGGATGCCCCAAAAAACAGCAGTAAGTACACCTGGCAGGGACAAGTAGTGCTATGCACAGCAAAAGTGTCTTTATCAGGCCTAGATTCAATTAGAATAAGTGCAAATGGTTATATGGTCTTAAACAGAGGCTGGTGTAGTCACAGAATGGGATGCCCCAAAAACCAGCAGTAAGTACACCTGGCAGGGACAAGTAGTGCTATGCACAGCAAAAGTGTCTTTATCAGGCCTAATTTCAATTAGAATAAGTGCAAATGGTTATATGGTCTTAAACAGAGGCTGCTGTAGTCACAGAATGGGATGCCCCAAAAACCAGCAGTAAGTACACCTGGCAGGGACAAGTAGTGCTATGCACAGCAAAAGTGTCTTTATCAGGCCTAATTTCAATTAGAATAAGTGCAAATGGTTATATGGTCTCAAATAGAGGCTGGTGTAGTCACAGAATGGGATGCCCCAACAGGAGTGCACCTGGCAGGCAGCAGTAAGAATATGCACAGCAAAAGTGTCTTTATCAGGCCTAATTTCAATTAGAATAAGTGCAAATGGTTATATGGTCTTAAATAGAGGCTGCTGTAGTCACAGAATGGGATGCCCCAAAAACCAGCAGTAAGTACACCTGGCAGGGACAAGTAGTGCTATGCACAGCAAAAGTGTCTTTATCAGGCCTAATTTCAATTAGAATAAGTGCAAATGGTTATATGGTCTTAAATAGAGGCTGCTGTAGTCACAGAATGGGATGCCCCAAAAACCAGCAGTAAGTACACCTGGCAGGGACAAGTAGTGCTATGCACAGCAAAAGTGTCTTTATCAGGCCTAATTTCAATTAGAATAAGTGCAAATGGTTATATGGTCTTAAACAGAGGCTGGTGTAGTCACAGAATGGGATGCCCCAAAAACCAGCAGTAAGTACACCTGGCAGGGACAGGTAGTGCTATGCACAGCAAACGTGTCTTTATCAGGCCTAATTTCAATTAGAATAAGTGCAAATGGTTATATGGTCTTAAATAGAAGCTGGTGTAGTCACATAATGGGATGCCCCAACAGGAGTGCACCTGGCAGGCAGCAGTAAGAATATGCACAGCAAAAGTGTCTTTATCAGGCCTAATTTCAATTAGAATAAGTGCAAATGGTTATATGGTCTTAAATAGAGGCTGCTGTAGTCACAGAATGGGATGCCCCAAAAACCAGCAGTAAGTACACCTGGCAGGGACAAGTAGTGCTATGCACAGCAAAAGTGTCTTTATCAGGCCTAGATTCAATTAGAATAAGTGCAAATGGTTATATGGTCTTAAACAGAGGCTGCTGTAGTCACAGAATGGGATGCCCCAAAAACCAGCAGTAAGTACACCTGGCAGGGACAAGTAGTGCTATGCACAGCAAAAGTGTCTTTATCAGGCCTAATTTCAATTAGAATAAGTGCAAATGGTTATATGGTCTTAAACAGAGGCTGGTGTAGTCACAGAATGGGATGCCCCAAAAACCAGCAGTAAGTACACCTGGCAGGGACAAGTAGTGCTATGCACAGCAAAAGTGTCTTTATCAGGCCTAATTTCAATTAGAATAAGTGCAAATGGTTATATGGTCTTAAATAGAGGCTGCTGTAGTCACAGAATGGGATGCCCCAAAAACCAGCAGTAAGTACACCTGGCAGGGACAAGTAGTGCTATGCACAGCAAAAGTGTCTTTATCAGGCCTAATTTCAATTAGAATAAGTGCAAATGGTTATATGGTCTTAAACAGAGGCTGCTGTAGTCACAGAATGGGATGCCCCAAAAACCAGCAGTAAGTACACCTGGCAGGGACAAGTAGTGCTATGCACAGCAAAAGTGTCTTTATCAGGCCTAATTTCAATTACAATAAGTGCAAATGGTTATATGGTCTTAAACAGAGGCTGCTGTAGTCACAGAATGGGATGCCCCAAAAACCAGCAGTAAGTACACCTGGCAGGGACAAGTAGTGCTATGCACAGCAAAAGTGTCTTTATCAGGCCTAATTTCAATTAGAATAAGTGCAAATGGTTATATGGTCTTAAACAGAGGCTGGTGTAGTCACAGAATGGGATGCCCCAAAAACCAGCAGTAAGTACACCTGGCAGGGACAAGTAGTGCTATGCACAGCAAAAGTGTCTTTATCAGGCCTAATTTCATTTAGAATAAGTGCAAATGGTTATATGGTCTTAAATAGAGGCTGGTGTAGTCACAGAATGGGATGCCCCAACAGGAGTGCACCTGGCAGGCAGCAGTAAGAATATGCACAGCAAAAGTGTCTTTATCAGGCCTAATTTCAATTAGAATAAGTGCAAATGGTTATATGGTCTTAAACAGAGGCTGGTGTAGTCACAGAATGGGATGCCCCAAAAACCAGCAGTAAGTACACCTGGCAGAGACAAGTAGTGCTATGCACAGCAAAAGTGTCTTTATCAGGCCTAATTTCAATTAGAATAAGTGCAAATGGTTATATGGTCTTAAACAGAGGCTGCTGTAGTCACAGAATGGGATGCCCCAAAAACCAGCAGTAAGTACACCTGGCAGGGACAAGTAGTGCTATGCACAGCAAAAGTGTCTTTATCAGGCCTAATTTCAATTAGAATAAGTGCAAATGGTTATATGGTCTTAAACAGAGGCTGCTGTAGTCACAGAATGGGATGCCCCAAAAACCAGCAGTAAGTACACCTGGCAGGGACAAGTAGTGCTATGCACAGCAAAAGTGTCTTTATCAGGCCTAATTTCAATTACAATAAGTGCAAATGGTTATATGGTCTTAAACAGAGGCTGCTGTAGTCACAGAATGGGATGCCCCAAAAACCAGCAGTAAGTACACCTGGCAGGGACAAGTAGTGCTATGCACAGCAAAAGTGTCTTTATCAGGCCTAATTTCAATTAGAATAAGTGCAAATGGTTATATGGTCTTAAACAGAGGCTGGTGTAGTCACAGAATGGGATGCCCCAAAAACCAGCAGTAAGTACACCTGGCAGGGACAAGTAGTGCTATGCACAGCAAAAGTGTCTTCATCAGGCCTAATTTCATTTAGAATAAGTGCAAATGGTTATATGGTCTTAAATAGAGGCTGGTGTAGTCACAGAATGGGATGCCCCAACAGGAGTGCACCTGGCAGGCAGCAGTAAGAATATGCACAGCAAAAGTGTCTTTATCAGGCCTAATTTCAATTAGAATAAGTGCAAATGGTTATATGGTCTTAAACAGAGGCTGGTGTAGTCACAGAATGCGATGCCCCAAAAACCAGCAGTAAGTACACCTGGCAGAGACAAGTAGTGCTATGCACAGCAAAAGTGTCTTTATCAGGCCTAATTTCAATTAGAATAAGTGCAAATGGTTATATGGTCTTAAACAGAGGCTGCTGTAGTCACAGAATGGGATGCCCCAAAAACCAGCAGTAAGTACACCTGGCAGGGACAAGTAGTGCTATGCACAGCAAAAGTGTCTTTATCAGGCCTAATTTCAATTAGAATAAGTGCAAATGGTTATATGGTCTTAAACAGAGGCTGCTGTAGTCACAGAATGGGATGCCCCAAAAACCAGCAGTAAGTACACCTGGCAGGGACAAGTAGTGCTATGCACAGCAAAAGTGTCTTTATCAGGCCTAATTTAAATTAGAATAAGTGCAAATGGTTATATGGTCTTAAATAGAGGCTGGTGTAGTCACAGAATGGGATGCCCCAAAAAAGAAGTGCACCTGGCAGGGTCCAGTAGTGCTATGCACAGCAAAAGTGTCTTTATCAGGCCTAATTTCAATTAGAATAAGTGCAAATGGTTATATGGTCTTAAAACAGAGGCTTCTGTAGTCACAGAATGGGATGCCCCAAAAACCAGCAGTAAGTACACCTGGCAGGGACAAGTAGTGCTATGCACAGCAAAAGTGTCTTTATCAGGCCTAATTTCAATTAGAATAAGTGCAAATGGTTATATGGTCTTAAATAGAGGCTGGTGTAGTCACAGAATGGGATGCCCCAACAGGAGTGCACCTGGCAAGCAGCAGTAAGAATATGCACAGCAAAAGTGTCTTTATCAGGCCTAATTTCAATTAGAATAAGTGCAAATGGTTATATGGTCTTAAACAGAGGCTGCTGTAGTCACAGAATGGGATGCCCCAAAAACCAGCAGTAAGTACACCTGGCAGGGACAAGTAGTGCTATGCACAGCAAAAGTGTCTTTATCAGGATAATTTCAATTAGAATAAGTGCAAATGGTTATATGGTCTTAAATAGAGGCTGGTGTAGTCACAGAATGGGATGCCCCAACAGGAGTGCACCTGGCAGGCAGCAGTAAGAATATGCACAGCAAAAGTGTCTTTATCAGGCCTAATTTCAATTAGAATAAGTGCAAATGGTTATATGGTCTTAAACAGAGGCTGCTGTAGTCACAGAATGGGATGCCCCAAAAACCAGCAGTAAGTACACCTGGCAGGGACAAGTAGTGCTATGCACAGCAAAAGTGTCTTTATCAGGCCTAATTTCAATTAGAATAAGTGCAAATGGTTATATGGTCTTAAACAGAGGCTGGTGTAGTCACAGAATGGGATGCCCCAAAAACCAGCAGTAAGTACACCTGGCAGGGACAAGTTGTGCTATGCACAGCAAAAGTGTCTTTATCAGGCCTAATTTCAATTAGAATAAGTGCAAATGGTTATATGGTCTTAAACAGAGGCTGGTGTAGTCACAGAATGGGATGCCCCAACAGGAGTGCACCTGGCAGGCAGCAGTAAGAATATGCACAGCAAAAGTGTCTTTATCAGGCCTAATTTCAATTAGAATAAGTGCAAATGGTTATATGGTCTTAAACAGAGGCTGCTGTAGTCACAGAATGGGATGCCCCAAAAACCAGCAGTAAGTACACCTGGCAGGGACAAGTAGTGCTATGCACAGCAAAAGTGTCTTTATCAGGCCTAATTTCAATTAGAATAAGTGCAAATGGTTATATGGTCTTAAACAGAGGCTGGTGTAGTCACAGAATGGGATGCCCCAAAAACCAGCAGTAAGTACACCTGGCAGGGACAAGTAGTGCTATGCACAGCAAAAGTGTCTTTATCAGGCCTAGATTCAATTAGAATAAGTGCAAATGGTTATATGGTCTTAAACAGAGGCTGGTGTAGTCACAGAATGGGATGCCCCAAAAACCAGCAGTAAGTACACCTGGCAGGGACAAGTAGTGCTATGCACAGCAAAAGTGTCTTTATCAGGCCTAATTTCAATTAGAATAAGTGCAAATGGTTATATGGTCTTAAACAGAGGCTGGTGTAGTCACAGAATGGGATGCCCCAAAAACCAGCAGTAAGTACACCTGGCAGGGACAAGTAGTGCTATGCACAGCAAAAGTGTCTTTATCAGGCCTAATTTCAATTAGAATAAGTGCAAATGGTTATATGGTCTTAAACAGAGGCTGCTGTAGTCACAGAATGGGATGCCCCAAAAACCAGCAGTAAGTACACCTGGCAGGGACAAGTAGTGCTATGCACAGCAAAAGTGTCTTTATCAGGCCTAATTTCAATTAGAATAAGTGCAAATGGTTATATGGTCTCAAATAGAGGCTGGTGTAGTCACAGAATGGGATGCCCCAACAGGAGTGCACCTGGCAGGCAGCAGTAAGAATATGCACAGCAAAAGTGTCTTTATCAGGCCTAATTTCAATTAGAATAAGTGCAAATGGTTATATGGTCTTAAACAGAGGCTGGTGTAGTCACAGAATGGGATGCCCCAAAAACCAGCAGTAAGTACACCTGGCAGGGACAAGTAGTGCTATGCACAGCAAAAGTGTCTTTATCAGGCCTAATTTCAATTAGAATAAGTGCAAATGGTTATATGGTCTTAAACAGAGGCTGCTGTAGTCACAGAATGGGATAACCCAAAAACCAGCAGTAAGTACACCTGGCAGGGACAAGTAGTGCTATGCACAGCAAAAGTGTCTTTATCAGGCCTAATTTAAATTAGAATAAGTGCAAATGGTTATATGGTCTTAAATAGAGGCTGGTGTAGTCACAGAATGGGATGCCCCAAAAAAGAAGTGCACCTGGCAGGGTCCAGTAGTGCTATGCACAGCAAAAGTGTCTTTATCAGGCCTAATTTCAATTAGAATAAGTGCAAATGGTTATATGGTCTTAAAACAGAGGCTTCTGTAGTCACAGAATGGGATGCCCCAAAAACCAGCAGTAAGTACACCTGGCAGGGACAAGTAGTGCTATGCACAGCAAAAGTGTCTTTATCAGGCCTAATTTCAATTAGAATAAGTGCAAATGGTTATATGGTCTTAAATAGAGGCTGGTGTAGTCACAGAATGGGATGCCCCAACAGGAGTGCACCTGGCAAGCAGCAGTAAGAATATGCACAGCAAAAGTGTCTTTATCAGGCCTAATTTCAATTAGAATAAGTGCAAATGGTTATATGGTCTTAAACAGAGGCTGCTGTAGTCACAGAATGGGATGCCCCAAAAACCAGCAGTAAGTACACCTGGCAGGGACAAGTAGTGCTATGCACAGCAAAAGTGTCTTTATCAGGCCTAATTTCAATTAGAATAAGTGCAAATGGTTATATGGTCTTAAATAGAGGCTGGTGTAGTCACAGAATGGGATGCCCCAACAGGAGTGCACCTGGCAGGCAGCAGTAAGAATATGCACAGCAAAAGTGTCTTTATCAGGCCTAATTTCAATTAGAATAAGTGCAAATGGTTATATGGTCTTAAATAGAGGCTGCTGTAGTCACAGAATGGGATGCCCCAAAAACCAGCAGTAAGTACACCTGGCAGGGACAAGTAGTGCTATGCACAGCAAAAGTGTCTTTATCAGGCCTAATTTCAATTAGAATAAGTGCAAATGGTTATATGGTCTTAAACAGAGGCTGGTGTAGTCACAGAATGGGATGCCCCAAAAACCAGCAGTAAGTACACTTGGCAGGGACAAGTTGTGCTATGCACAGCAAAAGTGTCTTTATCAGGCCTTATTTCAATTAGAATAAGTGCAAATGGTTATATGGTCTTAAACAGAGGCTGGTGTAGTCACAGAATGGGATGCCCCAACAGGAGTGCACCTGGCAGGCAGCAGTAAGAATATGCACAGCAAAAGTGTCTTTATCAGGCCTAATTTCAATTAGAATAAGTGCAAATGGTTATATGGTCTTAAACAGAGGCTGCTGTAGTCACAGAATGGGATGCCCCAAAAACCAGCAGTAAGTACACCTGGCAGGGACAAGTAGTGCTATGCACAGCAAAAGTGTCTTTATCAGGCCTAATTTCAATTAGAATAAGTGCAAATGGTTATATGGTCTTAAACAGAGGCTGGTGTAGTCACAGAATGGGATGCCCCAAAAACCAGCAGTAAGTACACCTGGCAGGGACAAGTAGTGCTATGCACAGCAAAAGTGTCTTTATCAGGCCTAGATTCAATTAGAATAAGTGCAAATGGTTATATGGTCTTAAACAGAGGCTGGTGTAGTCACAGAATGGGATGCCCCAAAAACCAGCAGTAAGTACACCTGGCAGGGACAAGTAGTGCTATGCACAGCAAAAGTGTCTTTATCAGGCCTAATTTCAATTAGAATAAGTGCAAATGGTTATATGGTCTTAAACAGAGGCTGCTGTAGTCACAGAATGGGATGCCCCAAAAACCAGCAGTAAGTACACCTGGCAGGGACAAGTAGTGCTATGCACAGCAAAAGTGTCTTTATCAGGCCTAATTTCAATTAGAATAAGTGCAAATGGTTATATGGTCTCAAATAGAGGCTGGTGTAGTCACAGAATGGGATGCCCCAACAGGAGTGCACCTGGCAGGCAGCAGTAAGAATATGCACAGCAAAAGTGTCTTTATCAGGCCTAATTTCAATTAGAATAAGTGCAAATGGTTATATGGTCTTAAATAGAGGCTGCTGTAGTCACAGAATGGGATGCCCCAAAAACCAGCAGTAAGTACACCTGGCAGGGACAAGTAGTGCTATGCACAGCAAAAGTGTCTTTATCAGGCCTAATTTCAATTAGAATAAGTGCAAATGGTTATATGGTCTTAAATAGAGGCTGCTGTAGTCACAGAATGGGATGCCCCAAAAACCAGCAGTAAGTACACCTGGCAGGGACAAGTAGTGCTATGCACAGCAAAAGTGTCTTTATCAGGCCTAATTTCAATTAGAATAAGTGCAAATGGTTATATGGTCTTAAACAGAGGCTGGTGTAGTCACAGAATGGGATGCCCCAAAAACCAGCAGTAAGTACACCTGGCAGGGACAGGTAGTGCTATGCACAGCAAACGTGTCTTTATCAGGCCTAATTTCAATTAGAATAAGTGCAAATGGTTATATGGTCTTAAATAGAAGCTGGTGTAGTCACATAATGGGATGCCCCAACAGGAGTGCACCTGGCAGGCAGCAGTAAGAATATGCACAGCAAAAGTGTCTTTATCAGGCCTAATTTCAATTAGAATAAGTGCAAATGGTTATATGGTCTTAAATAGAGGCTGCTGTAGTCACAGAATGGGATGCCCCAAAAACCAGCAGTAAGTACACCTGGCAGGGACAAGTAGTGCTATGCACAGCAAAAGTGTCTTTATCAGGCCTAGATTCAATTAGAATAAGTGCAAATGGTTATATGGTCTTAAACAGAGGCTGCTGTAGTCACAGAATGGGATGCCCCAAAAACCAGCAGTAAGTACACCTGGCAGGGACAAGTAGTGCTATGCACAGCAAAAGTGTCTTTATCAGGCCTAATTTCAATTAGAATAAGTGCAAATGGTTATATGGTCTTAAACAGAGGCTGGTGTAGTCACAGAATGGGATGCCCCAAAAACCAGCAGTAAGTACACCTGGCAGGGACAAGTAGTGCTATGCACAGCAAAAGTGTCTTTATCAGGCCTAATTTCAATTAGAATAAGTGCAAATGGTTATATGGTCTTAAATAGAGGCTGCTGTAGTCACAGAATGGGATGCCCCAAAAACCAGCAGTAAGTACACCTGGCAGGGACAAGTAGTGCTATGCACAGCAAAAGTGTCTTTATCAGGCCTAATTTCAATTAGAATAAGTGCAAATGGTTATATGGTCTTAAACAGAGGCTGCTGTAGTCACAGAATGGGATGCCCCAAAAACCAGCAGTAAGTACACCTGGCAGGGACAAGTAGTGCTATGCACAGCAAAAGTGTCTTTATCAGGCCTAATTTCAATTACAATAAGTGCAAATGGTTATATGGTCTTAAACAGAGGCTGCTGTAGTCACAGAATGGGATGCCCCAAAAACCAGCAGTAAGTACACCTGGCAGGGACAAGTAGTGCTATGCACAGCAAAAGTGTCTTTATCAGGCCTAATTTCAATTAGAATAAGTGCAAATGGTTATATAGTCTTAAACAGAGGCTGGTGTAGTCACAGAATGGGATGCCCCAAAAACCAGCAGTAAGTACACCTGGCAGGGACAAGTAGTGCTATGCACAGCAAAAGTGTCTTTATCAGGCCTAATTTCATTTAGAATAAGTGCAAATGGTTATATGGTCTTAAATAGAGGCTGGTGTAGTCACAGAATGGGATGCCCCAACAGGAGTGCACCTGGCAGGCAGCAGTAAGAATATGCACAGCAAAAGTGTCTTTATCAGGCCTAATTTCAATTAGAATAAGTGCAAATGGTTATATGGTCTTAAACAGAGGCTGGTGTAGTCACAGAATGGGATGCCCCAAAAACCAGCAGTAAGTACACCTGGCAGAGACAAGTAGTGCTATGTACAGCAAAAGTGTCTTTATCAGGCCTAATTTCAATTAGAATAAGTGCAAATGGTTATATGGTCTTAAACAGAGGCTGCTGTAGTCACAGAATGGGATGCCCCAAAAACCAGCAGTAAGTACACCTGGCAGGGACAAGTAGTGCTATGCACAGCAAAAGTGTCTTTATCAGGCCTAATTTCAATTAGAATAAGTGCAAATGGTTATATGGTCTTAAACAGAGGCTGCTGTAGTCACAGAATGGGATAACCCAAAAACCAGCAGTAAGTACACCTGGCAGGGACAAGTAGTGCTATGCACAGCAAAAGTGTCTTTATCAGGCCTAATTTAAATTAGAATAAGTGCAAATGGTTATATGGTCTTAAATAGAGGCTGGTGTAGTCACAGAATGGGATGCCCCAAAAAAGAAGTGCACCTGGCAGGGTCCAGTAGTGCTATGCACAGCAAAAGTGTCTTTATCAGGCCTAATTTCAATTAGAATAAGTGCAAATGGTTATATGGTCTTAAAACAGAGGCTTCTGTAGTCACAGAATGGGATGCCCCAAAAACCAGCATTAAGTACACCTGGCAGGGACAAGTAGTGCTATGCACAGCAAAAGTGTCTTTATCAGGCCTAATTTCAATTAGAATAAGTGCAAATGGTTATATGGTCTTAAATAGAGGCTGGTGTAGTCACAGAATGGGATGCCCCAACAGGAGTGCACCTGGCAAGCAGCAGTAAGAATATGCACAGCAAAAGTGTCTTTATCAGGCCTAATTTCAATTAGAATAAGTGCAAATGGTTATATGGTCTTAAACAGAGGCTGCTGTAGTCACAGAATGGGATGCCCCAAAAACCAGCAGTAAGTACACCTGGCAGGGACAAGTAGTGCTATGCACAGCAAAAGTGTCTTTATCAGGCCTAATTTCAATTAGAATAAGTGCAAATGGTTATATGGTCTTAAACAGAGGCTGCTGTAGTCACAGAATGGGATGCCCAAAAAAACAGCAGTAAGTACACCTGGCAGGGACAAGTAGTGCTATGCACAGCAAAAGTGTCTTTATCAGGCCTAATTTCAATTAGAATAAGTGCAAATGGTTATATGGTCTTAAACAGAGGCTGGTGTAGTCACAGAATGGGATGCCCCAAAAACCAGCAGTAAGTACACCTGGCAGGGACAAGTAGTGCTATGCACAGCAAAAGTGTCTTTATCAGGCCTAATTTCAATTAGAATAAGTGTAAATGGTTATATGGTCTTAAACAGAGGCTGGTGTAGTCACAGAATGGGATGCCCCAGAAACCAGCAGTAAGTACACCTGGCAGGGACAAGTAGTGCTATGCACAGCAAAAGTGTCTTTATCAGGCCTAATTTCAATTAGAATAAGTGCAAATGGTTATATGGTCTTAAACAGAGGCTGGTGTAGTCACAGAATGGGATGCCCCAAAAACCAGCAGTAAGTACACCTGGCAGGGACAAGTAGTGCTATGCACAGCAAAAGTGTCTTTATCAGGCCTAATTTCAATTAGAATAAGTGCAAATGGTTATATGGTCTTAAATAGAGGCTGGTGTAGTCACAGAATGGGATGCCCCAACAGGAGTGCACCTGGCAGGCAGCAGTAAGAATATGCACAGCAAAAGTGTCTTTATCAGGCCTAATTTCAATTAGAATAAGTGCAAATGGTTATATGGTCTTAAATAGAGGCTGCTGTAGTCACAGAATGGGATGCCCCAAAAACCAGCAGTAAGTACACCTGGCAGGGACAAGTAGTGCTATGCACAGCAAAAGTGTCTTTATCAGGCCTAATTTCAATTAGAATAAGTGCAAATGGTTATATGGTCTTAAACAGAGGCTGGTGTAGTCACAGAATGGGATGCCACAAAAACCAGCAGTAAGTACACCTGGCAGGGACAAGTTGTGCTATGCACAGCAAAAGTGTCTTTATCAGGCCTAATTTCAATTAGAATAAGTGCAAATGGTTATATGGTCTTAAACAGAGGCTGGTGTAGTCACAGAATGGGATGCCCCAACAGGAGTGCACCTGGCAGGCAGCAGTAAGAATATGCACAGCAAAAGTGTCTTTATCAGGCCTAATTTCAATTAGAATAAGTGCAAATGGTTATATGGTCTTAAACAGAGGCTGCTGTAGTCACAGAATGGGATGCCCCAAAAACCAGCAGTAAGTACACCTGGCAGGGACAAGTAGTGCTATGCACAGCAAAAGTGTCTTTATCAGGCCTAATTTCAATTAGAATAAGTGCAAATGGTTATATGGTCTTAAACAGAGGCTGGTGTAGTCACAGAATGGGATGCCCCAAAAACCAGCAGTAAGTACACCTGGCAGGGACAAGTAGTGCTATGCACAGCAAAAGTGTCTTTATCAGGCCTAGATTCAATTAGAATAAGTGCAAATGGTTATATGGTCTTAAACAGAGGCTGGTGTAGTCACAGAATGGGATGCCCCAAAAACCAGCAGTAAGTACACCTGGCAGGGACAAGTAGTGCTATGCACAGCAAAAGTGTCTTTATCAGGCCTAATTTCAATTAGAATAAGTGCAAATGGTTATATGGTCTTAAACAGAGGCTGGTGTAGTCACAGAATGGGATGCCCCAAAAACCAGCAGTAAGTACACCTGGCAGGGACAAGTAGTGCTATGCACAGCAAAAGTGTCTTTATCAGGCCTAATTTCAATTAGAATAAGTGCAAATGGTTATATGGTCTTAAACAGAGGCTGCTGTAGTCACAGAATGGGATGCCCCAAAAACCAGCAGTAAGTACACCTGGCAGGGACAAGTAGTGCTATGCACAGCAAAAGTGTCTTTATCAGGCCTAATTTCAATTAGAATAAGTGCAAATGGTTATATGGTCTTAAATAGAGGCTGGTGTAGTCACAGAAGGGGATGCCCCAACAGGAGTGCACCTGGCAGGCAGCAGTAAGAATATGCACAGCAAAAGTGTCTTTATCAGGCCTAATTTCAATTAGAATAAGTGCAAATGGTTATATGGTCTTAAATAGAGGCTGCTGTAGTCACAGAATGGGATGCCCCAAAAACCAGCAGTAAGTACACCTGGCAGAGACAAGTAGTGCTATGCACAGCAAAAGTGTCTTTATCAGGCCTAATTTCAATTAGAATAAGTGCAAATGGTTATATGGTCTTAAACAGAGGCTGGTGTAGTCACAGAATGGGATGCCCCAAAAACCAGCAGTAAGTACACCTGGCAGGGACAGGTAGTGCTATGCACAGCAAACGTGTCTTTATCAGGCCTAATTTCAATTAGAATAAGTGCAAATGGTTATATGGTCTTAAATAGAGGCTGGTGTAGTCACATAATGGGATGCCCCAACAGGAGTGCACCTGGCAGGCAGCAGTAAGAATATGCACAGCAAAAGTGTCTTTATCAGGCCTAATTTCAATTAGAATAAGTGCAAATGGTTATATGGTCTTAAACAGAGTCTGCTGTAGTCACAGAATGGGATGCCCCAAAAACCAGCAGTAAGTACACCTGGCAGGGACAAGTAGTGCTATGCACAGCAAAAGTGTCTTTATCAGGCCTAATTTCAATTAGAATAAGTGCAAATGGTTATATGGTCTTAAATAGAGGCTGCTGTAGTCACAGAATGGGATGCCCCAACAGGAGTGCACCTGGGAGGCAGCAGTAAGAATATGCACAGCAAAAGTGTCTTTATCACGCCTAATTTCAATTAGAAAAAGTGCAAATGGTTATATGGTCTTAAACAGAGGCTGGTGTAGTCACAGAATGGGATGCCCCAAAAACCAGCAGTAAGTACACCTGGCAGGGACAAGTAGTGCTATGCACAGCAAAAGTGTCTTTATCAGGCCTAGATTCAATTATAATAAGTGCAAATGGTTATATGGTCTTAAACAGAGGCTGCTGTAGTCACAGAATGGGATGCCCCAAAAACCAGCAGTAAGTACACCTGGCAGGGACAAGTAGTGCTATGCACAGCAAAAGTGTCTTTATCAGGCCTAATTTCAATTAGAATAAGTGCAAATGGTTATATGGTCTTAAACAGAGGCTGGTGTAGTCACAGAATGGGATGCCCCAAAAACCAGCAGTAAGTACACCTGGCAGGGACAAGTAGTGCTATGCACAGCAAAAGTGTCTTTATCAGGCCTAATTTCAATTAGAATAAGTGCAAATGGTTATATGGTCTTAAATAAAGGCTGGTGTAGTCACAGAATGGGATGCCCCAACAGGAGTGCACCTGGCAGGCAGCAGTAAGAATATGCACAGCAAAAGTGTCTTTATCAGGCCTAATTTCAATTAGAATAAGTGCAAATGGTTATATGGTCTTAAACAGAGGCTTCTGTAGTCACAGAATGGGATGCCCCAAAAACCAGCAGTAAGTACACCTGGCAGGGACAAGTAGTGCTATGCACAGCAAAAGTGTCTTTATCAGGCCTAATTTCAATTAGAATAAGTGCAAATGGTTATATGGTCTTAAATAGAGGCTGGTGTAGTCACAGAATGGGATGCCCCAACAGGAGTGCACCTGGCAAGCAGCAGTAAGAATATGCACAGCAAAAGTGTCTTTATCAGGCCTAATTTCAATTAGAATAAGTGCAAATGGTTATATGGTCTTAAACAGAGGCTGCTGTAGTCACAGAATGGGATGCCCCAAAAACCAACAGTAAGTACACCTGGCAGGGACAAGTAGTGCTATGCACAGCAAAAGTGTCTTTATCAGGCCTAGATTCAATTAGAATAAGTGCAAATGGTTATATGGTCTTAAACAGAGGCTGCTGTAGTCACAGAATGGGATGCCCCAAAAACCAGCAGTAAGTACACCTGGCAGGGACAAGTAGTGCTATGCACAGCAAAAGTGTCTTTATCAGGCCTAATTTCAATTAGAATAAGTGCAAATGGTTATATGGTCTTAAACAGAGGCTGGTGTAGTCACAGAATGGGATGCCCCAAAAACCAGCAGTAAGTACACCTGGCAGGGACAAGTAGTGCTATGCACAGCAAAAGTGTCTTTATCAGGCCTAATTTCAATTAGAATAAGTGCAAATGGTTATATGGTCTTAAACAGAGGCTGGTGTAGTAACAGAATGGGATGCCCCAAAAACCAGCAGGAAGTACACCTGGCAGGGACAAGTAGTGCTATGCACAGCAAAAGTGTCTTTATCAGGCCTAATTTCAATTAGAATAAGTGCAAATGGTTATATGGTCTTAAATAGAGGCTGGTGTAGTCACAGAATGGGATGCCCCAACAGGAGTGCACCTGGCAGGCAGCAGTAAGAATATGCACAGCAAAAGTGTCTTTATCAGGCCTAATTTCAATTAGAATAAGTGCAAATGGTTATATGGTCTTAAACAGAGGCTGGTGTAGTCACAGAATGGGATGCCCCAAAAACCAGCAGTAAGTACACCTGGCAGGGACAAGTAGTGCTATGCACAGCAAAAGTGTCTTTATCAGGCCTAATTTCAATTAGAATAAGTGCAAATGGTTATATGGTCTTAAACAGAGGCTGGTGTAGTCACAGAATGGGATGCCCCAAAAACCAGCAGTAAGTACACCTGGCAGGGACAAGTAGTGCTATGCACAGCAAAAGTGTCTTTATCAGGCCTAATTTCAATTAGAATAAGTGCAAATGGTTATATGGTCTTAAACAGAGGCTGCTGTAGTCACAGAATGGGATGTCCCAAAAAACAGCAGTAAGTACACCTGGCAGGGACAAATAGTGCTATGCACAGCAAAAGTGTCTTTATCAGGCCTTGTTTCAATTAGAATAAGTGCAAATGGTTATATGGTCTTAAACAGAGGCTGGTGTAGTCACAGAATGGGATGCCCCAACAGGAGTGCACCTGGCAGGCAGCAGTAAGGATATGCACAGCAAAAGTGTCTTTATCAGGCCTAATTTCAATTAGAATAAGTGCAAATGGTTATATGGTCTTAAACAGAGGCTGCTGTAGTCACAGAATGGGATGCCCCAAAAACCAGCAGTAAGTACACCTGGCAGGGACAAGTAGTGCTATGCACAGCAAAAGTGTCTTTATCAGGCCTAGATTCAATTAGAATAAGTGCAAATGGCTATATGGTCTTAAATAGAGGCTGGTGTAGTCACAGAATGGGATGCCCCAACAGGAGTGCACCTGGCAGGCAGCAGTAAGGATATGCACAGCAAAAGTGTCTTTATCAGGCCTAATTTCAATTAGAATAAGTGCAAATGGTTATATGGTCTTAAACAGAGGCTGCTGTAGTCACAGAATGGGATGCCCCAAAAACCAGCAGTAAGTACACCTGGCAGGGACAAGTAGTGCTATGCACAGCAAAAGTGTCTTTATCAGGCCTAGATTCAATTAGAATAAGTGCAAATGGTTATATGGTCTTAAACAGAGGCTGGTGTAGTCACAGAATGGGATGCCCCAAAAACCAGCAGTAAGTACACCTGGCAGGGACAAGTAGTGCTATGCACAGCAAAAGTGTCTTTATCAGGCCTAATTTCAATTAGAATAAGTGCAAATGGTTATATGGTCTTAAACAGAGGCTGGTGTAGTAACAGAAAGGGATGCCCCAAAAACCAGCAGGAAGTACACCTGGCAGGGACAAGTAGTGCTATGCACAGCAAAAGTGTCTTTATCAGGCCTAATTTCAATTAGAATAAGTGCAAATGGTTATATGGTCTTAAATAGAGGCTGGTGTAGTCACAGAATGGGATGCCCCAACAGGAGTGCACCTGGCAGGCAGCAGTAAGAATATGCACAGCAAAAGTGTCTTTATCAGGCCTAATTTCAATTAGAATAAGTGCAAATGGTTATATGGTCTTAAACAGAGGCTGGTGTAGTCACAGAATGGGATGCCCCAAAAACCAGCAGTAAGTACACCTGGCAGGGGCAAGTAGTGCTATGCACAGCAAAAGTGTCTTTATCAGGCCTAATTTCAATTAGAATAAGTGCAAATGGTTATATGGTCTTAAACAGAGGCTGGTGTAGTCACAGAATGGGATGCCCCAAAAACCAGCAGTAAGTACACCTGGCAGGGACAAGTAGTGCTATGCACAGCAAAAGTGTCTTTATCAGGCCTAGATTCAATTAGAATAAGTGCAAATGGTTATATGGTCTTAAACAGAGGCTGCTGTAGTCACAGAATGGGATGCCCCAAAAACCAGCAGTAAGTACACCTGGCAGGGACAAGTAGTGCTATGCACAGCAAAAGTGTCTTTATCAGGCCTAGATTCAATTAGAATAAGTGCAAATGGCTATATGGTCTTAAATAGAGGCTGGTGTAGTCACAGAATGGGATGCCCCAACAGGAGTGCACCTGGCAGGCAGCAGTAAGGATATGCACAGCAAAAGTGTCTTTATCAGGCCTAATTTCAATTAGAATAAGTGCAAATGGTTATATGGTCTTAAACAGAGGCTGCTGTAGTCACAGAATGGGATGCCCCAAAAACCAGCAGTAAGTACACCTGGCAGGGACAAGTAGTGCTATGCACAGCAAAAGTGTCTTTATCAGGCCTAGATTCAATTAGAATAAGTGCAAATGGTTATATGGTCTTAAACAGAGGCTGGTGTAGTCACAGAATGGGATGCCCCAAAAACCAGCAGTAAGTACACCTGGCAGGGACAAGTAGTGCTATGCACAGCAAAAGTGTCTTTATCAGGCCTAATTTCAATTAGAATAAGTGCAAATGGTTATATGGTCTTAAACAGAGGCTGGTGTAGTAACAGAAAGGGATGCCCCAAAAACCAGCAGGAAGTACACCTGGCAGGGACAAGTAGTGCTATGCACAGCAAAAGTGTCTTTATCAGGCCTAATTTCAATTAGAATAAGTGCAAATGGTTATATGGTCTTAAATAGAGGCTGGTGTAGTCACAGAATGGGATGCCCCAACAGGAGTGCACCTGGCAGGCAGCAGTAAGAATATGCACAGCAAAAGTGTCTTTATCAGGCCTAATTTCAATTAGAATAAGTGCAAATGGTTATATGGTCTTAAACAGAGGCTGGTGTAGTCACAGAATGGGATGCCCCAAAAACCAGCAGTAAGTACACCTGGCAGGGGCAAGTAGTGCTATGCACAGCAGAAGTGTCTTTATCAGGCCTAATTTCAATTAGAATAAGTGCAAATGGTTATATGGTCTTAAACAGAGGCTGGTGTAGTCACAGAATGGGATGCCCCAAAAACCAGCAGTAAGTACACCTGGCAGGGACAAGTAGTGCTATGCACAGCAAACGTGTCTTTATCAGGCCTAATTTCAATTAGAATAAGTGCAAATGGTTATATGGTCTTAAATAGAGGCTGGTGTAGTCACAGAATGGGATGCCCCAACAGGAGTGCACCTGGCAGGCAGCAGTAAGAATATGCACAGCAAAAGTGTCTTTATCAGGCCTAATTTCAATTAGAATAAGTGCAAATGGTTATATGGTCTTAAACAGAGTCTGCTGTAGTCACAGAATGGGATGCCCCAAAAACCAGCAGTAAGTACACCTGGCAGGGACAAGTAGTGCTATGCACAGCAAAAGTGTCTTTATCAGGCCTAATTTCAATTAGAATAAGTGCAAATGGTTATATGGTCTTAAATAGAGGCTGCTGTAGTCACAGAATGGGATGCCCCAACAGGAGTGCACCTGGGAGGCAGCAGTAAGAATATGCACAGCAAAAGTGTCTTTATCACGCCTAATTTCAATTAGAATAAGTGCAAATGGTTATATGGTCTTAAACAGAGGCTGGTGTAGTCACAGAATGGAATGCCCCAAAAACCAGCAGTAAGTACACCTGGCAGGGACAAGTAGTGCTATGCACAGCAAAAGTGTCTTTATCAGGCCTAGATTCAATTATAATAAGTGCAAATGGTTATATGGTCTTAAACAGAGGCTGCTGTAGTCACAGAATGGGATGCCCCAAAAACCAGCAGTAAGTACACCTGGCAGGGACAAGTAGTGCTATGCACAGCAAAAGTGTCTTTATCAGGCCTAATTTCAATTAGAATAAGTGCAAATGGTTATATGGTCTTAAACAGAGGCTGGTGTAGTCACAGAATGGGATGCCCCAAAAACCAGCAGTAAGTACACCTGGCAGGGTCAAGTAGTGCTATGCACAGCAAAAGTGTCTTTATCAGGCCTAATTTCAATTAGAATAAGTGCAAATGGTTATATGGTCTTAAATAAAGGCTGGTGTAGTCACAGAATGGGATGCCCCAACAGGAGTGCACCTGGCAGGCAGCAGTAAGAATATGCACAGCAAAAGTGTCTTTATCAGGCCTAATTTCAATTAGAATAAGTGCAAATGGTTATATGGTCTTAAACAGAGGCTTCTGTAGTCACAGAATGGGATGCCCCAAAAACCAGCAGTAAGTACACCTGGCAGGGACAAGTAGTGCTATGCACAGCAAAAGTGTCTTTATCAGGCCTAATTTCAATTAGAATAAGTGCAAATGGTTATATGGTCTTAAATAGAGGCTGGTGTAGTCACAGAATGGGATGCCCCAACAGGAGTGCACCTGGCAAGCAGCAGTAAGAATATGCACAGCAAAAGTGTCTTTATCAGGCCTAATTTCAATTAGAATAAGTGCAAATGGTTATATGGTCTTAAACAGAGGCTGGTGTAGTCACAGAATGGGATGCCCCAACAGGAGTGCACCTGGCAGGCAGCAGTAAGAATATGCACAGCAAAAGTGTCTTTATCAGGCCTAATTTCAATTAGAATAAGTGCAAATGGTTATATGGTCTTAAACAGAGGCTTCTGTAGTCACAGAATGGGATGCCCCAAAAACCAGCAGTAAGTACACCTGGCAGGGACAAGTAGTGCTATGCACAGCAAAAGTGTCTTTATCAGGCCTAATTTCAATTAGAATAAGTGCAAATGGTTATATGGTCTTAAATAGAGGCTGGTGTAGTCACAGAATGGGATGCCCCAACAGGAGTGCACCTGGCAGGCAGCAGTAAGAATATGCACAGCAAAAGTGTCTTTATCAGGCCTAATTTCAATTAGAATAAGTGCAAATGGTTATATGGTCTTAAACAGAGGCTGGTGTAGTCACAGAATGGGATGCCCCAAAAACCAGCAGGAAGTACACCTGGCAGGGACAAGTAGTGCTATGCACAGCAAAAGTGTCTTTATCAGGCCTAATTTCAATTAGAATAAGTGCAAATGGTTATATGGTCTTAAACAGAGGCTGGTGTAGTCACAGAATGGGATGCCCCAAAAACCAGCAGTAAGTACACCTGGCAGGGACAAGTAGTGCTATGCACAGCAAAAGTGTCTTTATCAGGCCTAGATTCAATTAGAATAAGTGCAAATGGTTATATGGTCTTAAACAGAGGCTGGTGTAGTCACAGAATGGGATGCCCCAAAAACCAGCAGTAAGTACACCTGGCAGGGACAAGTAGTGCTATGCACAGCAAAAGTGTCTTTATCAGGCCTAATTTCAATTAGAATAAGTGCAAATGGTTATATGGTCTTAAACAGAGGCTGGTGTAGTCACAGAATGGGATGCCCCAAAAACCAGCAGGAAGTACACCTGGCAGGGACAAGTAGTGCTATGCACAGCAAAAGTGTCTTTATGAGGCCTAATTTCAATTAGAATAAGTGCAAATGGTTATATGGTCTTAAACAGAGGCTGCTGTAGTCACAGAATGGGATGCCCCAAAAAACAGCAGTAAGTACACCTGGCAGGGACAAATAGTGCTATGCACAGCAAAAGTGTCTTTATCAGGCCTAATTTCAATTAGAATAAGTGCAAATGGCTATATGGTCTTAAATAGAGGCTGGTGTAGTCACAGAATGGGATGCGCCAACAGGAGTGCACCTGGCAGGCAGCAGTAAGGATATGCACAGCAAAAGTGTCTTTATCAGGCCTAATTTCAATTAGAATAAGTGCAAATGGTTATATGGTCTTAAACAGAGGCTGGTGTAGTCACAGAATGGGATGCCCCAAAACCCAGCAGTAAGTACACCTGGCAGGGACAAGTAGTGCTATGCACAGCAAAAGTGTCTTTATCAGGCCTAATTTCAATTAGAATAAGTGCAAATGGTTATATGGTCTTAAATAGAGGCTGGTGTAGTCACAGAATGGGATGCCCCAATAGGAGTGCACCTGGCAGGCAGCAGTAAGAATATGCACAGCAAAAGTGTCTTTATCAGGCCTAATTTCAATTAGAATAAGTGCAAATGGTTATATGGTCTTAAACAGAGGCTGGTGTAGTCACAGAATGGGATGCCCCAAAAACCAGCAGTAAGTACACCTGGCAGGGACAAGTAGTGCTATGCACAGCAAAAGTGTCTTTATCAGGCCTAATTTCAATTAGAATAAGTGCAAATGGTTATATGGTCTTAAATAGAGGCTGGTGTAGTCACAGAATGGGTTGCCCCAACAGGAGTGCACCTGGCAGGCAGCAGTAAGAATATGCACAGCAAAAGTGTCTTTATCAGGCCTAATTTCAATTAGAATAAGTGCAAATGGTTATATGGTCTTAAACAGAGGCTAGTGTAGTCACAGAATGGGATGCCCCAAAAACCAGCAGTAAGTACACCTGGCAGGGACAAGTAGTGCTATGCACAGCAAAAGTGTCTTTATCAGGCCTAGATTCAATTAGAATAAGTGCAAATGGTTATATGGTCTTAAACAGAGGCTGCTGTAGTCACAGAATGGGATGCCCCAAAAACCAGCAGTAAGTACACCTGGCAGGGACAAGTAGTGCTATGCACAGCAAAAGTGTCTTTATCAGGCCTAATTTCAATTAGAATAAGTGCAAATGGTTATATGGTCTTAAACAGAGGCTGGTGTAGTCACAGAATGGGATGCCCCAAAAACCAGCAGTAAGTACACCTGGCAGGGACAAGTAGTGCTATGCACAGCAAAAGTGTCTTTATCAGGCCTAATTTCAATTAGAATAAGTGCAAATGGTTATATGGTCTTAAACAGAGGCTGCTGTAGTCACAGAATGGGATGCCCCAAAAACCAGCAGTAAGTACACCTGGCAGGGACAAGTAGTGCTATGCACAGCAAAAGTGTCTTTATCAGGCCTAATTTCAATTAGAATAAGTGCAAATGGTTATATGGTCTTAAATAGAGGCTGGTGTAGTCACAGAATGGGATGCCCCAACAGGAGTGCACCTGGCAGGCAGCAGTAAGAATATGCACAGCAAAAGTGTCTTTATCAGGCCTAATTTCAATTAGAATAAGTGCAAATGGTTATATGGTCTTAAATAGAGGCTGCTGTAGTCACAGAATGGGATGCCCCAAAAACCAGCAGTAAGTACACCTGGCAGGGACAAGTAGTGCTATGCACAGCAAAAGTGTCTTTATCAGGCCTAATTTCAATTAGAATAAGTGCAAATGGTTATATGGTCTTAAATAGAGGCTGCTGTAGTCACAGAATGGGATGCCCCAAAAACCAGCAGTAAGTACACCTGGCAGGGACAAGTAGTGCTATGCACAGCAAAAGTGTCTTTATCAGGCCTAATTTCAATTAGAATAAGTGCAAATGGTTATATGGTCTTAAACAGAGGCTGCTGTAGTCACAGAATGGGATGCCCCAAAAACCAGCAGTAAGTACACCTGGCAGGGACAAGTAGTGCTATGCACAGCAAAAGTGTCTTTATCAGGCCTAATTTCAATTAGAATAAGTGCAAATGGTTATATGGTCTTAAACAGAGGCTGGTGTAGTCACAGAATGGGATGCCCCAAAAACCAGCAGTAAGTACACCTGGCAGGGACAAGTAGTGCTATGCACAGCAAAAGTGTCTTTATCAGGCCTAATTTCAATTAGAATAAGTGCAAATGGTTATATGGTCTTAAACAGAGGCTGCTGTAGTCACAGAATGGGATGCCCCAAAAACCAGCAGTAAGTACACCTGGCAGGGACAAGTAGTGCTATGCACAGCAAAAGTGTCTTTATCAGGCCTAATTTCAATTAGAATAAGTGCAAATGGTTATATGGTCTTAAATAGAGGCTGGTGTAGTCACAGAATGGGATGCCCCAACAGGAGTGCACCTGGCAGGCAGCAGTAAGAATATGCACAGCAAAAGTGTCTTTATCAGGCCTAATTTCAATTAGAATAAGTGCAAATGGTTATATGGTCTTAAATAGAGGCTGCTGTAGTCACAGAATGGGATGCCCCAAAAACCAGCAGTAAGTACACCTGGCAGGGACAAGTAGTGCTATGCACAGCAAAAGTGTCTTTATCAGGCCTAATTTCAATTAGAATAAGTGCAAATGGTTATATGGTCTTAAATAGAGGCTGCTGTAGTCACAGAATGGGATGCCCCAAAAACCAGCAGTAAGTACACCTGGCAGGGACAAGTAGTGCTATGCACAGCAAAAGTGTCTTTATCAGGCCTAATTTCAATTAGAATAAGTGCAAATGGTTATATGGTCTTAAACAGAGGCTGGTGTAGTCACAGAATGGGATGCCCCAAAAACCAGCAGTAAGTACACCTGGCAGGGACAGGTAGTGCTATGCACAGCAAACGTGTCTTTATCAGGCCTAATTTCAATTAGAATAAGTGCAAATGGTTATATGGTCTTAAATAGAGGCTGGTGTAGTCACATAATGGGATGCCCCAACAGGAGTGCACCTGGCAGGCAGCAGTAAGAATATGCACAGCAAAAGTGTCTTTATCAGGCCTAATTTCAATTAGAATAAGTGCAAATGGTTATATGGTCTTAAATAGAGGCTGCTGTAGTCACAGAATGGGATGCCCCAAAAACCAGCAGTAAGTACACCTGGCAGGGACAAGTAGTGCTATGCACAGCAAAAGTGTCTTTATCAGGCCTAGATTCAATTAGAATAAGTGCAAATGGTTATATGGTCTTAAACAGAGGCTGCTGTAGTCACAGAATGGGATGCCCCAAAAACCAGCAGTAAGTACACCTGGCAGGGACAAGTAGTGCTATGCACAGCAAAAGTGTCTTTATCAGGCCTAATTTCAATTAGAATAAGTGCAAATGGTTATATGGTCTTAAACAGAGGCTGGTGTAGTCACAGAATGGGATGCCCCAAAAACCAGCAGTAAGTACACCTGGCAGGGACAAGTAGTGCTATGCACAGCAAAAGTGTCTTTATCAGGCCTAATTTCAATTAGAATAAGTGCAAATGGTTATATGGTCTTAAATAGAGGCTGCTGTAGTCACAGAATGGGATGCCCCAAAAACCAGCAGTAAGTACACCTGGCAGGGACAAGTAGTGCTATGCACAGCAAAAGTGTCTTTATCAGGCCTAATTTCAATTAGAATAAGTGCAAATGGTTATATGGTCTTAAACAGAGGCTGCTGTAGTCACAGAATGGGATGCCCCAAAAACCAGCAGTAAGTACACCTGGCAGGGACAAGTAGTGCTATGCACAGCAAAAGTGTCTTTATCAGGCCTAATTTCAATTACAATAAGTGCAAATGGTTATATGGTCTTAAACAGAGGCTGCTGTAGTCACAGAATGGGATGCCCCAAAAACCAGCAGTAAGTACACCTGGCAGGGACAAGTAGTGCTATGCACAGCAAAAGTGTCTTTATCAGGCCTAATTTCAATTAGAATAAGTGCAAATGGTTATATGGTCTTAAACAGAGGCTGGTGTAGTCACAGAATGGGATGCCCCAAAAACCAGCAGTAAGTACACCTGGCAGGGACAAGTAGTGCTATGCACAGCAAAAGTGTCTTTATCAGGCTTAATTTCATTTAGAATAAGTGCAAATGGTTATATGGTCTTAAATAGAGGCTGGTGTAGTCACAGAATGGGATGCCCCAACAGGAGTGCACCTGGCAGGCAGCAGTAAGAATATGCACAGCAAAAGTGTCTTTATCAGGCCTAATTTCAATTAGAATAAGTGCAAATGGTTATATGGTCTTAAACAGAGGCTGCTGTAGTCACAGAATGGGATGCCCCAAAAACCAGCAGTAAGTACACCTGGCAGGGACAAGTAGTGCTATGCACAGCAAAAGTGTCTTTATCAGGCCTAATTTCAATTAGAATAAGTGCAAATGGTTATATGGTCTTAAACAGAGGCTGCTGTAGTCACAGAATGGGATAACCCAAAAACCAGCAGCAAGTACACCTGGCAGGGACAAGTAGTGCTATGCACAGCAAAAGTGTCTTTATCAGGCCTAATTTAAATTAGAATAAGTGCAAATGGTTATATGGTCTTAAATAGAGGCTGGTGTAGTCACAGAATGGGATGCCCCAACAGGAGTGCACCTGGCAAGCAGCAGTAAGAATATGCACAGCAAAAGTGTCTTTATCAGGCCTAATTTCAATTAGAATAAGTGCAAATGGTTATATGGTCTTAAACAGAGGCTGCTGTAGTCACAGAATGGGATGCCCAAAAAACCAACAGTAAGTACACCTGGCAGGGACAAGTAGTGCTATGCACAGCAAAAGTGTCTTTATCAGGCCTAGATTCAATTAGAATAAGTGCAAATGGTTATATGGTCTTAAACAGAGGCTGCTGTAGTCACAGAATGGGATGCCCCAAAAACCAGCAGTAAGTACACCTGGCAGGGACAAGTAGTGCTATGCACAGCAAAAGTGTCTTTATCAGGCCTAATTTCAATTAGAATAAGTGCAAATGGTTATATGGTCTTAAACAGAGGCTGGTGTAGTCACAGAATGGGATGCCCCAAAAACCAGCAGTAAGTACACCTGGCAGGGACAAGTAGTGCTATGCACAGCAAAAGTGTCTTTATCAGGCCTAATTTCAATTAGAATAAGTGTAAATGGTTATATGGTCTTAAACAGAGGCTGGTGTAGTCACAGAATGGGATGCCCCAAAAACCAGCAGTAAGTACACCTGGCAGGGACAAGTAGTGCTATGCACAGCAAAAGTGTCTTTATCAGGCCTAATTTCAATTAGAATAAGTGCAAATGGTTATATGGTCTTAAACAGAGGCTGGTGTAGTCACAGAATGGGATGCCCCAAAAACCAGCAGTAAGTACACCTGGCAGGGACAAGTAGTGCTATGCACAGCAAAAGTGTCTTTATCAGGCCTAATTTCAATTAGAATAAGTGCAAATGGTTATATGGTCTTAAATAGAGGCTGGTGTAGTCACAGAATGGGATGCCCCAACAGGAGTGCACCTGGCAGGCAGCAGTAAGAATATGCACAGCAAAAGTGTCTTTATCAGGCCTGATTTCAATTAGAATAAGTGCAAATGGTTATATGGTCTTAAATAGAGGCTGCTGTAGTCACAGAATGGGATGCCCCAAAAACCAGCAGTAAGTACACCTGGCAGGGACAAGTTGTGCTATGCACAGCAAAAGTGTCTTTATCAGGCCTAATTTCAATTAGAATAAGTGCAAATGGTTATATGGTCTTAAACAGAGGCTGCTGTAGTCACAGAATGGGATGCCCCAACAGGAGTGCACCTGGCAGGCAGCAGTAAGAATATGCACAGCAAAAGTGTCTTTATCAGGCCTAATTTCAATTAGAATAAGTGCAAATGGTTATATGGTCTTAAACAGAGGCTGCTGTAGTCACAGAATGGGATGCCCTAAAAACCAGCAGTAAGTACACCTGGCAGGGACAAGTAGTGCTATGCACAGCAAAAGTGTCTTTATCAGGCCTAATTTCAATTAGAATAAGTGCAAATGGTTATATGGTCTTAAACAGAGGCTGGTGTAGTCACAGAATGGGATGCCCCAAAAACCAGCAGTAAGTACACCTGGCAGGGACAAGTAGTGCTATGCACAGCAAAAGTGTCTTTATCAGGCCTAATTTCAATTAGAATAAGTGCAAATGGTTATATGGTCTTAAACAGAGGCTGGTGTAGTCACAGAATGGGATGCCCCAAAAACCAGCAGTAAGTACACCTGGCAGGGACAAGTAGTGCTATGCACAGCAAAAGTGTCTTTATCAGGCCTAATTTCAATTAGAATAAGTGCAAATGGTTATATGGTCTTAAACAGAGGCTGCTGTAGTCACAGAATGGGATGCCCCAAAAACCAGCAGTAAGTACACCTGGCAGGGACAAGTAGTGCTATGCACAGCAAAAGTGTCTTTATCAGGCCTAATTTCAATTAGAATAAGTGCAAATGGTTATATGGTCTTAAACAGAGGCTGCTGTAGTCACAGAATGGGATGCCCTAAAAACCAGCAGTAAGTACACCTGGCAGGGACAAGTAGTGCTATGCACAGCAAAAGTGTCTTTATCAGGCCTAGATTCAATTAGAATAAGTGCAAATGGTTATATGGTCTTAAACAGAGGCTGGTGTAGTCATAGAATGGGATGCCCCAAAAACCAGCAGTAAGTACACCTGGCAGGGACAAGTAGTGCTATGCACAGCAAAAGTGTCTTTATCAGGCCTAATTTCAATTAGAATAAGTGCAAATGGTTATATGGTCTTAAACAGAGGCTGGTGTAGTCACAGAATGGGATGCCCCAAAAACCAGCAGTAAGTACACCTGGCAGGGACAAGTAGTGCTATGCACAGCAAAAGTGTCTTTATCAGGCCTAATTTCAATTAGAATAAGTGCAAATGGTTATATGGTCTTAAACAGAGGCTGCTGTAGTCACAGAATGGGATGCCCCAAAAACCAGCAGTAAGTACACCTGGCAGGGACAAGTAGTGCTATGCACAGCAAAAGTGTCTTTATCAGGCCTAATTTCAATTAGAATAAGTGCAAATGGTTATATGGTCTTAAACAGAGGCTGGTGTAGTCACAGAATGGGATGCCCCAACAGGAGTGCACCTGGCAGGCAGCAGTAAGAATATGCACAGCAAAAGTGTCTTTATCAGGCCTAATTTCAATTAGAATAAGTGCAAATGGTTATATGGTCTTAAATAGAGGCTGCTGTAGTCACAGAATGGGATGCCCCAAAAACCAGCAGTAAGTACACCTGGCAGGGACAAGTAGTGCTATGCACAGCAAAAGTGTCTTTATCAGGCCTAATTTCAATTAGAATAAGTGCAAATGGTTATATGGTCTTAAATAGAGGCTGCTGTAGTCACAGAATGGGATGCCCCAAAAACCAGCAGTAAGTACACCTGGCAGGGACAAGTAGTGCTATGCACAGCAAAAGTGTCTTTATCAGGCCTAATTTCAATTAGAATAAGTGCAAATGGTTATATGGTCTTAAACAGAGGCTGGTGTAGTCACAGAATGGGATGCCCCAACAGGAGTGCACCTGGCAGGCAGCAGTAAGAATATGCACAGCAAAAGTGTCTTTATCAGGCCTAATTTCAATTAGAATAAGTGCAAATGGTTATATGGTCTTAAATAGAGGCTGCTGTAGTCACAGAATGGGATGCCCCAAAAACCAGCAGTAAGTACACCTGGCAGGGACAAGTAGTGCTATGCACAGCAAAAGTGTCTTTATCAGGCCTAATTTCAATTAGAATAAGTGCAAATGGTTATATGGTCTTAAATAGAGGCTGCTGTAGTCACAGAATGGGATGCCCCAAAAACCAGCAGTAAGTACACCTGGCAGGGACAAGTAGTGCTATGCACAGCAAAAGTGTCTTTATCAGGCCTAATTTCAATTAGAATAAGTGCAAATGGTTATATGGTCTTAAACAGAGGCTGGTGTAGTCACAGAATGGGATGCCCCAAAAACCAGCAGTAAGTACACCTGGCAGGGACAGGTAGTGCTATGCACAGCAAACGTGTCTTTATCAGGCCTAATTTCAATTAGAATAAGTGCAAATGGTTATATGGTCTTAAATAGAGGCTGGTGTAGTCACATAATGGGATGCCCCAACAGGAGTGCACCTGGCAGGCAGCAGTAAGAATATGCACAGCAAAAGTGTCTTTATCAGGCCTAATTTCAATTAGAATAAGTGCAAATGGTTATATGGTCTTAAACAGAGTCTGCTGTAGTCACAGAATGGGATGCCCCAAAAACCAGCAGTAAGTACACCTGGCAGGGACAAGTAGTGCTATGCACAGCAAAAGTGTCTTTATCAGGCCTAATTTCAATTAGAATAAGTGCAAATGGTTATATGGTCTTAAATAGAGGCTGCTGTAGTCACAGAATGGGATGCCCCAACAGGAGTGCACCTGGGAGGCAGCAGTAAGAATATGCACAGCAAAAGTGTCTTTATCACGCCTAATTTCAATTAGAAAAAGTGCAAATGGTTATATGGTCTTAAACAGAGGCTGGTGTAGTCACAGAATGGGATGCCCCAAAAACCAGCAGTAAGTACACCTGGCAGGGACAAGTAGTGCTATGCACAGCAAAAGTGTCTTTATCAGGCCTAGATTCAATTATAATAAGTGCAAATGGTTATATGGTCTTAAACAGAGGCTGCTGTAGTCACAGAATGGGATGCCCCAAAAACCAGCAGTAAGTACACCTGGCAGGGACAAGTAGTGCTATGCACAGCAAAAGTGTCTTTATCAGGCCTAATTTCAATTAGAATAAGTGCAAATGGTTATATGGTCTTAAACAGAGGCTGGTGTAGTCACAGAATGGGATGCCCCAAAAACCAGGAGTAAGTACACCTGGCAGGGACAAGTAGTGCTATGCACAGCAAAAGTGTCTTTATCAGGCCTAATTTCAATTAGAATAAGTGCAAATGGTTATATGGTCTTAAATAAAGGCTGGTGTAGTCACAGAATGGGATGCCCCAACAGGAGTGCATCTGGCAGGCAGCAGTAAGAATATGCACAGCAAAAGTGTCTTTATCAGGCCTAATTTCAATTAGAATAAGTGCAAATGGTTATATGGTCTTAAACAGAGGCTTCTGTAGTCACAGAATGGGATGCCCCAAAAACCAGCAGTAAGTACACCTGGCAGGGACAAGTAGTGCTATGCACAGCAAAAGTGTCTTTATCAGGCCTAATTTCAATTAGAATAAGTGCAAATGGTTATATGGTCTTAAATAGAGGCTGGTGTAGTCACAGAATGGGATGCCCCAACAGGAGTGCACCTGGCAAGCAGCAGTAAGAATATGCACAGCAAAAGTGTCTTTATCAGGCCTAATTTCAATTAGAATAAGTGCAAATGGTTATATGGTCTTAAACAGAGGCTGCTGTAGTCACAGAATGGGATGCCCCAAAAACCAACAGTAAGTACACCTGGCAGGGACAAGTAGTGCTATGCACAGCAAAAGTGTCTTTATCAGGCCTAGATTCAATTAGAATAAGTGCAAATGGTTATATGGTCTTAAACAGAGGCTGCTGTAGTCACAGAATGGGATGCCCCAAAAACCAGCAGTAAGTACACCTGGCAGGGACAAGTAGTGCTATGCACAGCAAAAGTGTCTTTATCAGGCCTAATTTCAATTAGAATAAGTGCAAATGGTTATATGGTCTTAAACAGAGGCTGGTGTAGTCACAGAATGGGATGCCCCAAAAACCAGCAGTAAGTACACCTGGCAGGGACAAGTAGTGCTATGCACAGCAAAAGTGTCTTTATCAGGCCTAATTTCAATTAGAATAAGTGCAAATGGTTATATGGTCTTAAACAGAGGCTGGTGTAGTAACAGAATGGGATGCCCCAAAAACCAGCAGGAAGTACACCTGGCAGGGACAAGTAGTGCTATGCACAGCAAAAGTGTCTTTATCAGGCCTAATTTCAATTAGAATAAGTGCAAATGGTTATATGGTCTTAAATAGAGGCTGGTGTAGTCACAGAATGGGATGCCCCAACAGGAGTGCACCTGGCAGGCAGCAGTAAGAATATGCACAGCAAAAGTGTCTTTATCAGGCCTAATTTCAATTAGAATAAGTGCAAATGGTTATATGGTCTTAAACAGAGGCTGGTGTAGTCACAGAATGGGATGCCCCAAAAACCAGCAGTAAGTACACCTGGCAGGGACAAGTAGTGCTATGCACAGCAAAAGTGTCTTTATCAGGCCTAATTTCAATTAGAATAAGTGCAAATGGTTATATGGTCTTAAACAGAGGCTGGTGTAGTCACAGAATGGGATGCCCCAAAAACCAGCAGTAAGTACACCTGGCAGGGACAAGTAGTGCTATGCACAGCAAAAGTGTCTTTATCAGGCCTAATTTCAATTAGAATAAGTGCAAATGGTTATATGGTCTTAAACAGAGGCTGCTGTAGTCACAGAATGGGATGCCCCAAAAAACAGCAGTAAGTACACCTGGCAGGGACAAATAGTGCTATGCACAGCAAAAGTGTCTTTATCAGGCCTAGATTCAATTAGAATAAGTGCAAATGGTTATATGGTCTTAAACAGAGGCTGGTGTAGTCACAGAATGGGATGCCCCAACAGGAGTGCACCTGGCAGGCAGCAGTAAGGATATGCACAGCAAAAGTGTCTTTATCAGGCCTAATTTCAATTAGAATAAGTGCAAATGGTTATATGGTCTTAAACAGAGGCTGCTGTAGTCACAGAATGGGATGCCCCAAAAACCAGCAGTAAGTACACCTTGCAGGGACAAGTAGTGCTATGCACAGCAAAAGTGTCTTTATCAGGCCTAGATTCAATTAGAATACGTGCAAATGGCTATATGGTCTTAAATAGAGGCTGGTGTAGTCACAGAATGGGATGCCCCAACAGGAGTGCACCTGGCAGGCAGCAGTAAGGATATGCACAGCAAAAGTGTCTTTATCAGGCCTAATTTCAATTAGAATAAGTGCAAATGGTTATATGGTCTTAAACAGAGGCTGCTGTAGTCACAGAATGGGATGCCCCAAAAACCAGCAGTAAGTACACCTGGCAGGGACAAGTAGTGCTATGCACAGCAAAAGTGTCTTTATCAGGCCTAGATTCAATTAGAATAAGTGCAAATGGTTATATGGTCTTAAACAGAGGCTGGTGTAGTCACAGAATGGGATGCCCCAAAAACCAGCAGTAAGTACACCTGGCAGGGACAAGTAGTGCTATGCACAGCAAAAGTGTCTTTATCAGGCCTAATTTCAATTAGAATAAGTGCAAATGGTTATATGGTCTTAAACAGAGGCTGGTGTAGTAACAGAAAGGGATGCCCCAAAAACCAGCAGGAAGTACACCTGGCAGGGACAAGTAGTGCTATGCACAGCAAAAGTGTCTTTATCAGGCCTAATTTCAATTAGAATAAGTGCAAATGGTTATATGGTCTTAAATAGAGGCTGGTGTAGTCACAGAATGGGATGCCCCAACAGGAGTGCACCTGGCAGGCAGCAGTAAGAATATGCACAGCAAAAGTGTCTTTATCAGGCCTAATTTCAATTAGAATAAGTGCAAATGGTTATATGGTCTTAAACAGAGGCTGGTGTAGTCACAGAATGGGATGCCCCAAAAACCAGCAGTAAGTACACCTGGCAGGGGCAAGTAGTGCTATGCACAGCAAAAGTGTCTTTATCAGGCCTAATTTCAATTAGAATAAGTGCAAATGGTTATATGGTCTTAAACAGAGGCTGGTGTAGTCACAGAATGGGATGCCCCAAAAACCAGCAGTAAGTACACCTGGCAGGGACAAGTAGTGCTATGCACAGCAAAAGTGTCTTTATCAGGCCTAATTTCAATTAGAATAAGTGCAAATGGTTATATGGTCTTAAACAGAGGCTGCTGTAGTCACAGAATGGGATGCCCCAAAAAACAGCAGTAAGTACACCTGGCAGGGACAAATAGTGCTATGCACAGCAAAAGTGTCTTTATCAGGCCTAGATTCAATTAGAATAAGTGCAAATGGTTATATGGTCTTAAACAGAGGCTGGTGTAGTCACAGAATGGGATGCCCCAACAGGAGTGCACCTGGCAGGCAGCAGTAAGGATATGCACAGCAAAAGTGTCTTTATCAGGCCTAATTTCAATTAGAATAAGTGCAAATGGTTATATGGTCTTAAACAGAGGCTGCTGTAGTCACAGAATGGGATGCCCCAAAAACCAGCAGTAAGTACACCTGGCAGGGACAAGTAGTGCTATGCACAGCAAAAGTGTCTTTATCAGGCCTAGATTCAATTAGAATAAGTGCAAATGGCTATATGGTCTTAAATAGAGGCTGGTGTAGTCACAGAATGGGATGCCCCAACAGGAGTGCACCTGGCAGGCAGCAGTAAGGATATGCACAGCAAAAGTGTCTTTATCAGGCCTAATTTCAATTAGAATAAGTGCAAATGGTTATATGGTCTTAAACAGAGGCTGCTGTAGTCACAGAATGGGATGCCCCAAAAAACAGCAGTAAGTACACCTGGCAGGGACAAGTAGTGCTATGCACAGCAAAAGTGTCTTTATCAGGCCTAGATTCAATTAGAATAAGTGCAAATGGTTATATGGTCTTAAATAGAGGCTGCTGTAGTCACAGAATGGGATGCCCCAACAGGAGTGCACCTGGGAGGCAGCAGTAAGAATAAGCACAGCAAAAGTGTCTTTATCACGCCTAATTTCAATTAGAATAAGTGCAAATGGTTATATGGTCTTAAACAGAGGCTGGTGTAGTCACAGAATGGGATGCCCCAAAAACCTGCAGTAAGTACACCTGGCAGGGACAAGTAGTGCTATGCACAGCAAAAGTGTCTTTATTAGGCCTAGATTCAATTTTAATAAGTGCAAATGGTTATATGGTCTTAAACAGAGGCTGCTGTAGTCTCAGAATGGGATGCCCCAAAAACCAGCAGTAAGTACACCTGGCAGGGACAAGTAGTGCTATGCACAGCAAAAGTGTCTTTATCAGGCCTAATTTCAATTAGAATAAGTGCAAATGGTTATATGGTCTTAAACTGAGGCTGGTGTAGTCACAGAATGGGATGCCCCAAAAACCAGCAGTAAGTACACCTGGCAGGGTCAAGTAGTGCTATGCACAGCAAAAGTGTCTTTATCAGGCCTAATTTCAATTAGAATAAGTGCAAATGGTTATATGGTCTTAAATAAAGGCTGGTGTAGTCACAGAATGGGATGCACCAACAGGAGTGCACCTGGCAGGCAGCAGTAAGAATATGCACAGCAAAAGTGTCTTTATCAGGCCTAATTTCAATTAGAATAAGTGCAAATGGTTATATGGTCTTAAACAGAGGCTTCTGTAGTCACAGAATGGGATGCCCCAAAAACCAGCAGTAAGTACACCTGGCAGGGACAAGTAGTGCTATGCACAGCAAAAGTGTCTTTATCAGGCCTAGATTCAATTAGAATAAGTGCAAATGGTTATATGGTCTTAAACAGAGGCTGGTGTAGTCACAGAATGGGATGCCCCAAAAACCAGCAGTAAGTACACCTGGCAGGGACAAGTAGTGCTATGCACAGCAAAAGTGTCTTTATCAGGCCTAATTTCAATTAGAATAAGTGCAAATGGTTATATGGTCTTAAACAGAGGCTGGTGTAGTAACAGAAAGGGATGCCCCAAAAACCAGCAGGAAGTATACCTGGCAGGGACAAGTAGTGCTATGCACAGCAAAAGTGTCTTTATCAGGCCTAATTTCAATTAGAATAAGTGCAAATGGTTATATGGTCTTAAATAGAGGCTGGTGTAGTCACAGAATGGGATGCCCCAACAGGAGTGCACCTGGCAGGCAGCAGTAAGGATATGCACAGCAAAAGTGTCTTTATCAGGCCTAATTTCAATTAGAATAAGTGCAAATGGTTATATGGTCTTAAACAGAGGCTGCTGTAGTCACAGAATGGGATGCCCCAAAAACCAGCAGTAAGTACACCTTGCAGGGACAAGTAGTGCTATGCACAGCAAAAGTGTCTTTATCAGGCCTAGATTCAATTAGAATAAGTGCAAATGGCTATATGGTCTTAAATAGAGGCTGGTGTAGTCACAGAATGGGATGCCCCAACAGGAGTGCACCTGGCAGGCAGCAGTAAGGATATGCACAGCAAAAGTGTCTTTATCAGGCCTAATTTCAATTAGAATAAGTGCAAATGGTTATATGGTCTTAAACAGAGGCTGCTGTAGTCACAGAATGGGATGCCCCAAAAACCAGCAGTAAGTACACCTGGCAGGGACAAGTAGTGCTATGCACAGCAAAAGTGTCTTTATCAGGCCTAGATTCAATTAGAATAAGTGCAAATGGTTATATGGTCTTAAACAGAGGCTGGTGTAGTCACAGAATGGGATGCCCCAAAAACCAGCAGTAAGTACACCTGGCAGGGACAAGTAGTGCTATGCACAGCAAAAGTGTCTTTATCAGGCCTAATTTCAATTAGAATAAGTGCAAATGGTTATATGGTCTTAAACAGAGGCTGGTGTAGTAACAGAAAGGGATGCCCCAAAAACCAGCAGGAAGTACACCTGGCAGGGACAAGTAGTGCTATGCACAGCAAAAGTGTCTTTATCAGGCCTAATTTCAATTAGAATAAGTGCAAATGGTTATATGGTCTTAAATAGAGGCTGGTGTAGTCACAGAATGGGATGCCCCAACAGGAGTGCACCTGGCAGGCAGCAGTAAGAATATGCACAGCAAAAGTGTCTTTATCAGGCCTAATTTCAATTAGAATAAGTGCAAATGGTTATATGGTCTTAAACAGAGGCTGGTGTAGTCACAGAATGGGATGCCCCAAAAACCAGCAGTAAGTACACCTGGCAGGGGCAAGTAGTGCTATGCACAGCAAAAGTGTCTTTATCAGGCCTAATTTCAATTAGAATAAGTGCAAATGGTTATATGGTCTTAAACAGAGGCTGGTGTAGTCACAGAATGGGATGCCCCAAAAACCAGCAGTAAGTACACCTGGCAGGGACAAGTAGTGCTATGCACAGCAAAAGTGTCTTTATCAGGCCTAATTTCAATTAGAATAAGTGCAAATGGTTATATGGTCTTAAACAGAGGCTGCTGTAGTCACAGAATGGGATGCCCCAAAAAACAGCAGTAAGTACACCTGGCAGGGACAAATAGTGCTATGCACAGCAAAAGTGTCTTTATCAGGCCTAGATTCAATTAGAATAAGTGCAAATGGTTATATGGTCTTAAACAGAGGCTGGTGTAGTCACAGAATGGGATGCTCCAACAGGAGTGCACCTGGCAGGCAGCAGTAAGGATATGCACAGCAAAAGTGTCTTTATCAGGCCTAATTTCAATTAGAATAAGTGCAAATGGTTATATGGTCTTAAACAGAGGCTGCTGTAGTCACAGAATGGGATGCCCCAAAAACCAGCAGTAAGTACACCTGGCAGGGACAAGTAGTGCTATGCACAGCAAAAGTGTCTTTATCAGGCCTAGATTCAATTAGAATAAGTGCAAATGGCTATATGGTCTTAAATAGAGGCTGGTGTAGTCACAGAATGGGATGCCCCAACAGGAGTGCACCTGGCAGGCAGCAGTAAGGATATGCACAGCAAAAGTGTCTTTATCAGGCCTAATTTCAATTAGAATAAGTGCAAATGGTTATATGGTCTTAAACAGAGGCTGCTGTAGTCACAGAATGGGATGCCCCAAAAACCAGCAGTAAGTACACCTGGCAGGGACAAGTAGTGCTATGCACAGCAAAAGTGTCTTTATCAGGCCTAGATTCAATTAGAATAAGTGCAAATGGTTATATGGTCTTAAATAGAGGCTGCTGTAGTCACAGAATGGGATGCCCCAACAGGAGTGCACCTGGCAGGCAGCAGTAAGAATATGCACAGCAAAAGTGTCTTTATCAGGCCTAATTTCAATTAGAATAAGTGCAAATGGTTATATGGTCTTAAACAGAGGCTGGTGTAGTCACAGAATGGGATGCCCCAAAAACCAGCAGTAAGTACACCTGGCAGGGGCAAGTAGTGCTATGCACAGCAAAAGTGTCTTTATCAGGCCTAATTTCAATTAGAATAAGTGCAAATGGTTATATGGTCTTAAACAGAGGCTGGTGTAGTCACAGAATGGGATGCCCCAAAAACCAGCAGTAAGTACACCTGGCAGGGACAAGTAGTGCTATGCACAGCAAAAGTGTCTTTATCAGGCCTAATTTCAATTAGAATAAGTGCAAATGGTTATATGGTCTTAAATAGAGGCTGGTGTAGTCACAGAATGGGATGCCCCAACAGGAGTGCACCTGGCAGGCAGCAGTAAGAATATGCACAGCAAAAGTGTCTTTATCAGGCCTAATTTCAATTAGAATAAGTGCAAATGGTTATATGGTCTTAAATAGAGGCTGCTGTAGTCACAGAATGGGATGCCCCAAAAACCAGCAGTAAGTACACCTGGCAGGGACAAGTAGTGCTATGCACAGCAAAAGTGTCTTTATCAGGCCTAATTTCAATTAGAATAAGTGCAAATGGTTATATGGTCTTAAATAGAGGCTGCTGTAGTCACAGAATGGGATGCCCCAAAAACCAGCAGTAAGTACACCTGGCAGGGACAAGTAGTGCTATGCACAGCAAAAGTGTCTTTATCAGGCCTAATTTCAATTAGAATAAGTGCAAATGGTTATATGGTCTTAAACAGAGGCTGGTGTAGTCACAGAATGGGATGCCCCAAAAACCAGCAGTAAGTACACCTGGCAGGGACAGGTAGTGCTATGCACAGCAAACGTGTCTTTATCAGGCCTAATTTCAATTAGAATAAGTGCAAATGGTTATATGGTCTTAAATAGAGGCTGGTGTAGTCACATAATGGGATGCCCCAACAGGAGTGCACCTGGCAGGCAGCAGTAAGAATATGCACAGCAAAAGTGTCTTTATCAGGCCTAATTTCAATTAGAATAAGTGCAAATGGTTATATGGTCTTAAACAGAGTCTGCTGTAGTCACAGAATGGGATGCCCCAAAAACCAGCAGTAAGTACACCTGGCAGGGACAAGTAGTGCTATGCACAGCAAAAGTGTCTTTATCAGGCCTAATTTCAATTAGAATAAGTGCAAATGGTTATATGGTCTTAAATAGAGGCTGCTGTAGTCACAGAATGGGATGCCCCAACAGGAGTGCACCTGGGAGGCAGCAGTAAGAATATGCACAGCAAAAGTGTCTTTATCACGCCTAATTTCAATTAGAATAAGTGCAAATGGTTATATGGTCTTAAACAGAGGCTGGTGTAGTCACAGAATGGGATGCCCCAAAAACCTGCAGTAAGTACACCTGGCAGGGACAAGTAGTGCTATGCACAGCAAAAGTGTCTTTATTAGGCCTAGATTCAATTATAATAAGTGCAAATGGTTATATGGTCTTAAACAGAGGCTGCTGTAGTCACAGAATGGGATGCCCCAAAAACCAGCAGTAAGTACACCTGGCAGGGACAAGTAGTGCTATGCACAGCAAAAGTGTCTTTATCAGGCCTAATTTCAATTAGAATAAGTGCAAATGGTTATATGGTCTTAAACAGAGGCTGGTGTAGTCACAGAATGGGATGCCCCAAAAACCAGCAGTAAGTACACCTGGCAGGGTCAAGTAGTGCTATGCACAGCAAAAGTGTCTTTATCAGGCCTAATTTCAATTAGAATAAGTGCAAATGGTTACATGGTCTTAAATAAAGGCTGGTGTAGTCACAGAATGGGATGCACCAACAGGAGTGCACCTGGCAGGCAGCAGTAAGAATATGCACAGCAAAAGTGTCTTTATCAGGCCTAATTTCAATTAGAATAAGTGCAAATGGTTATATGGTCTTAAACAGAGGCTTCTGTAGTCACAGAATGGGATGCCCCAAAAACCAGCAGTAAGTACACCTGGCAGGGACAAGTAGTGCTATGCACAGCAAAAGTGTCTTTATCAGGCCTAGATTCAATTAGAATAAGTGCAAATGGTTATATGGTCTTAAACAGAGGCTGGTGTAGTCACAGAATGGGATGCCCCAAAAACCAGCAGTAAGTACACCTGGCAGGGACAAGTAGTGCTATGCACAGCAAAAGTGTCTTTATCAGGCCTAATTTCAATTAGAATAAGTGCAAATGGTTATATGGTCTTAAACAGAGGCTGGTGTAGTAACAGAAAGGGATGCCCCAAAAACCAGCAGGAAGTATACCTGGCAGGGACAAGTAGTGCTATGCACAGCAAAAGTGTCTTTATCAGGCCTAATTTCAATTAGAATAAGTGCAAATGGTTATATGGTCTTAAATAGAGGCTGGTGTAGTCACAGAATGGGATGCCCCAACAGGAGTGCACCTGGCAGGCAGCAGTAAGAATATGCACAGCAAAAGTGTCTTTATCAGGCCTAATTTCAATTAGAATAAGTGCAAATGGTTATATGGTCTTAAACAGAGGCTGGTGTAGTCACAGAATGGGATGCCCCAAAAACCAGCAGTAAGTACACCTGGCAGGGGCAAGTAGTGCTATGCACAGCAAAAGTGTCTTTATCAGGCCTAATTTCAATTAGAATAAGTGCAAATGGTTATATGGTCTTAAACAGAGGCTGGTGTAGTCACAGAATGGGATGCCCCAAAAACCAGCAGTAAGTACACCTGGCAGGGACAAGTAGTGCTATGCACAGCAAAAGTGTCTTTATCAGGCCTAATTTCAATTAGAATAAGTGCAAATGGTTATATGGTCTTAAACAGAGGCTGCTGTAGTCACAGAATGGGATGCCCCAAAAAACAGCAGTAAGTACACCTGGCAGGGACAAATAGTGCTATGCACAGCAAAAGTGTATTTATCAGGCCTAGATTCAATTAGAATAAGTGCAAATGGTTATATGGTCTTAAACAGAGGCTGGTGTAGTCACAGAATGGGATGCCCCAACAGGAGTGCACCTGGCAGGCAGCAGTAAGGATATGCACAGCAAAAGTGTCTTTATCAGGCCTAATTTCAATTAGAATAAGTGCAAATGGTTATATGGTCTTAAACAGAGGCTGCTGTAGTCACAGAATGGGATGCCCCAAAAACCAGCAGTAAGTACACCTGGCAGGGACAAGTAGTGCTATGCACAGCAAAAGTGTCTTTATCAGGCCTAGATTCAATTAGAATAAGTGCAAATGGCTATATGGTCTTAAATAGAGGCTGGTGTAGTCACAGAATGGGATGCCCCAACAGGAGTGCACCTGGCAGGCAGCAGTAAGGATATGCACAGCAAAAGTGTCTTTATCAGGCCTAATTTCAATTAGAATAAGTGCAAATGGTTATATGGTCTTAAACAGAGGCTGCTGTAGTCACAGAATGGGATGCCCCAAAAACCAGCAGTAAGTACACCTGGCAGGGACAAGTAGTGCTATGCACAGCAAAAGTGTCTTTATCAGGCCTAGATTCAATTAGAATAAGTGCAAATGGTTATATGGTCTTAAACAGAGGCTGGTGTAGTCACAGAATGGGATGCCCCAAAAACCAGCAGTAAGTACACCTGGCAGGGACAAGTAGTGCTATGCACAGCAAAAGTGTCTTTATCAGGCCTAATTTCAATTAGAATAAGTGCAAATGGTTATATGGTCTTAAACAGAGGCTGGTGTAGTAACAGAAAGGGATGCCCCAAAAACCAGCAGGAAGTACACCTGGCAGGGACAAGTAGTGCTATGCACAGCAAAAGTGTCTTTATCAGGCCTAATTTCAATTAGAATAAGTGCAAATGGTTATATGGTCTTAAATAGAGGCTGGTGTAGTCACAGAATGGGATGCCCCAACAGGAGTGCACCTGGCAGGCAGCAGTAAGAATATGCACAGCAAAAGTGTCTTTATCAGGCCTAATTTCAATTAGAATAAGTGCAAATGGTTATATGGTCTTAAACAGAGGCTGGTGTAGTCACAGAATGGGATGCCCCAAAAAACAGCAGTAAGTACACCTGGCAGGGGCAAGTAGTGCTATGCACAGCAAAAGTGTCTTTATCAGGCCTAATTTCAATTAGAATAAGTGCAAATGGTTATATGGTCTTAAACAGAGGCTGGTGTAGTCACAGAATGGGATGCCCCAAAAACCAGCAGTAAGTACACCTGGCAGGGACAAGTAGTGCTATGCACAGCAAAAGTGTCTTTATCAGGCCTAATTTCAATTAGAATAAGTGCAAATGGTTATATGGTCTTAAATAGAGGCTGGTGTAGTCACAGAATGGGATGCCCCAACAGGAGTGCACCTGGCAGGCAGCAGTAAGAATATGCACAGCAAAAGTGTCTTTATCAGGCCTAATTTCAATTAGAATAAGTGCAAATGGTTATATGGTCTTAAATAGAGGCTGCTGTAGTCACAGAATGGGATGCCCCAAAAACCAGCAGTAAGTACACCTGGCAGGGACAAGTAGTGCTATGCACAGCAAAAGTGTCTTTATCAGGCCTAATTTCAATTAGAATAAGTGCAAATGGTTATATGGTCTTAAATAGAGGCTGCTGTAGTCACAGAATGGGATGCCCCAAAAACCAGCAGTAAGTACACCTGGCAGGGACAAGTAGTGCTATGCACAGCAAAAGTGTCTTTATCAGGCCTAATTTCAATTAGAATAAGTGCAAATGGTTATATGGTCTTAAACAGAGGCTGGTGTAGTCACAGAATGGGATGCCCCAAAAACCAGCAGTAAGTACACCTGGCAGGGACAGGTAGTGCTATGAACAGCAAACGTGTCTTTATCAGGCCTAATTTCAATTAGAATAAGTGCAAATGGTTATATGGTCTTAAATAGAGGCTGGTGTAGTCACATAATGGGATGCCCCAACAGGAGGGCACCTGGCAGGCAGCAGTAAGAATATGCACAGCAAAAGTGTCTTTATCAGGCCTAATTTCAATTAGAATAAGTGCAAATGGTTATATGGTCTTAAACAGAGTCTGCTGTAGTCACAGAATGGGATGCCCCAAAAACCAGCAGTAAGTACACCTGGCAGGGACAAGTAGTGCTATGCACAGCAAAAGTGTCTTTATCAGGCCTAATTTCAATTAGAATAAGTGCAAATGGTTATATGGTCTTAAATAGAGGCTGCTGTAGTCACAGAATGGGATGCCCCAACAGGAGTGCACCTGGGAGGCAGCAGTAAGAATATGCACAGCAAAAGTGTCTTTATCACGCCTAATTTCAATTAGAATAAGTGCAAATGGTTATATGGTCTTAAACAGAGGCTGGTGTAGTCACAGAATGGGATGCCCCAAAAACCAGCAGTAAGTACACCTGGCAGGGACAAGTAGTGCTATGCACAGCAAAAGTGTCTTTATCAGGCCTAGATTCAATTATAATAAGTGCAAATGGTTATATGGTCTTAAACAGAGGCTGCTGTAGTCACAGAATGGGATGCCCCAAAAACCAGCAGTAAGTACACCTGGCAGGGACAAGTAGTGCTATGCACAGCAAAAGTGTCTTTATCAGGCCTAATTTCAATTAGAATAAGTGCAAATGGTTATATGGTCTAAAACAGAGGCTGGTGTAGTCACAGAATGGGATGCCCCAAAAACCAGCAGTAAGTACACCTGGCAGGGTCAAGTAGTGCTATGCACAGCAAAAGTGTCTTTATCAGGCCTAATTTCAATTAGAATAAGTGCAAATGGTTATATGGTCTTAAATAAAGGCTGGTGTAGTCACAGAATGGGATGCCCCAACAGGAGTGCACCTGGCAGGCAGCAGTAAGAATATGCACAGCAAAAGTGTCTTTATCAGGCCTAATTTCAATTAGAATAAGTGCAAATGGTTATATGGTCTTAAACAGAGTCTGCTGTAGTCACAGAATGGGATGCCCCAAAAACCAGCAGTAAGTACACCTGGCAGGGACAAGTAGTGCTATGCACAGCAAAAGTGTCTTTATCAGGCCTAATTTCAATTAGAATAAGTGCAAATGGTTATATGGTCTTAAACAGAGGCTGGTGTAGTCACAGAATGGGATGCCCCAAAAACCAGCAGTAAGTACACCTGGCAGGGACAGGTAGTGCTATGAACAGCAAACGTGTCTTTATCAGGCCTAATTTCAATTAGAATAAGTGCAAATGGTTATATGGTCTTAAATAGAGGCTGGTGTAGTCACATAATGGGATGCCCCAACAGGAGGGCACCTGGCAGGCAGCAGTAAGAATATGCACAGCAAAAGTGTCTTTATCAGGCCTAATTTCAATTAGAATAAGTGCAAATGGTTATATGGTCTTAAACAGAGTCTGCTGTAGTCACAGAATGGGATGCCCCAAAAACCAGCAGTAAGTACACCTGGCAGGGACAAGTAGTGCTATGCACAGCAAAAGTGTCTTTATCAGGCCTAATTTCAATTAGAATAAGTGCAAATGGTTATATGGTCTTAAATAGAGGCTGCTGTAGTCACAGAATGGGATGCCCCAACAGGAGTGCACCTGGGAGGCAGCAGTAAGAATATGCACAGCAAAAGTGTCTTTATCACGCCTAATTTCAATTAGAATAAGTGCAAATGGTTATATGGTCTTAAACAGAGGCTGGTGTAGTCACAGAATGGGATGCCCCAAAAACCAGCAGTAAGTACACCTGGCAGGGACAAGTAGTGCTATGCACAGCAAAAGTGTCTTTATCAGGCCTAGATTCAATTAGAATAAGTGCAAATGGTTATATGGTCTTAAACAGAGGCTGCTGTAGTCACAGAATGGGATGCCCCAAAAACCAGCAGTAAGTACACCTGGCAGGGACAAGTAGTGCTATGCACAGCAAAAGTGTCTTTATCAGGCCTAATTTCAATTAGAATAAGTGCAAATGGTTATATGGTCTAAAACAGAGGCTGGTGTAGTCACAGAATGGGATGCCCCAAAAACCAGCAGTAAGTACACCTGGCAGGGTCAAGTAGTGCTATGCACAGCAAAAGTGTCTTTATCAGGCCTAATTTCAATTAGAATAAGTGCAAATGGTTATATGGTCTTAAATAAAGGCTGGTGTAGTCACAGAATGGGATGCCCCAACAGGAGTGCACCTGGCAGGCAGCAGTAAGAATATGCACAGCAAAAGTGTCTTTATCAGGCCTAATTTCAATTAGAATAAGTGTAAATGGTTATATGGTCTTAAACAGAGTCTGCTGTAGTCACAGAATGGGATGCCCCAAAAACCAGCAGTAAGTACACCTGGCAGGGACAAGTAGTGCTATGCACAGCAAAAGTGTCTTTATCAGGCCTAATTTCAATTAGAATAAGTGCAAATGGTTATATGGTCTTAAATAGAGGCTGGTGTAGTCACAGAATGGGATGCCCCAACAGGAGTGCACCTGGCAAGCAGCAGTAAGAATATGCACAGCAAAAGTGTCTTTATCAGGCCTAATTTCAATTAGAATAAGTGCAAATGGTTATATGGTCTTAAACAGAGGCTGCTGTAGTCACAGAATGGGATGCCCCAAAAACCAACAGTAAGTACACCTGGCAGGGACAAGTAGTGCTATGCACAGCAAAAGTGTCTTTATCAGGCCTAGATTCAATTAGAATAAGTGCAAATGGTTATATGGTCTTAAACAGAGGCTGCTGTAGTCACAGAATGGGATGCCCCAAAAACCAGCAGTAAGTACACCTGGCAGGGACAAGTAGTGCTATGCACAGCAAAAGTGTCTTTATCAGGCCTAATTTCAATTAGAATAAGTGCAAATGGTTATATGGTCTTAAACAGAGGCTGGTGTAGTCACAGAATGGGATGCCCCAAAAAACAGCAGTAAGTACACCTGGCAGGGACAAGTAGTGCTATGCACAGCAAAAGTGTCTTTATCAGGCCTAATTTCAATTAGAATAAGTGCAAATGGTTATATGGTCTTAAAAAGAGGCTGGTGTAGTAACAGAATGGGATGCCCCAAAAACCAGCAGGAAGTACACCTGGCAGGGACAAGTAGTGCTATGCACAGCAAAAGTGTCTTTATCAGGCCTAATTTCAATTAGAATAAGTGCAAATGGTTATATGGTCTTAAATAGAGGCTGGTGTAGTCACAGAATGGGATGCCCCAACAGGAGTGCACCTGGCAGGCAGCAGTAAGAATATGCACAGCAAAAGTGTCTTTATCAGGCCTAATTTCAATTAGAATAAGTGCAAATGGTTATATGGTCTTAAACAGAGGCTGGTGTAGTCACAGAATGGGATGCCCCAAAAACCAGCAGTAAGTACACCTGGCAGGGACAAGTAGTGCTATGCACAGCAAAAGTGTCTTTATCAGGCCTAATTTCAATTAGAATAAGTGCAAATGGTTATATGGTCTTAAACAGAGGCTGGTGTAGTCACAGAATGGGATGCCCCAAAAACCAGCAGTAAGTACACCTGGCAGGGACAAGTAGTGCTATGCACAGCAAAAGTGTCTTTATCAGGCCTAATTTCAATTAGAATAAGTGCAAATGGTTATATGGTCTTAAACAGAGGCTGCTGTAGTCACAGAATGGGATGCCCCAAAAAACAGCAGTAAGTACACCTGGCAGGGACAAATAGTGCTATGCACAGCAAAAGTGTCTTTATCAGGCCTAATTTCAATTAGAATAAGTGCAAATGGCTATATGGTCTTAAATAGAGGCTGGTGTAGTCACAGAATGGGATGCCCCAACAGGAGTGCACCTGGCAGGCAGCAGTAAGGATATGCACAGCAAAAGTGTCTTTATCAGGCCTAATTTCAATTAGAATAAGTGCAAATGGTTATATGGTCTTAAACAGAGGCTGCTGTAGTCACAGAATGGGATGCCCCAAAAACCAGCAGTAAGTACACCTGGCAGGGACAAGTAGTGCTATGCACAGCAAAAGTGTCTTTATCAGGCCTAGATTCAATTAGAATAAGTGCAAATGGTTATATGGTCTTAAACAGAGGCTGGTGTAGTCACAGAATGGGATGCCCCAAAAACCAGCAGTAAGTACACCTGGCAGGGACAAGTAGTGCTATGCACAGCAAAAGTGTCTTTATCAGGCCTAATTTCAATTAGAATAAGTGCAAATGGTTATATGGTCTTAAACAGAGGCTGGTGTAGTCACAGAATGGGATGCCCCAAAAACCAGCAGTAAGTACACCTGGCAGGGACAAGTAGTGCTATGCACAGCAAAAGTGTCTTTATCAGGCCTAATTTCAATTAGAATAAGTGCAAATGGTTATATGGTCTTAAACAGAGGCTGCTGTAGTCACAGAATGGGATGCCCCAAAAAACAGCAGTAAGTACACCTGGCAGGGACAAATAGTGCTATGCACAGCAAAAGTGTCTTTATCAGGCCTAATTTCAATTAGAATAAGTGCAAATGGCTATATGGTCTTAAATAGAGGCTGGTGTAGTCACAGAATGGGATGCCCCAACAGGAGTGCACCTGGCAGGCAGCAGTAAGGATATGCACAGCAAAAGTGTCTTTATCAGGCCTAATTTCAATTAGAATAAGTGCAAATGGTTATATGGTCTTAAACAGAGGCTGCTGTAGTCACAGAATGGGATGCCCCAAAAACCAGCAGTAAGTACACCTGGCAGGGACAAGTAGTGCTATGCACAGCAAAAGTGTCTTTATCAGGCCTAATTTCAATTAGAATAAGTGCAAATGGTTATATGGTCTTAAATAGAGGCTGGTGTAGTCACAGAATGGGATGCCCCAATAGGAGTGCACCTGGCAGGCAGCAGTAAGAATATGCACAGCAAAAGTGTCTTTATCAGGCCTAATTTCAATTAGAATAAGTGCAAATGGTTATATGGTCTTAAACAGAGGCTGGTGTAGTCACAGAATGGGATGCCCCAAAAACCAGCAGTAAGTACACCTGGCAGGGACAAGTAGTGCTATGCACAGCAAAAGTGTCTTTATCAGGCCTAATTTCAATTAGAATAAGTGCAAATGGTTATATGGTCTTAAATAGAGGCGGGTGTAGTCACAGAATGGGATGCCCCAACAGGAGTGCACCTGGCAGGCAGCAGTAAGAATATGCACAGCAAAAGTGTCTTTATCAGGCCTAATTTCAATTAGAATAAGTGCAAATGGTTATATGGTCTTAAACAGAGGCTGCTGTAGTCACAGAATGGGATGCCCCAAAAACCAGCAGTAAGTACACCTGGCAGGGACAAGTAGTGCTATGCACAGCAAAAGTGTCTTTATGAGGCCTAGATTCAATTAGAAAAAGTGCAAATGGTTATATGGTCTTAAACAGAGGCTGCTGTAGTCACAGAATGGGATGCCCCAAAAACCAGCAGTAAGTACACCTGGCAGGGACAAGTAGTGCTATGCACAACAAAAGTGTCTTTATCAGGCCTAATTTCAATTAGAATAAGTGCAAATGGTTATATGGTCTTAAACAGAGGCTGGTGTAGTCACAGAATGGGATGCCCCAAAAACCAGCAGTAAGTACACCTGGCAGGGACAAGTAGTGCTATGCACAGCAAAAGTGTCTTTATCAGGCCTAATTTCAATTAGAATAAGTGCAAATGGTTATATGGTCTTAAATAGAGGCTGGTGTAGTCACAGAATGGGTTGCCCCAACAGGAGTGCACCTGGCAGGCAGCAGTAAGAATATGCACAGCAAAAGTGTCTTTATCAGGCCTAATTTCAATTAGAACAAGTGCAAATGGTTATATGGTCTTAAACAGAGGCTAGTGTAGTCACAGAATGGGATGCCCCAAAAACCAGCAGTAAGTACACCTGGCAGGGACAAGTAGTGCTATGCACAGCAAAAGTGTCTTTATCGGGCCTAATTTCAATTAGAATAAGTGCAAATGGTTATATGGTCTTAAATAGAGGCTGCTGTAGTCACAGAATGGGATTCCCCAAAAACCAGCAGTAAGTACACCTGGCAGGGACAAGTAGTGCTATGCACAGCAAAAGTGTCTTTATCAGGCCTAATTTCAATTAGAATAAGTGCAAATGGTTATATGGTCTTAAACAGAGGCTGGTGTAGTCACAGAATGGGATGCCCCAAAAACCAGCAGTAAGTACACCTGGCAGGGACAAGTAGTGCTATGCACAGCAAAAGTGTCTTTATCAGGCCTAATTTCAATTAGAATAAGTGCAAATGGTTATATGGTCTTAAATAGAGGCTGCTGTAGTCACAGAATGGGATGCCCCAAAAACCAGCAGTAAGTACACCTGGCAGGGACAAGTAGTGCTATGCACAGCAAAAGTGTCTTTATCAGGCCTAATTTCAATTAGAATAAGTGCAAATGGTTATATGGTCTTAAACAGAGGCTGCTGTAGTCACAGAATGGGATGCCCCAAAAACCAGCAGTAAGTACACCTGGCAGGGACAAGTAGTGCTATGCACAGCAAAAGTGTCTTTATCAGGCCTAATTTCAATTACAATAAGTGCAAATGGTTATATGGTCTTAAACAGAGGCTGCTGTAGTCACAGAATGGGATGCCCCAAAAACCAGCAGTAAGTACACCTGGCAGGGACAAGTAGTGCTATGCACAGCAAAAGTGTCTTTATCAGGCCTAATTTCAATTAGAATAAGTGCAAATGGTTATATGGTCTTAAACAGAGGCTGGTGTAGTCACAGAATGGGATGCCCCAAAAACCAGCAGTAAGTACACCTGGCAGGGACAAGTAGTGCTATGCACAGCAAAAGTGTCTTTATCAGGCCTAATTTCATTTAGAATAAGTGCAAATGGTTATATGGTCTTAAATAGAGGCTGGTGTAGTCACAGAATGGGATGCCCCAACAGGAGTGCACCTGGCAGGCAGCAGTAAGAATATGCACAGCAAAAGTGTCTTTATCAGGCCTAATTTCAATTAGAATAAGTGCAAATGGTTATATGGTCTTAAACAGAGGCTGGTGTAGTCACAGAATGGGATGCCCCAAAAACCAGCAGTAAGTACACCTGGCAGGGACAAGTAGTGCTATGCACAGCAAAAGTGTCTTTATCAGGCCTAATTTCAATTAGAATAAGTGCAAATGGTTATATGGTCTTAAACAGAGGCTGCTGTAGTCACAGAATGGGATGCCCCAAAAACCAGCAGTAAGTACACCTGGCAGGGACAAGTAGTGCTATGCACAGCAAAAGTGTCTTTATCAGGCCTAATTTCAATTAGAATAAGTGCAAATGGTTATATGGTCTTAAACAGAGGCTGGTGTAGTCACAGAATGGGATGCCCCAAAAACCAGCAGTAAGTACACCTGGCAGGGACAAGTAGTGCTATGCACAGCAAAAGTGTCTTTATCAGGCCTAATTTCAATTAGAATAAGTGCAAATGGTTATATGGTCTTAAACAGAGGCTGCTGTAGTCACAGAATGGGATGCCCAAAAAACCAGCAGTAAGTTCACCTGGCAGGGACAAGTAGTGCTATGCACAGCAAAAGTGTCTTTATCAGGCCTAATTTCAATTAGAATAAGTGCAAATGGTTATATGGTCTTAAACAGAGGCTGCTGTAGTCACAGAATGGGATGCCCCAAAAACCAGCAGTAAGTACACCTGGCAGGGACAAGTAGTGCTATTCACAGCAAAAGTGTCTTTATCAGGCCTAATTTCAATTAGAATAAGTGCAAATGGTTATATGGTCTTAAACAGAGGCTGCTGTAGTCACAGAACGGGATGCCCCAAAAACCAGCATTAAGTACACCTGGCAGAGACAAGTAGTGCTATGCACAGCAAAAGTGTCTTTATCAGGCCTAATTTCAATTAGAATAAGTGCAAATGGTTATATGGTCTTAAACAGAGGCTGGTGTAGTCACAGAATGGGATGCCCCAAAAACCAGCAGTAAGTACACCTGGCAGGGACAAGTAGTGCTATTCACAGCAAAAGTGTCTTTATCAGACCTAATTTCAATTAGAATAAGTGCAAATGGTTATATGGTCTTAAATAGAGGCTGCTGTAGTCACAGAATGGGATGCCCCAAAAACCAGCAGTAAGTACACCTGGCAGGGACAAGTAGTGCTATGCACAGCAAAAGTGTCTTTATCAGGCCTAATTTCAATTAGAATAAGTGCAAATGGTTATATGGTCTTAAACAGAGGCTGGTGTAGTCACAGAATGGGATGCCCCAAAAACCAGCAGTAAGTACACCTGGCAGGGACAAGTAGTGCTATGCACAGCAAAAGTGTCTTTATCAGGCCTAATTTCAATTAGAATAAGTGCAAATGGTTATATGGTCTTAAACAGAGGCTGGTGTAGTCACAGAATGGGATGCCCCAAAAACCAGCAGTAAGTACACCTGGCAGGGACAAGTAGTGCTATGCACAGCAAAAGTGTCTTTATCAGGCCTAATTTCAATTAGAATAAGTGCAAATGGTTATATGGTCTTAAACAGAGGCTGCTGTAGTCACAGAATGGGATGCCCCAAAAACCAGCAGTAAGTACACCTGGCAGGGACAAGTAGTGCTATTCACAGCAAAAGTGTCTTTATCAGGCCTAATTTCAATTAGAATAAGTGCAAATGGTTATATGGTCTTAAACAGAGGCTGGTGTAGTCACAGAATGGGATGCCCCAAAAACCAGCAGTAAGTACACCTGGCAGGGACAAGTAGTGCTATGCACAGCAAAAGTGTCTTTATCAGGCCTAATTTCAATTAGAATAAGTGCAAATGGTTATATGGTCTTAAATAGAGGCTGGTGTAGTCACAGAATGGGATGCCCCAACAGGAGTGCACCTGGCAGGCAGCAGTAAGAATATGCACAGCAAAAGTGTCTTTATCAGGCCTAATTTCAATTAGAATAAGTGCAAATGGTTATATGGTCTTAAACAGAGGCTGCTGTAGTCACAGAACGGGATGTCCCAAAAACCAGCAGTAAGTACACCTGGCAGGGACAAGTAGTGCTATGCACAGCAAAAGTGTCTTTATCAGGCCTAGATTCAATTAGAATAAGTGCAAATGGTTATATGGTCTTAAACAGAGGCTGCTGTAGTCACAGAATGGGATGCCCCAAAAACCAGCAGTAAGTACACCTGGCAGGGACAAGTAGTGCTATGCACAGCAAAAGTGTCTTTATCAGGCCTAATTTCAATTACAATAAGTGCAAATGGTTATATGGTCTTAAACAGAGGCTGATGTAGTCACAGAATGGGATGCCCCAAAAACCAGCAGTAAGTACACCTGGCAGGGACAAGTAGTGCTATGCACAGCAAAAGTGTCTTTATCAGGCCTAATTTCAATTAGAATAAGTGCAAATGGTTATATGGTCTTAAACAGAGGCTGGTGTAGTCACAGAATGGGATGCCCCAAAAACCAGCAGTAAGTACACCTGGCAGGGACAAGTAGTGCTATGCACAGCAAAAGTGTCTTTATCAGGCCTAATTTCATTTAGAATAAGTGCAAATGGTTATATGGTCTTAAATAGAGGCTGGTGTAGTCACAGAATGGGATGCCCCAACAGGAGTGCACCTGGCAGGCAACAGTAAGAATATGCACAGCAAAAGTGTCTTTATCAGGCCAAATTTCAATTAGAATAAGTGCAAATGGTTATATGGTCTTAAATAGAGGCTGCTGTAGTCACAGAATGGGATTCCCCAAAAACCAGCAGTAAGTACACCTGGCAGGGACAAGTAGTGCTATGCACAGCAAAAGTGTCTTTATCAGGCCTAATTTCAATTAGAATAAGTGCAAATGGTTATATGGTCTTAAACATAGGCTGGTGTAGTCACAGAATGGGATGCCCCAAAAACCAGCAGTAAGTACACCTGGCAGGGACAAGTAGTGCTATGCACAGCAAAAGTGTCTTTATCAGGCCTAATTTCAATTAGAATAAGTGCAAATGGTTATATGGTCTTAAACAGGGGCTGCTGTAGTCACAGAATGGGATGCCCCAAAAACCAGCAGTAAGTACACCTGGCAGGGACAAGTAGTGCTATTCACAGCAAAAGTGTCTTTATCAGGCCTAATTTCAATTAGAATAAGTGCAAATGGTTATATGGTCTTAAACAGAGGCTGCTGTAGTCACAGAACGGGATGCCCCAAAAACCAGCAGTAAGTACACCTGGCAGGGACAAATAGTGCTATTCACAGCAAAAGTGTCTTTATCAGGCCTAATTTCAATTAGAATAAGTGCAAATAGTTATATGGTCTTAAACAGAGGCTGCTGTAGTCACAGAACGGGATGCCCCAAAAACCAGCAGTAAGTACACCTGGCAGGGACAAGTAGTGCTATGCACAGCAAAAGTGTCTTTATCAGGCCTAATTTCAATTAGAATAAGTGCAAATGGTTATATGGTCTTAAATAGAGGCTGCTGTAGTCACAGAATGGGATGCCCCAAAAACCAGCAGTAAGTACACCTGGCAGGGACAAGTAGTGCTATGCACAGCAAAAGTGTCTTTATCAGGCCTAATTTCAATTAGAATAAGTGCAAATGGTTATATGGTCTTAAACAGAGGCTGGTGTAGTCACAGAATGGGATGCCCCAAAAACCAGCAGTAAGTACACCTGGCAGGGACAAGTAGTGCTATGCACAGCAAAAGTGTCTTTATCAGGCCTAATTTGAATTAGAATAAGTGCAAATGGTTATATGGTCTTAAACAGAGGCTGCTGTAGTCACAGAATGGGATGCCCTAAAAACCAGCAGTAAGTACACCTGGCAGGGACAAGTAGTGCTATGCACAGCAAAAGTGTCTTTATCAGGCCTAATTTCAATTAGAATAAGTGCAAATGGTTATATGGTCTTAAACAGAGGCTGGTGTAGTCACAGAATGGGATGCCCCAAAACCAGCAGTAAGTACACTTGGCAGGGACAAGTAGTGCTATGCACAGCAAAAGTGTCTTTATCAGGCCTAATTTCAATTAGAATAAGTGCAAATAGCTATATGGTCTTAAACAGAGGCTGGTGTAGTCACAGAATGGGATGCCCCAAAAACCAGCAGTAAGTACACCTGGCAGGGACAAGTAGTGCTATGCACAGCAAAAGTGTCTTTATCAGGCCTAGATTCAATTAGAATAAGTGCAAATGGTTATATGGTCTTAAACAGAGGCTGCTGTAGTCACAGAATGGGATGCCCCAAAAACCAGCAGTAAGTACACCTGGCAGGGACAAGTAGTGCTATTCACAGCAAAAGTGTCTTTATCAGGCCTAATTTCAATTAGAATAAGTGCAAATGGTTATATGGTCTTAAACAGAGGCTGGTGTAGTCACAGAATGGGATGCCCCAAAAACCAGCAGTAAGTACACCTGGCAGGGACAAGTAGTGCTATGCACAGCAAAAGTGTCTTTATCAGGCCTGATTTCAATTAGAATAAGTGCAAATGGTTATATGGTCTTAAACAGAGGCTGGTGTAGTCACAGAATGGGATGCCCCAAAAACCAGCAGTAAGTACACCTGGCAGGAACAAGTAGTGCTATGCACAGCAAAAGTGTCTTTATCAGGCCTAATTTCAATTAGAATAAGTGCAAATGGTTATATGGTCTTAAATAGAGGCTGGTGTAGTCACAGAATGGGATGCCCCAACAGGAGTGCACCTGGCAGGCAGCAGTAAGAATATGCACAGCAAAAGTGTCTTTACCAGGCCTAATTTCAATTAGAATAAGTGCAAATGGTTATATGGTCTTAAACAGAGGCTGGTGTAGTCACAGAATGGGATGCCCCAAAAACCAGCAGTAAGTACACCTGGCAGGGACAAGTAGTGCTATGCACAGCAAAAGTGTCTTTATCAGGCCTAATTTCAATTAGAATAAGTGCAAATGGTTATATGGTCTTAAACAGAGGCTGCTGTAGTCACAGAATGGGATGCCCCAAAAACCAGCAGTAAGTACACCTGGCAGGGACAAGTAGTGCTATGCACAGCAAAAGTGTCTTATCAGGCCTAATTTCAATTAGAATAAGTGCAAATGGTTATATGGTCTTAAATAGAGGCTGGTGTAGTCACAGAATGGGATGCCCCAACAGGAGTGCACCTGGCAGGCAGCAGTAAGAATATGCACAGCAAAAGTGTCTTTATCAGGCCTAATTTCAATTAGAATAAGTGCAAATGGTTATATGGTCTTAAACAGAGGCTGCTGTAGTCACAGAATGGGATGCCCCAAAATCCAGCAGTAAGTACACCTGGCAGAGACAAGTAGTGCTATGCACAGCAAAAGTGTCTTTATCAGGCCTAGATTCAATTAGAATAAGTGCAAATGGTTATATGGTCTTAAACAGAGGCTGCTGTAGTCACAGAATGGGATACCCCAAAAACCAGCAGTAAGTACACCTGGCAGGGACAAGTAGTGCTATGCACAGCAAAAGTGTCTTTATCAGGCCTAATTTCAATTACAATAAGTGCAAATGGTTATATGGTCTTAAACAGAGGCTGCTGTAGTCACAGAATGGGATGCCCCAAAAACCAGCAGTAAGTACACCTGGCAGGTACAAGTAGTGCTATGCACAGCAAAAGTGTCTTTATCAGGCCTAATTTCAATTAGAATAAGTGCAAATGGTTATATGGTCTTAAACAGAGACTGGTGTAGTCACAGAATGGGATGCCCCAAAAACCAGCAGTAAGTACACCTGGCAGGGACAAGTAGTGCTATGCACAGCAAAAGTGTCTTTATCAGGCCTAATTTCATTTAGAATAAGTGCAAATGGTTATATGGTCTTAAATAGAGGCTGGTGTAGTCACAGAATGGGATGCCCCAACAGGAGTGCACCTGGCAGGCAACAGTAAGAATATGCACAGCAAAAGTGTCTTTATCAGGCCTAATTTCAATTAGAATAAGTGCAAATGGTTATATGGTCTTCAACAGAGGCTGCTGTAGTCACAGAATGGGATGCCCCAAAAACCAGCAGTAAGTTCACCTGGCAGGGACAAGTAGTGCTATGCACAGCAAAAGTGTCTTTATCAGGCCTAATTTCAATTAGAATAAGTGCAAATGGTTATATGGTCTTAAACAGAGGCTGCTGTAGTCACAGAACGGGATGCCCCAAAAACCAGCAGTAAGTACACCTGGCAGGGACAAATAGTGCTATTCACAGCAAAAGTGTCTTTATCAGGCCTAATTTCAATTAGAATAAGTGCAAATGGTTATATGGTCTTAAACAGAGGCTGCTGTAGTCACAGAACGGGATGCCCCAAAAACCAGCAGTAAGTACACCTGGCAGGGACAAATAGTGCTATTCACAGCAAAAGTGTCTTTATCAGGCCTAATTTCAATTAGAATAAGTGCAAATAGTTATATGGTCTTAAACAGAGGCTGCTGTAGTCACAGAACGGGATGCCCCAAAAACCAGCAGTAAGTACACCTGGCAGGGACAAGTAGTGCTATGCACAGCAAAAGTGTCTTTATCAGGCCTAATTTCAATTAGAATAAGTGCAAATGGTTATATGGTCTTAAACAGAGGCTGCTGTAGTCACAGAATGGGATGCCCCAAAAACCAGCAGTAAGTACACCTGGCAGGGACAAGTAGTGCTATTCACAGCAAAAGTGTCTTTATCAGGCCTAATTTCAATTAGAATAAGTGCAAATGGTTATATGGTCTTAAACATAGGCTGGTGTAGTCACAGAATGGGATGCCCCAAAAACCAGCAGTAAGTACACCTGGCAGGGACAAGTAGTGCTATGCACAGCAAAAGTGTCTTTATCAGGCCTAATTTCAATTAGAATAAGTGCAAATGGTTATATGGTCTTAAATAGAGGCTGGTGTAGTCACAGAATGGGATGCCCCAACAGGAGTGCACCTGGCAGGCAGCAGTAAGAATATGCACAGCAAAAGTGTCTTTATCAGGCCTAATTTCAATTAGAATAAGTGCAAATGGTTATATGGTCTTAAACAGAGGCTGCTGTAGTCACAGAACGGGATGCCCCAAAAACCAGCAGTAAGTACACCTGGCAGGGACAAGTAGTGCTATGCACAGCAAAAGTGTCTTTATCAGGCCTAGATTCAATTAGAATAAGTGCAAATGGTTATATGGTCTTAAACAGAGGATGCTGTAGTCACAGAATGGGATGCCCCAAAAACCAGCAGTAAGTACACCTGGCAGGGACAAGTAGTGCTATGCACAGCAAAAGTGTCTTTATCAGGCCTAATTTCAATTACAATAAGTGCAAATGGTTATATGGTCTTAAACAGAGGCTGCTGTAGTCACAGAATGGGATGCCCCAAAAACCAGCAGTAAGTACACCTGGCAGGGACAAGTAGTGCTATGCACAGCAAAAGTGTCTTTATCAGGCCTAATTTCAATTAGAATAAGTGCAAATGGTTATATGGTCTTAAACAGAGGCTGGTGTAGTCACAGAATGGGATGCCCCAAAAACCAGCAGTAAGTACACCTGGCAGGGACAAGTAGTGCTATGCACAGCAAAAGTGTCTTTATCAGGCCTAATTTCATTTAGAATAAGTGCAAATGGTTATATGGTCTTAAATAGAGGCTGGTGTAGTCACAGAATGGGATGCCCCAACAGGAGTGCACCTGGCAGGCAACAGTAAGAATATGCACAGCAAAAGTGTCTTTATCAGGCCAAATTTCAATTAGAATAAGTGCAAATGGTTATATGGTCTTAAATAGAGGCTGCTGTAGTCACAGAATGGGATGCCCCAAAAACCAGCAGTAAGTACACCTGGCAGGGACAAGTAGTGCTATGCACAGCAAAAGTGTCTTTATCAGGCCTAATTTCAATTAGAATAAGTGCAAATGGTTATATGGTCTTAAACAGAGGCTGCTGTAGTCACAGAATGGGATGCCCCAAAAACCAGCAGTAAGTACACCTGGCAGGGACAAGTAGTGCTATGCACAGCAAAAGTGTCTTTATCAGGCCTAATTTCAATTAGAATAAGTGCAAATGGTTATATGGTCTTAAACAGAGGCTGGTGTAGTCACAGAATGGGATGCCCCAAAAACCAGCAGTAAGTACACCTGGCAGGGACAAGTAGTGCTATGCACAGCAAAAGTGTCTTTATCAGGCCTAATTTCAATTAGAATAAGTGCAAATGGTTATATGGTCTTAAACAGAGGCTGCTGTAGTCACAGAATGGGATGCCCCAAAAACCAGCAGTAAGTACACCTGGCAGGGACAAGTAGTGCTATTCACAGCAAAAGTGTCTTTATCAGGCCTAATTTCAATTAGAATAAGTGCAAATGGTTATATGGTCTTAAACAGAGGCTGCTGTAGTCACAGAACGGGATGCCCCAAAAACCAGCAGTAAGTACACCTGGCAGGGACAAATAGTGCTATTCACAGCAAAAGTGTCTTTATCAGGCCTAATTTCAATTAGAATAAGTGCAAATAGTTATATGGTCTTAAACAGAGGCTGCTGTAGTCACAGAACGGGATGCCCCAAAAACCAGCAGTAAGTACACCTGGCAGGGACAAGTAGTGCTATGCACAGCAAAAGTGTCTTTATCAGGCCTAATTTCAATTAGAATAAGTGCAAATGGTTATATGGTCTTAAATAGAGGCTGCTGTAGTCACAGAATGGGATGCCCCAAAAACCAGCAGTAAGTACACCTGGCAGGGACAAGTAGTGCTATGCACAGCAAAAGTGTCTTTATCAGGCCTAATTTCAATTAGAATAAGTGCAAATGGTTATATGGTCTTAAACAGAGGCTGGTGTAGTCACAGAATGGGATGCCCCAAAAACCAGCAGTAAGTACACCTGGCAGGGACAAGTAGTGCTATGCACAGCAAAAGTGTCTTTATCAGGCCTAATTTCAATTAGAATAAGTGCAAATGGTTATATGGTCTTAAACAGAGGCTGCTGTAGTCACAGAATGGGATGCCCTAAAAACCAGCAGTAAGTACACCTGGCAGGGACAAGTAGTGCTATGCACAGCAAAAGTGTCTTTATCAGGCCTAATTTCAATTAGAATAAGTGCAAATGGTTATATGGTCTTAAACAGAGGCTGGTGTAGTCACAGAATGGGATGCCCCAAAACCAGCAGTAAGTACACTTGGCAGGGACAAGTAGTGCTATGCACAGCAAAAGTGTCTTTATCAGGCCTAATTTCAATTAGAATAAGTGCAAATAGCTATATGGTCTTAAACAGAGGCTGGTGTAGTCACAGAATGGGATGCCCCAAAAACCAGCAGTAAGTACACCTGGCAGGGACAAGTAGTGCTATGCACAGCAAAAGTGTCTTTATCAGGCCTAGATTCAATTAGAATAAGTGCAAATGGTTATATGGTCTTAAACAGAGGCTGCTGTAGTCACAGAATGGGATGCCCCAAAAACCAGCAGTAAGTACACCTGGCAGGGACAAGTAGTGCTATTCACAGCAAAAGTGTCTTTATCAGGCCTAATTTCAATTAGAATAAGTGCAAATGGTTATATGGTCTTAAACAGAGGCTGGTGTAGTCACAGAATGGGATGCCCCAAAAACCAGCAGTAAGTACACCTGGCAGGGACAAGTAGTGCTATGCACAGCAAAAGTGTCTTTATCAGGCCTGATTTCAATTAGAATAAGTGCAAATGGTTATATGGTCTTAAACAGAGGCTGGTGTAGTCACAGAATGGGATGCCCCAAAAACCAGCAGTAAGTACACCTGGCAGGGACAAGTAGTGCTATGCACAGCAAAAGTGTCTTTATCAGGCCTAATTTCAATTAGAATAAGTGCAAATGGTTATATGGTCTTAAATAGAGGCTGGTGTAGTCACAGAATGGGATGCCCCAACAGGAGTGCACCTGGCAGGCAGCAGTAAGAATATGCACAGCAAAAGTGTCTTTACCAGGCCTAATTTCAATTAGAATAAGTGCAAATGGTTATATGGTCTTAAACAGAGGCTGGTGTAGTCACAGAATGGGATGCCCCAAAAACCAGCAGTAAGTACACCTGGCAGGGACAAGTAGTGCTATGCACAGCAAAAGTGTCTTTATCAGGCCTAGATTCAATTAGAATAAGTGCAAATGGTTATATGGTCTTAAACAGAGGCTGCTGTAGTCACAGAATGGGATGCCCCAAAAACCAGCAGTAAGTACACCTGGCAGGGACAAGTAGTGCTATGCACAGCAAAAGTGTCTTTATCAGGCCTAATTTCAATTAGAATAAGTGCAAATGGTTATATGGTCTTAAATAGAGGCTGGTGTAGTCACAGAATGGGATGCCCCAACAGGAGTGCACCTGGCAGGCAGCAGTAAGAATATGCACAGCAAAAGTGTCTTTATCAGGCCTAATTTCAATTAGAATAAGTGCAAATGGTTATATGGTCTTAAACAGAGGCTGCTGTAGTCACAGAATGGGATGCCCCAAAATCCAGCAGTAAGTACACCTGGCAGAGACAAGTAGTGCTATGCACAGCAAAAGTGTCTTTATCAGGCCTAGATTCAATTAGAATAAGTGCAAATGGTTATATGGTCTTAAACAGAGGCTGCTGTAGTCACAGAATGGGATACCCCAAAAACCAGCAGTAAGTACACCTGGCAGGGACAAGTAGTGCTATGCACAGCAAAAGTGTCTTTATCAGGCCTAATTTCAATTACAATAAGTGCAAATGGTTATATGGTCTTAAACAGAGGCTGCTGTAGTCACAGAATGGGATGCCCCAAAAACCAGCAGTAAGTACACCTGGCAGGTACAAGTAGTGCTATGCACAGCAAAAGTGTCTTTATCAGGCCTAATTTCAATTAGAATAAGTGCAAATGGTTATATGGTCTTAAACAGAGACTGGTGTAGTCACAGAATGGGATGCCCCAAAAACCAGCAGTAAGTACACATGGCAGGGACAAGTAGTGCTATGCACAGCAAAAGTGTCTTTATCAGGCCTAATTTCATTTAGAATAAGTGCAAATGGTTATATGGTCTTAAATAGAGGCTGGTGTAGTCACAGAATGGGATGCCCCAACAGGAGTGCACCTGGCAGGCAACAGTAAGAATATGCACAGCAAAAGTGTCTTTATCAGGCCTAATTTCAATTAGAATAAGTGCAAATGGTTATATGGTCTTCAACAGAGGCTGCTGTAGTCACAGAATGGGATGCCCCAAAAACCAGCAGTAAGTTCACCTGGCAGGGACAAGTAGTGCTATGCACAGCAAAAGTGTCTTTATCAGGCCTAATTTCAATTAGAATAAGTGCAAATGGTTATATGGTCTTAAACAGAGGCTGCTGTAGTCACAGAACGGGATGCCCCAAAAACCAGCAGTAAGTACACCTGGCAGGGACAAATAGTGCTATTCACAGCAAAAGTGTCTTTATCAGGCCTAATTTCAATTAGAATAAGTGCAAATGGTTATATGGTCTTAAACAGAGGCTGCTGTAGTCACAGAACGAGATGCCCCAAAAACCAGCAGTAAGTACACCTGGCAGGGACAAATAGTGCTATTCACAGCAAAAGTGTCTTTATCAGGCCTAATTTCAATTAGAATAAGTGCAAATAGTTATATGGTCTTAAACAGAGGCTGCTGTAGTCACAGAACGGGATGCCCCAAAAACCAGCAGTAAGTACACCTGGCAGGGACAAGTAGTGCTATGCACAGCAAAAGTGTCTTTATCAGGCCTAATTTCAATTAGAATAAGTGCAAATGGTTATATGGTCTTAAATAGAGGCTGCTGTAGTCACAGAATGGGATGCCCCAAAAACCAGCAGTAAGTACACCTGGCAGGGACAAGTAGTGCTATGCACAGCAAAAGTGTCTTTATCAGGCCTAATTTCAATTAGAATAAGTGCAAATGGTTATATGGTCTTAAACAGAGGCTGGTGTAGTCACAGAATGGGATGCCCCAAAAACCAGCAGTAAGTACACCTGGCAGGGACAAGTAGTGCTATGCACAGCAAAAGTGTCTTTATCAGGCCTAATTTCAATTAGAATAAGTGCAAATGGTTATATGGTCTTAAACAGAGGCTGCTGTAGTCACAGAATGGGATGCCCTAAAAACCAGCAGTAAGTACACCTGGCAGGGACAAGTAGTGCTATGCACAGCAAAAGTGTCTTTATCAGGCCTAATTTCAATTAGAATAAGTGCAAATGGTTATATGGTCTTAAACAGAGGCTGGTGTAGTCACAGAATGGGATGCCCCAAAACCAGCAGTAAGTACACTTGGCAGGGACAAGTAGTGCTATGCACAGCAAAAGTGTCTTTATCAGGCCTAATTTCAATTAGAATAAGTGCAAATAGCTATATGGTCTTAAACAGAGGCTGGTGTAGTCACAGAATGGGATGCCCCAAAAACCAGCAGTAAGTACACCTGGCAGGGACAAGTAGTGCTATGCACAGCAAAAGTGTCTTTATCAGGCCTAGATTCAATTAGAATAAGTGCAAATGGTTATATGGTCTTAAACAGAGGCTGCTGTAGTCACAGAATGGGATGCCCCAAAAACCAGCAGTAAGTACACCTGGCAGGGACAAGTAGTGCTATTCACAGCAAAAGTGTCTTTATCAGGCCTATATTCAATTAGAATAAGTGCAAATGGTTATATGGTCTTAAACAGAGGCTGGTGTAGTCACAGAATGGGATGCCCCAAAAACCAGCAGTAAGTACACCTGGCAGGGACAAGTAGTGCTATGCACAGCAAAAGTGTCTTTATCAGGCCTGATTTCAATTAGAATAAGTGCAAATGGTTATATGGTCTTAAACAGAGGCTGGTGTAGTCACAGAATGGGATGCTCCAAAAACCAGCAGTAAGTACACCTGGCAGGGACAAGTAGTGCTATGCACAGCAAAAGTGTCTTTATCAGGCCTAATTTCAATTAGAATAAGTGCAAATGGTTATATGGTCTTAAATAGAGGCTGGTGTAGTCACAGAATGGGATGCCCCAACAGGAGTGCACCTGGCAGGCAGCAGTAAGAATATGCACAGCAAAAGTGTCTTTACCAGGCCTAATTTCAATTAGAATAAGTGCAAATGGTTATATGGTCTTAAACAGAGGCTGGTGTAGTCACAGAATGGGATGCCCCAAAAACCAGCAGTAAGTACACCTGGCAGGGACAAGTAGTGCTATGCACAGCAAAAGTGTCTTTATCAGGCCTAATTTCAATTAGAATAAGTGCAAATGGTTATATGGTCTTAAACAGAGGCTGGTGTAGTCACAGAATGGGATGCCCCAAAAACCAGCAGTAAGTACACCTGGCAGGGACAAGTAGTGCTATGCACAGCAAAAGTGTCTTTATCAGGCCTAGATTCAATTAGAATAAGTGCAAATGGTTATATGGTCTTAAACAGAGGCTGCTGTAGTCACAGAATGGGATGCCCCAAAAACCAGCAGTAAGTACACCTGGCAGGGACAAGTAGTGCTATGCACAGCAAAAGTGTCTTTATCAGGCCTAATTTCAATTAGAATAAGTGCAAATGGTTATATGGTCTTAAATAGAGGCTGGTGTAGTCACAGAATGGGATGCCCCAACAGGAGTGCACCTGGCAGGCAGCAGTAAGAATATGCACAGCAAAAGTGTCTTTATCAGGCCTAATTTCAATTAGAATAAGTGCAAATGGTTATATGGTCTTAAACAGAGGCTGCTGTAGTCACAGAATGGGATGCCCCAAAATCCAGCAGTAAGTACACCTGGCAGAGACAAGTAGTGCTATGCACAGCAAAAGTGTCTTTATCAGGCCTAGATTCAATTAGAATAAGTGCAAATGGTTATATGGTCTTAAACAGAGGCTGCTGTAGTCACAGAATGGGATACCCCAAAAACCAGCAGTAAGTACACCTGGCAGGGACAAGTAGTGCTATGCACAGCAAAAGTGTCTTTATCAGGCCTAATTTCAATTACAATAAGTGCAAATGGTTATATGGTCTTAAACAGAGGCTGCTGTAGTCACAGAATGGGATGCCTCAAAAACCAGCAGTAAGTACACCTGGCAGGTACAAGTAGTGCTATGCACAGCAAAAGTGTCTTTATCAGGCCTAATTTCAATTAGAATAAGTGCAAATGGTTATATGGTCTTAAACAGAGACTGGTGTAGTCACAGAATGGGATGCCCCAAAAACCAGCAGTAAGTACACCTGGCAGGGACAAGTAGTGCTATGCACAGCAAAAGTGTCTTTATCAGGCCTAATTTCATTTAGAATAAGTGCAAATGGTTATATGGTCTTAAATAGAGGCTGGTGTAGTCACAGAATGGGATGCCCCAACAGGAGTGCACCTGGCAGGCAACAGTAAGAATATGCACAGCAAAAGTGTCTTTATCAGGCCTAATTTCAATTAGAATAAGTGCAAATGGTTATATGGTCTTCAACAGAGGCTGCTGTAGTCACAGAATGGGATGCCCCAAAAACCAGCAGTAAGTTCACCTGGCAGGGAGAAGTAGTGCTATGCACAGCAAAAGTGTCTTTATCAGGCCTAATTTCAATTAGAATAAGTGCAAATGGTTATATGGTCTTAAACAGAGGCTGCTGTAGTCACAGAACGGGATGCCCCAAAAACCAGCAGTAAGTACACCTGGCAGGGACAAATAGTGCTATTCACAGCAAAAGTGTCTTTATCAGGCCTAATTTCAATTAGAATAAGTGCAAATAGTTATATGGTCTTAAACAGAGGCTGCTGTAGTCACAGAACGGGATGCCCCAAAAACCAGCAGTAAGTACACCTGGCAGGGACAAGTAGTGCTATGCACAGCAAAAGTGTCTTTATCAGGCCTAATTTCAATTAGAATAAGTGCAAATGGTTATATGGTCTTAAACAGAGGCTGGTGTAGTCACAGAATGGGATGCCCCAAAACCAGCAGTAAGTACACCTGGCAGGGACAAGTAGTGCTATGCACAGCAAAAGTGTCTTTATCAGGCCTAATTTCAATTAGAATAAGTGCAAATAGTTATATGGTCTTAAACAGAGGCTGGTGTAGTCACAGAATGGGATGCCCCAAAAACCAGCAGTAAGTACACCTGGCAGGGACAAGTAGTGCTATGCACAGCAAAAGTGTCTTTATCAGGCCTAGATTCAATTAGAATAAGTGCAAATGGTTATATGGTCTTAAACAGAGGCTGCTGTAGTCACAGAATGGGATGCCCCAAAAACCAGCAGTAAGTACACCTGGCAGGGACAAGTAGTGCTATTCACAGGAAAAGTGTCTTTATCAGGCCTAATTTCAATTAGAATAAGTGCAAATGGTTATATGGTCTTAAACAGAGGCTGGTGTAGTCACAGAATGGGATGCCCCAAAAACCAGCAGTAAGTACACCTGGCAGGGACAAGTAGTGCTATGCACAGCAAAAGTGTCTTTATCAGGCCAAATTTCAATTAGAATAAGTGCAAATGGTTATATGGTCTTAAATAGAGGCTGGTGTAGTCACAGAATGGGATGCCCCAACAGGAGTGCACCTGGCAGGCAGCGGTAAGAATATGTACAGCAAAAGTGTCTTTACCAGGCCTAATTTCAATTAGAATAAGTGCAAATGGTTATATGGTCTTAAACAGAGGCTGCTGTAGTCACAGAATGGGATGCCCCAAAAACCAGCAGTAAGTACACCTGGCAGGGACAAGTAGTGCTATGCACAGCAAAAGTGTCTTTATCAGGCCTAATTTCAATTAGAATAAGTGCAAATGGTTATATGGTCTTAAACAGAGGCTGGTGTAGTCACAGAATGGGATGCCCCAAAAACCAGCAGTAAGTACACCTGGCAGGGACAAGTAGTGCTATGCACAGCAAAAGTGTCTTTATCAGGCCTAATTTCATTTAGAATAAGTGCAAATGGTTATATGGTCTTAAATAGAGGCTGGTGTAGTCACAGAATGGGATGCCCCAACAGGAGTGCACCTGGCAGGCAACAGTAAGAATATGCACAGCAAAAGTGTCTTTATCAGGCCAAATTTCAATTAGAATAAGTGCAAATGGTTATATGGTCTTAAATAGAGGCTGCTGTAGTCACAGAATGGGATGCCCCAAAAACCAGCAGTAAGTACACCTGGCAGGGACAAGTAGTGCTATGCACAGCAAAAGTGTCTTTATCAGGCCTAATTTCAATTAGAATAAGTGCAAATGGTTATATGGTCTTAAACAGAGGCTGCTGTAGTCACAGAATGGGATGCCCCAAAAACCAGCAGTAAGTACACCTGGCAGGGACAAGTAGTGCTATGCACAGCAAAAGTGTCTTTATCAGGCCTAATTTCAATTAGAATAAGTGCAAATGGTTATATGGTCTTAAACAGAGGCTGGTGTAGTCACAGAATGGGATGCCCCAAAAACCAGCAGTAAGTACACCTGGCAGGGACAAGTAGTGCTATGCACAGCAAAAGTGTCTTTATCAGGCCTAATTTCAATTAGAATAAGTGCAAATGGTTATATGGTCTTAAACAGAGGCTGCTGTAGTCACAGAATGGGATGCCCCAAAAACCAGCAGTAAGTACACCTGGCAGGGACAAGTAGTGCTATTCACAGCAAAAGTGTCTTTATCAGGCCTAATTTCAATTAGAATAAGTGCAAATGGTTATATGGTCTTAAACAGAGGCTGCTGTAGTCACAGAACGGGATGCCCCAAAAACCAGCAGTAAGTACACCTGGCAGGGACAAATAGTGCTATTCACAGCAAAAGTGTCTTTATCAGGCCTAATTTCAATTAGAATAAGTGCAAATAGTTATATGGTCTTAAACAGAGGCTGCTGTAGTCACAGAACGGGATGCCCCAAAAACCAGCAGTAAGTACACCTGGCAGGGACAAGTAGTGCTATGCACAGCAAAAGTGTCTTTATCAGGCCTAATTTCAATTAGAATAAGTGCAAATGGTTATATGGTCTTAAATAGAGGCTGCTGTAGTCACAGAATGGGATGCCCCAAAAACCAGCAGTAAGTACACCTGGCAGGGACAAGTAGTGCTATGCACAGCAAAAGTGTCTTTATCAGGCCTAATTTCAATTAGAATAAGTGCAAATGGTTATATGGTCTTAAACAGAGGCTGGTGTAGTCACAGAATGGGATGCCCCAAAAACCAGCAGTAAGTACACCTGGCAGGGACAAGTAGTGCTATGCACAGCAAAAGTGTCTTTATCAGGCCTAATTTCAATTAGAATAAGTGCAAATGGTTATATGGTCTTAAACAGAGGCTGCTGTAGTCACAGAATGGGATGCCCTAAAAACCAGCAGTAAGTACACCTGGCAGGGACAAGTAGTGCTATGCACAGCAAAAGTGTCTTTATCAGGCCTAATTTCAATTAGAATAAGTGCAAATGGTTATATGGTCTTAAACAGAGGCTGGTGTAGTCACAGAATGGGATGCCCCAAAACCAGCAGTAAGTACACTTGGCAGGGACAAGTAGTGCTATGCACAGCAAAAGTGTCTTTATCAGGCCTAATTTCAATTAGAATAAGTGCAAATAGCTATATGGTCTTAAACAGAGGCTGGTGTAGTCACAGAATGGGATGCCCCAAAAACCAGCAGTAAGTACACCTGGCAGGGACAAGTAGTGCTATGCACAGCAAAAGTGTCTTTATCAGGCCTAGATTCAATTAGAATAAGTGCAAATGGTTATATGGTCTTAAACAGAGGCTGCTGTAGTCACAGAATGGGATGCCCCAAAAACCAGCAGTAAGTACACCTGGCAGGGACAAGTAGTGCTATTCACAGCAAAAGTGTCTTTATCAGGCCTAATTTCAATTAGAATAAGTGCAAATGGTTATATGGTCTTAAACAGAGGCTGGTGTAGTCACAGAATGGGATGCCCCAAAAACCAGCAGTAAGTACACCTGGCAGGGACAAGTAGTGCTATGCACAGCAAAAGTGTCTTTATCAGGCCTGATTTCAATTAGAATAAGTGCAAATGGTTATATGGTCTTAAACAGAGGCTGGTGTAGTCACAGAATGGGATGCCCCAAAAACCAGCAGTAAGTACACCTGGCAGGGACAAGTAGTGCTATGCACAGCAAAAGTGTCTTTATCAGGCCTAATTTCAATTAGAATAAGTGCAAATGGTTATATGGTCTTAAATAGAGGCTGGTGTAGTCACAGAATGGGATGCCCCAACAGGAGTGCACCTGGCAGGCAGCAGTAAGAATATGCACAGCAAAAGTGTCTTTACCAGGCCTAATTTCAATTAGAATAAGTGCAAATGGTTATATGGTCTTAAACAGAGGCTGGTGTAGTCACAGAATGGGATGCCCCAAAAACCAGCAGTAAGTACACCTGGCAGGGACAAGTAGTGCTATGCACAGCAAAAGTGTCTTTATCAGGCCTAGATTCAATTAGAATAAGTGCAAATGGTTATATGGTCTTAAACAGAGGCTGCTGTAGTCACAGAATGGGATGCCCCAAAAACCAGCAGTAAGTACACCTGGCAGGGACAAGTAGTGCTATGCACAGCAAAAGTGTCTTTATCAGGCCTAATTTCAATTAGAATAAGTGCAAATGGTTATATGGTCTTAAATAGAGGCTGGTGTAGTCACAGAATGGGATGCCCCAACAGGAGTGCACCTGGCAGGCAGCAGTAAGAATATGCACAGCAAAAGTGTCTTTATCAGGCCTAATTTCAATTAGAATAAGTGCAAATGGTTATATGGTCTTAAACAGAGGCTGCTGTAGTCACAGAATGGGATGCCCCAAAATCCAGCAGTAAGTACACCTGGCAGAGACAAGTAGTGCTATGCACAGCAAAAGTGTCTTTATCAGGCCTAGATTCAATTAGAATAAGTGCAAATGGTTATATGGTCTTAAACAGAGGCTGCTGTAGTCACAGAATGGGATACCCCAAAAACCAGCAGTAAGTACACCTGGCAGGGACAAGTAGTGCTATGCACAGCAAAAGTGTCTTTATCAGGCCTAATTTCAATTACAATAAGTGCAAATGGTTATATGGTCTTAAACAGAGGCTGCTGTAGTCACAGAATGGGATGCCCCAAAAACCAGCAGTAAGTACACCTGGCAGGTACAAGTAGTGCTATGCACAGCAAAAGTGTCTTTATCAGGCCTAATTTCAATTAGAATAAGTGCAAATGGTTATATGGTCTTAAACAGAGACTGGTGTAGTCACAGAATGGGATGCCCCAAAAACCAGCAGTAAGTACACATGGCAGGGACAAGTAGTGCTATGCACAGCAAAAGTGTCTTTATCAGGCCTAATTTCATTTAGAATAAGTGCAAATGGTTATATGGTCTTAAATAGAGGCTGGTGTAGTCACAGAATGGGATGCCCCAACAGGAGTGCACCTGGCAGGCAACAGTAAGAATATGCACAGCAAAAGTGTCTTTATCAGGCCTAATTTCAATTAGAATAAGTGCAAATGGTTATATGGTCTTCAACAGAGGCTGCTGTAGTCACAGAATGGGATGCCCCAAAAACCAGCAGTAAGTTCACCTGGCAGGGACAAGTAGTGCTATGCACAGCAAAAGTGTCTTTATCAGGCCTAATTTCAATTAGAATAAGTGCAAATGGTTATATGGTCTTAAACAGAGGCTGCTGTAGTCACAGAACGGGATGCCCCAAAAACCAGCAGTAAGTACACCTGGCAGGGACAAATAGTGCTATTCACAGCAAAAGTGTCTTTATCAGGCCTAATTTCAATTAGAATAAGTGCAAATGGTTATATGGTCTTAAACAGAGGCTGCTGTAGTCACAGAACGAGATGCCCCAAAAACCAGCAGTAAGTACACCTGGCAGGGACAAATAGTGCTATTCACAGCAAAAGTGTCTTTATCAGGCCTAATTTCAATTAGAATAAGTGCAAATAGTTATATGGTCTTAAACAGAGGCTGCTGTAGTCACAGAACGGGATGCCCCAAAAACCAGCAGTAAGTACACCTGGCAGGGACAAGTAGTGCTATGCACAGCAAAAGTGTCTTTATCAGGCCTAATTTCAATTAGAATAAGTGCAAATGGTTATATGGTCTTAAATAGAGGCTGCTGTAGTCACAGAATGGGATGCCCCAAAAACCAGCAGTAAGTACACCTGGCAGGGACAAGTAGTGCTATGCACAGCAAAAGTGTCTTTATCAGGCCTAATTTCAATTAGAATAAGTGCAAATGGTTATATGGTCTTAAACAGAGGCTGGTGTAGTCACAGAATGGGATGCCCCAAAAACCAGCAGTAAGTACACCTGGCAGGGACAAGTAGTGCTATGCACAGCAAAAGTGTCTTTATCAGGCCTAATTTCAATTAGAATAAGTGCAAATGGTTATATGGTCTTAAACAGAGGCTGCTGTAGTCACAGAATGGGATGCCCTAAAAACCAGCAGTAAGTACACCTGGCAGGGACAAGTAGTGCTATGCACAGCAAAAGTGTCTTTATCAGGCCTAATTTCAATTAGAATAAGTGCAAATGGTTATATGGTCTTAAACAGAGGCTGGTGTAGTCACAGAATGGGATGCCCCAAAACCAGCAGTAAGTACACTTGGCAGGGACAAGTAGTGCTATGCACAGCAAAAGTGTCTTTATCAGGCCTAATTTCAATTAGAATAAGTGCAAATAGCTATATGGTCTTAAACAGAGGCTGGTGTAGTCACAGAATGGGATGCCCCAAAAACCAGCAGTAAGTACACCTGGCAGGGACAAGTAGTGCTATGCACAGCAAAAGTGTCTTTATCAGGCCTAGATTCAATTAGAATAAGTGCAAATGGTTATATGGTCTTAAACAGAGGCTGCTGTAGTCACAGAATGGGATGCCCCAAAAACCAGCAGTAAGTACACCTGGCAGGGACAAGTAGTGCTATTCACAGCAAAAGTGTCTTTATCAGGCCTATATTCAATTAGAATAAGTGCAAATGGTTATATGGTCTTAAACAGAGGCTGGTGTAGTCACAGAATGGGATGCCCCAAAAACCAGCAGTAAGTACACCTGGCAGGGACAAGTAGTGCTATGCACAGCAAAAGTGTCTTTATCAGGCCTGATTTCAATTAGAATAAGTGCAAATGGTTATATGGTCTTAAACAGAGGCTGGTGTAGTCACAGAATGGGATGCTCCAAAAACCAGCAGTAAGTACACCTGGCAGGGACAAGTAGTGCTATGCACAGCAAAAGTGTCTTTATCAGGCCTAATTTCAATTAGAATAAGTGCAAATGGTTATATGGTCTTAAATAGAGGCTGGTGTAGTCACAGAATGGGATGCCCCAACAGGAGTGCACCTGGCAGGCAGCAGTAAGAATATGCACAGCAAAAGTGTCTTTACCAGGCCTAATTTCAATTAGAATAAGTGCAAATGGTTATATGGTCTTAAACAGAGGCTGGTGTAGTCACAGAATGGGATGCCCCAAAAACCAGCAGTAAGTACACCTGGCAGGGACAAGTAGTGCTATGCACAGCAAAAGTGTCTTTATCAGGCCTAATTTCAATTAGAATAAGTGCAAATGGTTATATGGTCTTAAACAGAGGCTGGTGTAGTCACAGAATGGGATGCCCCAAAAACCAGCAGTAAGTACACCTGGCAGGGACAAGTAGTGCTATGCACAGCAAAAGTGTCTTTATCAGGCCTAGATTCAATTAGAATAAGTGCAAATGGTTATATGGTCTTAAACAGAGGCTGCTGTAGTCACAGAATGGGATGCCCCAAAAACCAGCAGTAAGTACACCTGGCAGGGACAAGTAGTGCTATGCACAGCAAAAGTGTCTTTATCAGGCCTAATTTCAATTAGAATAAGTGCAAATGGTTATATGGTCTTAAATAGAGGCTGGTGTAGTCACAGAATGGGATGCCCCAACAGGAGTGCACCTGGCAGGCAGCAGTAAGAATATGCACAGCAAAAGTGTCTTTATCAGGCCTAATTTCAATTAGAATAAGTGCAAATGGTTATATGGTCTTAAACAGAGGCTGCTGTAGTCACAGAATGGGATGCCCCAAAATCCAGCAGTAAGTACACCTGGCAGAGACAAGTAGTGCTATGCACAGCAAAAGTGTCTTTATCAGGCCTAGATTCAATTAGAATAAGTGCAAATGGTTATATGGTCTTAAACAGAGGCTGCTGTAGTCACAGAATGGGATACCCCAAAAACCAGCAGTAAGTACACCTGGCAGGGACAAGTAGTGCTATGCACAGCAAAAGTGTCTTTATCAGGCCTAATTTCAATTACAATAAGTGCAAATGGTTATATGGTCTTAAACAGAGGCTGCTGTAGTCACAGAATGGGATGCCTCAAAAACCAGCAGTAAGTACACCTGGCAGGTACAAGTAGTGCTATGCACAGCAAAAGTGTCTTTATCAGGCCTAATTTCAATTAGAATAAGTGCAAATGGTTATATGGTCTTAAACAGAGACTGGTGTAGTCACAGAATGGGATGCCCCAAAAACCAGCAGTAAGTACACCTGGCAGGGACAAGTAGTGCTATGCACAGCAAAAGTGTCTTTATCAGGCCTAATTTCATTTAGAATAAGTGCAAATGGTTATATGGTCTTAAATAGAGGCTGGTGTAGTCACAGAATGGGATGCCCCAACAGGAGTGCACCTGGCAGGCAACAGTAAGAATATGCACAGCAAAAGTGTCTTTATCAGGCCTAATTTCAATTAGAATAAGTGCAAATGGTTATATGGTCTTCAACAGAGGCTGCTGTAGTCACAGAATGGGATGCCCCAAAAACCAGCAGTAAGTTCACCTGGCAGGGAGAAGTAGTGCTATGCACAGCAAAAGTGTCTTTATCAGGCCTAATTTCAATTAGAATAAGTGCAAATGGTTATATGGTCTTAAACAGAGGCTGCTGTAGTCACAGAACGGGATGCCCCAAAAACCAGCAGTAAGTACACCTGGCAGGGACAAATAGTGCTATTCACAGCAAAAGTGTCTTTATCAGGCCTAATTTCAATTAGAATAAGTGCAAATAGTTATATGGTCTTAAACAGAGGCTGCTGTAGTCACAGAACGGGATGCCCCAAAAACCAGCAGTAAGTACACCTGGCAGGGACAAGTAGTGCTATGCACAGCAAAAGTGTCTTTATCAGGCCTAATTTCAATTAGAATAAGTGCAAATGGTTATATGGTCTTAAACAGAGGCTGGTGTAGTCACAGAATGGGATGCCCCAAAACCAGCAGTAAGTACACCTGGCAGGGACAAGTAGTGCTATGCACAGCAAAAGTGTCTTTATCAGGCCTAATTTCAATTAGAATAAGTGCAAATAGTTATATGGTCTTAAACAGAGGCTGGTGTAGTCACAGAATGGGATGCCCCAAAAACCAGCAGTAAGTACACCTGGCAGGGACAAGTAGTGCTATGCACAGCAAAAGTGTCTTTATCAGGCCTAGATTCAATTAGAATAAGTGCAAATGGTTATATGGTCTTAAACAGAGGCTGCTGTAGTCACAGAATGGGATGCCCCAAAAACCAGCAGTAAGTACACCTGGCAGGGACAAGTAGTGCTATTCACAGGAAAAGTGTCTTTATCAGGCCTAATTTCAATTAGAATAAGTGCAAATGGTTATATGGTCTTAAACAGAGGCTGGTGTAGTCACAGAATGGGATGCCCCAAAAACCAGCAGTAAGTACACCTGGCAGGGACAAGTAGTGCTATGCACAGCAAAAGTGTCTTTATCAGGCCAAATTTCAATTAGAATAAGTGCAAATGGTTATATGGTCTTAAATAGAGGCTGGTGTAGTCACAGAATGGGATGCCCCAACAGGAGTGCACCTGGCAGGCAGCGGTAAGAATATGTACAGCAAAAGTGTCTTTACCAGGCCTAATTTCAATTAGAATAAGTGCAAATGGTTATATGGTCTTAAACAGAGGCTGCTGTAGTCACAGAATGGGATGCCCCAAAAACCAGCAGTAAGTACACCTGGCAGGGACAAGTAGTGCTATGCACAGCAAAAGTGTCTTTATCAGGCCTAATTTCAATTAGAATAAGTGCAAATGGTTATATGGTCTTAAACAGAGGCTGCTGTAGTCACAGAATGGGATGCCCCAAAAACCAGCAAGAAGTACACCTGGCAGGGACAAGTAGTGCTATGCACAGCAAAAGTGTCTTTATCAGGCCTAATTTCAATTAGAATAAGTGCAAATGGTTATATGGTCTTAAACAGAGGCTGGTGTAGTCACAGAATGGGATGCCCCAAAAACCAGCAGTAAGTACACCTGGCAGGGACAAGTAGTGCTATGCACAGCAAAAGTGTCTTTATCAGGCCTAATTTCAATTAGAATAAGTGCAAATGGTTATATGGTCTTAAACAGAGGCTGGTGTAGTCACAGAATGGGATGCCCCAAAAACCAGCAGTAAGTACACCTGGCAGGGACAAGTAGTGCTATGCACAGCAAAAGTGTCTTTATCAGGCCTAGATTCAATTAGAATAAGTGCAAATGGTTATATGGTCTTAAATAGAGGCTGGTGTAGTCACAGAATGGGATGCCCCAACAGGAGTGCACCTGGCAGGCAGCAGTAAGAATATGCACAGCAAAAGTGTCTTTATCAGGCCTAATTTCAATTAGAATAAGTGCAAATGGTTATATGGTCTTAAACAGAGGCTGCTGTAGTCACAGAATGGGATGCCCCAAAATCCAGCAGTAAGTTCACCTGGCAGGGACAAGTAGTGCTATGCACAGCAAAAGTGTCTTTATCAGGCCTAATTTCAATTACAATAAGTGCAAATGGTTATATGGTCTTAAACAGAGGCTGCTGTAGTCACAGAATGGGATGCCCCAAAAACCAGCAGTAAGTACACCTGGCAGGGACAAGTAGTGCTATTCACAGCAAAAGTGTCTTTATCAGGCCTAATTTCAATTAGAATAAGTGCAAATGGTTATATGGTCTTAAACAGAGGCTGCTGTAGTCACAGAACGGGATGCCCCAAAAACCAGCAGTAAGTACACCTGGCAGGGACAAGTAGTGCTATTCACAGCAAAAGTGTCTTTATCAGGCCTAATTTCAATTAGAATAAGTGCAAATGGTTATATGGTCTTAAACAGAGGCTGCTGTAGTCACAGAACGGGATGCCCCAAAAACCAGCAGTAAGTACACCTGGCAGGGACAAGTAGTGCTATGCACAGCAAAAGTGTCTTTATCAGGCCTAATTTCAATTAGAATAAGTGCAAATGGTTATATGGTCTTAAATAGAGGCTGGTGTAGTCACAGAATGGGATGCCCCAAAAACCAGCAGTAAGTACACCTGGCAGGGACAAGTAGTGCTATGCACAGCAAAAGTGTCTTTATCAGGCCTAATTTCAATTAGAATAAGTGCAAATGGTTATATGGTCTTAAACAGAGGCTGGTGTAGTCACAGAATGGGATGCCCCAAAAACCAGCAGTAAGTACACCTGGCAGGGACAAGTAGTGCTATGCACAGCAAACGTGTCTTTATCAGGCCTAATTTCAATTAGAATAAGTGCAAATGGTTATATGGTCTTAAACAGAGGCTGCTGTAGTCACAGAATGGGATGCCCTAAAAACCAGCAGTAAGTACACCTGGCAGGGACAAGTAGTGCTATGCACAGCAAAAGTGTCTTTATCAGGCCTAATTTCAATTAGAATAAGTGCAAATGGTTATATGGTCTTAAACAGAGGCTGGTGTAGTCACAGAATGGGATGCCCCAAAAACCAGCAGTAAGTACACCTGGCAGGGACAAGTAGTGCTATGCACAGCAAAAGTGTCTTTATCAGGCCTAATTTCAATTAGAATAAGTGCAAATGGTTATATGGTCTTAAACAGAGGCTGGTGTAGTCACAGAATGGGATGCCCCAAAAACCAGCAGTAAGTACACCTGACAGGGACAAGTAGTGCTATGCACAGCAAAAGTGTCTTTATCAGGCCTAGATTCAATTAGAATAAGTGCAAATGGTTATATGGTCTTAAACAGAGGCTGCTGTAGTCACAGAATGGGATGCCCCAAAAACCAGCAGTAAGTACACCTGGCAGGGACAAGTCGTGCTATGCACAGCAAAAGTGTCTTTATCAGGCCTAATTTCAATTAGAATAAGTGCAAATGGTTATATGGTCTTAAATAGAGGCTGGTGTAGTCACAGAATGGGATGCCCCAACAGGAGTGCACCTGGCAGGCAGCAGTAAGAATATGCACAGCAAAAGTGTCTTTACCAGGCCTAATTTCAATTAGAATAAGTGCAAATGGTAATATGGTCTTAAACAGAGGCTGCTGTAGTCACAGAATGGGATGCCCCAAAAACCAGCAGTAAGTACACCTGGCAGGGACAAGTAGTGCTATGCACAGCAAAAGTGTCTTTATCAGGCCTAATTTCAATTAGAATAAGTGCAAATGGTTATATGGTCTTAAATAGAGGCTGGTGTAGTCACAGAATGGGATGCCCCAACAGGAGTGCATCTGGCAGGCAGCAGTAAGAATATGCACAGCAAAAGTGTCTTTATCAGGCCTAATTTCAATTAGAATAAGTGCAAATGGTTATATGGTCTTAAACAGAGGCTGCTGTAGTCACAGAATGGGATGCCCTAAAAACCAGCAGTAAGTACACCTGGCAGGGACAAGTAGTGCTATGCACAGCAAAAGTGTCTTTATCAGGCCTAATTTCAATTAGAATAAGTGCAAATGGTTATATGGTCTTAAACAGAGGCTGGTGTAGTCACAGAATGGGATGCCTCAAAAACCAGCAGTAAGTACACCTGGCAGGGACAAGTAGTGCTATGCACAGCAAAAGTGTCTTTATCAGGCCTAGATTCAATTAGAATAAGTGCAAATGGTTATATGGTCTTAAACAGAGGCTGCTGTAGTCACAGAATGGGATGCCCCAAAAACCAGCAGTAAGTTCACCTGGCAGGGACAAGTAGTGCTATGCACAGCAAAAGTGTCTTTATCAGGCCTAATTTCAATTAGAATAAGTGCAAATGGTTATATGGTCTTAAACAGAGGCTGGTGTAGTCACAGAATGGGATGCCCCAAAAACCAGCAGTAAGTTCACCTGTCAGGGACAAGTAGTGCTATGCACAGCAAAAGTGTCTTTATCAGGCCTAATTTCAATTAGAATAAGTGCAAATGGTTATATGGTCTTAAATAGAGGCTGGTGTAGTCACAGAATGGGATGCCCCAACAGGAGTGCACCTGGCAGGCAGCAGTAAGAATATGCACAGCAAAAGTGTCTTTATCAGGCCTAATTTCAATTAGAATAAGTGCAAATGGTTATATGGTCTTAAATAGAGGCTGCTGTAGTCACAGAATGGGATGCCCCAAAAACCAGCAGTAAGTACACCTGGCAGGGACAAGTAGTGCTATGCACAGCAAAAGTGTCTTTATCAGGCCTAATTTCAATTAGAATAAGTGCAAATGGTTATATGGTCTTAAACAGAGGCTAGTGTAGTCAAAGAATGGGATACCCCAAAAACCAGCAGTAAGTACACCTGGCAGGGACAAGTAGTGCTATGCACAGCAAAAGTGTCTTTATCAGGCCTAATTTCAATTAGAATAAGTGCAAATGGTTATATGGTCTTAAACAGAGGCTGCTGTAGTCACAGAATGGGATGCCCCAAAAACCAGCAGTAAGTTCACCTGGCAGGGACAAGTAGTGCTATGCACAGCAAAAGTGTCTTTATCAGGCCTAATTTCAATTAGAATAAGTGCAAATGGTTATATGGTCTTAAACAGAGGCTGCTGTAGTCACAGAATGGGATGGCCCAAAAACCAGCAGTAAGTACACCTGGCAGGGACAAGTAGTGCTATGCACAGCAAAAGTGTATTTATCAGGCCTAATTTCAATTAGAATAAGTGCAAATGGTTATATGGTCTTAAACAGAGGCTGGTGTAGTCACAGAATGGGATGCCCGAAAAACCAGCAGTAAGTACACCTGACAGGGACAAGTAGTGCTATTCACAGCAAAAGTGTCTTTATCAGGCCTAATTTCAATTAGAATAAGTGCAAATGGTTATATGGTCTTAAATAGAGGCTGCTGTAGTCACAGAATGGGATGCCCCAAAAACCAGCAGTAATTACACCTGGCAGGGACAAGTAGTGCTATGCACAGCAAAAGTGTCTTTATCAGGCCTAATTTCAATTAGAATAAGTGCAAATGGTTATATGGTCTTAAACAGAGGCTGGTGTAGTCACAGAATGGGATGCCCCAAAAACCAGCAGTAAGTACACCTGGCAGGGACAAGTAGTGCTATGCACAGCAAAAGTGTCTTTATCAGGCCTAATTTCAATTAGAATAAGTGCAAATGGTTATATGGTCTTAAACAGAGGCTGGTGTAGTCACAGAATGGGATGCCCCAAAAACCAGCAGTAAGTACACCTGGCAGGGACAAGTAGTGCTATGCACAGCAAAAGTGTCTTTATCAGGCCTAATTTTAATTAGAATAAGTGCAAATGGTTATATGGTCTTAAACAGAGGCTAGTGTAGTCACAGAATGGGATGCCCCAAAAACCAGCAGTAAGTACACCTGGCAGGGACAAGTAGTGCTATGCACAGCAAACGTGTCTTTATCAGGCCTAGATTCAATTAGAATAAGTGCAAATGGTTATATGGTCTTAAACAGAGGCTGCTGTAGTCACAGAATGGGATACCCCAAAACCCAGCAGTAAGTACACCTGGCAGGGACAAGTAGTGCTATTCACAGCAAAAGTGTCTTTATCAGGCCTAATTTCAATTAGAATAAGTGCAAATGGTTATATGGTCTTAAACAGAGGCTGGTGTAGTCACAGAATGGGATGCCCCAAAAACCAGCAGTAAGTACACCTGGCAGGGACAAGTAGTGCTATGCACAGCAAAAGTGTCTTTATCAGGCCTAACTTCAATTAGAATAAGTGCAAAAGGTTATATGGTCTTAAAAAGAGACTGGTGTAGTCACAGAATGGGATGCCCCAAACGGAGTGTACCTGGCAGGCAGCAGTAAGAATATGCACAGCAAAAGTGTCTTTATCAGGCCTAATTTCAATTAGAATAAGTGCAAATGGTTATATGGTCTTAAACAGAGGCTGCTGTAGTCACAGAATGGGATGCCCCAAAAACCAGCAGTAAGTACACCTGGCAGGGACAAGTAGTGCTATGCACAGCAAAAGTGTCTTTATCAGGCCTAGATTCAATTAGAATAATTGCAAATGGTTATATGGTCTTAAACAGAGGCTGCTGTAGTCACAGAATGGGATGCCCCAAAAACCAGCAGTAAGTACACCTGGCAGGGACAAGTAGTGCTATTCACAGCAAAAGTGTCTTTATCAGGCCTAATTTCAATTAGAATAAGTGCAAATGGTTATATGGTCTTAAATAGAGGCTGCTGTAGGCACAGAATGGGATGCCCCAAAAACCAGCAGTAAGTACACCTGGCAGGGACAAGTAGTGCTATGCACAGCAAAAGTGTCTTTATCAGGCCTTATTTCAATTAGAATAAGTGCAAATGGTTATATGGTCTTAAACAGAGGCTGGTGTAGTCACAGAATGGGATGCCCCAAAAACCAGCAGTAAGTACACCTGGCAGGGACAAGTAGTGCTATGCACAGCAAAAGTGTCTTTATCAGGCCTAATTTCAATTAGAATAAGTGCAAATGGTTATATGGTCTTAAACAGAGGCTGGTGTAGTCACAGAATGGGATGCCCCAAAAACCAGCAGTAAGTACACCTGGCAGGGACAAGTAGTGCTATGCACAGCAAAAGTGTCTTTATCAGGCCTAGATTCAATTAGAATAAGTGCAAATGGTTATATGGTCTTAAACAGAGGCTGCTGTAGTCACAGAATGGGATGCCCCAAAAACCAGCAGTAAGTACACCTGGCAGGGACAAGTAGTGCTATTCACAGCAAAAGTGTCTTTATCAGGCCTAATTTCAATTAGAATAAGTGCAAATGGTTATATGGTCTTAAACAGAGGCTGGTGTAGTCACAGAATGGGATGCCCCAAAAACCAGCAGTAAGTACACCTGGCAGGGACAAGTAGTGCTATGCACAGCAAAAGTGTCTTTATCAGGCCTAATTTCAATTAGAATAAGTGGAAATGGTTATATGGTCTTAAACAGAGGCTGGTGTAGTCACAGAATGGGATGCCCTAAAAACCAGCAGTAAGTACACCTGGTAGGGACAAGTAGTGCTATGCACAGCAAAAGTGTCTTTATCAGGCCTAATTTCAATTAGAATAAGTGCAAATGGTTATATGGTCTTAAACAGAGGCTGCTGTAGTCACAGAATGGGATGCCCCAAAAACCAGCAGTAAGTACACCTGGCAGGGACAAGTAGTGCTATGCACAGCAAAAGTGTCTTTATCAGGCCTAATTTCAATTAGAATAAGTGCAAATGGTTATATGGTCTTAAATAGAGGCTGGTGTAGTCACAGAATGGGATGCCCCAACAGGAGTGCACCTGGCAGGCAGCAGTAAGAATATGCACAGCAAAAGTGTCTTTATCAGGCCTAATTTCAATTAGAATAAGTGCAAATGGTTATATGGTCTTAAATAGAGGCTGCTGTAGTCACAGAATGGGATGCCCCAACAGGAGTGCACCTGGCAGGCAGCAGTAAGAATATGCACAGCAAAAGTGTCTTTATCAGGCCTAATTTCAATTAGAATAAGTGCAAATGGTTATATGGTCTTAAACAGAGGCTGCTGTAGTCACAGAATGGGATGCCCCAAAAACCAGCAGTAAGTACACCTGGCAGGGACAAGTAGTGCTATGCACAGCAAAAGTGTCTTTATCAGGCCTAATTTCAATTACAATAAGTGCAAATGGTTATATGGTCTTAAACAGAGGCTGGTGTAGTCACAGAATGGGATGCCCCAAAAACCAGCAGTAAGTACACCTGGTAGGGACAAGTAGTGCTATGCACAGCAAAAGTGTCTTTATCAGGCCTAATTTCAATTAGAATAAGTGCAAATGGTTATATGGTCTTAAACAGAGGCTGCTGTAGTCACAGAATGGGATGCCCCAAAAACCAGCAGTAAGTACACCTGGCAGGGACAAGTAGTGCTATGCACAGCAAAAGTGTCTTTATCAGGCCTAATTTCAATTAGAATAAGTGCAAATGGTTATATGGTCTTAAACAGAGGCTGCTGTAGTCACAGAATGGGATGCCCCAAAAACCAGCAGTAAGTACACCTGGCAGGGACAAGTAGTGCTATGCACAGCAAAAGTGTCTTTATCAGGCCTAATTTCAATTAGAATAAGTGCAAATGGTTATATGGTCTTAAACAGAGGCTGCTGTAGTCACAGAATGGGATGCCCCAAAAACCAGCAGTAAGTACACCTGGCAGGGACAAGTAGTGCTATGCACAGCAAAAGTGTCTTTATCAGGCCTAGATTCAATTAGAATAAGTGCAAATGGTTATATGGTCTTAAATAGAGGCTGATGTAGTCACAGAATGGGATGCCCCAACAGGAGTGCACCTGGCAGGCAGCAGTAAGAATATGCACAGCAAAAGTGTCTTTATCAGGCCTAATTTCAATTAGAATAAGTGCAAATGGTTATATGGTCTTAAACAGAGGCTAGTGTAGTCAAAGAATGGGATGCCCCAAAAACCAGCAGTAAGTACACCTGGCAGGGACAAGTAGTGCTATGCACAGCAAAAGTGGCTTTATCAGGCCTAATTTCAATTAGAATAAGTGCAAATGGTTATATGGTCTTAAATAGAGGCTGGTGTAGTCACAGAATGGGATGCCACAACAGGAGTGCACCTGGCAGGCAGCAGTAAGAATATGCACAGCAAAAGTGTCTTTATCAGGCCTAATTTCAATTAGAATAAGTGCAAATGGTTATATGGTCTTAAACAGAGGCTGGTGTAGTCACAGAATGGGATGCCCCAAAAACCAGCAGTAAGTACACCTGGCAGGGACAAGTAGTGCTATGCACAGCAAAAATGTATTTATCAGGCCTAATTTCAATTAGAATAAGTGCAAATGGTTATATGGTCTTAAACAGAGGCTGCTGTAGTCACAGAATGGGATGCCCCAAAAACCAGCAGTAAGTACACCTGGCAGGGACAAGTAGTGCTATGCACAGCAAAAGTGTATTTATCAGGCCTAATTTCAATTAGAATAAGTGCAAATGGTTATATGGTCTTAAACAGAGGCTGGTGTAGTCACAGAATGGGATGCCCGAAAAACCAGCAGTAAGTACACCTGACAGGGACAAGTAGTGCTATTCACAGCAAAAGTGTCTTTATCAGGCCTAATTTCAATTAGAATAAGTGCAAATGGTTATATGGTCTTAAATAGAGGCTGCTGTAGTCACAGAATGGGATGCCCCAAAAACCAGCAGTAATTACACCTGGCAGGGACAAGTAGTGCTATGCACAGCAAAAGTGTCTTTATCAGGCCTAATTTCAATTAGAATAAGTGCAAATGGTTATATGGTCTTAAACAGAGGCTGGTGTAGTCACAGAATGGGATGCCCCAAAAACCAGCAGTAAGTACACCTGGCAGGGACAAGTAGTGCTATGCACAGCAAAAGTGTCTTTATCAGGCCTAATTTCAATTAGAATAAGTGCAAATGGTTATATGGTCTTAAACAGAGGCTGGTGTAGTCACAGAATGGGATGCCCCAAAAACCAGCAGTAAGTACACCTGGCAGGGACAAGTAGTGCTATGCACAGCAAAAGTGTCTTTATCAGGCCTAATTTTAATTAGAATAAGTGCAAATGGTTATATGGTCTTAAACAGAGGCTAGTGTAGTCACAGAATGGGATGCCCCAAAAACCAGCAGTAAGTACACCTGGCAGGGACAAGTAGTGCTATGCACAGCAAAAGTGTCTTTATCAGGCCTAGATTCATTTAGAATAAGTGCAAATGGTTATATGGTCTTAAACAGAGGCTGCTGTAGTCACAGAATGGGATACCCCAAAACCCAGCAGTAAGTACACCTGGCAGGGACAAGTAGTGCTATTCACAGCAAAAGTGTCTTTATCAGGCCTAATTTCAATTAGAATAAGTGCAAATGGTTATATGGTCTTAAACAGAGGCTGGTGTAGTCACAGAATGGGATGCCCCAAAAACCAGCAGTAAGTACACCTGGCAGGGACAAGTAGTGCTATGCACAGCAAAAGTGTCTTTATCAGGCCTAACTTCAATTAGAATAAGTGCAAAAGGTTATATGGTCTTAAAAAGAGACTGGTGTAGTCACAGAATGGGATGCCCCAACCGGAGTGTCCCTGGCAGGCAGCAGTAAGAATATGCACAGCAAAAGTGTCTTTATCAGGCCTAATTTCAATTAGAATAAGTGCAAATGGTTATATGGTCTTAAACAGAGGCTGCTGTAGTCACAGAATGGGATGCCCCAAAAACCAGCAGTAAGTACACCTGGCAGGGACAAGTAGTGCTATGCACAGCAAAAGTGTCTTTATCAGGCCTAGATTCAATTAGAATAATTGCAAATGGTTATATGGTCTTAAACAGAGGCTGCTGTAGTCACAGAATGGGATGCCCCAAAAACCAGCAGTAAGTACACCTGGCAGGGACAAGTAGTGCTATTCACAGCAAAAGTGTCTTTATCAGGCCTAATTTCAATTAGAATAAGTGCAAATGGTTATATGGTCTTAAATAGAGGCTGCTGTAGTCACAGAATGGGATGCCCCAAAAACCAGCAGTAAGTACACCTGGCAGGGACAAGTAGTGCTATGCACAGCAAAAGTGTCTTTATCAGGCCTTATTTCAATTAGAATAAGTGCAAATGGTTATATGGTCTTAAACAGAGGCTGGTGTAGTCACAGAATGGGATGCCCCAAAAACCAGCAGTAAGTACACCTGGCAGGGACAAGTAGTGCTATGCACAGCAAAAGTGTCTTTATCAGGCCTAATTTCAATTAGAATAAGTGCAAATGGTTATATGGTCTTAAACAGAGGCTGGTGTAGTCACAGAATGGGATGCCCCAAAAACCAGCAGTAAGTACACCTGGTAGGGACAAGTAGTGCTATGCACAGCAAAAGTGTCTTTATCAGGCCTTATTTCAATTAGAATAAGTGCAAATGGTTATATGGTCTTAAACAGAGGCTGCTGTAGTCACAGAATGGGATGCCCCAAAAACCAGCAGTAAGTACACCTGGCAGGGACAAGTAGTGCTATGCACAGCAAAAGTGTCTTTATCAGGCCTAATTTCAATTAGAATAAGTGCAAATGGTTATATGGTCTTAAATAGAGGCTGGTGTAGTCACAGAATGGGATGCCCCAACAGGAGTGCACCTGGCAGGCAGCAGTAAGAATATGCACAGCAAAAGTGTCTTTATCAGGCCTAATTTCAATTAGAATAAGTGCAAATGGTTATATGGTCTTAAACAGAGGCTGCTGTAGTCACAGAATGGGATGCCCCAAAAACCAGCAGTAAGTACACCTGGCAGGGACAAGTAGTGCTATGCACAGCAAAAGTGTCTTTATCAGGCCTAATTTCAATTACAATAAGTGCAAATGGTTATATGGTCTTAAACAGAGGCTGGTGTAGTCACAGAATGGGATGCCCCAAAAACCAGCAGTAAGTACACCTGGTAGGGACAAGTAGTGCTATGCACAGCAAAAGTGTCTTTATCAGGCCTAATTTCAATTAGAATAAGTGCAAATGGTTATATGGTCTTAAACAGAGGCTGCTGTAGTCACAGAATGGGATGCCCCAAAAACCAGCAGTAATTACACCTGGCAGGGACAAGTAGTGCTATGCACAGCAAAAGTGTCTTTATCAGGCCTAGATTCAATTAGAATAAGTGCAAATGGTTATATGGTCTTAAATAGAGGCTGATGTAGTCACAGAATGGGATGCCACAACAGGAGTGCACCTGGCAGGCAGCAGTAAGAATATGCACAGCAAAAGTGTCTTTATCAGGCCTAATTTCAATTAGAATAAGTGCAAATGGTTATATGGTCTTAAACAGAGGCTGGTGTAGTCACAGAATGGGATGCCCCAAAAACCAGCAGTAAGTACACCTGGCAGGGACAAGTAGTGCTATGCACAGCAAAAGTGTATTTATCAGGCCTAATTTCAATTAGAATAAGTGCAAATGGTTATATGGTCTTAAACAGAGGCTGGTGTAGTCACAGAATGGGATGCCCCAAAAACCAGCAGTAAGTACACCTGGCAGGGACAAGTAGTGCTATGCACAGCAAAAGTGTATTTATCAGGCCTAATTTCAATTAGAATAAGTGCAAATGGTTATATGGTCTTAAACAGAGGCTGGTGTAGTCACAGAATGGGATGCCCGAAAAACCAGCAGTAAGTACACCTGACAGGGACAAGTAGTGCTATTCACAGCAAAAGTGTCTTTATCAGGCCTAATTTCAATTAGAATAAGTGCAAATGGTTATATGGTCTTAAATAGAGGCTGCTGTAGTCACAGAATGGGATGCCCCAAAAACCAGCAGTAATTACACCTGGCAGGGACAAGTAGTGCTATGCACAGCAAAAGTGTCTTTATCAGGCCTAATTTCAATTAGAATAAGTGCAAATGGTTATATGGTCTTAAACAGAGGCTGGTGTAGTCACAGAATGGGATGCCCCAAAAACCAGCAGTAAGTACACCTGGCAGGGACAAGTAGTGCTATGCACAGCAAAAGTGTCTTTATCAGGCCTAATTTCAATTAGAATAAGTGCAAATGGTTATATGGTCTTAAACAGAGGCTGGTGTAGTCACAGAATGGGATGCCCCAAAAACCAGCAGTAAGTACACCTGGCAGGGACAAGTAGTGCTATGCACAGCAAAAGTGTCTTTATCAGGCCTAATTTTAATTAGAATAAGTGCAAATGGTTATATGGTCTTAAACAGAGGCTAGTGTAGTCACAGAATGGGATGCCCCAAAAACCAGCAGTAAGTACACCTGGCAGGGACAAGTAGTGCTATGCACAGCAAAAGTGTCTTTATCAGGCCTAGATTCAATTAGAATAAGTGCAAATGGTTATATGGTCTTAAACAGAGGCTGCTGTAGTCACAGAATGGGATACCCCAAAACCCAGCAGTAAGTACACCTGGCAGGGACAAGTAGTGCTATTCACAGCAAAAGTGTCTTTATCAGGCCTAATTTCAATTAGAATAAGTGCAAATGGTTATATGGTCTTAAACAGAGGCTGGTGTAGTCACAGAATGGGATGCCCCAAAAACCAGCAGTAAGTACACCTGGCAGGGACAAGTAGTGCTATGCACAGCAAAAGTGTCTTTATCAGGCCTAACTTCAATTAGAATAAGTGCAAAAGGTTATATGGTCTTAAAAAGAGACTGGTGTAGTCACAGAATGGGATGCCCCAAACGGAGTGTACCTGGCAGGCAGCAGTAAGAATATGCACAGCAAAAGTGTCTTTATCAGGCCTAATTTCAATTAGAATAAGTGCAAATGGTTATATGGTCTTAAACAGAGGCTGCTGTAGTCACAGAATGGGATGCCCCAAAAACCAGCAGTAAGTACACCTGGCAGGGACAAGTAGTGCTATGCACAGCAAAAGTGTCTTTATCAGGCCTAGATTCAATTAGAATAATTGCAAATGGTTATATGGTCTTAAACAGAGGCTGCTGTAGTCACAGAATGGGATGCCCCAAAAACCAGCAGTAAGTACACCTGGCAGGGACAAGTAGTGCTATTCACAGCAAAAGTGTCTTTATCAGGCCTTATTTCAATTAGAATAAGTGCAAATGGTTATATGGTCTTAAACAGAGGCTGGTGTAGTCACAGAATGGGATGCCCCAAAAACCAGCAGTAAGTACACCTGGCAGGGACAAGTAGTGCTATGCACAGCAAAAGTGTCTTTATCAGGCCTAATTTCAATTAGAATAAGTGCAAATGGTTATATGGTCTTAAACAGAGGCTGGTGTAGTCACAGAATGGGATGCCCCAAAAACCAGCAGTAAGTACACCTGGCAGGGACAAGTAGTGCTATGCACAGCAAAAGTGTCTTTATCAGGCCTAGATTCAATTAGAATAAGTGCAAATGGTTATATGGTCTTAAACAGAGGCTGCTGTAGTCACAGAATGGGATGCCCCAAAAACCAGCAGTAAGTACACCTGGCAGGGACAAGTAGTGCTATTCACAGCAAAAGTGTCTTTATCAGGCCTAATTTCAATTAGAATAAGTGCAAATGGTTATATGGTCTTAAACAGAGGCTGGTGTAGTCACAGAATGGGATGCCCCAAAAACCAGCAGTAAGTACACCTGGCAGGGACAAGTAGTGCTATGCACAGCAAAAGTGTCTTTATCAGGCCTAATTTCAATTAGAATAAGTGCAAATGGTTATATGGTCTTAAACAGAGGCTGGTGTAGTCACAGAATGGGATGCCCCAAAAACCAGCAGTAAGTACACCTGGTAGGGACAAGTAGTGCTATGCACAGCAAAAGTGTCTTTATCAGGCCTAATTTCAATTAGAATAAGTGCAAATGGTTATATGGTCTTAAACAGAGGCTGCTGTAGTCACAGAATGGGATGCCCCAAAAACCAGCAGTAAGTACACCTGGCAGGGACAAGTAGTGCTATGCACAGCAAAAGTGTCTTTATCAGGCCTAATTTCAATTAGAATAAGTGCAAATGGTTATATGGTCTTAAATAGAGGCTGGTGTAGTCACAGAATGGGATGCCCCAACAGGAGTGCACCTGGCAGGCAGCAGTAAGAATATGCACAGCAAAAGTGTCTTTATCAGGCCTAATTTCAATTAGAATAAGTGCAAATGGTTATATGGTCTTAAATAGAGGCTGCTGTAGTCACACAATGGGATGCCCCAACAGGAGTGCACCTGGCAGGCAGCAGTAAGAATATGCACAGCAAAAGTGTCTTTATCAGGCCTAATTTCAATTAGAATAAGTGCAAATGGTTATATGGTCTTAAACAGAGGCTGCTGTAGTCACAGAATGGGATGCCCCAAAAACCAGCAGTAAGTACACCTGGCAGGGACAAGTAGTGCTATGCACAGCAAAAGTGTCTTTATCAGGCCTAATTTCAATTACAATAAGTGCAAATGGTTATATGGTCTTAAACAGAGGCTGGTGTAGTCACAGAATGGGATGCCCCAAAAACCAGCAGTAAGTACACCTGGTAGGGACAAGTAGTGCTATGCACAGCAAAAGTGTCTTTATCAGGCCTAATTTCAATTAGAATAAGTGCAAATGGTTATATGGTCTTAAACAGAGGCTGCTGTAGTCACAGAATGGGATGCCCCAAAAACCAGCAGTAAGTACACCTGGCAGGGACAAGTAGTGCTATGCACAGCAAAAGTGTCTTTATCAGGCCTAGATTCAATTAGAATAAGTGCAAATGGTTATATGGTCTTAAATAGAGGCTGATGTAGTCACAGAATGGGATGCCCCAACAGGAGTGCACCTGGCAGGCAGCAGTAAGAATATGCACAGCAAAAGTGTCTTTATCAGGCCTAATTTCAATTAGAATAAGTGCAAATGGTTATATGGTCTTAAACAGAGGCTAGTGTAGTCAAAGAATGGGATGCCCCAAAAACCAGCAGTAAGTACACCTGGCAGGGACAAGTAGTGCTATGCACAGCAAAAGTGGCTTTATCAGGCCTAATTTCAATTAGAATAAGTGCAAATGGTTATATGGTCTTAAATAGAGGCTGGTGTAGTCACAGAATGGGATGCCACAACAGGAGTGCACCTGGCAGGCAGCAGTAAGAATATGCACAGCAAAAGTGTCTTTATCAGGCCTAATTTCAATTAGAATAAGTGCAAATGGTTATATGGTCTTAAACAGAGGCTGGTGTAGTCACAGAATGGGATGCCCCAAAAACCAGCAGTAAGTACACCTGGCAGGGACAAGTAGTGCTATGCACAGCAAAAGTGTATTTATCAGGCCTAATTTCAATTAGAATAAGTGCAAATGGTTATATGGTCTTAAACAGAGGCTGGTGTAGTCACAGAATGGGATGCCCCAAAAACCAGCAGTAAGTACACCTGGCAGGGACAAGTAGTGCTATGCACAGCAAAAGTGTCTTTATCAGGCCTAATTTCAATTAGAATAAGTGCAAATGGTTATATGGTCTTAAACAGAGGCTGGTGTAGTCACAGAATGGGATGCCCCAAAAACCAGCAGTAAGTACACCTGGTAGGGACAAGTAGTGCTATGCACAGCAAAAGTGTCTTTATCAGGCCTAATTTCAATTAGAATAAGTGCAAATGGTTATATGGTCTTAAACAGAGGCTGCTGTAGTCACAGAATGGGATGCCCCAAAAACCAGCAGTAAGTACACCTGGCAGGGACAAGTAGTGCTATGCACAGCAAAAGTGTCTTTATCAGGCCTAATTTCAATTAGAATAAGTGCAAATGGTTATATGGTCTTAAATAGAGGCTGGTGTAGTCACAGAATGGGATGCCCCAACAGGAGTGCACCTGGCAGGCAGCAGTAAGAATATGCACAGCAAAAGTGTCTTTATCAGGCCTAATTTCAATTAGAATAAGTGCAAATGGTTATATGGTCTTAAATAGAGGCTGCTGTAGTCACAGAATGGGATGCCCCAAAAACCAGCAGTAAGTACACCTGGCAGGGACAAGTAGTGCTATGCACAGCAAAAGTGTCTTTATCAGGCCTAATTTCAATTAGAATAAGTGCAAATGGTTATATGGTCTTAAATAGAGGCTGGTGTAGTCACAGAATGGGATGCCCCAACAGGAGTGCACCTGGCAGGCAGCAGTAAGAATATGCACAGCAAAAGTGTCTTTATCAGGCCTAATTTCAATTAGAATAAGTGCAAATGGTTATATGGTCTTAAATAGAGGCTGCTGTAGTCACACAATGGGATGCCCCAACAGGAGTGCACCTGGCAGGCAGCAGTAAGAATATGCACAGCAAAAGTGTCTTTATCAGGCCTAATTTCAATTAGAATAAGTGCAAATGGTTATATGGTCTTAAACAGAGGCTGCTGTAGTCACAGAATGGGATGCCCCAAAAACCAGCAGTAAGTACACCTGGCAGGGACAAGTAGTGCTATGCACAGCAAAAGTGTCTTTATCAGGCCTAATTTCAATTACAATAAGTGCAAATGGTTATATGGTCTTAAACAGAGGCTGGTGTAGTCACAGAATGGGATGCCCCAAAAACCAGCAGTAAGTACACCTGGTAGGGACAAGTAGTGCTATGCACAGCAAAAGTGTCTTTATCAGGCCTAATTTCAATTAGAATAAGTGCAAATGGTTATATGGTCTTAAACAGAGGCTGCTGTAGTCACAGAATGGGATGCCCCAAAAACCAGCAGTAAGTACACCTGGCAGGGACAAGTAGTGCTATGCACAGCAAAAGTGTCTTTATCAGGCCTAGATTCAATTAGAATAAGTGCAAATGGTTATATGGTCTTAAATAGAGGCTGATGTAGTCACAGAATGGGATGCCCCAACAGGAGTGCACCTGGCAGGCAGCAGTAAGAATATGCACAGCAAAAGTGTCTTTATCAGGCCTAATTTCAATTAGAATAAGTGCAAATGGTTATATGGTCTTAAACAGAGGCTGCTGTAGTCACAGAATGGGATGCCCCAAAAACCAGCAGTAAGTACACCTGGCAGGGACAAGTAGTGCTATGCACAGCAAAAGTGTATTTATCAGGCCTAATTTCAATTAGAATAAGTGCAAATGGTTATATGGTCTTAAACAGAGGCTGGTGTAGTCACAGAATGGGATGCCCCAAAAACCAGCAGTAAGTACACCTGGCAGGGACAAGTAGTGCTATGCACAGCAAAAGTGTCTTTATCAGGCCTAATTTCAATTAGAATAAGTGCAAATGGTTATATGGTCTTAAACAGAGGCTGGTGTAGTCACAGAATGGGATGCCCCAAAAACCAGCAGTAAGTACACCTGGTAGGGACAAGTAGTGCTATGCACAGCAAAAGTGTCTTTATCAGGCCTAATTTCAATTAGAATAAGTGCAAATGGTTATATGGTCTTAAACAGAGGCTGCTGTAGTCACAGAATGGGATGCCCCAAAAACCAGCAGTAAGTACACCTGGCAGGGACAAGTAGTGCTATGCACAGCAAAAGTGTCTTTATCAGGCCTAATTTCAATTAGAATAAGTGCAAATGGTTATATGGTCTTAAATAGAGGCTGGTGTAGTCACAGAATGGGATGCCCCAACAGGAGTGCACCTGGCAGGCAGCAGTAAGAATATGCACAGCAAAAGTGTCTTTATCAGGCCTAATTTCAATTAGAATAAGTGCAAATGGTTATATGGTCTTAAATAGAGGCTGCTGTAGTCACAGAATGGGATGCCCCAAAAACCAGCAGTAAGTACACCTGGCAGGGACAAGTAGTGCTATGCACAGCAAAAGTGTCTTTATCAGGCCTAATTTCAATTAGAATAAGTGCAAATGGTTATATGGTCTTAAATAGAGGCTGGTGTAGTCACAGAATGGGATGCCCCAACAGGAGTGCACCTGGCAGGCAGCAGTAAGAATATGCACAGCAAAAGTGTCTTTATCAGGCCTAATTTCAATTAGAATAAGTGCAAATGGTTATATGGTCTTAAACAGAGGCTGCTGTAGTCACAGAATGGGATGCCCCAAAAACCAGCAGTAAGTACACCTGGCAGGGACAAGTAGTGCTATGCACAGCAAAAGTGTCTTTATCAGGCCTAATTTCAATTACAATAAGTGCAAATGGTTATATGGTCTTAAACAGAGGCTGGTGTAGTCACAGAATGGGATGCCCCAAAAACCAGCAGTAAGTACACCTGGTAGGGACAAGTAGTGCTATGCACAGCAAAAGTGTCTTTATCAGGCCTAATTTCAATTAGAATAAGTGCAAATGGTTATATGGTCTTAAACAGAGGCTGCTGTAGTCACAGAATGGGATGCCCCAAAAACCAGCAGTAAGTACACCTGGCAGGGACAAGTAGTGCTATGCACAGCAAAAGTGTCTTTATCAGGCCTAATTTCAATTAGAATAAGTGCAAATGGTTATATGGTCTTAAACAGAGGCTGCTGTAGTCACAGAATGGGATGCCCCAAAAACCAGCAGTAAGTACACCTGGCAGGGACAAGTAGTGCTATGCACAGCAAAAGTGTCTTTATCAGGCCTAATTTCAATTAGAATAAGTGCAAATGGTTATATGGTCTTAAACAGAGGCTGCTGTAGTCACAGAATGGGATGCCCCAAAAACCAGCAGTAAGTACACCTGGCAGGGACAAGTAGTGCTATGCACAGCAAAAGTGTCTTTATCAGGCCTAGATTCAATTAGAATAAGTGCAAATGGTTATATGGTCTTAAATAGAGGCTGATGTAGTCACAGAATGGGATGCCCCAACAGGAGTGCACCTGGCAGGCAGCAGTAAGAATATGCACAGCAAAAGTGTCTTTATCAGGCCTAATTTCAATTAGAATAAGTGCAAATGGTTATATGGTCTTAAACAGAGGCTGGTGTAGTCACAGAATGGGATGCCCCAAAAACCAGCAGTAAGTACACCTGGCAGGGACAAGTAGTGCTATGCACAGCAAAAGTGGCTTTATCAGGCCTAATTTCAATTAGAATAAGTGCAAATGGTTATATGGTCTTAAATAGAGGCTGGTGTAGTCACAGAATGGGATGCCACAACAGGAGTGCACCTGGCAGGCAGCAGTAAGAATATGCACAGCAAAAGTGTCTTTATCAGGCCTAATTTCAATTAGAATAAGTGCAAATGGTTATATGGTCTTAAACAGAGGCTGGTGTAGTCACAGAATGGGATGCCCCAAAAACCAGCAGTAAGTACACCTGGCAGGGACAAGTAGTGCTATGCACAGCAAAAGTGTATTTATCAGGCCTAATTTCAATTAGAATAAGTGCAAATGGTTATATGGTCTTAAACAGAGGCTGGTGTAGTCACAGAATGGGATGCCCCAAAAACCAGCAGTAAGTACACCTGGCAGGGACAAGTAGTGCTATGCACAGCAAAAGTGTCTTTATCAGGCCTAATTTCAATTAGAATAAGTGCAAATGGTTATATGGTCTTAAACAGAGGCTGCTGTAGTCACAGAATGGGATGCCCCAAAAACCAGCAGTAAGTACACCTGGCAGGGTCCAATAGTGCCATGCACAGCAAAAGTGTCTTTATCAGGCCTAATTTCAATTAGAATAAGCGCAAATGGTTATATGGTCTTAAACAGAGGCTGGTGTAGTCACAGAATGGGATGCCCCAACAGGAGTGCACCTGGCAGGCAACAGTAAGAATATGCACAGCAAAAGTGTCTTTATCAGGCCAAATTTCAATTAGAATAAGTGCAAATGGTTATATGGTCTTAAATAGAGGCTGCTGTAGTCACAGAATGGGATTCCCCAAAAACCAGCAGTAAGTACACCTGGCAGGGACAAGTAGTGCTATGCACAGCAAAAGTGTCTTTATCAGGCCTAATTTCAATTAGAATAAGTGCAAATGGTTATATGGTCTTAAACAGAGGCTGCTGTAGTCACAGAATGGGATGCCCCAAAAACCAGCAGTAAGTACACCTGGCAGGGACAAGTAGTGCTATGCACAGCAAAAGTGTCTTTATCAGGCCTAATTTCAATTAGAATAAGTGCAAATGGTTATATGGTCTTAAACAGAGGCTGGTGTAGTCACAGAATGGGATGCCCCAAAAACCAGCAGTAAGTACACCTGGCAGGGACAAGTAGTGCTATGCACAGCAAAAGTGTCTTTATCAGGCCTAATTTCAATTAGAATAAGTGCAAATGGTTATATGGTCTTAAACAGAGGCTGCTGTAGTCACAGAATGGGATGCCCCAAAAACCAGCAGTAAGTTCACCTGGCAGGGACAAGTAGTGCTATGCACAGCAAAAGTGTCTTTATCAGGCCTAATTTCAATTACAATAAGTGCAAATGGTTATATGGTCTTAAACAGAGGCTGCTGTAGTCACAGAATGGGATGCCCCAAAAACCAGCAGTAAGTACACCTGGCAGGGACAAGTAGTGCTATTCACAGCAAAAGTGTCTTTATCAGGCCTAATTTCAATTAGAATAAGTGCAAATGGTTATATGGTCTTAAACAGAGGCTGCTGTAGTCACAGAACGGGATGCCCCAAAAACCAGCAGTAAGTACACCTGGCAGGGACAAGTAGTGCTATTCACAGCAAAAGTGTCTTTATCAGGCCTAATTTCAATTAGAATAAGTGCAAATGGTTATATGGTCTTAAACAGAGGCTGCTGTAGTCACAGAACGGGATGCCCCAAAAACCAGCAGTAAGTACACCTGGCAGGGACAAGTAGTGCTATGCACAGCAAAAGTGTCTTTATCAGGCCTAATTTCAATTAGAATAAGTGCAAATGGTTATATGGTCTTAAATAGAGGCTGGTGTAGTCACAGAATGGGATGCCCCAAAAACCAGCAGTAAGTACACCTGGCAGGGACAAGTAGTGCTATGCACAGCAAAAGTGTCTTTATCAGGCCTAATTTCAATTAGAATAAGTGCAAATGGTTATATGGTCTTAAACAGAGGCTGCTGTAGTCACAGAATGGGATGCCCTAAAAACCAGCAGTAAGTACACCTGGCAGGGACAAGTAGTGCTATGCACAGCAAAAGTGTCTTTATCAGGCCTAATTTCAATTAGAATAAGTGCAAATGGTTATATGGTCTTAAACAGAGGCTGGTGTAGTCACAGAATGGGATGCCCCAAAAACCAGCAGTAAGTACACCTGGCAGGGACAAGTAGTGCTATGCACAGCAAAAGTGTCTTTATCAGGCCTAATTTCAATTAGAATAAGTGCAAATGGTTATATGGTCTTAAACAGAGGCTGGTGTAGTCACAGAATGGGATGCCCCAAAAACCAGCAGTAAGTACACCTGGCAGGGACAAGTAGTGCTATGCACAGCAAAAGTGTCTTTATTAGGCCTAATTTCAATTAGAATAAGTGCAAATGGTTATATGGTCTTAAACAGAGGCTGGTGTAGTCACAGAATGGGATGCCCCAAAAACCAGCAGTAAGTACACCTGGCAGGGACAAGTAGTGCTATGCACAGCAAAGGTGTCTTTATCAGGCCTAGATTCAATTAGAATAAGTGCAAATGGTTATATGGTCTTAAACAGAGGCTGCTGTAGTCACAGAATGGGATGCCCCAAAAACCAGCAGTAAGTACACCTGGCAGGGACAAGTGGTGCTATTCACAGCAAAAGTGTCTTTATCAGGCCTAATTTCAATTAGAATAAGTGCAAATGGTTATATGGTCTTAAACAGAGGCTGGTGTAGTCACAGAATGGGATGCCCCAAAAACCAGCAGTAAGTACACCTGGCAGGGACAAGTAGTGCTATGCACAGCAAAAGTGTCTTTATCAGGCCTGATTTCAATTAGAATAAGTGCAAATGGTTATATGGTCTTAAACAGAGGCTGGTGTAGTCACAGAATGGGATGCCCCAAAAACCAGCAGTAAGTACACCTGGCAGGGACAAGTAGTGCTATGCACAGCAAAAGTGTCTTTATCAGGCCTAATTTCAATTAGAATAAGTGCAAATGGTTATATGGTCTTAAACAGAGGCTGGTGTAGTCACAGAATGGGATGCCCCAAAAACCAGCAGTAAGTACACCTGGCAGGGACAAGTAGTGCTATGCACAGCAAAAGTGTCTTTATCAGGCCTAATTTCAATTAGAATAAGTGCAAATGGTTATATGGTCTTAAACAGAGGCTGGTGTAGTCACAGAATGGGATGCCCCAAAAACCAGCAGTAAGTACACCTGACAGGGACAAGTAGTGCTATGCACAGCAAAAGTGTCTTTATCAGGCCTAGATTCAATTAGAATAAGTGCAAATGGTTATATGGTCTTAAACAGAGGCTGCTGTAGTCACAGAATGGGATGCCCCAAAAACCAGCAGTAAGTACACCTGGCAGGGACAAGTCGTGCTATGCACAGCAAAAGTGTCTTTATCAGGCCTAATTTCAATTAGAATAAGTGCAAATGGTTATATGGTCTTAAATAGAGGCTGGTGTAGTCACAGAATGGGATGCCCCAACAGGAGTGCACCTGGCAGGCAGCAGTAAGAATATGCACAGCAAAAGTGTCTTTACCAGGCCTAATTTCAATTAGAATAAGTGCAAATGGTAATATGGTCTTAAACAGAGGCTGCTGTAGTCACAGAATGGGATGCCCCAAAAACCAGCAGTAAGTACACCTGGCAGGGACAAGTAGTGCTATGCACAGCAAAAGTGTCTTTATCAGGCCTAATTTCAATTAGAATAAGTGCAAATGGTTATATGGTCTTAAATAGAGGCTGGTGTAGTCACAGAATGGGATGCCCCAACAGGAGTGCATCTGGCAGGCAGCAGTAAGAATATGCACAGCAAAAGTGTCTTTATCAGGCCTAATTTCAATTAGAATAAGTGCAAATGGTTATATGGTCTTAAACAGAGGCTGCTGTAGTCACAGAATGGGATGCCCCAAAAACCAGCAGTAAGTACACCTGGCAGGGACAAGTAGTGCTATGCACAGCAAAAGTGTCTTTATCAGGCCTAATTTCAATTAGAATAAGTGCAAATGGTTATATGGTCTTAAACAGAGGCTGGTGTAGTCACAGAATGGGATGCCCCAAAAACCAGCAGTAAGTACACCTGGCAGGGACAAGTAGTGCTATGCACAGCAAAAGTGTCTTTATCAGGCCTAGATTCAATTAGAATAAGTGCAAATGGTTATATGGTCTTAAACAGAGGCTGCTGTAGTCACAGAATGGGATGCCCCAAAAACCAGCAGTAAGTTCACCTGGCAGGGACAAGTAGTGCTATGCACAGCAAAAGTGTCTTTATCAGGCCTAATTTCAATTAGAATAAGTGCAAATGGTTATATGGTCTTAAACAGAGGCTGGTGTAGTCACAGAATGGGATGCCCCAAAAACCAGCAGTAAGTTCACCTGTCAGGGACAAGTAGTGCTATGCACAGCAAAAGTGTCTTTATCAGGCCTAATTTCAATTAGAATAAGTGCAAATGGTTATATGGTCTTAAATAGAGGCTGGTGTAGTCACAAAATGGGATGCCCCAACAGGAGTGCACCTGGCAGGCAGCAGTAAGAATATGCACAGCAAAAGTGTCTTTATCAGGCCTAATTTCAATTAGAATAAGTGCAAATGGTTATATGGTCTTAAATAGAGGCTGCTGTAGTCACAGAATGGGATGCCCCAAAAACCAGCAGTAAGTACACCTGGCAGGGACAAGTAGTGCTATGCACAGCAAAAGTGTCTTTATCAGGCCTAATTTCAATTAGAATAAGTGCAAATGGTTATATGGTCTTAAACAGAGGCTAGTGTAGTCAAAGAATGGGATACCCCAAAAACCAGCAGTAAGTACACCTGGCAGGGACAAGTAGTGCTATGCACAGCAAAAGTGTCTTTATCAGGCCTAATTTCAATTAGAATAAGTGCAAATGGTTATATGTTCTTAAACAGAGGCTGCTGTAGTCACAGAATGGGATGCCCCAAAAACCAGCAGTAAGTTCACCTGGCAGGGACAAGTAGTGCTATGCACAGCAAAAGTGTCTTTATCAGGCCTAATTTCAATTAGAATAAGTGCAAATGGTTATATGGTCTTAAACAGAGGCTGCTGTAGTCACAGAATGGGATGCCCCAAAAACCAGCAGTAAGTACACCTGGCAGGGACAAGTAGTGCTATGCACAGCAAAAGTGTATTTATCAGGCCTAATTTCAATTAGAATAAGTGCAAATGGTTATATGGTCTTAAACAGAGGCTGGTGTAGTCACAGAATGGGATGCCCGAAAAACCAGCAGTAAGTACACCTGACAGGGACAAGTAGTGCTATTCACAGCAAAAGTGTCTTTATCAGGCCTAATTTCAATTAGAATAAGTGCAAATGGTTATATGGTCTTAAATAGAGGCTGCTGTAGTCACAGAATGGGATGCCCCAAAAACCAGCAGTAATTACACCTGGCAGGGACAAGTAGTGCTATGCACAGCAAAAGTGTCTTTATCAGGCCTAATTTCAATTAGAATAAGTGCAAATGGTTATATGGTCTTAAACAGAGGCTGGTGTAGTCACAGAATGGGATGCCCCAAAAACCAGCAGTAAGTACACCTGGCAGGGACAAGTAGTGCTATGCACAGCAAAAGTGTCTTTATCAGGCCTAATTTCAATTAGAATAAGTGCAAATGGTTATATGGTCTTAAACAGAGGCTGGTGTAGTCACAGAATGGGATGCCCCAAAAACCAGCAGTAAGTACACCTGGCAGGGACAAGTAGTGCTATGCACAGCAAAAGTGTCTTTATCAGGCCTAATTTTAATTAGAATAAGTGCAAATGGTTATATGGTCTTAAACAGAGGCTAGTGTAGTCACAGAATGGGATGCCCCAAAAACCAGCAGTAAGTACACCTGGCAGGGACAAGTAGTGCTATGCACAGCAAAAGTGTCTTTATCAGGCCTAGATTCAATTAGAATAAGTGCAAATGGTTATATGGTCTTAAACAGAGGCTGCTGTAGTCACAGAATGGGATACCCCAAAACCCAGCAGTAAGTACACCTGGCAGGGACAAGTAGTGCTATTCACAGCAAAAGTGTCTTTATCAGGCCTAATTTCTATTAGAATAAGTGCAAATGGTTATATGGTCTTAAACAGAGGCTGGTGTAGTCACAGAATGGGATGCCCCAAAAACCAGCAGTAAGTACACCTGGCAGGGACAAGTAGTGCTATGCACAGCAAAAGTGTCTTTATCAGGCCTAACTTCAATTAGAATAAGTGCAAAAGGTTATATGGTCTTAAAAAGAGACTGGTGTAGTCACAGAATGGGATGCCCCAAACGGAGTGTACCTGGCAGGCAGCAGTAAGAATATGCACAGCAAAAGTGTCTTTATCAGGCCTAATTTCAATTAGAATAAGTGCAAATGGTTATATGGTCTTAAACAGAGGCTGCTGTAGTCACAGAATGGGATGCCCCAAAAACCAGCAGTAAGTACACCTGGCAGGGACAAGTAGTGCTATGCACAGCAAAAGTGTCTTTATCAGGCCTAGATTCAATTAGAATAATTGCAAATGGTTATATGGTCTTAAACAGAGGCTGCTGTAGTCACAGAATGGGATGCCCCAAAAACCAGCAGTAAGTACACCTGGCAGGGACAAGTAGTGCTATTCACAGCAAAAGTGTCTTTATCAGGCCTAATTTCAATTAGAATAAGTGCAAATGGTTATATGGTCTTAAATAGAGGCTGCTGTAGTCACAGAATGGGATGCCCCAAAAACCAGCAGTAAGTACACCTGGCAGGGACAAGTAGTGCTATGCACAGCAAAAGTGTCTTTATCAGGCCTTATTTCAATTAGAATAAGTGCAAATGGTTATATGGTCTTAAACAGAGGCTGGTGTAGTCACAGAATGGGATGCCCCAAAAACCAGCAGTAAGTACACCTGGCAGGGACAAGTAGTGCTATGCACAGCAAAAGTGTCTTTATCAGGCCTAATTTCAATTAGAATAAGTGCAAATGGTTATATGGTCTTAAACAGAGGCTGGTGTAGTCACAGAATGGGATGCCCCAAAAACCAGCAGTAAGTACACCTGGCAGGGACAAGTAGTGCTATGCACAGCAAAAGTGTCTTTATCAGGCCTAGATTCAATTAGAATAAGTGCAAATGGTTATATGGTCTTAAACAGAGGCTGCTGTAGTCACAGAATGGGATGCCCCAAAAACCAGCAGTAAGTACACCTGGCAGGGACAAGTAGTGCTATTCACAGCAAAAGTGTCTTTATCAGGCCTAATTTCAATTAGAATAAGTGCAAATGGTTATATGGTCTTAAACAGAGGCTGGTGTAGTCACAGAATGGGATGCCCCAAAAACCAGCAGTAAGTACACCTGGCAGGGACAAGTAGTGCTATGCACAGCAAAAGTGTCTTTATCAGGCCTAATTTCAATTAGAATAAGTGCAAATGGTTATATGGTCTTAAACAGAGGCTGGTGTAGTCACAGAATGGGATGCCCCAAAAACCAGCAGTAAGTACACCTGGTAGGGACAAGTAGTGCTATGCACAGCAAAAGTGTCTTTATCAGGCCTAATTTCAATTAGAATAAGTGCAAATGGTTATATGGTCTTAAACAGAGGCTGCTGTAGTCACAGAATGGGATGCCCCAAAAACCAGCAGTAAGTACACCTGGCAGGGACAAGTAGTGCTATGCACAGCAAAAGTGTCTTTATCAGGCCTAATTTCAATTAGAATAAGTGCAAATGGTTATATGGTCTTAAATAGAGGCTGGTGTAGTCACAGAATGGGATGCCCCAACAGGAGTGCACCTGGCAGGCAGCAGTAAGAATATGCACAGCAAAAGTGTCTTTATCAGGCCTAATTTCAATTAGAATAAGTGCAAATGGTTATATGGTCTTAAATAGAGGCTGCTGTAGTCACAGAATGGGATGCCCCAAAAACCAGCAGTAAGTACACCTGGCAGGGACAAGTAGTGCTATGCACAGCAAAAGTGTCTTTATCAGGCCTAATTTCAATTAGAATAAGTGCAAATGGTTATATGGTCTTAAATAGAGGCTGGTGTAGTCACAGAATGGGATGCCCCAACAGGAGTGCACCTGGCAGGCAGCAGTAAGAATATGCACAGCAAAAGTGTCTTTATCAGGCCTAATTTCAATTAGAATAAGTGCAAATGGTTATATGGTCTTAAACAGAGGCTGCTGTAGTCACAGAATGGGATGCCCCAAAAACCAGCAGTAAGTACACCTGGCAGGGACAAGTAGTGCTATGCACAGCAAAAGTGTCTTTATCAGGCCTAATTTCAATTACAATAAGTGCAAATGGTTATATGGTCTTAAACAGAGGCTGGTGTAGTCACAGAATGGGATGCCCCAAAAACCAGCAGTAAGTACACCTGGTAGGGACAAGTAGTGCTATGCACAGCAAAAGTGTCTTTATCAGGCCTAATTTCAATTAGAATAAGTGCAAATGGTTATATGGTCTTAAACAGAGGCTGCTGTAGTCACAGAATGGGATGCCCCAAAAACCAGCAGTAAGTACACCTGGCAGGGACAAGTAGTGCTATGCACAGCAAAAGTGTCTTTATCAGGCCTAATTTCAATTAGAATAAGTGCAAATGGTTATATGGTCTTAAACAGAGGCTGCTGTAGTCACAGAATGGGATGCCCCAAAAACCAGCAGTAAGTACACCTGGCAGGGACAAGTAGTGCTATGCACAGCAAAAGTGTCTTTATCAGGCCTAATTTCAATTAGAATAAGTGCAAATGGTTATATGGTCTTAAACAGAGGCTGCTGTAGTCACAGAATGGGATGCCCCAAAAACCAGCAGTAAGTACACCTGGCAGGGACAAGTAGTGCTATGCACAGCAAAAGTGTCTTTATCAGGCCTAGATTCAATTAGAATAAGTGCAAATGGTTATATGGTCTTAAATAGAGGCTGATGTAGTCACAGAATGGGATGCCCCAACAGGAGTGCACCTGGCAGGCAGCAGTAAGAATATGCACAGCAAAAGTGTCTTTATCAGGCCTAATTTCAATTAGAATAAGTGCAAATGGTTATATGGTCTTAAACAGAGGCTAGTGTAGTCAAAGAATGGGATGCCCCAAAAACCAGCAGTAAGTACACCTGGCAGGGACAAGTAGTGCTATGCACAGCAAAAGTGGCTTTATCAGGCCTAATTTCAATTAGAATAAGTGCAAATGGTTATATGGTCTTAAATAGAGGCTGGTGTAGTCACAGAATGGGATGCCACAACAGGAGTGCACCTGGCAGGCAGCAGTAAGAATATGCACAGCAAAAGTGTCTTTATCAGGCCTAATTTCAATTAGAATAAGTGCAAATGGTTATATGGTCTTAAACAGAGGCTGGTGTAGTCACAGAATGGGATGCCCCAAAAACCAGCAGTAAGTACACCTGGCAGGGACAAGTAGTGCTATGCACAGCAAAAGTGTATTTATCAGGCCTAATTTCAATTAGAATAAGTGCAAATGGTTATATGGTCTTAAACAGAGGCTGGTGTAGTCACAGAATGGGATGCCCCAAAAACCAGCAGTAAGTACACCTGGCAGGGACAAGTAGTGCTATGCACAGCAAAAGTGTCTTTATCAGGCCTAATTTCAATTAGAATAAGTGCAAATGGTTATATGGTCTTAAACAGAGGCTGCTGTAGTCACAGAATGGGATGCCCCAAAAACCAGCAGTAAGTACACCTGGCAGGGTCCAATAGTGCTATGCACAGCAAAAGTGTCTTTATCAGGCCTAATTTCAATTAGAATAAGCGCAAATGGTTATATGGTCTTAAACAGAGGCTGGTGTAGTCACAGAATGGGATGCCCCAAAAACCAGCAGTAAGTACACCTGGCAGGGACAAGTAGTGCTATGCACAGCAAAAGTGTCTTTATCAGGCCTAATTTCAATTAGAATAAGTGCAAATGGTTATATGGTCTTAAACAGAGGCTGGTGTAGTCACAGAATGGGATGCCCCAAAAACAGCAGTAAGTACACCTGGCAGGGACAAGTAGTGCTATGCACAGCAAAAGTGTCTTTATCAGGCCAAATTTCAATTAGAATAAGTGCAAATGGTTATATGGTCTTAAACAGAGGCTGCTGTAGTCACAGAATGGGATGCCCTAAAAACTAGCAGTAAGTACACCTGGCAGGGACAAGTAGTGCTATGCACAGCAAAAGTGTCTTTATCAGGCCTAATTTCAATTAGAATAAGTGCAAATGATTATATGGTCTTAAACAGAGGCTGCTGTAGTCACAGAATGGGATGCCCCAAAAACCAGCAGTAAGTACACCTGGCAGGGACAAGTAGTGCTATGCACAGCAAAAGTGTCTTTATCAGGCCTAATTTCAATTAGAATAAGTGCAAATGGTTATATGGTCTTAAACAGAGGCTGGTGTAGTCACAGAATGGGATGCCCCAAAAACCAGCAGTAAGTACACCTGGCAGGGACAAGTAGTGCTATGCACAGCAAAAGTGTCTTTATCAGGCCTAATTTCAATTAGAATAAGTGCAAATGGTTATATGGTCTTAAACAGAGGCTGCTGTAGTCACAGAATGGGATGCCCTAAAAACTAGCAGTAAGTACACCTGGCAGGGACAAGTAGTGCTATGCACAGCAAAAGTGTATTTATCAGGCCTAATTTCAATTAGAATAAGTGCAAATGGTTATATGGTCTTAAACAGAGGCTGCTGTAGTCACAGAATGGGATGCCCCAAAAACCAGCAGTAAGTACACCTGGCAGGGACAAGTAGTGCTATGCACAGCAAAAGTGTCTTTATCAGGCCTAATTTCAATTAGAATAAGTGCAAATGGTTATATGGTCTTAAATAGAGGCTGGTGTAGTCACAGAACGTGATGCCCCAAAAAAGAAGTACACCTGGCAGGGACAAGTAGTGCTATGCACAGCAAAAGTGTCTTTATCAGGCCAAATTTCAATTAGAATAAGTGCAAATGGTTATATGGTCTTAAACAGAGGCTGCTGTAGTCACAGAATGGGATGCCCTAAAAACTAGCAGTAAGTACACCTGGCAGGGACAAGTAGTGCTATGCACAGCAAAAGTGTCTTTATCAGGCCTAATTTCAATTAGAATAAGTGCAAATGATTATATGGTCTTAAACAGAGGCTGCTGTAGTCACAGAATGGGATGCCCCAAAAACCAGCAGTAAGTACACCTGGCAGGGACAAGTAGTGCTATGCACAGCAAAAGTGTCTTTATCAGGCCTAATTTCAATTAGAATAAGTGCAAATGGTTATATGGTCTTAAACAGAGGCTGGTGTAGTCACAGAATGGGATGCCCCAAAAACCAGCAGTAAGTACACCTGGCAGGGACAAGTAGTGCTATGCACAGCAAAAGTGTCTTTATCAGGCCTAATTTCAATTAGAATAAGTGCAAATGGTTATATGGTCTTAAACAGAGGCTGCTGTAGTCACAGAATGGGATGCCCTAAAAACTAGCAGTAAGTACACCTGGCAGGGACAAGTAGTGCTATGCACAGCAAAAGTGTATTTATCAGGCCTAATTTCAATTAGAATAAGTGCAAATGGTTATATGGTCTTAAACAGAGGCTGCTGTAGTCACAGAATGGGATGCCCCAAAAACCAGCAGTAAGTACACCTGGCAGGGACAAGTAGTGCTATGCACAGCAAAAGTGTCTTTATCAGGCCTAATTTCAATTAGAATAAGTGCAAATGGTTATATGGTCTTAAATAGAGGCTGGTGTAGTCACAGAACGTGATGCCCCAAAAAAGAAGTACACCTGGCAGGGACAAGTAGTGCTATGCACAGCAAAAGTGTCTTTATCAGGCCAAATTTCAATTAGAATAAGTGCAAATGGTTATATGGTCTTAAACAGAGGCTGCTGTAGTCACAGAATGGGATGCCCTAAAAACTAGCAGTAAGTACACCTGGCAGGGACAAGTAGTGCTATGCACAGCAAAAGTGTCTTTATCAGGCCTAATTTCAATTAGAATAAGTGCAAATGATTATATGGTCTTAAACAGAGGCTGCTGTAGTCACAGAATGGGATGCCCCAAAAACCAGCAGTAAGTACACCTGGCAGGGACAAGTAGTGCTATGCACAGCAAAAGTGTCTTTATCAGGCCTAATTTCAATTAGAATAAGTGCAAATGGTTATATGGTCTTAAACAGAGGCTGGTGTAGTCACAGAATGGGATGCCCCAAAAACCAGCAGTAAGTACACCTGGCAGGGACAAGTAGTGCTATGCACAGCAAAAGTGTCTTTATCAGGCCTAATTTCAATTAGAATAAGTGCAAATGGTTATATGGTCTTAAACAGAGGCTGCTGTAGTCACAGAATGGGATGCCCTAAAAACTAGCAGTAAGTACACCTGGCAGGGACAAGTAGTGCTATGCACAGCAAAAGTGTATTTATCAAGCCTAATTTCAATTAGAATAAGTGCAAATGGTTATATGGTCTTAAACAGAGGCTGCTGTAGTCACAGAATGGGATGCCCCAAAAACCAGCAGTAAGTACACCTGGCAGGGACAAGTAGTGCTATGCACAGCAAAAGTGTCTTTATCAGGCCTAATTTCAATTAGAATAAGTGCAAATGGTTATATGGTCTTAAATAGAGGCTGGTGTAGTCACAGAACGGGATGCCCCAAAAAAGAAGTGCACCTGGCAGGGTCCAGTAGTGCTATGCACAGCAAAAGTGTCTTTATCAGGCCTAATTTCAATTAGAATAAGTGCAAATGGTTATATGGTCTTAAATAGAGGCTGGTGTAGTCACAGAATGGGATGCCTCACAGCAGACTTAAGATCAGTTCAGTATATATGCACAGTTAGTTAGTATAAGCAGCCTGAAAATGCTAACAAAGCCTGTCAGCCAGCCAGTAACAAACACTCAGGCTGGATGAAAAAAAAATAAATCTCCCTGTGACTGCCTCCGATTTTTCCTAACTTTCCCTGTTTGTCGCTGACTTTCTGTCTGTCTCCTGCCTGTTTCCTGCCTGTCTCCAGCCTGTCCCTGTCTGTCCCTGCCTGTCTAACTGCCTCTCTCCCTCACAGCGTTCTGTCTCTCACGAATGCAATAGAGAAATGAGGAAGGAAAAGCAAGATGGCCGACTTAAATAGCGCTGTGACGTCACCGGGCTTGCTGGCTGCTGATGGGCTGCATGTGACTGCCCCAGCTTGCACTGGCGCGGGATAGATGTTCAGACATGTCCCGTCCGCCATCTTAGAATGCCTGTATGTAATGAATGTATGAATGGATGTTAAAGGAAAACTTCGAGCGATCGAATCGCGGGGAAATTCGGATTCGATCCGAATCGAATTTTTCATGAAATTCGGATCGAATCCAGGTTCGTCCGGATCGATTTGCTCATCCCTAATCACTGCTTCCAAGGTGTCCCCCGACCTGTAACTGTATGTGGGGGGGGGGACATCCCAAACACTAGCATAAATATTTCAAGACTACCTGTCTACTAACTGGTTGCATTTTGTAATCAACGTCACTTTTCCACAATCAAAGGAGCCAGCCTCTGTATGTGAGGAGGGGGCATCCCAAACACTAGCATAAATAATTCAAGACTACCTGTCTATTAACTGGTTTCATTTTGTAATCAACGTCACTTTACCAAAATCAAAGGAGCAAACATCTGTATGTGAGGAGGGGGCATCCCAAACACTAGCATAAATATTTCAAGACTACCTGTCTATTAACTGGTTGCATTTTTGTAATCAACGTCACTTTACCACAATCAAAGGAGCAAACCTCTGTATGTGAGGAGGTATGTGTCTATTAACTGCTTACATTTTGTAATCAATGTCACTTTACCACTATAAAAGGAGCCAACCTCTGTAGGTGAGGAGGGGGCATCCCAAACACTAGCATAAATATTTCAAGACTACCTGTCTACTAACTGGTTGCATTTTGCAATTAACGTCACTTTTCCACAATCAAATGAGCCAACCTCTGTATGTGAGGAGGGGGCATTCCAAACACTAGCATAAATATTTCAAGACTACCTGTCAAGTAGCTGTTTGCATTTTGTAATCAACGTCACTTTTCCACAATCAAAAGAGCCAATCTCTGTATGTGAGGAGGGGACATCCCAAGCACTAGCATACATATTTCAAGACTACATGTCTACTAACTGGTTGCATTTTGAAATTAACGTTGCTTTTCCACAATCAAAGGAGCCAACCTCTGTATGTGAGGAGGGGTCATCCCAAACACTAGCATAAATATTTCAAGCATACCTGTCTATTAACTGGTTACATTTTGTAATCAACGTCACTTTACCAATATAAAAGTAGCCAACCTCTGTATGTGATGAGGGGGCATCCCAAACACTAGCATAAATATTTCAAGAGTACCTGTCTACTAACTGGTTGGATTTTGTAATCAACGTCACTTTTCCAGTATCAAAGGAGCCAACCTCTGTATTTGAAGAGGGGACATTCCAAACACTAGCATAAATTTTTCAAGACTACCTGTCTACTAACTGGTTGGATTTTGTAATCAAATTCCCTTTTTAAGTAAACTTTGCCTTTCGCCGGGGGGCATCCCAAATACAAGCACGTGTCTTTTAAGAGGACCTGCCTACTAACCTAACTAAGTCTGCTTTCATGAAATTTTTCATGAAATTCGGATCGAATCCAGGTTCGTCCGGATCGATTCGCTCATCCCTAATCACTGCTTCCAAGGTGTCCCCCGACCTGTATCTTTATTACTTTGTCTGGTACATTGGTATTAGGTCCAATATGGCTTTCCCCCTTGGAGCTTGAACTTGTTGGGAAAGGTAGCCATCTTTTGTTTTAGATAAAAACTATTACTTTTATGCGAAACACATGTTTTAGCATCCCAGGTCTATATCTGGGTAGTTAAAGTCCCCCATAACCACTACCTCATTTAGTTTAGCGGCTATATCTATTTGCCTTAGCATCATATTTTCTATGGATTTTCCACAATCAAAGGAGCCAACCTCTGGATGTGAGGAGGGGGCATCCCAAACACTAGCATAAATATTTCAAGACTACCTATCTACTAGCTGTTTGCATTTTGTAATCAACGTCACTTTTCCACAATCAAAAGAGCCAACCTATGTATGTGAGGAGGGGGAATCCCAAACACTAGCATAAATATTTCAAGCAAACCTGTCTATTAACTGGTTACATTTTGAAATCAACGTCACCTTACCACAATCAAAGGAGCCAACCTCTGTATGTGAGGAGGGGGCATCCCAAACACTAGCATAAATATTTCAAGACTACCTGTCTATTAACTAGTTGCATTTTGTAATCAACTTCACTTTTCCACAATCAAAGGAGCCAGCCTCTGTATGTGAGGAGGGGGCATCCCAAACACTAGCATAAATATTTCAAGACTACCTGTCTATTAACTGGTTGCATTTTGTAATCAACGTCACTTTTCCACTATAAAAGGAGTCAACCTTTGTATGTGAGGAGTGGGCATCCCAAACACTAGCCTAAATATTTCAAGACTACCTGTCTTTTAACTGGTTGCATTTTATAATCAACGTCACTTTTCCACAATCAAAGGAGCCAACCTCTGTATGTGAGGAGGGGGCATCCCAAACACTAGCATAAATATTTCAAGACTAACTGTCTATTAACTGGTTGCATTTTGTAATCAACGTCACTTTTCCACAATCAAAGGAGCCAACCTCTGTATGTGAGGAGGGGGCATCCCAAACACTAGCATAAATACTTCAAGACTACCTGTCAACTTACTGGTTGCATTTTGTAATTAACATCACGTTTCCACAAACAAAGGAGCCAACCTCTGTATGTGAGGAGGGGGCATCCCAAACACAAGCATAAATATTTCAAGACTACCTGTCTATTAACTGGTTGCATTTTGTAATCAACGTCACTTTACCACAATCAAAGGAGCCAACCTCTGTATGTGAGGAGGGGGCATCCCAAACACTAGCATAAATATTTCAAGACTACCTGTGTATTACCTGGTTGCATTTTCTAATCAATGTCACTTTTCCACAATCAAAGGAGCCAACCTCTGTATGTGAGGAGGGGGCATCCCAAACAATAGCATAAATATTTCAAGACTACCTGTCTACTAGCTGTTGGCATTTTGTAATCAACGTCACTTTTCCACAATCAAAGGAGCCAACCTCTGTATGTGAGGAGGGGGCATCCCAAACACTAGCATACATATTTAAAGACTACCTGTCTATTAACTGGTTGCATTTTGTAATCAAAGTCACTTTTCCACAATCAAAGGAGCCAACCTCTGTATGTGAGGAGGGGACGTCCCAAACACTAGCATAAATATTTCAAGACTACCTGTCTACTAACTGGTTGCATTTTGTAATCAACGTCACTTTTCCACAATCAAAGGAGCCAACCTCTGTATGTGAGGAGGGGGCATCCCAAACACTAGCATAAATATTTCAAGCATACCTGTCTATTAACTGGTTACATTTTGTAATCAACGTCACTTTACCACAATCAAAGGAGCCAACCTCTGTATGTGAGGAGGGGGAATCCCAAACACTAGCATAAATATTTCAAGACTACCTGTCTATTAACTGGTTGCATTTTGTAATCAACGTCACTTTTCCACAATCAAAGGATCCAACCTCTGTATGTGGGGGGGGGGGGGACATCCCAAACACTAGCATAAATATTTCAAGACTACCTGTCTACTAACTGGTTGCATTTTGTAATCAACGTCACTTTTCCACAATCAAAGGAGCCAGCCTCTGTATGTGAGGAGGGGGCATCCCAAACACTAGCATAAATAATTCAAGACTACCTGTCTATTAACTGGTTTCATTTTGTAATCAACGTCACTTTACCAAAATCAAAGGAGCAAACCTCTGTATGTGAGGAGGTATGTGTCTATTAACTGCTTACATTTTGTAATCAATGTCACTTTACCACTATAAAAGGAGCCAACCTCTGTATGTGAGGAGGGGGCATCCCAAACACTAGCATAAATATTTCAAGACTACCTGTCTACTAACTGGTTGCATTTTGCAATTAACGTCACTTTTCCAGTATCTAATGAGCCAACCTCTGTATTTGAAGAGGGGACATTCCAAACACTAGCATAAATTTTTCAAGACTACCTGTCTACTAACTGGTTGGATTTTGTAATCAAATTCCCTTTTTAAGTAAACTTTGCCTTTCGCCGGGGGGCATCCCAAATACAAGCACGTGTCTTTTAAGAGGACCTGCCTACTAACCTAACTAAGTCTGCTTTCATGAAATTTTTCATGAAATTCGGATCGAATCCAGGTTCGTCCGGATCGATTCGCTCATCCCTAATCACTGCTTCCAAGGTGTCCCCCGACCTGTAACTTTATTACTTTGTCTGGTACATTGGTTAGTATTAGGTCCAATATGGCTTTCCCCCTTGTTGGAGCTTGAACTTGTTGGGAAAGGTAGCCATCTTTTGTTTTAGATAAAAACTATTACTTTTATGCGAAACACATGTTTTAGCATCCCAGTCTATATCTGGGTAGTTAAAGTCCCCCATAACCACTACCTCATTTAGTTTAGCGGCTATATCTATTTGCCTTAGCATCATATTTTCTATGGATTTTCCACAATCAAAGGAGCCAACCTCTGGATGTGAGGAGGGGGCATCCCAAACACTAGCATAAATATTTCAAGACTACCTATCTACTAGCTGTTTGCATTTTGTAATCAACGTCACTTTTCCACAATCAAAAGAGCCAACCTATGTATGTGAGGAGGGGGCATCCCAAACACTAGCATAAATATTTTAAGACTACCTGTCTATTAACTGGTTGCATTTTGTAATCAACGTCACTTTTCCAAAATCAAAGGAGCCAACCTCTGTATGTGAGAAGGGGGAATCCCAAACACTAGCATAAATATTTCAAGCAAACCTGTCTATTAACTGGTTACATTTTGAAATCAACGTCACCTTACCACAATCAAAGGAGCCAACCTCTGTATGTGAGGAGGGGGCATCCCAAACACTAGCATAAATATTTCAAGACTACCTGTCTATTAACTAGTTGCATTTTGTAATCAACTTCACTTTTCCACAATCAAAGGAGCCAGCCTCTGTATGTGAGGAGGGGGCATCCCAAACACTAGCATAAATATTTCAAGACTACCTGTCTATTAACTGGTTGCATTTTGTAATCAACGTCACTTTACCACAATCAAAGGAGCCAACCTCTGTATGTGAGGAGGGGGCATCCCAAACACTAGCATAAATATTTCAAGACTACCTGTCTATTAACTGGTTGCATTTTGTAATCAATGTCACTTTTCCACTATAAAAGGAGTCAACCTTTGTATGTGAGGAGTGGGCATCCCAAACACTAGCCTAAATATTTCAAGACTACCTGTCTATTAACTGGTTGCATTTTGTAATCAACGTCACTTTTCCACAATCAAAGGAGCCAACCTCTGTATGTGAGGAGGGGGCATCCCAAACACTAGCATAAATATTTCAAGACTACCTGTCAACTTACTGGTTGCATTTTGTAATTAACATCACGTTTCCACAAACAAAGGAGCCAACCTCTGTATGTGAGGAGGGGGCATCCCAAACACTAGCATAAATATTTCAAGACTACCTGTGTATTAACTGGTTGCATTTTCTAATCAATGTCACTTTTCCACAATCAAAGGAGCCAACCTCTGTATGTGAGGAGGGGGCATCCCAAACACTAGCATAAATATTCAAGACTACCTGTCTACTAGCTGTTGGCATTTTGTAATCAACGTCACTTTTCCACAATCAAAGGAGCCAACCTCTGTATGTGAGGAGGGGGCATCCCAAACACTAGCATACATATTTAAAGACTACCTGTCTATTAACTGGTTGCATTTTGTAATCAAAGTCACTTTTCCACAATCAAAGGAGCCAACCTCTGTATGTGAGGAGGGGACGTCCCAAACACTAGCATAAATATTTCAAGACTACCTGTCTACTAACTGGTTGCATTTTGTAATCAACGTCACTTTTCCACAATCAAAGGAGCCAACCTCTGTATGTGAGGAGGGGGCATCCCAAACACTAGCATAAATATTTCAAGCATACCTGTCTATTAACTGGTTACATTTTGTAATCAACGTCACTTTACCACAATCAAAGGAGCCAACCTCTGTATGTGAGGAGGGGGAATCCCAAACACTAGCATAAATATTTCAAGACTACCTGTCTATTAACTGGTTGCATTTTGTAATCAACGTCACTTTTCCACAATCAAAGGATCCAACCTCTGTATGTGGGGGGGGGGGGACATCCCAAACACTAGCATAAATATTTCAAGACTACCTGTCTACTAACTGGTTGCATTTTGTAATCAACGTCACTTTTCCACAATCAAAGGAGCCAGCCTCTGTATGTGAGGAGGGGGCATCCCAAACACTAGCATAAATAATTCAAGACTACCTGTCTATTAACTGGTTTCATTTTGTAATCAACGTCACTTTACCAAAATCAAAGGAGCAAACATCTGTATGTGAGGAGGGGGCATCCCAAACACTAGCATAAATATTTTAAGACTACCTATCTATTAACTGGTTGCATTTTTGTAATCAACGTCACTTTACCACAATCAAAGTAGCAAACCTCTGTATGTGAGGAGGTATGTGTCTATTAACTGCTTACATTTTGTAATCAATGTCACTTTACCACTATAAAAGGAGCCAACCTCTGTATGTGAGGAGGGGGCATCCCAAACACTAGCATAAATATTTCAAGACTACCTGTCTACTAACTGGTTGCATTTTGCAATTAACGTCACTTTTCCACAATCAAATGAGCCAACCTCTGTATGTGAGGAGGGGGCATTCCAAACACTAGCATAAATATTTCAAGACTACCTGTCAACTAGCTGTTTGCATTTTGCAATCAACGTCACTTTTCCACAATCAAAAGAGCCAATCTCTGTATGTGAGGAGGGGGCATCCCAAGCACTAGCATAAATATTTCAAGACTATCTGTCTACTAACTGGTTGCATTTTGAAATCAACGTTGCTTTTCCACAATCAAAGGAGCCAACCTCTGTATGTGAGGAGGGTCATCCCAAACACTAGCATAAATATTTCAAGCATACCTGTCTATTAACTGGTTACATTTTGTAATCAACGTCACTTTACCAATATAAAAGTAGCCAACCTCTGTATGTGATGAGGGGGCATCCCAAACACTAGCATAAATATTTCAAGAGTACCTGTCTACTAACTGGTTGGATTTTGTAATCAACGTCACTTTTCCAGTATCAAAGGAGCCAACCTCTGTATTTGAAGAGGGGACATTCCAAACACTAGCATAAATTTTTCAAGACTACCTGTCTACTAACTGGTTGGATTTTGTAATCAAATTCCCTTTTTAAGTAAACTTTGCCTTTCGCCGGGGGGCATCCCAAATACAAGCACGTGTCTTTTAAGAGGACCTGCCTACTAACCTAACTAAGTCTGCTTTCAAGTTTAAAGCACCCATTGCCTTTCACTAGGGGCCATTGTCAGTTCTAGTACTAATCTTTTAAGAGTACCTGCCTACTAACCTTATTTTTGTATAAAAAAAGTCTGGTTTACAAGTTTAAAGACCCAATGCCTTTCACTGGGGGGCATTGTCTGTGCTACCACTTATCTTTTAAGTGAACCTACCTACCAACCTTTTGCCTTTTGTATAAAAAAAAAGGCTGGTTTCCATGTTTAAAGCACCCATTGCCTTTACTGGTGGCCATTGTCAGTGCTAGCACTTATCTTTTAAGAGTACCTGCCTACTAACCTTTTGCCTTTTGTATAAAAGTCTGGTTTTAAAGTTTAAAGAACCCATTGCCTTTCACTGGGGCCATTGTCAGTGCTAGCACTTATCTTTTTAGAGTACCTGCCTACTAACCTTTTTTTTTTTATAAAAAAGTCTGGTTTACAAGTTTAAAGAACCCATTGCCTTTCACTGGGGGCCATTGTCTGTGCTACCACTTATCTTTTAAGTGTACCTACCTACTATCCTTTTGCCTTTTGTATAAAAAAGGTGGGTTTCCAAGTTTAAAGCACCCATTGCCTTTCACTGGTGGCCATTGTCAGTGCTACCACTTATATTTTAAGAGTACCTGCCTACTAACCTTTTGCCTTTTGCATAAAAAAGTCTGGTTTTAAAGTTTAAAGCACCCATTGCCTTTCACTGGTGGCCATTGTCAGTGCTAGCACTAATCTTTTTAGAGTACCTGCCTACTAACCTTTTGCCTTTCATATATAAAAGTCTGGTTTACAAGTTAAAAGAACCCATTGCCTTTCACTGGGAGCCATTGTCAGTGCTACCACTTATCTTTTAACAGTACCTGCCTACTATCCTTTTTCCTTTTGTATAAAAGAGTCTGGTTCCCAAGTTTAAAGCACCCATTGCCTTTAACTGGGGGCCATTGTCAGTGCTATCACTTATCTTTTAAGAGTACCTGCCTACTAACCTTTTGCCTTTTGTATAAAAAAGTCTGGTTTACAAGGTTAAAGCACCCATTGCCTTTCACTGGGGGCCATTGTCAGTGCTACCACTTATCTTTCAAGAGTACCTGCCTACTATCCTTTTGCCTTTTGTATAAAAAAGTCTGGTTTACAAGTTTAAAGCACCCATTGCCTTTCACTGGGGGCCATTGTCAGTGCTAGCACTTATCTTTTTAGAGTACCTGCCTACTAACCTTTTTCCTTTCATATATAAAAGTCTGGTTTACAAGTTTAAAGAACCCATTGCCTTTCACTGGGAGCAATTGTCAGTGCTACTACTTATCTTTTAACAGTACCTGCCTACTATGCCTTTGCCTTTTGTATAAAAAAGGCTGGTTTCCAACTTTAAAGCACCCATTGCCTTTCACTGGGGGCCATTGTCCGTGCTAGCACTTATCTTTTAAGAGTACCTGCCTACTAACCTTTTGCCTTTTGTATAAAAAAGTCTGGTTTTAAAATTTAAAGCACCCATTGCCTTTTACTGGGGGCCATTGTCAGTGCTAGCACTTATCTTTTTAGAGTACCTGCCTGCTAACCTTTTTCCTTTCATATATAAAAGTCTGGTTTACAAGTTTAAAGAACCCATTGCCTTTCACTGGGAGCCTTTGTCAGTGCTACAACTTATCTTTTAACAGTACCTGCCTACTATGCTTTTGCCTTTTGTATAAAAAAGGCTGGTTTCCAAGTTTAAAGCACCCATTGCCTTTCACTGAGGGCCATTGTCAGTGCTACCACTTATCTTTTAAGTGTACCTGCCTACTATCCTTTTGCCTTTTGTATTAAAAAGTCTGGTTTCCAAGTTTAAAGCAACCATTGCCTTTCACTGGGGGCCATTGTCAGTGCTACCACTTATGTTTTAAGAATACCTGCCTACTATCCCTTTGCCTTTTGTATAAAATAGTCTGGTTTACAAGTTTAAAGCACCCATTGCCTTTCACTGGGGGCCATTGTCAGTGCTAGCACTTATCTTATTAGAGTACCTGCCTACTAACCTTTTGCCTTTCATATATAAAAGTCTGGTTTACAAGTTTAAAGAACCCATTGCCTTTCACTGGGAGCCATTGTCAGAGCTACCACTTATCTTTTAACAGTACCTGTCTACTATCCGTTTGCCTTTTGTATAAAAAGGCTGGTTTCCAAGTTTAAAGCACCCATTGCCTTTCACTTATGGCCATTGACAGTGCTAGCACTTATCTTTTAAGAGTACCTGCCTACTAACCTTTTGCCTTTTGTAAAAAAAAGTCTGGTTTACAAGGTTAAAGTACCCATTGCCTTTCACTTATGGCCATTGACAGTGCTAGCACTTATCTTTTAAGAGTACCTGCCTACCAACCTTTTGCCTTTTGTATAAAAGTCTGGTTTACAAGTTTAAAGCACCCATTGTCTTTCACTGGGGGGCATTGTCAGTGCTAGCACTTATCTTTTAAGAGTACCTGCCTACTAACCTTTTGCCTTTTGTAAAAAAAAGTCTGGTTTACAAGGTTAAAGTACCCATTGCCTTTCACTGGGGGCGATTGTCAGTGCTACCACTTATCTTTCAAGAGTACCTGCCTACTATCCTTTTGCCTTTTGTATAAAAAAGGCTTGTTTACAAGTTTAAAGCACCCATTGCCTTTCACTGGGGGCCATTGCCAGTGCTATCACTTATCTTTTAAGAGTACCTGCCTACTAACCTTTTGCTTTTTGTATAAAAAAGTCTCGTTTACATGTTTAAAACACCCGTTGCCTTTCACTGGGGGACATTGTCATTGCTACCACTTATCTTTTAAGAGTACCTGCCTACTAACCTTTTGCCTTTTGTATAGAAAAGTTTGGTTTTAAAGTTTAAAGCACCCATTGCCTTTCACTGAGGGCCATTGTCAGTGCTACCACTTATATTTTAAGAATAACTGCCTACTATCCTTTTGCCCTTTGTATGAAATAGTCTGGTTTACAAGTTTAAAGCACCCATTGCCTTTCACTGGGGGCCATTGTCAGTGCTACCCCTTATCTTTTAAGAGTACCTGCCTACTAACCTTTTGCCTCTTGTATAAAAAAGTCTGGTTTCCAAGTTTAAAGCAACCATTGCCTTTCACTGGGGGCCATTGTCAGTGCTACCACTTATCTTTTAAGAGTACCTTCCTACTATCCTTTTGCCTTTTGTATAAAAAAAGGCTGGTTTCCAAGTTTAAAGCAACCATTGCCTTTTACTGGGGGGCATTGTTAGTACTATCACTTATCTTTTAAGAGTACCTGCCTACTATCCTTTTTCCTTTTGTATAAAAGAGTCTGGTTCCCAAGTTTAAAGCACCCATTGCCTTTCACTGGGGGCCATTGTCAGTGCTAGCACTTATCTTTTAAGAGTACCTGCCTACTAACCTTTTGCCTTTTGTATTAAAATGTCTGGTTTTCAAGTTTAAAACAACCATTGCCTTTTACTCTGGACCATTGTCAGTACTATCACTTATCTTTTAAGAGTACCTGCCTACTAACCTTTTTTATTTTTGTATAAAAAAGTCTGGTTTACAAGTTTAAAGCACCCATTGCCTTTCACTGGGGGCCATTGTCAGTGCTATCACTTATCTTTTAACCCTTTAACTGCCAGCCTACCTTGAGATTTTGTCACCCTTTGTTGCCAGATTATTTTGCCCTATTTTGCGCTCCCCATGTTCAACTGTGATTTTTGATGGGATTTCCAGGGATTTCCCAGGAAAGTGATATATTGTTTTTTTCAGCGGAGCCTGGGCTTTAACATGAAATGTCTTGTTTGTCATTTTCTAAGTGTATTCTCAATATTTTTGGGTGAAAATTGTGCAAAAAAATAAAAAAAAAACTATTTTTTACAATTTGTAGTGTTTTTTTGTAATAAAAAATATAAGTTTGTCAATAAAATCTTATTGCGTGTGAACTCCCAATTTCTCCCGGTTACAGCGGTACCACATATGTATAGGTAGACACCCTTTCCTGCCCAGGAGACTCCCCCAAATTGAAACAACGCTTTAGGGGATTTTCAGATAAAATACAACTATGCTATGCAATATGCGCACCTTGCAGTTTTTCAAGAAAAACAACCCTTTACATTTGAAATACCCCCAACAAACTATATATTCTCTGGAAGTACACACCTCAGGCTTTCTAGGCGTACCAGGCTTGTTGATGTGGCCATAGTTTTCTGAAAGTAATCCCTCAGTGGATTCTTTGGTTGCAAAGAGTTTCCCTAAAAAAAGGATAAAAAAGCAGAATCAAAGCCACATTTTCCTAAAAAAACCTATATGCAAACCAGAAAAAAACAGAAAATCTGAAAAAGCAACATCCCCTGAACAGAACGATACCCAACATGCATAGGTTCTGTCAAGGAAAGAGTTGCCAAACACCCCAAAGTAAAGCATGCGCATAGCGGTAGTTTTACTTCAGATTTTCAGCTCTGCAGACAAAGTGCACACCTTGTGCTTTTTCTACCAAAACAACCCTTTACATTTGGAATATCCCCCATAAACCATATATTCCCTGAAAGTACACATGTTAAGCTTTCTAAGCGTACCCAGCTTGTTGTAGTGGGCTCATCTTTCTGGAAGTAATATCTCGAAGAATTCTTAGGTTGCACAGGGTTTCCCTAAAAATGAATAAAAAAGCAGAATCAAAACCACATTTTCCTAAAAAAACCTATATGCAAACCAGAAAAAAACAGAAAATCTGAAAAAGCAACATCCCCCGAACAGAACGATACCCAACATGCATAGGTTCTGTCAAGGAAAGAGTTGCCAAACACACCAAAGTAAAGCATGCGCATAGCGGTAGTTTTACTTCAGATTTTTAGCTCTGCAGACAAAGTGCGCACTTTGTGCTTTTTCTACCAAAACAACCCTTTACATTTGGAATATCCCCCATAAACCATATATTCCCTGAAAGTACACATGTTAAGCTTTCTAAGCGTACCCAGCTTGTTGTAGTGGGCTCATCTTTCTGGAAGTAATATCTCGAAGAATTCTTAGGTTGCACAGGGTTTTACAAAAAAATGTATAAAAAAGCAGAATAAAAAACACCTTTTCTTAAAATATCAATATGCAAATAAGAAAAAACAAGCTAAATCTGAAAGCGCAAGGTCCCCCGAGCAGAACAATACCCAACATGCATAGGTACCTGTAACCTTTTGACTGCCAGTCTACTTGAGATTTTGTCACCCTCTCCTGACAGGATATTTTTCACCATTTTGCGTGATGTTTAACTGTGATTTTTGCAGGAATTTCCAAGAAAATGGCATATTTTCTTTTTGTGGCAGAGTTTAGGCTTTAACATGAAATGTCTTGTTTGTATTTTTTCTACTTTTTTAAATATATTTTTTAAATTGTCTCCTTTATTTTAAACAAAAACATTTATTTTATTAAAGAAAACCATATTGCATGTGAAAGCCCCATTTCTCCCGATTACAATGATACCACATATGCATCGGTAGCCCCCCGTTCCTGTCCAGGTGATCCCATAAACTGAAAAGAGCACTTTATAACATTTACAAATAAAATACAACTACTATCCACATAATAAAGGGTTAAATAAAAAAAAATTGGTGTGGGGTCCCCCTTCACGGGGGGGGGGGTCCACCATTTCTTGGGGGAATTTTAAGGTTTTTTTGGGAGGCAGGTAATGGGGGGTCTCTGGGTTAATGGCGAGTCACCCACTAGCCGCAGGTGACATGCCAGACCCCCGAGCCCTGTGAACTGGTATAGGGGTCACATGGACCCCTTACCAGTTCACAAAGGGTTAAAAGTAAAAACAAACACACAGACACACTTTTTAAATAATATCTTTATTTAAAAAAAAAATAAATGTTTTTTAATATTTTTTTTAATACTTACCTCCCATCCATCCCTGTGTCCCACGCTGATCATTAGGCTTCTGCTCTCCTGCTGCTGCTGGAAGCCTTTTATACCTACTGGGTTACAGGTAAGAAAGGGTTAATTTAAAAAAAAAATGACATAGGGTCCCCCCTCGAAGGGAGGGGGACCCCATTTTATTTTTGGATTTTTAAGGGTTAAAACCCTTAAAAATCCAAAAAAAAAAAAATGGCGTGAGGTCCCCCCTACCCAGCGTAACCAGCCTGTGGCCCTAGGCTATGGCGGCTTGTAGCCGCAGGGCCAGGGGCCAGCTTTAGTGGCCCCTGGCCCTGCGGCTACAAGCCGTCATAGCCTAGGTCCACGGCTCTTCTGCCCCCCCCTGGGCTTTGGGGAGGCAGGTAATTTGGGGGGCCAGGGGTTAATGGCAAGCCACCCGCTAGCGCAGGTGACTTGCCAGACCCCCGAGCCCTGTGAACTGGTATAAGGGGTCACATGGACCCCTTACCAGTTCACAAAGGGTTAAAAGTAAAAAAAAACACACATACACACTTATTTAAAAATATTTTTATTAAAAAAAATAAATGTTTTTTAATATTTTTTTTTAATACTTACCTCCGATCCATCCATGTGTCCCACGCTGATCACTTAGGCTTCTGCTCTCCTGCTGCTGCTGGAAGCCTTTTATACCTACTGGGTTACAGGTAAGAAAGGGTTAATTTTAAAAAAAAATGACATAGGGTCCCCCCTCGAAGGGAGGGGGACCCCATTTTTTTTTTGGATTTTTAAGGGTTAAAACTCTTAAAAATCCCAAAAAAAAATGGCGTGAGGTCCCCCCTACCCAGCGTAACCAGCCTGTGACCAGCTATGGGGGCTTGTAGAACAGGGCGCAGGGGCCAGCTTTAGTGGCCCCTGGCCCTGCGGCTGCAAGCAGCCATAGCCTAGGGCCACGGCTCTTCTGCCCCCCCCTGGGCTTTGGAGAGGCAGGTAATTTGGGGGGCCAGGGGTTAATGGCAAGTCACCCGCTTGCGCAGGTGACTTGCCAGACCCCCGAGCCCTGTGAACTGGTATAAGGGGTCACATGGACCCCTTACCAGTTCACAAAGGGTTAAAGTAAAAAAAAAGACAAGACACTTTTTTTTTTAAACACTTTATTAAAAAAAAAAAACTTTTTTTACTTTACTCACCTCCGATCTTCATTTCCTGTGTCCCGCGGCGATCTGCTGTCAGTGACGGCTGTGCAGAGGAGGGGGGAGGCAGGCGATCGGAGGATCGCCTACCTCCCTCCTCCTCTGTCCAGCCGTCACCGGCATCTGAAGGCTGAACTGCCGGGTGCCCCGATGACACCCGGCGGTGACGTCATTGGCCCCGCCCCCGGAGGGGCGGGGCCAGAATCCAAGATGGCGGCCGCCATCGGAGGAGGTAAAGGGAGGAGGGCTGTTATGCCCTCCTCCAGAAGACGGAAGACCCGGGGGGGGTGATCGGAGCCCCCCCCCATGAAGAGGAGAGGCGGCGGGAGCCGGCGGGAGCGGAGGTGAGTAAATGTCATTTTTTTTTTTTTTTTTTTTTGCAGGCAAATGCCGGCGGCTGCTGAAACGGGGGGGGCACCCTATTCCGGGCCCTCCCCTGCAGCCGGAGGACCCCCAATCGCCGATCGGAGCCCCTCTGGCTGAAGAGAAGACCCGGATGAATCAAACAAGGGGTCAGGTAAGTGATATTTTTTTATACTTTTTATTTTATTTATGGGGAAAGTCAGGCACGTAAATTTTACGTGGCTGGCGTTTAACGGTTGGAGAGGGGGGCTGGCAATAGAAGGGTTGGCAACGTGGCTGGCAATAGAAGGGTTAATAGTACCTGCCTACTAACCTTTTGCCTTTTGTATAAAAAAGTCGGGTTTACAATTGAAAACACCCATTGCCTTTCACTGGGGGCCATTGTCAGTGCTACCACTTATCTTTTCAGAGTACCTGCCTACTATCCTTTTGCATTTTGTGTAAAAATGTCTGGTTTAAAGTTTAAAGTACTCATTGCCTTTCACCGGGGGCCATTGTCAGTGCTAGCACTTATCTTTTTAGACTACCTGCCTACTAACCTTTTGCCTTTCATATAAAAATGTCTGGTTTACAAGGTTAAAGCACCCATTGCCTTTCACTGGGGGTCATTGTCAGTGCTAGCACTTATCTTTTAAGAGTACTTGCCTACTATCCTTTTGCTTTTTGTATAAAAAAGTCTGGTTTACAAGTTTAAAGCACCCATTGCCTTTCACTGGGGGCCATTGTCAGTGCTAGCACTTATCTTTTAAGAGTACCTGCCTACTAACCTTTTGCCTTTCATATAAAAATGTCTGGTTTACAAGTTTAAAGCACCCATTGCCTTTCACTGGGGGGCCATCGTCAGTGCTAGCACTTATCTTTTAAGGGCACCTGCCTACTATACTTTTGCCTTTTGTATAAAAAGTCTGGTTTACAAGTTTAAAGCACCCATTGCCTTTCACTGGGGGCCATTGTCAGTGCTACCACTTATCTTTTTAGAGTACCGGCCTACTAACCTTTTGCCTTTTGTATAAAAAAGTCTGGTTTACAAGTTTAAAGCACCCATTGCCTTTCACTGGGGGGCCATTGTCAGTGCTACCATTTATCTTTTAACAGTACCTGCCTACTATCCTTTTGCCTTTTGTATTAAAAGTTCTGCTTTCCAAGTTTAAAGCACCCATTGCCTTTCACTGGGGGCCATTGTCAGTGCTACCACTTATCTTTTAAGTGTACCTGCCTACTATCCTTTTGTTTTTTGTATAAAAACTTCTGGTTTACAAGTTTAAAGCACCCATTACCTTTCACTGGGGGCCATTGTCAGTGCTACCACTTATCTTTTCAGAGTACCTGCCTACTATCCTTTTGCATTTTGTATAAAAAAGTCTGGTTTAAAGTTTAAAGTACCCATTGCCTTTCACCGGGGGCCATTGTCAGTGCTAGCACTTATCTTTTTAGACTACCTGCCTACTAACCTTTTGCCTTTTGTATAAAAATGTCTGGTTTACAAGTTTAAAGCACCCATTGCCTTTCACTGGGGGCCATTGTCAGTGCTAGCACTTATCTTTTAAGAGTACCTGCCTACAATCCTTTTGCCTCTTGTATAAAAAAGTCTGGTTTCCAAGTTTAAAGCACCCATTGCCTTTACTGGGGGCCATTGTCAGTTATAGCACTTATCTTTTAAGAGTACCGGCCTACTAACCTTTTTTCTTTTGTATAAAAAGTCTGGTTTACAAGTTTAAAGCACCCATTGCCTTTCACTGGGGGCCATTGTCAGTGCTAGCACTTATCTTTTAAGAGTACCTGCCTACTAACCTTTTACCTTTTGTATAAAAATGTCTGGTTTTAAAGTTTAAAGCACCCATTGCCTTTCACTGGGGGGGGGGGGGGCATCCCGAATACTAGCACTTTTAATAGTACCTGCATCTTTACCTTTTTTACATTTTTAACAAAAACCAAGTTTTAAAACTGCCTGTGGTGCATTTAACTCTGAACAGGGGCATCATGTGTAAGACCATCTGACAGTGTCTTTTTGCATTAGCTTTTAGCTACAGTGTCTGCCTATTTTGATCTAACTTTTCTACACACCTGCTGTTACAAAAATACTGTTCTAGGTGTAGTGTAGTGTATTGTTTTCCCCTCCTAAACACAGTAAAAATGTCAGGCAGAGATGTGCCAGGATGTGCACCGAGGAGAGGCCTAGATTCATAAGGCAGAGGTCGCAGCAGGCTAGGGGCGAGTGGTATGGCCCGGGAGCAGCCCCTGTCCTTCCATTGCCTCTGTCCTACACCCCCCCTCCAGCCGGGAAGGAAACCGAGGAGGACATCAGTGAGATACAACTCGATGATGATGATGATGATGATGAATCTAATCGCACTTGGGAGCCCTGTGCAAAAGGGGCTTCATCATCATCAGGAGAAGAGGGTCCCAGGTTGCCCCAGAGTCAGCAGCTGAGGCAGCAAGGTGGCAGTAGGGTTGGCAGTCAGCATGGTGGCAGAATTGGGATGTCTGGAGCCCCACGTGGCCAGGGGCGGGGTAGACCACCTGCTGCGCGGCAGGCTGCCTTCCCGGGAGGTAGTGGAGCAGGGGTTCCTGGAGTTGGCAGCAGTAGCAGTAAATTAGTGCGGACTGTTGGAGTAAAAATTAGCTACTCGGCAGGTTTTATCAAGCATCCGCAGTAGAGTAACCTGGCCCCATGCAAGATGTGTAGACAGAATGTCAAGCGTGGCCAGGGCCCCAATGTTGGTACCACAGCCCTGCGACAACACATGCAGCGTCACCATAAAGCAGCCTGGGAGATCCGAGGCTCCGAAGTGGGGGTCCGGCCTGCTGCGTCAGCCAGTGCCATGACGCTTCCAATTTCACCCAGCCAAGGCTCCAGCACCTCAGCTGAAGGTAGCTGTGCATCATCCCCATCCTCTGCCGCTCCAAAAGCTCCTGCTCCTCCTACTAAAAGTCACTCATCCCACCAGCAATCCATCAGCGAACCATGTCCAAGAGACAACAGTACGCGCCCACTCATCCTACCGCAGAGAAGCTAAATGTGCTCCTGTCCAAGTTGCTGGTGCTGCAGTCCCTCCCTTTTACGGTGGTGGACTCTGCACCTTTCAGAGAGCTGATGGCTTGTGCCAAGCCGAGGTGGAGAGTCCCAAGCTGTCATTTCTTTGCAAAGAAAGCAGTACCAGCCCTGCACAAATTTGTTGAGCAGAAGGTGGGCCAGTCCTTGAGCCTGTCGGTGTGCACGGCAGCGCCAACATCTGGAGCTGTAACTACGGTCAGGGACAATACATGTCCTTTACGGCCCACTGGGGGAATGTGGTTGCTGCACAGCAACTTGGACAGGTCACACCGCTTCAGCCTCGACACTCCCAGACCGTTTTGCCTGTCACAGTGTGCAACTCCGCCTTCCCATCCTCCGCCGTCTCCTCAGCCTCCACTGTACGGTCAATTCCCAATGCCCCTTCAGCCTACTATGTGTGCAGGGCACGGTGGTGTCAGGCTGTGCTTCACAGGGTTTGCCTTGGCGAACGAAGTCACACAAGGGGGGAGCTCCTGAAATTGATTCAGCAAGAAATCAAACCATGGATTACTCCGTGAAAATTGGAAATGGGAACCATGGTGACTGACAATGGGAGTAACATCTTGTCTGCACTGCGACAAGGAAGCCTGAGCCATGCGCCCTTTATGGCACACGTGTTCAACCTAGTTGTCAAGTGTTTTCTGAAGTCTTCCCCCGATCTGCAAGAACAGCGGGAAGGAAACTTTGTATGCACTTCAGCCACTCCTACACCACCAAGCACACCCTTCTTGAGCTACAGTGTCAGAACGGTATCCCCCAACATATTCTGATTTGTGATGTTCCCACCCATTGGAATTCCACCCTCCATATGTTAGATCGACTAATACGAACAGAGAAAAGCCATCACTGATTGCTTGATGATCCAAGCAGATAGGGGGACTCCCCCAGTGTAACTTTAATGTGAACCAGTGGCAGCTCATACGTGACACCTGCCATTTGCTCAGGCCCTTTGAGGAAGCCACTTTATTTGTCAGTCGCCAGGATTACGGCATGTACGACGTGATTCCGCTGCTTCATGTAATACAACACATGTTGGAAACCATGGCTGGTCAGGGCACTGGAGACATGACGCATACATTTCACGGCCACATAAACCCCGTGGGAGCGGAGGAGGAGGAGGGGCAGCACAGTGAAGCACAGTTTAGTTTTGGCGAAATGGGCAGTTTATCTAGTCATCTGACAGATGACAGATATCTAGTCATCTGATGGAGACAGGTAGTCCCTCCGAGTCACTTGCACAAATGGCACGATGCATGCTCACGTGCTTGCGGAGTGACTGCTTGCGAATTGGACCCTCGCTACCGGCACAAAATGGGGGCATTTTTTTTTTTTTCTCAAAGATTTTTATTTTCCAATAGGCATAATAAAATATACAAGCAATGGCATCATACAAATTTTCTTCTGCAAAAAGAAAAGCGAATCAGAATAATATAAATATATAAGCACATACATTAGCAGGACCAAGCTTGTAACAGACAAATGTATATATCTCAAAAAATTATCAATTATCAACTTTATATATCCTATATTATTATTATTATTATTATTGTTTATTTATATAGCGCCATCATCTTCCGTAGCGCTTTACAAAGTAGTAATTACAGACAGGGTAGAAACATACGATACATATACCATTTCAAATGCAGTTGTACAGAGTTGACAATGGATATTCTGAATACAGGATACAATTGGGGAGAGAGCCCTGCCCTTGCGAGCTTACAGTCTAAAGGAAGAGGGGTGAAGACGAGGGGGAAGGATCACAGTCAGTATTGAGCTTTGTGGCATGTGCCCTTTAGAAGATTGGTTAGGTCAGATTATATGCTTGTCTGAATAAGTGAGTTTTAAGGGCGCCTTTGAAGGTTTTGAGGGTTGTGGAGTGGCGGATTGGGTGGGGGAGGGCATTCCAGAAGATTGGGGTTGCACGTGAGAAGTCCTGGAGGCGGGCGTGAGAGGAGGTGACCAGGGAGGAGGACAGGAGTAGGTCGGCAGAGGAGCGGAGGCTGCGTCTAGGTTGATACTGTTGGAATAGAGATGAGATGTAGGGAGGGGCCTGGTTGGAGAGAGCTTTGTATGTGAGAGTTAGAGTTTTGAACAGGATTCTCTGTGGGACTGGCAGCCAGTGTAGGGATTGGCAGAGAGGCGCAGAACTAGAGTAGCGAGAGGAGAGATGGATGAGGCGAGCAGCAGAGTTCAGGATAGATTGGAGGGGTGCCAGTCTGTTAGTTGGTAAGCCACAAAGAAGGATGTTGCAGTAATCCAGACGGGATATGACCAGGGCATGTACCCATACCCCCCACCCCCTCAACCCTTCTACCTCCCTTCCTATCAAATTATTTACTACCCCTTCGGTAGAGGGAGACCTCCATTTACAATATGCAGTGTCATGAGTAACAAACAACTAAAGTGAGTCAATAACTGCAATATTTCAGCATCATTGAAGAATATAACATACTTTCACAAAACAACGACACCCCCCTTACCCCCCCTCACCCAAAGTCCCACCCCCCAGTAGCAGGGATTCACAAACAAAACAACAAGACACAAACAAGACACCCTGAAAGGCAACAAGAGACCAGACAAGCCTACACTGTCAAGAGTTTTCTATCAAAAGTTCTAGGTAAATACTTATCCACCCATGGTAACCAAGTTCGTTCAAATTTTTCCAAGTGTCCTTCTTTTAAGGCAGATAATTTTTCCATCGCCATAATAGCATTAACTTTACTCTTAAATTCCAGGACACTGAGAGTCTTTAGCTAAATAGCTTTAGCTATTACTAATTTGGCTGCGGTTAGCAAATAAAGTGTAAGCTTTTGGAAATCCTTCCCAGATCCCGCTATAGGCTTATTTAACAGCGCAACCCACGGATCTTTACTAACATAGGTTCCCATAGTGTTGGACAATATTCGAAATATCTTATTCCAGAATTTACTCACTATTGGGCAGTCCCACCATATATGCCTAAAGGAACCTAGGTCTTGGCACCCCCTAAAACAATTTTTATGAAGGCCTAAATCATCTGTTGAATATCGAGCAGCAACCCAGTACCAACGTACCATCACCTTAACATTGGCTTCCACAGCAAGCACCGATGTATTCCCACGCAAGGTAGTACTCCACATCCTCTGCCATTCTTCATTATCTAGATTGCTACCCAGATCCTCTTGCCACTTTATTATATATCCCGGAGTATTATTTAGAGCTGAACTGGCTAGAGATATATACACCTCCGAGAGAATAGCTCTGCCTCTCGGATCAGTGGCACAACGCCTCTCAAACCCCGTTAGCTCCCCTACATTTTGTTTACCATGCAACAAGCTCATAAGGAAATTTCTTAATTGTAGATAAGCAAATACATGTTCAGCCCCCAAATCAAATTTTTCCCTAAATTGTGGGAACGCAAGCACATTAGAGTCCTGTAAACAGTCCTTCACACAATGTACACCCCTAATTTTCCAATTATAAAAATTTTGCAGGGAGAGTACTGCTGGCTGAAACATAGGATTATTCCAAAATGACAATAGTGGGACATGGGAGGACAATAAACCTCCAGAATATTTTACCCCATCCCATACTGCCATAGAATGCAACATAATAGGGTTACCATGAGCTCTCCTAACAGAGGGTATTACCCATAAGTAATTATCTACATCAATTGGCGCCATAATCTCTCTCTCAATAGACACCCAAATAGGAGGGTCCACAGTCTCGTGGTACGCAGTTAATTGAGCTATCTGGGCTGCTTGATAATAACGAAAGAAATTTGGTACCCCTAGTCCTCCTAGACTTCTCGGCCTACATAAGACATTCCTAGCCACTCTAGACCTCCTCCCTTCCCAAATAAAATCCAGAACCTTCCGCTCAAAGTTCCTTAGATGTTGCGTTTGAATTTTTATTGGTAACACCCTAACATAATATAAAAATTTCGGAAGAAGGGTCTTTATGATAGCATTTATTCTGCCCAGCCACGACAATCCGAGATCCCTCCATCTCTTTAATAATTCTATCAGAGTTTTATACAGGGGGGGGAAGTTAGCAGAGTACAATCCTGCAACACTATTCGTCAAATAGATACCTAAGTATTTAAGCCGAACTTTTTCCACCTTAAAATCAAAATTGGAGACCATTCCTTCCCAGCTATTGTTGGGAACTGTGATGTTCAAAGCTCTAGACTTTGCCATATTGACTTCCAACCCTGAGATTTGTGCAGAATTCCCTAGTATTTTCATTAAATTCGGTATAGATATCAAAGGATTGGTAAGAAACACAATAACATCGTCAGCGAACAAACAAAGCTTATGTTCAATGCCTCCAATACTAATCCCAGACACATCCTTAGATTCTCTAACAGCATGTGCTAACGGCTCCATCGCCAGGGCGAAAAGCAGGGGAGATAAAGGACACCCCTGTCGGGTTCCCCTCTGAAGAGTAAAGGTTCGAGACTTAAACCCACAATATTTTATAAATGCTCGTGGCTCATTATATAAAGCTTTTACACATGAAAGAAAACCTTCACCAAAACCCCACCACTGCAAGAGCTGAAACAAATAAGTCCACGAGACCGAATCAAAGGCTTTGCGCACATCAAGTGACAGAAGCATTGTCGGCTTCTTTAAATGTTCTGCAGCATGTATCACATGAACAATTCTCCTTACGTTATCCCCTGCTTGCCGCCCTGGGATGAAGCCCACTTGGTCTCCCTGGATTAATCGTGGCAAAAATTGAGAAAGACGTTGAGCCAGAACCTTCGCATACACCTTAATATCTATATTTAAAAGAGATATTGGTCTATAATTTGACCAGGTCGTTGGGTCAGAGTCAGACTTTGGTATCATACTAATTGCAGCAGTTACAGTGTCCCTTGAGAAAGCTCCCCCCTGTCTAATCGCGTTAAAAGCTCTAATCATCCGCGGTGCCAAGACATCCACAAATGTTTTGAAGTAACCTGCTGAGAAACCATCAGGGCCCGGGGCCTTATTAGTCTTTAACCCTTTAACAGCAGCCATTACTTCCTCTAAAGTAAACGCACCATCCAAATACTCCTTCATTTCTATCGGAAGGTGTGGTAACTCCAACCCCTGCATAAATTCCGAAAAAGGGATCTCAGAAGTCGTGTCAGACGCAGAATACAGTCTTTCCATCTGATTTCCAAAGAGATCAACAATCTTTACAGGATTAGATGTAAGAGAACCTCTACTGTCCTTTAACTTAATCGGTTTGAATAAACAATCTGGTGTTTTAAGCTTACGAGCTAATAACGTGTCAGGTTTGTTAGCCTTAATATAAAACCTATGTTTTACCCAAGGCAAACTACGCCCCGCCCAATCTGCCAAGGCCAAGTTCAATTCTTCAGATATTCTTCTTAGGTTAGATCTATACGTAGCTGACATGATCTGAGGTACTTGCTCAACTAAATCCGCATACTTCTTTTCTAAAGATTCAATATAGGCATTCCGTTCTTTGCGTTTCCCTGCCGCCAACTGTAAAAGGTGCCCCCTAATAACTGGTTTATGAGCCTCCCATTGCAAAACATCTGAGATTTCAGTTTGATCATTTTCCTTAAAGTAATTAAGAAGGCTCTCTCTAACATCATCTACAATTCTTTTATCTGATAACAACGACTCATTCAGAGACCACGAGACACCCACCTGCCTTAATAAAAGAGATTTAAATTTTATCAAAACTGCATCATGGTCTGTCCATGAAATTGGAAGTATTCGCGAGACCTGAAGGCTTGACAGAGCTTGAAACTTAATAAACACATGATCTATCCGTGTGTACAGATCATGCGGAGAGGAATAATGTGTGAAGGACTGTGTACCAGGATGGCTCTCCCTCCAACAATCCACCATACCATAAGATTCCAGTAGCAACCTAAAAGCTCTCGCAGTAGCAAGCACCTGTGTGGAGGGGACCAATGACTTATTAGAATGCCTATCTACATGGGGCTGAAGTACCATGTTAGAGTCCCCACAAACCACTAGCAAGCCTTTCACATGTTTAAAAAGTTCAGAAAAAAAATCTTTCATGAAAGCCACCTGATTGGTGTTGGGCGCATAATAGGATGCAAACGTAACTTCCACGTCAAAATCAAGTACCTCCCATCTGGATCAGAGATCTCCAAATTGCATACAAATTGTACAGATTTCTTAAAGGCAATAAGAATCCCTCGTTGCTTCGTCTGCGCACAGGACAGAAAAAATTGAGGGTATGAAGCATCAAAGTATTTAGGCTTGGAACCCATTGAAAAATGCGTCTCCTGGAAACAGATCACATCCGGTTTCAGGGAACGCATCTTCCTGAAGGCTATAGATCTTTTCTGCGGAGAATTAAGCCCCTGCACATTTAGGGATAAAACTGTACAAGACATCGCCACAGATCCAGAACCTATAATAGATAATAATAAAAAAAAAGTCCAACACACCTAGGGAGCAATGAGAGATATAAGGGAAAGGAAACAAAATATTAATAAATTAATAAAAATAATGTCAAATATACAAACAAAATATATATATATATATAAAAAAAAAAAAACCTGCCACTGGGGGGTCGGACAAAAAGTGAACAATTCTACCACCCCCACCATGAGAAACAATCCCCAGTAGATGTAGTTATGGAGTGCAACAAGACAAAGCCGCCCCACGGATAAGGAGGCAACACCCGTACTATAACAGACCTTATTAATTCTCTAAGCCAACAGCCCCTTCAAAATAGATAATACTCCAGATATCCAAAAACACTGCAAAATTAGTAGCACGTATTGCAACAGTTTTCCCAGTCAGATTTCTCAGGGTCTCAGATCAACTTATATCCCAGTTAACACCGAAACCAATAATGTTTCTCATGTGCGATCAGGACTTAGAGGAATCAAGATATAATGTAAGTGAGCATATTAATATCAGGACATTATCTTCCAAACCTCAGCTAGTTAAACCTCTTACCTATGCCTTAGCGGCTCAAAATTAAAAATAGAGACAATAACACAATTTTTAAGGATCCTATTGGCGGAGAGGTATTCTGCCTACAGGATAAAACAGCAAACCCAATAGTAAATAAGCAACATCATTTTGTGCACCATCCCCAGCAACATTTGCGAAATCACAAAATGTAGCTCTATCCCTTATTACTTATGCAAAAAATTAACCACAGATATCGTTCCTGGTTATGGCAACCAAGAAATATATCAGATGCTATAAGGATAGCTATTTAACCAAACAAGTCAGAAACAAAAATTATAGAGTACCAAAAGCATGGCACATTAATATCAGGACATTATATTCAAAACCACATTTAGTTAAATCTCTTACCTATGCCTTAATGGCTAAAAATTAAAAATAGAAGCAATAACACAGGTTTTTAGGATTCTATTGGCAGAAAAGTACTCCGCCCACAGGATAAAATAACAAACCCAGTAGCAAAGAAACAGCATAATTCTGCAAACCCTTCCTAGCAACATTTGGGAGACCACCGGATATAGCTATATCCCTTATTGCTATACAAAAATTGAGTTATGGCAGCCAAGAAATATATCTTATGCTATAAGAATAGCTATTTAACCAAACAACTTAGGTGCCAAAACTAAGGAGTACTAAAAATATAGCACATCAATATCAGAACATTATATTCAAAACCACATTTAGTTAAACCCCTTACCTATGCCTTAGTGACTAAAAATTTAAAAACAGAGGTAATAACATAATTGTTTAAGGATCCTATTGGCAGAAAAGTGCTCTGCCCATAGGATAAACCAACAAACCCAGTGGTAAATAAACAACATAATTCTATGAACCATCTCTAGCAACATTTGGAAGACCATAAGATATAGCTATATCCCTTATTGCTGTGCAGAAATTAACCACAAATATCTTTCTTGGTTATGGCAACCAATAAATATATCTTATACTATAAGAATAGTGATTTAGCTCAAATGCCAAAATTAAAGAGCATCAAAAACATTTCAATCATTAACAGATTCCAATATAAGAGAGGAGATTTCAGACGCCGCCTGTCGTCTTTGCCGCTTTCCTGCTCTCTGCACCTTGGGCGAATCATCCAAGGAGAGGGCCCTTCTTGCCGATACATTCGCCAGTTGACCAGATAATAGTCCCAAATCTGAACAAATGTTATGAAGATCCTCAGGTGTTGTCGCAGACCAATCCTTATTGTTAAAGGAGAATTGCACTCTGAAAGGGAAACCCCACTTATATTTCATACCATGATCCTGGAGATCTCTAAGATAGGGCTTCATCTCCTTCCTTTTAATAATGGTAGTGGGAGATAAGTCAGAGAAAATCTGAAAACTATTTCCTTGAAATGATAACTGCGCAGCAGCACGTGCCGCCTGTAAAAGTTTCTCTTTGGTTTTGAAATAATGAAAGCGCACCACAATATCCCTCGGGGGATCCTCCAGCCGTCTCCTGCGCGTCAGGGCTCTATGAGCCCTATCCATCTCCAATCTTTCACCTGGTTCCCCAGGCAAAAGCTACTGGCAAATAGATAATACTGTAGACTGCGCATCTTCAAAATGCTCTGGGATGCCCCGAAAACGCAGATTTTGGCGACGATCCCTGTTCTCAGCATCCTCTAACTTGGTCATCAACATAACATTATCAGCTTTTAGTTTAGCAAGATCATCCTCATGGGCCTCTATGACAGTAGACACATCACCCAACCTCTCATCCATTGCAGAAAGACAGTGTGAAATTTTATGTAGTTCTTTAGTAAAATGCTCAGTGATCCTCTTAGTGTTTAAGTCCAGCGCTTTAAGGAACATAGATTCAAGCTGTTCCATCATCCCTGGGGTGAAAGCAATAACAGAGCATTCTGCCCCCAATGCAGCAGGACTCACAGTTACAGCAGGCTGTAGTTCCGCTCCCGTCATCGATGAAGCCCGGGCCTCCGCCATCTTGCGGCCTCAGCCTTCTCCTCCTCCTCCGCGCTGTCGCAGGAATCAGCAACCGGGCACCGCCAAAAAGCCTCCTCCAGACTCAGAAGCCCAACGCGCTGTCAGCCCAGCTCGTAGGTAGACACACTGCCCCCGAAATCTTCCGTAAGCCTCTAACTCCGCAGGGCGGACACGGGACAAGCTCAGCAAGCGTCCGACCTCATCACGCGCGCATGCGCACTATGGGGGCATTTTTTACACCCGCTATGAGGGAGGAAAAACTGACCTCCTATAAAGACATTCTACGTAGTCAGTTGGCCAATGCCTATCTGCGCCATGGTCCATACTCTCGCAGGTCTGACTCGGGGGGACCTCTGCGCTCACCTTCCACTGCCATGGCTGCCGGGGGGGAGGCAAGAGCAGCAGCAGCAGCTCCATCAGCAGCAGCCTCAGTCTTCAGTCGTTAATGAGTAGCTTTCTGCACCCGCATAGTGAGGCTACTCATGAGCAGCAGGAAGACCTGGAGCAGGGCCTGAACCAGCAGGTCGTGTCATACCTTGAAATGACCGTGCCAACGCACCTTGAGGATCCCCTGGACTTCTGGGCAGCCAAACTTGACTTGTGGCCGCAACTGGCAGAGTTTGCCCTGGGAAAGCTGTCTTGCCCGGCCAGTAGTGTGCCATCTGAGCAGGTCTTTAGTGCTGCGGGGGCCATAGTAACGCCAAGGAGAACTCATCTGTTCACGAAAAATGTGTGAAGATGAATCAGGCATGGATCAGCCAGGATTTCCACCCACCAATAGCTGATGCATGCGAGTAGCTGATGCATGGTAGCTCCTTCTACTGCTGCCAACTCCTGGGTATGTCTTTCAGGCAATATATGAGCTCCCTATGCTGCTGCCAACTTTAATGTGTTTTTCAGGCAATATATGGGCTCCCTATGCTGCTGCCAAATCCTGGGTGTGTCTTTCATGCAATATATGGGCTCCTTATACTGCTGCCAAGTCCAGAGTGTGTCTTTCAGGCAATATATGGGCTCCTAATGCTGCTGCCAACTTCAATGTGTTTTTTCAGGCAATATATGGGCTCCCTATGCTGCTGTCAACTCCTGGGTGTGTCTTTCAGGCAATATATGGCTCCTAATGCTGCTGCTGCCAACTCCTGGGTGTGTCGTTCAGGCAATATATGAACTCCCTATGCTGCTGCCAACTCCTGGGTGTGTCTTTCAGGCAATATATGAGCTCCCTAAGCTGCTGCAAACTCCAATGTGTTTATCAGGCAATATATGGGCTCCCTATGCTGCTGCCAACTCCCAGGTGTGTCTTTCAGGCAATATATGAGCTCCCTATGCTGCTGCCAACTCTAACGTGTTTTTCAGGCAATATATGGGCTCCTAATACTGCTGCCAAGTCCAGGATGTATCTTTCAGGCAATATATGAGCTCCCTAAGCTACTGCCAACTCCAATGTGTTTATCAGGCTATATATGGGCTCTCTATGCTGCTGCCAACTCCTGGGTGTGTCTTTCAGGCAATATATGAGCTCCCAATGCTGCTGCTGCTGCTGCTGCCAACTCCTGGATGTGTCTTTCAGGCAATATATGAGCTCCCTATGCTGCTGCCAACTCCAATGTGTTTTCAGGCAATATATGGGCTCCCTATGCTGCTGCCAACTTCTGGGTGTGTCTTTCAGGCAGCATATGAGCTCCCTGAGCTGCTTCCAACTCCAATGTGTTTATCAGGCAATATATGGGCTCCCTATGCTGCTGCCAACTCCTGGGTGTGTCTTTCAGGCAATATATGAGCTCCCTATGCTGCTGCCAACTCAAATGTGTTTTTCAGGCAATATATGGGCTCCTAATACTGCTGCCAAGTCCAAAGTGTGTCTTTTAGGCAACATATGAGCTCCCTAAGCTGCTGCCAACTCCAATGTGTTTATCAGGCAATATATGGGCTCCCTATGCTGCTGCCAACTCCTGGGTGTGTCTTTCAGGCAATATATGAGCTCCCTATGCTGCTGCCAACTCAAATGTGTTTTTCAGGCAATATATGGGCTCCTAATACTGCTGCCAAGTCCAAAGTGTGTCTTTTAGGCAATATATGGGCTCCCTATGCTGCTGCCAACTCCTGGTTGTGTCTTTCAGGCAAAATATGGGCTCCTAATGCTGCTGCCAACTCCAATGTGTTTTTCAGGCAATATATGGGCTCCCTATTCTGCTGCCAACTCCTGGGTGTGTGTTTCAGGCAATATATGGACTCCTAATGCTGCTGCTGCCAACTCCTAGGTGTGTCTTTCGGGCAATATATGAGCTCCTTCTGCTGCCGCCAACTCCTGGGTGTGTCTTTCAGGCAAAATATAAACTCCCCATGCTGCTGCCAACTCCAATGTGTTTTCAGGCAATATATGGGCTCCCTATGCTGATGCCAACTCCTGGGTGTGTCTTTCAGGCAATATAGGAGCTCCCTATGCTGCTGCCAACTCCAATGTGTTTTCAGGCAATATATGGGCTCCCTATGCTGCTGCCAACTCCTGAGTGTGTCTTTCAGGCAATATATGGGCTCCTAATGCTGCTGCTGCTGCCAACTCCTAGGTGTGTCTTTCAGGAAATATATATGGGCACCTAATGCTGCTGTCAAGTCCAGAGTGTGTCTTTCAGGCAATATATGGGCTCCTAATGCTGCTGCCAACTCCAATGTGTTTTCAGGCAATATATGAGCTCCCTATGCTGCTGCCAACTCCTGGGTGTGTCTTTCAGGCAATATATGAGCTCCTAATGCTGCTGCTGCTGCCAACTCCTGGGTGTGTCTTTCAGGCAATATATGAGCTCCTTCTGCTGCTGCCAACTCCTGGGTGTGTCTTTCAGGCAATACATGAGCTCTTTCTGCTGCTGCCAACTCCTGGTTGTGTCTTTCAGGCAATTTATGAGCTCCTTCTGCTGCCAAGTCAAGAGTGTGTCTTTCAGGCAATATATGGGCTCCCTATGCTGCTGCCAACTCATGGGTGTGTCTTTCAGGCAATATATGAGCCCCCTATACTGCTGCCAACTCCAATGTGTTTTTCAGGCAATATTTGGGCTCCTAATACTGCTGCCAAGTCCAGAGTGCTTCTTTTAGGCAATATATGGGCTCCCTATTGTCAAGCTCAGGGTACTCTAATGTCACGCTCAAGTAACTCCAGCCCTCCAGGGAAGCCCTCAACCCCCAATCTCCACAGCCAGCTTCACCTGTAGGAGCCCCCGCTTGCCGGGATGCAGTACACACCTGCCCGGGATCGGTTGCCCTCAGGACTTCAATGGCTCAAAGGATGGGAGCTTACTGGTTGGAGGTCTGAAGAACCAATAGCTAGGAGCGGAATCAGAGTGAGTCCAATTGTTTAGCAGGAAGTCCAAAAACAGGCCAGAGGTCCACACCGGATAATCAGAGATCGCAGCAGTACAGTAGGAAGAGGCAGCTCGAAGTCGGGGTATGAAGAAGGGGTCGGCAACGGAGATCAGACAGCAAATGATTGCTTTCAGGCAGGGGTTGGCAACGGAGATCAGACAGAGAATGGTCGGTTCAGGCAGGGATCGGCAACGGAGATCAATCAGAATATAATACGAAGACAAACTAGGAACTATCACAGGCACCGAGTAACTGACAGCGTGAAACCTTTATAGGAACAGATGATGATTGTGGATGGGGGAAATGGGTGTGTGATTGGTGCACATTGGGATACAGAAGGTGATTGGACCAGGCGTAAGCCCAACCACTCCCTAGGGCTCATTGGCCCTGTTCCTACTAATGTATGCTCCCCCCACCCCACCTGAGCTCATAGGCCCTTTAACTGTTTTCCTCCGGCGGCCGCGCTGACAGCAGCGCCGCCAGAGGGCATACATAGGACGTGCTTGTGCGCGCCCGCGAGCACGTGAACTACTGCCGGGGACGCCGGCAGAGGAGGAGGCGGAGGGGGGCGCGCTTGCAGCAGCGCGAGCAGCCGCCCGACGCAGCTGACGAACCAGCGGGATGGAGACACCGCTGGAACGTGGCGCAGGTAAGCGAGTCGTGACACCTATGCTGCTGCCAACTCCAAAGTGTTTTTCAGGCAATATATGGGCTCCCTATGCTGCTGCCAATTCCTGGGTGTGTCTTTCAGGCAATATATGGACTCCTAATGCTGCTGCCAGCTCCTGGGTGTGTCTTTCAGGCAATGTATGGGCTCCCTATGCTGCTGCCAACTCCAGGGTGTGTTTTTCAGGCAATATATGGTCTCCTAAAGCTGCTGCCAACTCCAGTGTCTCCTTCAGGCAATATATGGGCTCCCTATGCTGCTGCCAACTCCAGTGTGTTTTCAGGCAATATATGGGCTCCTAATGCTGCTGCCAACTCCTGGTGTGTCTTTTAGGCAATATATGGGCTCCCTATGCTGCTGCCAAGTCCAGAGTGTGTCTTTCAGGCAATATATGGGCTCATCATGCTGATACCACCTCAAGGCTCTGTAATTGTGCCGCTCTGCGACAGCGAATCTAATAGCGACGCCTCTGATCTGCATGTCATACTTCTTTACAATAGTATTTCACTAACCCAGCATGCATCCTATGCATGTTACAGCCAAGCAAAACATTCTGCAACCCTATGGAGGCTCTCAGACGCCCAGAAATAGCCATTTTTAATATCGATTTGTCGCGAATAAATTAGGACCCAAATGATTTTTCCCGGAAAATTAGGCGAATTGGCCGAATCAAATTTTTCAAAAGTTCGCTCATCTCTACTCACTGGCCACTAGCAACAGTAGTGGGACCTCAACTTCTCTGCAGCATGGTCGGCCCCTTCCTGTGGAGGGCTCTGTCTGCAGACTCCCGACACTAAACCAGTGCATGGTGTATCACTCTACCAGTGTTTCCTCACTGGCTCCCTTCAGTTACAGTCAAATTTAACTCACTATTGCCTTCCAGATCTTCAGCAGTCTCTGCCTGGTGTTCCTGATTGTGCATCATCTGCGCATGTGACACTCTGGCCCACCCCTCTGCTGGATTTCCACAGTCTCCACTCTCTGGGGATGCCACAGGCGGTATTGCTGGCAGCTATCTGTATCTACATCAGCCTGGTCTCTAGTAAGGTACGTGACAGTATCTGCAGGACTAACTGTGATCTGCCTTCTTTGGACTAGGTACACCTGGGGCATCCTATAATGGGCCTATATTCTCCTATAGTGCGCTCCCTTTACCCGTAAAAAGACCCATTCCCCAGGGACCAGTGGGGCATCAAGTCTAGGTACCTGGACCCCAGTTTCTTCAGCCTCTTTCTCCCTCTGAGTCACCTAATTAACATACTCAAGGTGCTGTTTGTGCCTGCCTACCAATGTTTCAGGAACCCACTGCTTCCCAGTTTCCGGGGTCCAAAACACCACTGTCAAGGGGCCTTTCCCTTCCAAATCAAACAGCACATCTATGGGGTAGGCTTGGTACAGGAGTGTGCTTTATGCACGGGCCAAATTTCCTGTTTCTCTCTTTCCAAAGTCCTCAACAACTGAATCAGGGTGCCATTGAATCTCTTGCATGCCAGGCCATAATGTCCCATAAAACTTTGGGATCTGAGATGTAGTCCCCTCTTTTCTCTTGGGAGCTGGCTTCGGGCCTGGTCCCAGCACCAGATTAGGGGTTGGATTAATAGTTAAGTCTGCAACCTGGTTAGGCTCTGAGTTTGGCTCTGGATTAGACATCACTGTGACCGTTGGTGTCTCCACACTTTCTTGCATCAGACCCTGCTGTCACTACACCAAGTTGTAATCAAGGTTCCAGATGGGGTACATGAATTGTACATCGGGAGCACGCCCCTCGTACAGCATAGAGATCCTTTGAAGTTTTTCTTTATTGAACAGAACAAATATACAGTTCACACGGTTTTGTCCCAAGTTAAGTGTCCATACAAATGTATGGGTCCCTTTGGTTTCTTGAGAACCACCTCTTCATCTGAGTTTCACGTCCCTCTGCAGCAGCTGATTGTGAGGTGTTGCTTCTTTGGAGAACCATTTGACAAATCTTCAATGATGGGCCCTGGGCTATGGTGTCACAGCTTCCAGTTTTTCTGGGTCAGGGGCTATTCCATCAGCGGAAACCACATGCCCCAGAGGGCTGGAAGAACTTGCACTTCCAGAGACAGGTTCAATCCTTTCTTCTAAAGATGGCCCAAAACTCTCTTCAGACAGTCCTTTCCTCAGTCTTCCAAAGTCTTCCAAGTACATGATGACCTTAAGCAGGTGCAAGCCTTCAACAGTCTTCTTCATACGCCTCTGAAACATAGCCGATGCTCAAATGAGAGGCATCTTCAATTTGAGGGGTGGTGTACTGATTGGGAATGATCCGACAGACAACACACATACGAATAGTACCGTTGTCCTTCCGTACCACCACTAACGGCGAGGTATAGGGACTTTGGGACTCAAATTATCCTGGCTGTTCAAAGTTCCTTCAAATTATTTAGCTGTATATTATGCTGAGCACATCCTATATCCCACCCATGTGCCAAAAACAATTCTTGCAAGTGGAGTCATAAGGATTCATCTCTGGAGTCATCAGGCCTCCTCTTACTTCTATGTTGTCAATCATGGCTTCAATGGCATCAGTGTTCACCCTAAGCAGAGCCTTGGATGATAGGGGGGTAGCAGCATATGCCTTTCTAAGGCTAATCAAGGGCATCAACAACACAGGGGTGCTCTAGGTATTCTCCAAACCAACCAGCAGGGTTTCCCCCTAAATGTAAGTCTGTTTTTAGAATTCATATCCATCATGAGGTGGGAACTTCCACCTTCACTGCACATCTTAAGTATTTTTGGGGTAGGAAAAACCTCCAGTGAAAGCAACCTTAAAAAGCAGCTGGAGCACATACTAACAAAAAAGCTGTTCTGTATGCTCTTTTTGTTTTTTTTTCTCCCTATGTTTGATTGCACGCTTTTCTGTACTTTCTTTTTATCTCCCTGTCAATTTCTCCTAAAGGAGCGGAGTGACACCTGTAAAGTCCTGCACATGAGAGTGGCAGGTGATCATGGTTGAGGACAGGATCGGAGACTGTGTCTGGTTTGGCATCTTTGGACTAGCAAAGAAATGTAGGAAGAGGCTTGACTTTAGAGAGCTCAGTAAGAATTTGAACTGACTTCTTTCAGATATTAGCAGCCATGGTAGGGATTGACAGAGTGCGGCAGAACTGGGAAAGCAAGAGGAGAGGTGGATGAGGCAAGCAGCAGAGTTGAGAATAGATTGGAGGGGTCTATTAGTCGGTAGACCACAGTAGAGTGTATTGTAGTGTGTGTGTTAGGATGGAGCTAATGACCCATTGGGGTAAATTCTATCGTGAACTGAATTCTGTTAGGCAGCATCTCTTGCCACAGGAAGCTTTGAGCAGTACACAAGAATGCAATTAACTCTTTTCAATGCAAAGTCACTCTCTGAATTTGTATTTATTTGTAATTAAGCATCTCTGCATTCTTCTCTGTTTATATTATTAACAGAGAGTGATTTCTCAATACAACTGGCCCTGGGAAGCTTCTCTAAGAGATATAAAAGTTTTGCCCCCTAGCAAATAATATTGGATCAGCTTGACATTCAAAGCAGCCTTTCTCACGCTAAGAATTTAATGTTTAACTAACCTAAGCTTTGTGTGAACTGTATCCAAAAGAATATAGCACATGGAATCAAAATGGTCATATGTGAGGCAAAATGGAGTGTAAAATGAGTGTAACATACCTGCAAAAGGAATTTAGGGATATTCCTCACAGTTAACCCCCTTTGATAGTAAGAGTCAGCTGGACTTCTCCTTTTGATCACTTCCTTATCCACTCCTAGCTTTCCCCTAAGTCTGATATTTCTGCCACCCTATGACTCCATCTGGTGGAAAAAGGGAATGGGATGTCTTCACTAGCATTGAGACTAGTGGACCCTATTGGCACCACCCCCTTTGTAGCCAGACTTTATGCTTTAGAATGCAGCAGTGGATCCCTATCTATCCCTGCTTCTCTGAGGTGTGTTCTTACTCATTTGTTATGTGATTGATAAGCTTACAGGGCTCTCTCAGCAATCAGCTGACCTAATTTATCAAGAAGTGATCAATTTTTGCTGGAAGGTTTGCTGAGCTACATAGTTACTTGCAGTTCGGACTGGGCATGTTTGCATTTAGACACTTGAGACTTGGTCAGTCTTTTTATCAGACACATCAGAATCTTTACTCTGGTGTGTGTGTTGCCCCGATCTCCTCTTCCTTCTATTTTCCTTTTTCTTCTTCACTTGTAGGTGGATAATGAGCGCAGTGCGCGGGTAACATATGGTGTTTGAGCTGCGTTTTATGGTGGTAGGCACTCCTCAGGGGTACCTCAAATGACCAGATTAAATAAATATGGATTCCAGTCTTGGTTTTCTTCATAGTTTGCCTTTCTAAAGTCTTCCTTGAATTGTATAGCATGCTTCACATCTTGGACTATATTTCATTATTTATATAATGACAACAGTCGGGGTCTACTACCTGACACATCCCCCTGTGCAGCAGTTAAATAATCCAAGACTAGAGTGTGTTAATTCAGGACAATAGTTATCCTAAAAAAAATGAACTGTAGTCATTTTCAAAGCATCAAAAATGTTATCTGTCATGTTGTCACATAACTCAGCTAGCTTCTCTTTAGTATGAGCATTCCTGAGCATTCCTGAGCATCCAGATATGGCTAATGCTAGTCCAAACCTTTTATACCAGGGTACATGGATTAAAGTTTTAGCTTTACTTTTAGGGGCACTCCTCTTGTACAAAGTATATTTAGGAATCATACCCATAGGAATATCATCCAGCTCTCATACCCATGTAGCTGGAGTTAGTCTAGCACATATTCATATTACATGTTCCTGAACTGCCTCTAGGTATTGGAGAAAGAAAAAGGGGGAAACATAGGTTTCTCCTATATCTATGCTTACAGGTTGGCCACCTGGCTGTAATGACTCATTTGTTGTTAGGTCAAGATGAGTGAAGTTAAATAGTCCCCATGCTTCCAACCTGCTCTATGTAAAGTCTGTCATGTTTACTCAAAATAAACATGTTGAGGGTCCCATCACCTTGATTCCTGTTGTCAATAGCCCTGGATTTGCATCTATGTAAGTTTGACAAGAACCTTTTCGTCTCTACACCGTGTCATTCTAGAGTTGGTCTGTCAAGTTGTGCAAGGCATGCTCTATCAAAGGCTCAGCTAAATATAATGAAATTGGTGTATGAGTACAAAGCCAACAATCTGTCAGTTGTGTTTACATAGCCTCATGCATTTTCAAAAAATGATTTTGAAATGGATTATTGAGAGTTTTGTGTAAGTCCAATACAAGCAGGCACACGTTCTTTAAAAACAGAGATGTAAGTAAGTGTCTCAGGTTCCATTATCTTCTTGCACTGGCTGATGTGGATCCAGTTTGGATTCTCCAAGTTTCACTGAGGTGGCAGTGGTTTAACAGGACCTGGTGTGGACCATCAAACCGGCACTTAGGGGTTTTTCTCACGTGGTGCCTAATTACCACCCAGTCCCCTGGTTCCAGTGTGTTCATATCTGAAATTTAGTCTGGAAAATGAAGAGACTTTAGTACACAATCATGAAATTTGACATTTGACAGTTGTTTCTGCAAGTAAATTATATAGTCAGTCATATACACATGTTGCTAGGAAAATAGCCCAATCTTGGAGCAGACCTCATATCTCATATGGACTCAGACCAGTCTTCCTATTTGGGGTGTAACTGACAGAAAATAACGATAAGGGCAAATACTCAGTCCAATGTTTTTCTGTCTCCATGCCATGGTCTTCTGTATCTTGAGTTTCAAAGTTCCATTTATATGTTCAACTTGATTAGAGCTCTGTGGATGGTAGAGAGTGGGGAAAGCTTGTTCAATACTCATGCATATATATATATTCATGCACTCCTGATTTTGGGAGCTGGATGTTGTCTGTTTGCAGTCTTTGAAAGGGGTAGAGGGGCCTTGGAGTGCATTTAGTGGCTACCTTTACAGTCTGTCCTGGATTGTGTAAAGCACAATCCTGCACATCCGTGACTGCTGGTGTGTAAAATCCTGGAGCCACAATATTTAGTAACTATGTTACGCATTTCATGCATTGATTGATTTGTGTTACTATTAGAGATGAGCGAGTAGTGAAATATTCGAAATTTCAAATTTCGATTCGAATAGACCGCGTTACTCGACTACTCGACCGAATATCGAATCCCATTATAGTCTATGGGAAAAAAATGCTTGACACTTGGAAATCTCAATTCGACCACTTGGAGGTCACCAAGTCCACCCTGAAACATCAGAAAATGATGCCAACACTGCTGGAATGCAACTGGGACAGCAGGGGAAGCATGTCTGGGTGCATATAACGCGCCCAAGTCGCACTATTACGCCACTATCACAGCCACTCAACAATACACTCCAAACACAATATAACTTCTACGTAAAGTGAGACAACACAAGGAAACCTTCTTTCCTCTACATTGCCATGGACCCCAAGCCAAACTGTACAAAAAAGAAGAACAAAATTCTGCACCCCTTAAAATCACGTTGCCTAATGACAACCACAGATGGCATAGGTAAGGGGGAAAATAAATAGACCCCACCCCTAATTGTCATTGTGTGTGTGTGTGTGTGTGTGTGTGTGAGATGTGGTCAGACATGTCCTCTTGTGTCATTGTGTCACCCCAGCAGTAAGGGAAGCTTAAAGGAGGAGGTATGTTACAGTGTGTTACCCCAGCAGTAAGGGAAGCTTACAGGAGGAGGTTTGTTACAGTGTGTCACCCCAGCAGTCAGGGAAGCTTACAGGAGGAGGTTTGTTACAGTGTGTCACCCCAGCAGTCAGGGAAGCTTACAGGAGGAGGTTTGTTACAGTGTGTCACCCCAGCAGTAAGGGAAGCTTACAGGAGGAGGTTTGTTACATTGTGTCACCCCAGCAGTAAGGGAAGCTTACAGGAGGAGGTTTGTTACAGTGTGTTACCCCAGCAGTAAGGGAAGCTTAAAGGAGGAGGTTTGTTACATTGTGTCACCCAAGCAGTCAGGGAAGCTTACAGGAGGAGGTTTGTTACAGTGTGTCACCCCAGCAGTAAGGGAAGCTTACAGGAGGAGTTTGTTACAGTGTGTCACCCCAGCAGTAAGGGAAGCTTAAAGGAGGAGGTTTGTTACATTGTGTCACCCCAGCAGTCAGGGAAGCTTACAGGAGGAGGTTTGTTACAGTGTGTCACCCCAGCAGTAAGGGAAGCTTACAGGAGGAGGTTTGTTACATTGTGTCACCCCAGCAGTAAGGGAAGCTTACAGGAGGAGGTTTGTTACATTGTGTCACCCCAGCAGTCAGGGAAGCTTACAGGAGGAGGTTTGTTACAGCGTGTCACCCCAGCAGTAAGGGAAGCTTACAGGAGGAGGTTTGTTACATTGTGTCACCCCAGCAGTCAGGGAAGCTTACAGGAGGAGGTTTGTTACATTGTGTCACCCCAGCAGTCAGGGAAGCTTACAGGAGGAGGTTTGTTACAGTGTGTCACCCCAGCAGTCAGGGAAGCTTACAGGAGGAGGTTTGTTACATTGTGTCACCCCAGCAGTCAGGGAAGCTTACAGGAGGAGGTTTGTTACAGTGTGTCACCCCAGCAGTCAGGGAAGCTTACAGGAGGAGGTTTGTTACAGTGTGTCACCCCAGCAGTAAGGGAAGCTTACAGGAGGAGGTTTGTTACAGTGTGTCACCCCAGCAGTAAGGGAAGCTTACAGGAGGAGGTTTGTTACATTGTGTCACCCCAGCAGTAAGGGAAGCTTACAGGAGGAGGTTTGTTACAGTGTGTCACCCCAGCAGTCAGGGAAGCTTACAGGATGAGGTTTGTTACATTGTGTCACCCCAGCAGTAAGGGAAGCTTACAGGAGGAGGTTTGTTACAGTGTGTCACCCCAGCAGTAAGGGAAGCTTACAGGAGGAGGTTTGTTACAGTGTGTCACCCCAGCAGTAAGGGAAGCTTACAGGAGGAGGTTTGTTACAGTGTGTTACCCCAGCAGTAAGGGAAGCTTACAGGAGGAGGTTTGTTACATTGTGTCACCCCAGCAGTCAGGGAAGCTTACAGGAGGAGGTTTGTTACAGTGTGTCACCCCAGCAGTAAGGGAAGCTTACAGGAGGAGGTTTGTTACAGTGTGTCACCCCAGCAGTAAGGGAAGCTTACAGGAGGAGGTTTGTTACATTGTGTCACCCCAGCAGTCAGGGAAGCTTACAGGAGGAGGTTTGTTACATTGTGTCACCCCAGCAGTCAGGGAAGCTTACAGGAGGAGGTTTGTTACAGTGTGTCACCCCAGCAGTAAGGGAAGCTTACAGGAGGAGGTTTGTTACAGTGTGTCACCCCAGCAGTAAGGGAAGCTTAAAGGTGGTAAATGGTGGTAAATGGTGGTATATGGTGGTAAATGCGATATTCTGAGCTTCTGGGGCCCTGCCTGCCTACATATGAGCTATATACTGTTCAACATAGTAGCCGTAATAAGGGCTCTCAATGACTCTCTTGTCTTCTGGTAGCTGGTATATATGGTGGTAAATGCGATATTTTGAGCTTCTGGGGCCCTGCCTGCCTACATATGGGCTATATACTGTTCAGCATAGTAGCCCTAATAAGGGCTCTCAATGACTCTCTTGTCTTCTGGTAGCTGGTATATATGGTGGTAAAAGCGATATTCTGAGCTTCTGGGGCCCTGCCTGACTACATAGAATATGAGCTATATACTGTTCAGCGTAGTAGCCCTAATAAGGGCTCTTAATGACTCTCTTGTCTTCTGGTAGCTGGTATATATGGTGGTAAAAGCGATATTCTGAGCTTCTGGGGCCCTGCCTGCCTACATAGGATATGAGCTATATACTGTTCAGCGTAGTAGCCCTAATAAGGGCTCTTAATGACTCTCTTGTCTTCTGGTAGCTGGTATATATGGTGGTAAAAGCGATATTCTGAGCTTCTGGGGCCCTGCCTGACTACATAGAATATGAGCTATATACTGTTCAGCGTAGTAGCCCTAATAAGGGCTCTTAATGACTCTCTTGTCTTCTGGTAGCTGGTATATATGGTGGTAAAAGCGATATTCTGAGCTTCTGGGGCCCTGCCTGACTACATAGGATATGAGCTATATACTGTTCAGCATAGCAGCACTAATAAGGGCTCTTAATGACTCTCTTGTCTTCTGGTAGCTGGTATATATGGTGGTAAAAGCGATATTCTGAGCTTCTGGGGCCCTGCCTGACTACATAGAATATGAGCTATATACTGTTCAGCGTAGTAGCCCTAATAAGGGCTCTTAATGACTCTCTTGTCTTCTGGTAGCTGGTATATATGGTGGTAAAAGCGATATTCTGAGCTTCTGGGGCCCTGCCTGCCTACATAGGATATGAGCTATATACTGTTCAGCGTAGTAGCCCTAATAAGGGCTCTTAATGACTCTCTTGTCTTCTGGTAGCTGGTATATATGGTGGTAAAAGCGATATTCTGAGCTTCTGGGGCCCTGCCTGACTACATAGAATATGAGCTATATACTGTTCAGCGTAGTAGCCCTAATAAGGGCTCTTAATGACTCTCTTGTCTTCTGGTAGCTGGTATATATGGTGGTAAAAGCGATATTCTGAGCTTCTGGGGCCCTGCCTGCCTACATAGGATATGAGCTATATACTGTTCAGCATAGCAGCACTAATAAGGGATTAAGGACTCTCTTGTCTTCTGGTAGCTGGTATATATGGTGGTAAAAGCGATATTCTGAGCTTCTGGGGCCCTGCCTGCCTACATAGGATATGAGCTATATACTGTTCAGCGTAGTAGCCCTAATAAGGGCTCTTAATGACTCTCTTGTCTTCTGGTAGCTGGTATAGATGGTGGTAAATGCGATATTCCGAGCTTCTGGGGCCCTGCCAGCGACAGCCTGTCTTTCCCTGCTGTGAGCGTCTGTCCCTCACTAAGTTCAAGCTGCTAATGCTGACGAAGAGGAAGTGCTGAGTTTTGTATATTCGAGGTCACATGGTTTTTCCAGCCAATGCGTGTAGACGCCGTTCTCGCGATGCCAGCGTCCTCCCAGGACCTGTCCCACCCCCCCTGCATGGTGATTGGTGTAAAAAACGCGCCAGGGAAGGTGGGAGGGGAAACGAATTGTGAGTGCGCCATCGCCGCTGTACTCGATCGAAATCGAGTATGACGAACAGCGTAGTATTCGATCGAATACCGGCTCGGTCGAATACTACTCGCTCATCTCTAGTTACTATGTACTGCTGTTACCATGATAGCATACAAAGCACGTGGCAGACAAAGTCTGTCTTCAGTCTTCCACAGTCTGTGTGTTTCACTGTCTGTTGTTTCATCCATCTGGCATATTCAGCATCTGAGGCTTGTTTCTGCAAGGTAAGAAGCTGTAATGTTATTTTGTGAGGCAAAGGTGTGGTTAGTGTCATGGACCATCAGAAAATGCAAAGTATGTTTAACTGCTTCCTTCACTTCCCTTTCTGCCCTGTCATTACCTCTGGCATCAGCAGTGTTGAGTTGGTATGTGCTTTGATTTTAATGATTGCTACCTTAGTGGGAAGCAGGAGGTTGTCAAACAAAGTCTTGACATCTTCAGCATTTTTGATTGGGGTGCCACTGGACGTCAGGTAATTTCTACATGTCCAGATACACCCATAATCGTGACTACTCCTGAAAGCATATTGTGAATCTGTATGGATTTTTGCATTCTCTCCTTTGGACTTGCGCTAGAGCATAGTAATTCTGCCTCTGTTTCAATCTGTTCCAGTCCATAAGGGCAAGACAATCACGATCATCATCTTCAGAGAAAAAGTTTAGAAAGCCATGCCTGTGTCTGATCACCTTGCTGGCCCACCCTTTCCACATCTATAGCCAAAGGCAACAGTAGGTGACCTTGTCTGACAGCAACAGAGCACATTGTATGCGAAGATGCTGGGCACATGACAGATGTTTAGACTGAAGCTGGGATAGATAGGCACTATCTAATGTAATGTGGAGCTAGCATCTCCTGCACAGGAATGATAGCTCTAGTGCAGCTAGGGGCACCTCAAGCCACGGGGTCCAAACAAGCACTGTAGTAGGCTACTGGATGTTGTTGCTGTCCATGTTATTGGGTGAGGACATCTGAGGGATGTCCTTGGGTTTTGGTACAGTACAGTCTGAAGGGTTTACTGTACTCAGACAGTTCAAGGGCAGGGCCTGAAGAATTCACGAGTTTAAGAGCATAGAAGTTGTCTATGCCTTCTGCTGTCAAGTGAAAGGGCATAGTTTTCAAACAGTCAAAAAAGGGGCAGCATCAATAAGGATGCATTTCTAACCCATGGTCTGCAAAATAAAATGAGGCTTAGGAAAGTTCTGAGTGCATTCACAATGTCGCCAACTGTTTGCTTTTGTCTTTGCAGCCTCATCCTTGCTAGAGGATGTGGATGATTTAATTTTTTTTTTGTCTGGCATTGGGGTTTAAACTGTAATGTAGTTCATTTTTTGGGAGCCAGAGCCCTAATCTTTTTAATAAACATATAATCGGAGATACTGATAACTCCCTTATTTTTATATTTCACTACATAATAAGATCTAGCAGCCACCTTTTTGGAAACTATGTTTAACCCTGGTAAGGGTACACCAAGCTTCTTTCTCCTTCTATTTGTATCACTGCTGGCTACGGGATCATATTGGTGATTGGACTCCTGTTATCACTAAATGAATTTTCATTACCATTACTCATTATCAAAACTACTGGCTCAGCAGCGATACTATTCAGGGATGTCATCTCCCTGGCTTGCTTTAGCATCATGGTTATGAAGGGAACACTGGGACCGATAGAAACCGTATTTACACTTGGAAGTGCACTTTCCTACAATTCCTCCACAACATCTCTCCACATCTTAGCCTGCAATAAGCACTTTCTATCCTTCGATACATCTCTCTTAGCCTCAGTTCTCTCATTCGACTCTATATTCAGTCTGCCGGTTTTTGGTATTTGCATTTTTCTCATCACAGGTCTCTTGTTCTTTACTGATTCTTTGCCTTCTTTTTTTACAATGAATCAGAATATCGCGGCAATTCGATCATGTGAATCACTTCCTTAAACTCCATTTAGTGCGGTCTGGGCCAACTAAAATGGTGGATCCACATGTCATGGGGCATGGAATCCTGCCAATCAGCAGCAATGCACCCCGGTGTTGTCATAGCCCTATATAAGTGGCGGCCATGTTGCGGGCACTCACTATAGCGGTGTATTGTGACGAGAATGGGACAGAGTGATGGAGAGACGAGGAGAGAAAGGGAGAGAGAAACAGGGAGAAAAAAAAGACGGAGAAAAAGAACGACAGGGAGAGAAAGACAGGGAGAGAAAAAGACAGTGAGAGACAGTGTACAATGCAAATGAAAAGCGATTCTGCACAGGGACAGTGCATGTAGCAGAAACAATTCACGTGTCAGAATTCAGGCATAGAAGCAGTTACAGGGAAGGGATAGGGCTTGGGAAACAGTGTGGTGCAGCAGTGGTGTGTCGGTCTACGATTCCAAAGGTTTATTTTTTTTTTCTTTACAAAAGCTAATAGTAGCCAGCCAGTGAGCAGAGCACTAAAAGTGTATTGTGCTCTATAAAGTGTAACCTGTGCATGCATGTAAATGACTTACCAATTTGTTCTTGTTACTTAACTGGCCCTCACCAGGGAATTCAGTTTAAGCACATCTGAGAGTTTTTGCATTTTGTTTTATGTTCAAGTGCTCATGGGTAGTTTAGTATGAAAAGCCACACACCTGCCAAAATAAATCCACCTGCTGTAGCCCATTTATTTAGACCTCGCCAGGACATCCCATTTAAGCGCATCTGAGAGATTTTGCATTTTGTTTTATGTTCAACTGTTTATGGGATGGTTAGTGTGAAAGGCCACACACCTGCCCAAATAAATCCACCTCTTGCAACAAATCCCTTTTTTTAAGCCTGCCGTAGTCAATGTAACTGGCCCTCACCAGGGCATCCCATTTAAGCGCATTGGGGAAGTTTTGCTTTTTGTTTTATGTTATTATTATTATTCTTATTGTTTATTTATATAGCACCATCATCTTCTGTAGCGCTGTAAAAAGTAGTAATTATAGACATGGTAATAACATACAGTACATAGACTTTTACAAATGCAGTGAGTTTACAGTGAATATTCTGAATACAAGATACAATAGGAGAGAGAGCCCTGCCCTTGCGAGCTTAGAGTCTACAGGATGAGCGGTGGAGACGAGGGGGAAGGATCACACAGTCAGTATTGAGCTTTACGGCATGTACCGTATATACTCGAGTATAAGCCGAGTTTTTCAGCCCACTTTTTGGGCTGAAAAAAGCCGCCTCGGCTTATACTCGAGTCAATCACTAATGTCGGTGACCTAACTGAGGAGCTGAGCTGCACAGACTCGTCGGAAAAGGCGCAACTCCATCCATCGCGACTGACGTCAGTGCCAGCCAATCCTCACTCGCCTTACCACAGGTGAACCCCGCCCACCTGACTCGACGGCCACTGGACGTGTAGCAGGTTGGGGGCAGGACTTCCGTTGTCAGGGTAGCGGCGGCTCGGTTGCTGCAGTGTGTCCGGAGCGCGCTGGCGGGTGACGGAGAGGCGCCCATGAGCGGCTTCAGCACGGAGGAGGACAGCCGGGATGGGCCGCCGCCCCCCTCCGCGCCATTCCTCGGCCAGACCTGCTGCCTCATAGACGGCGGAGAGCGCTGCGCCCGGGCCGCCGGAAACGCCTCGTTCAGAAAACGGGTGCAGAAGAGCATCAGCCAGAAGCGCCTCAAGCTGGACATAGACGGTCAGTGTGTGTACATTGTGTGTATTTGTGTGTATAGTGTGCATATGTATGTATATCATTTATGTGTGTGTATATATGTGTACATACGGTCAGTGTGTGTACATTGTGTGTATATATATATATATATATATATATATATATATATATATCATACCGTATATACTCGAGTATAAGCCAAGTTTTTCAGCCCACTTTTTGGGCTTAAAAAAGCCACCTCGGCTTATACTCGAGTCAATAACTTTTCCCATTTTTTTGTGGTAAAATTAGGGGCCTCGGCTTATATTCGGGTCGGCCTATACTCGAGTATATACGGTATCCTTTAGAGAATTGCTTAAGACAGATTATAGGGCTGATTCAGAGCCTCCTCAAAACCGTGTGTATTTTTCACTTTTTTTTCGTGCGTACGCATGATTCAGCGCCTCCATCGGAAGCCTTCCGTTTACTGTTCGTAGCTGCATACGGCAACGAGATTTTTCATTTTCTTGCGCTCACTGCGTCATCGAGAGGACAAGGGTTTCCAACGTAGCTATCAACGAAGATTTTCAGTGTCCCGTTTTGCATCTTTCTCTAAATATACGTCCAAACGGAAGTCTCTCGGAAATCAGTTGGAAAGCAGCTATGTTTGCATGCTTGTACGCATGCGCGCAGCTATTTAACTCATTCATGTCCCCTGTCTCAACTATTCTCTCACTCACTTCTGCTCCAATGTTTACCTTAAACTGGACCTTCAGCATCATTTAATGAAAAGTCCAAACCCTTAAAAAACTATTCACCAGCATCTAAAATGAATATATTTTAAGTTTTTAGTTGCTTCCTTATTATTCTTTCCTTCACTGGGCTGCAACTCTGTTCAGGATTCTAGGATACGGGTGCCGCCATCTTGCCTCAGAAGTATCACATCTGAGGAGAGGAAGGGAGGTGGGCAAGTGCAGGGGGCGGGGTTATAGCTGTGCTCCACACAGACAGAGCAGAGCTGGGGTCAGGAAAAGGTCAGTAATCCCTGAATGCAGAGCGACACAGTCAGAAGACACTTCCTGTTTGCAGGCTGCCCGAAACCCCACAGGCCGCCATCTTTGATGTTTAAAGTTAAAAATGTTAAAACAGGTGCATGTAGGATGATTTTTAATGTGGGCAATCTGTATGTAGTGAGTGAGAGAGACATACAAAATAGACTCATATTCAGAGTGAAGGTCCGCTTTAACTCACTAGCGGTTCCTGTTTAGATGTTCTCCAGCCATTCATGCTTACCTTAACTCACTAGCGGTTCCTGTTTAGATGTTCTCCCGCCATTCAAGCTTACCTTAACTCACTAGCGGTTCCTGTTTAGATGTTCTCCCGTCATTCATGATTACCTTAACTCACTAGTGGTTCCTGTTTTTCTGTTCTCCTGCCATTCATTCGTATCTTGTTTTGCATTCCGTAGTTAATTTTCAATTCCTTCCGATGGCTTCTGATGTATGTTGTTTAGTGGATGTGTTCATGCATTAATTTTTATGATGTTTACAGAAATGAAAACAAAACATGGTTATGTTTAAATATACATATTTTTTGAGGGGGTTGTGTTTTTTAAAACATGTTGGTTTTCGCCTTTTAGGAACAAGTTTTTTTTTTTTGGTTGCACAATATAATTTTTTTTCTTCTTTTTTTTAAATTAAAAAAAATTAAAAATCTAATACAACAAATTTACACACTGTGGCAGGCCCCAGAAATCTATTCTTCACTGGTCCCCAATGAAGCTGCCAGCTCCTGGATGTCACCCACCAGCCTATACACCGTCGTAGTCAAAACTTGAAGTCTCTCTTTTGGTGTTGCTGTGAATAGGAAGCAAAAATTAATTTTCGGTATATATATTTTTAATAGCTGTGGAATGAAATATTATTAATGTTCTAGGCTAGGGATGAGGTCATATATTATTATGCTAATTTAATAGTCTAGGGATTTTTATACCTGTTGATGAAGACATTTTATAGAAAATCAACGAAGTAGACTACAAACTTACTAGGCTGGTGGACGACATGATCTTGGGGGACCAGCCTCCTCTCTGGGGCCTGCCACTGCTTCTGGTCTGAGTCTGTTGAGAAAGCAAAAATATGGTTACTCATAATGTCGTATATTTTTGAAAGCATAGATTTTTTTTAATACTGTTTGTGTGACATCACCCAGCTTCTCCATGCACCTCATGGGCTTGATCATCTGCCCTCTGCAATCCAGGCTCTTCAACCGCTACATCCTCATCTAAAAGAATAGAAGCAGGAAATGAGTGTGTGTTTACAGTGCATGTACCTGTGTGTGCTTCAGTCTGAGAAACCTACCGGAGTGGTGTTGCTCCGCCATATGTACAGGCTCCCTGGCGAGCCGCTGATGCCCTCCTCTGTGGATAGGTCCAGTGGCTGGTCGTCGCCACCTACAGGGTAGAGACTTTGGCGCTGGAGACGCACCACCTTGACTTGGCCCAGATCGATGTCGCACTGGCCGCACTGCTCGCCTCCGGGTGGGTCTTACGCGATAATCCCATTCGCTCACTAGAAGAGAATAGCATTCATAAACAGAGGCCTGGCTAAGGGCTTTTGGAGATTTAACATGTAAGAGTAATGTACTCACTTGGGAAATGCTTCCCGAAGAATCCCCTCACCCGGGGCCTCTTCTTTCGCTTCAGGTCCGACCAGTGTTGGATGATCTGGGTGTATGTGAAGGTGGTGTCACTGTCTGCGGCTATTTTGGCCGCTATCTCCAGTGCCAAAGTTTTCTTTAGGAAGTCACTCACCAGGTACTCGTACCTGTTCTCCATCATCATCTAAAAGATAAAAGAAAAACAGATTTGCTGAATTCAAACAAATTATACAAATCACAATGTAAATGATAGCAGGTTCATATTCTACATTTCCCATAACATTTATATCCTTGAGCTCTCCTTCTAGATGCAATTTTGTTGTTGCGCACATGTGCGCACTAACTTTAGCTTGGCGCAGCGTTTAAAATCAAATTTCGCCCCCAATGTTTTGGCCTGCACTGCCTAATCGCATATGCATGCCTTTCGCGTGCAAATCAATGGCCTACACATACACTTAGTAGCATAAGAGTCTCCTGTTGCTGGCGGGTGAAGAGTGTAGGTGCCATCTTGTACCTCCAGTATCAGCGGATGTGTTGCACCCCAGCAGCTTCCGGGATGCGTACGTCCATACGCACGCTTACGCGTAAGCGTCATACACAGTCATAACTATTTAAGGGGTACTTGGACAAACAGCTGAGTCTGTCTTTACAGATATCGATATGCCTGCCAAGAAAGCTAGCCACCAGACCCCCAAGTCCCATGAACGCCATGAGCGTCGTGCAGAACGGCATGAAAAAACTTCATCCAGGCCTGCAACTAGGTCCCACAAAACCAGTGGCCATTCGCATCCGACAAGGACATCCACTCACCACATGAAGGATCCATTGGCCCACACTCCAGCCCCCTCCAAATCTGGGACATCACGGAAGGCAAAGGAGACTTCCTCCAGGAAGAATGATCCCCGGCCCACAACATCCAAAACTCAAGGGAGCACTACTAGTAAGGGCAAGGGTAAGACTAGGCCTAGAAGCCTTAGCCCCCAACAACACCCTCTCCTGCTCATTCCCAATTTCACGATTCCAACGTGGAGACAGGTGAAATGTGCTGGGACTGAGAGGAAAGATGTGGAGCAGATCCAGCAAAAATTCTCGGACCTAAAATATGCAGTCTGGCAAAAGAGAAATAAGTGCAGGCAACACGGGTGCAGATGGGTGTTGGAGTTGGGCAGGTTGTTGTTGTGAAAGACCTTGTAAGTAATGTTTTTTCTTTGTTTTAAAGGTTGCAAACAGGAGGTGGATTTCAGTACATCGCAGCAGAGGAGCTTGTTCTGGGACTAATACACCTCTCTTCACTACAGGGCTTGTCCAGGGAGTCCATTTGGAATCTTTCCCCCGGGCGCCCTAAAGCCTAGCTACTCCTATGGGTACACAAGGTATGTTTATGTGTTAACTTGCCTTTACTTTTACATTCCAGCACCTCAAAATACTCAAGCTACTCTGCAACCCTCCACCTCTTTGCCCACTACCACCACGTCCCACCAGCCATTAACAACATATCTTACACAGGAACAGCTCGATCTGGTAAGTGTACTGTGCACTAACTGGTGATGCATGTGAAGGAAGATGACTACTTGCCCCAACATATCTTTGAGCAACTCAATCTCACACATTTTTTTTCATGTCCCTACAGACACCACCCATAATGTAAGCAATACACCATATAGAGGAGAAGGAGAACATTTCCATGCCCCCCCAATGCCAACCCAGCATCATAATCTGACACTGCACCAGCAGCAGCCACCCACAAATCCTCTGCAGCAGAGTCAATCACTCCCTCTGCTAGCAGACGAGCATGGCCAGCAGCAAGAGACAGAACCAACTGTCCCATGTGCTAGCTCTGCTGCAGAGGATTTGCCTACAACATCTGCTTCTGTTGCTAGGTCTAGACCTCCATCATCTACACTCGTGCAAACCCAGGGAAGTGGAGGACGCTCTCATCCACATCGCCATGTCATCCAGGTGAGGCGTGTGCAGATCCTGGAGACAGCATGGAGAAATGACAGCTGCTTCTTTAGGGAAGTAAACCAAAGATTAAATGAGCAGCTGTCATCACAATTACAAAACTTCAATACCAACTTCACCACCCTGCTGGAAGAAATTTGGACTAGCAACAGGCAGTTGCTGGAGCAGTAGCAGATGATGAATGCCACCCATGCACAGGTGTTGGGCATCCTACAAGGCCAACAACAGCCTTATTATGGGAACCCACCATATTAAGAATTAGCATTGTTTTTGCTCCACATCTTTCCTCTCCATCCCAACACTATTCACCTGTCTGGTGATTTCCACCCATATTTGTGTATTTGTGCCTTTGCTGGTGGCTTTAGAATTTCTCCCATTCAGCTCATCATAGTGGTCAGAAACCCCACTTGCCAATGCCATAGTTTGGACCTCAGTAAAGCGCCTGTTCAAGCTCCCACGCAGCAGGTTTTTTGCCTAATGAAATCCTGGCTGCCTCATCCTGGGTGGGTGAAATAGTTGGCTGCCTAACACCCCAGTAATAGCAGCTCTGAAAGGATTGTGCTGGACTTGCTTGGGGGCTGGGTGTCATAGGCTGGCTGGCCCAATAACTTGCAGCCGTTGAGCTGGCCGCTGACTCAGGGCTCACTACATTGTAATGCTGAAATAGGCCTTGACCAGGAGAGGGTGTTGTTGCTGGGCTATGGATTCATGCACTTCTGTTCCCCTTGCCCATAATACTAGTGCTCCCTATGGTTCTGGATGTACGTGGACGGGGAGCAGTCTGGCTAGAGGAAGTTTCCTTGGCCATCCTGGATGTACTACATTTTAAGGGGGCTGGAGTCTGCCCCAATGGATCCTTCTTTTGCCTAGTGGATGTCCTTGTAGGCTGTGAGTGCCCTTCCCCACCTAATTTCTCTATGGAATAGTAAATTATTTAATTGAAGTTTCTCTGTTCTGTGTTATTTTTAGCCATTTTTGATCTCTTTGGTTACAAAAAGATGAGAGTTGTTGAGTGTTGATGAGGAAATATTTGACAATAAAAATGCATTATGCTCAAATCTGTTCCAAAGTTTTTTTGTATTAGTTTGTAAACATAAGCAAATCAAAGTATAAATCATAGAAATTTGTTCCATCACAAGGGCATAATATATATCATGACACCAACAATCAAGCCAAATGAATACATTTTAGGAAAACAAAATTGGTAATAATGTGGGCCCGGACTGACTGCCCAAAAGCACTCTGGGTGCCCTCATAAAACTCATCCAGAATGTCCGTGACTGCTGGAGAGGGGGACACGTCCACACATCGGGGGACCTGCTGCATTATAGCAAAATTATGAAGGACACAGCAGGCAATAATTATCTTTATGACCTTGTTCGGGTCATATTGCAGGCCCCCCTGTATGGTCCAGGCATCTGAATCTGCTTTTCAGCAGGCTGAAGGCCCTCTTCACCACAGCCCGGGTTTTCCTATGGGCACGGTTATAGCCCTCCTGTGCCTGAGTCTGAGGCCGCAGGGTGTCATCAGCCATGGCAGCAGTGAATAACTCGAATCCCCTGAAAATAATAAAACACAAAGTTAGTGTTTACTTACATTGTATATCATGTCATCAGAGGGAAAGAACATCCATATGTTGAGACAGGGTTATCCAGAAACAGTCATAGTAATACAGTGAAAGCCTAATGAAACTATTTGTAAAAACATACCCAGTAGCCAACAACCAGACAATTTCCTGATTCAAAATGACCATAGAGGCTCGAATTACTCAGGATATATGCATTGTGTGTGGATCCGGGAAACCCTGCCATTGATCCGGGCCAACCACAGCTTGCACGTTAATGGAGTGACCCATCTTCCGGTTCCAGCAAGAGCAGAAATACAGGTATTTAGTACACCAAAACAATCAAGCAAATAACCAAGTTAACACCAACAAAATAAGGGATCCTTATTGTTAAAGATTGTTTTTTTTAAAAATAAAAATTAGTACTACAACCAATAATTAATTGTTGGTCACTCAGATTTAATTAAGGTCTACATAATAAGGAATAATTAACCCTTTAAGTGCCAGCCTACCTGGAGTTTTTGTCACACTCTGTTGCCAGACCATTTTGCACTATTTTGCACTCCCCATGTTCAAATGTGATTTTTGAAGGGATTTCCAGGGATTTCCCAGGAAAATGATATATTGTTTTTTTCAGCAGAGTCTGAGCTTTAAGATGAAATGTCTTGTTTGTCATTTTTTAGGTGTATTCTCAATATTTTTTGGCGAAATATGTGCAAAAAAATTTAAAAAATCAATTTTTTACAATTTGTAGTGTTTTTTTGTAATACAAAATGTAAGTTTTTCAATAAAATCTTATTGCGTGTGAAACCCCAATTTCTCACAGTTACAGCGGTACCACATATGTATAGGTAGACACCTTTTCCTGCCCAGGAGACTCCCCCAAACTGAAACAGAGCTTTCGGGGATTTTCAGAAAAAATACAACTGTGATATGCGCTATGCGCACCTTGCAGTTTTTCCAGAAAAGCAACCCTTTACATTTAAAATACCCCCACAAACTATATATTCTCTGGAAGTACACACCTCAGGCTTTCTATTTGTACCAGGCTTGTTGATGTGGCCACAGTTTTCTAGAAGTAATCCCTCAATGTATTCTTTGGTTGCAAAGAGTTTCCCTAAAAAAAGGATAAAAAAGCAGAATCAAAGCCACATTTTCCTAAAAAAACTATATACAAACAAGAAAAAACAAGTATAATCTGAAAAAGCAACATCCCCCGAACAGAACGATACCCAACATTAGAGATGAGCGAACCGTTTCGGACGAACCGGAATTCGCTCCGAATTTCAGGAAATATTCGATTCGGCACGAACCCGAATATTTTGTGGTTCGTGCCGATCGAATTTTTCCTGAAATAAAAAAAAAAAAAAATGCCGGCATGGTGGGAGCGGGCCGGCCGGTTCCGCTCCCACCATGCCGCCATTTAAAAAACAAAAAAACAAAAAAAAAAAGCATTTTTGCCGGCATGGTGGGAGCGGGCCGGCTGGCTCCGCTCCGCTGTCAGCGGAACCGGCCGGCCCGCTCCCACCATGCCGGCATTTAAAAAATGACGCGCCCTCAGATGACAGCTGAGAGCAGCGCCGGCCTCCACGCTCCGGACCTGCAGGTAAGTGTTTGCTTTTTTTTTAAATGCCGGCATGGCGGGAGCGGGCCGTCCGGTTCCACTGACAGCGGAGCGGGCCGGCCCGCTCCCACCATGCCGGCATTTATGATGGGGAACTTCGTAAAAGTTCGATTCGGCCGAACCCGAATTTCTTTGTGAAATTCGGCGAATCGGCCGAATCGAACTTTTCAAAATTTCGCTCATCTCTACCCAACATGCATAGGTTCTGTCAAGGGAAGAGTTGCCAAACACCCCAAAGTAAAGCATGAGCATAACGGTAATTTTTCTTGAAAATTTCAGCTCTGCAGACAAAGTGCGCACCTTGCGATTTTTCAACCAAAACAACCCTTTACATTTGGAATATCCCCCATAAACCATATATTTCCTGAAAGTACACATGTTAAGCTTTCTAAGCGTACCCAGCTTGTTGTAGTGGGATCATCTTTCTGGAATTAATCCCTCAAAGAACTCTTTGGTTGCGCAGAGTTTCCCTAAAAAATGTATAAAAAAGCAGAATAAAAAACACCTTTTCCTAAAATATAAATATGCAAACCAGAAAAAACAAGCGAAGTCTGAAAGCGCAAGGTCCCCCGAACAGAACAATACCCAACATGCAGAGGTACTATTAACCCTTTTAATTGCCAGCTTACTTGAGATTTTGTCACCCTCTGTTGACAGGTCATTTTTCCCCATTTTGCGCCATGTTTTGCGCCATGTTTTGCGTCATCTTTGCTGGAATTTTCAGGAAAATTATATATATATTTTTTGCAGCAGAGTTTAGGCTTTAACATGAAATGTCTTGTTTGTAAATTTTATTTATTATTAATTTTATTTATTATTAAGTAAAAAAAAATAAATAAATAACATTTTTTTTTCGAAAATTGCCTCCTTTATTTTAAATAAAAAATGTATTTGATTAGGGAAAACCATATTGCATGTGAAAGCCCCATTTCTACCAATTAGAACGGTACCACATATTTATCGGTAGCCCCCTGTTCCTGCCCAGGAGACCCCCCTAACTGAAACAAGTAATTTTTAACATTTACAAATAAAATACTACCATCCACACTACAAAGGGTTAAATCGAGAAAAAAAAATGACATAGGGTCCCCCCTCCCGGGAGGGGGGGGGGCATTTTGGGGGGGATTTTAAGGGTTAAAAATCCTTAAAAAATAAAAAAAAAATGACATGGGCCCCCCTTACCCAAAGTAACCAGCCCGGGACCAGCTATGCAGGCTTTGGAGGAACAGGGCGCAGGGGCCAGCTTTTGTGGCCCCTGGCCCTGCAGGCTACAAGCCCGCATATCCAGTGGGCCCGGGCTCTTCTGCCCCCCCTGGGCTTTGGGGAGGCAGGTGATGGGGGTGCCGGGGGTTAATGGCAAGTCACCGGCTAGCGCAGGTGACTTGCCACCTCCCCCAGCCTTGTGAACTGGTATAGGGGTCATGGACCCCTTACCAGTTCACAAGGGGTTAAATGTAAAAAAAAAACAGACACACAAAGAGAAAAAATATTTTATTATTATTTTTTTTTTTTTTTAATACTTACCTCCCATCCATAGTGGAGCACTCTTTCAGCCTTTTATAGCTGCTGGATGACAGAAAACAAAAGGGTTAATTAAAAAAAAAAATGACATAGGGTTCCCCCTCCTAGGGGGGGACCCCATTTTTTTTTGGAATTTTAAGGGTTAAAAACCCTTAAAAATCCCCCCAAAAAATGACGTAGGGTCCCCCCTACCCAGCATTACCGACCCGGGCCAGCTATGGGGGCTTGTAGAACAGGGTGCAGGGGCCAGCGCTGGTGGCCCCTGGCCCTGCAGGCTACTAGCCCACATAGCCACTAAGTGGCCCGGGCCCTTCTACCCCCCCCTGGCCGTTGGGGAGGCAGGTAATGGGGGGCTGGGGGTTATGGCAAGTCACCCGCTTGCCGCAGGTGACCTGCCATACCCAGAGCCTTGTGAACTGGTATAAGGGGTCTCATGGACCCCTTACCAGTTCACAAAGGGTTAAATGAAAAAAAAACCACACAAAAGTATTTTATTAAAAAAAAAAAAAAATTTTTACTGTACTTACCTCCGATTGTAAGCTCCTTTGTCCCACGCCGCTCTGCTGACAGATGCCGGTGATCGGCATCCAGAGAAGGGGGAGGCAGGAAATCAGAGGATCTCCTGCCACCTCCTTCCCCGTTGCCGATCACCGGCATCTGACAGCTGAGAACGCTGAAGCCGGTGATCGGGGCTGGGGTGACGTCATAGCCCCGCCCCCAAAGGGCTTGGCGCGGAGACGGACCGGGATGACGTCATAGCCCAAGGGGGCGGGGCTTAGTGGCAAGATGGCGGCCGCCATCGAGGAGGAGAGAGGAGAGAGCCTCCCGGGCTCTCTCCTGAAGATCGGTAAGTCCTGGGGGGCGATCGGAGGCCCCCCAGGTGAAGAGGAGGGACAGCGGGAGCCAGCGCACACACAGGTAAGTGAATGTCATTTTTATTTTTTTATTTTTTTACAGTTAGCAGCTGCTGCTGGCTGGCACTTAAGTGACGGAGAGACAACCACGTAAATTTTACGTGGCTGGCATTTAAAGGGTTAAGGGCTACATGAAAATGATTAGTTAAGGTCTGCCTGAAAATGAATAATTAATGGCTACATGATAAGGAATAATTAAGTGCTACATAAAAATGATTACTTATGGTCTGCATGAAAATGATTATTTAAGATCTGCATGAAAATGATTATTTTACTGTCATTGAATGAGTTAATACAAGGCATAATGTTCACCTAAACCACATATCATCTAAAGAGATATTCGTCAGCTGCTGCAGGCACCAACGCAACATGCGTACAATCATCGCATCCATGACGTTGGGCATGTCCGCTAGATAAAAAAAACCCAACTTAAGAGCATTCCAGGCTACCATGTTGTCAGGGAAATGTATTTTTGACACAGGGTAGCCATGCCATCCAAAAACTTGTTGAGCGTGCGGCTCAGCGTAGGCTGGGACATCCCCACAGAGAGGGCACCGAGCCTCTGGAATGAGCCATTCGCCAAAAATTGCAGGCTGCCAAGCATCTTGGTCATACCTGAAATTGCATGCCCCTTCCTTGTGGTGCGGGCTAACACGATTAAGTTGCTCGAAAAGCTCAACGTCATGCATGCGATCAATGTCCATACGTGCGCAGTGCAATCTGGATTCAGCCATGCTGATGCACAGCATGCCGTTTAGCTGCAAGCGCTCGTACTCCTCCGCGTACTCAGCAAACATCATCTCCGATCTCAACAGCTAACTTTCTCCTACAAAATGACCCCATAAGTTGAACGGAAACAAACCTGTTTTTTTGGGCGGGTTGTAATCAACAATCAAGGCTCTGAATCATGCGCAAGCCCAAACCAATAATGTAAGTTGCCCGACATAACGGAAATTTTACGATAAACATATGATCATCAAAAGTGCGTATTCGCATTAGCGTAAACGCTTATACGCATGCAAACAGTAACGAAAATTCAGAAAAAGCATGCAAAAACTCACAAAACTTACACAGACACATGCGAAAATGCATGTGAAAGAGGCTTTGAATTAGCCCTTATATGCTTGTCTGAATAGGTGAGTTTTAAGAGCACCTTTGAAGGTTTTGAGGGTTGTGGAGTGGCGGATTGGGTGGGGGAGGCATTCCAGAAGATTGGAGTTGCACGTGTGAAGTCCTGGAGACGGCATGAGAGGAGATGACCAGGGTGGAGGACAGGAGAAGGTCAGCAGCAGAGTGAAGGCTGTGTCTAGGTCGATATTGTTGGATAAGAGGATAGGATAGATTGGAGGGGGTCCAGTCTGTTAGTTGGTAAGTCACAAAGAAGGATGTTGCAGTAATCCAGTCGGGATATGACCCGGGCAGGTGAAAGGAAGGGACAGATGCGTGAGATGTTTTTGAGCTGTAGGTGACAGGAGGTGGCTAGGGAGTGAATATGTGGTTTGAATGAGAGTACAGAGTCCAGAATGACTCCCAGGCACCGAGCTTGGGGAGTTGCAGTTATTATGTAATTGTTGACAGAGATAGACATGAGGACATGAGACATGAGAGGGGAGGGGAGTTAGATGGTGGGAAAATGACAAGTTCTGTCTTATCCATGTATGAAGAAATAACTGTAAGGCAGTTGGGGAGGTGAGATAGGAGAGAGGAGAGATTGAGGCCAGAGAGATATATCTCATGTGTCATCCGTATAAAAGTGGTATTAAAAGCCTAGTGAAGTCATAAGTTTGCCAAGACCATAAGTGTAGACTGAGAAAAGTAGGGGGCCTAGGACAGAACCTTGCAGTACACCAAGAGAAATAGAACAGGAGGAAGAAACCATATTAGAGTAGGATACACTGAATGATCTGTCCAAGAGGTAAGAGGTGAGCCCAGAGTGTGCAAGAACTTGAACCCCAAGATAGAATATCAAGAAGTGGTCAACAATGTCAAAGGCTGAGGAGAGGTCAAGAAGGATGAGGATGGAGTAGTGACCTTTGGTTTTAGCAGTGAGCAGATCATTGGTAACATAGTAACATACATAGTAACATAGTATGTAAGGCTGAATAAAGACTTTAGTCCATCCAGTTCAGCCTGTTTAACTCCTTCCAGTGGTCTAGTAGCCATAGCCGGAAATGTTATTACATGCCAGGAAGGCATCAAGGCCACTTTTGAACATTTTTAATGTATCCCTCATTACTACCTCCTCTGGCAGCGAGTTCCATAGTCTCACTGCTCTTACAGAGAAGAATCCCCTCCTATGTCGGTGGAGAAAGCACCTTTCCTCTAAACTTAGTGGATGCCCCCGGGTTATGGTTACACTCCGGGGTATAAATAGATTGTGGGACAGATCCTTGTATTGACCCCGAATATATTTATACATAGTTATTAGATCACCCCTCAATCGTCTTTTTTCTAGACTAAATAAGCCTAACTTGGACAATCTTTCCGGGTACTCTAGCCCCCGCACTCCTTTTATTAACTTTGTTGCCCTTCTTTGAACGTGCTCCAGTTCTGATATGTCCTTCTTAAGCACAGGTGCCCAGAACTGTACACAGTATTCCATATGGGGTCTGACCAGTGACTTGTACAGGGGTAAAATGATGTTCTGGTCATGAGCACCTATGCCCCTCCTGATGCACCCCATGATCCTATTTGCCTTGGCAGCAGCTGCCTGGCATTGATTACTACAGTTGAGCTTATTGTCAACTAAAACCCCTAGGTCCTTTTCCATTGTTGTTTTACCAAGTGTTTCTTTATTTAGTGTGTAATCATGACACAGATTTCTCCTTCCCATGTGCATAACCTTACATTTATCTGTGTTAAACTTCATTTGCCATTTAACTGCCCATGCTTCCAATTTATCTAAATCTGTTTGTAGTTGCCTGTTGTCCTCCTTTGTTTTAATTACTTTACTCAGCTTAGTATCATCTGCAAAGATTGAGACTTTACTGTTTAATCCATACCCAATGTCATTTATATATATATTGAAGAGAATTGGTCCCAGAACTGACCCTTGTGGTACTCCACTGGTAACAGTGACCCAATCTGAGTGTGTACCATTTATAACCACCCTCTGCTTCCGATCACTAAGCCAATTTCCCACCCATCTGGTGACTTTGGTGAAGTGGTTAAGGTGTAATCCTGATTGTAAATGATCAAGTAAATTGTTGGTAGATAAGTATTGTGCCAGTTCTGAGTGGACATGTTTGGAGGAGAAGGGGAGTAGTGAGATAGGACGATATCTGGAGAGAGCAGAGGGGTCGGAGAAATAACTACATGTTTGTAGAAGGAAAGAAAGGTACCAGTGGAGAGGGAATATTGAGGTTAAGGCTGGAGTGAGGGATGGAGACAGTTGAGGAATAAGGTGGGATGGAATAGAATCGAAGGAGCAGGTAGTCAGTTGGGCCCTAGAAATGAGAGAGGTTAGTTCAAGTTCAGTTATTGGAGTGAAGAAAGTAAGGCAGGGATGTTGTTTGGAGTGGTGAGGGATTCCGAGGGGCAAAGCCAATTCGAATGGTTTCAATTTGTTCTTTGAAGAATGTAGAAAATTCTTCAACTGTTAATTGGGAGGTTGGAGGAGGGGGTGGTGGATGGAGTAGGGAACTGAAAGTGTTGAACAGTTTGGGATTCCGGGCTTGTGCAGAAATCAGTGATATGCTTGCTTAGCAGATGAAAGGACAATCCTGAGTTCCTGAATGACTTGTTTAAAGAACAGAAAGTCATGATTGGCTTTGGTTTTCCTCCATTGCCATTCAGCAGCTCGAGACAGCTGTTTCAATCTGGTCGTGCTTCCATTTAGCCAGGGTTGATGATGTTTGGGGGTGGGGATAGCTATAGATGAGGGGGAGCGTCAGAGTCTAGAGCTGAGGAAAGTGTATTGTGGTAGTGTGATGATGCAGCATCTATGTCCATGACTGAGGTCAAGATCTGAAGAGGTTGAAGTGAGGCAGAGAGAGACTGAAGATCTAGGTTTCTTAAGTCCCTGCGTTGAATTATAGGTTTGTGTGCAGGGAGGTTTGCAGGAAGCGGAGAGAGGGTCATAGTTAGCAGATTATGGTCAGAGAGAGGGAGCAAAGAGAATGATAGGTTTGATACAGAGCAGAGGTTAGGAGCAGAGCAGAGAAGAGGAGGTCAATTGTATGGCTGTCTTTGTGGGTTGGTGCAGTGGACCATAGCTTGAGATCGAAAGATGAGGTTAGTGACTGTAGTGACAGTAGTCTGGTGGCAGCAGGGTTGCTAGTGTCGACAGGTATGTTGAAGTCGCCCATGATGATTGCAGAGATGTCTGTGGACAGAAACTGAAGGAGCCAGGTTGAAAAGTGGTTGAGGAAAAGAGTAGTAGTTTCAGGAGGGTGGTAGATGACAGCAATTTTGAGGTTACAGGGAGAATATAAATGAAGGATAGAGGTGGCAGGGAAGGGATTGGGTTAAAGGAGCAGAGTTCGGATAGAAGGATGCCACACCCCACACCCCTGCCCTGTTTGTTGTTGGATCTGGGGGTGTAGCTGAGATGTAGTCCCCACGTGTAGTCACCCAGCGGTGAAGCTTTGTACAATGGACTGAGCTATGGTTCTGTGAATCTGATGAAGGTAAAAAAGTTGGAGAGAAACAGGTCATGGATATAGGTGAGTTTATTGCACACTGAGCATGGATTCCAAAGTGCGCAGGTAGGAAGATGTGAGAATGAAGTAAGCTGTATTGAATTACATAGGTTGCGTGTGTATCCAGGTTTTAACACGGGTGCAGGTGTTTGACATTGATGAAAAGGGAATTGTGCTGGAGGAGATGGGTGGAGAGAGTGGACTCGGATTAGGGCTGATGTCACCAGTGGCAAGTAAACATAAAAGGAAAAAGAAGAGATGGCTTTTGAGGGTGTAAAAATGTTTCCTGTGCTTGGATATAGAGGTGGTGAGTGATTTTGGCAGAGAAAGGAGTTCATAAGTAGAGGGTAGGAGGTTGAGAGCAGAGACAGGGGGGGGGAATATATATATGGTCTTACACCCCCCTTAGAGTGGTTTGGGTCATGTTACACACCCCCTTAGAGTGGTTTGGGTCATCTTACACACCCCTTAGAGTGGTTTGGGTCATCTTACACACCCCTTAGAGTTGTTTGGGTCATGTTACACCCCCCCCTTAGAGTGGTTTGGGTCATCTTACACCCCCCTTAGAGTGGTTTTGCTCATCTTACACCCCCCTTAGAGTGGTTTGGGTCATCTTACACCCCCTTAGAGTGGTTTTGCTCATCTTACACCCCCCTTAGAGTGGTTTGGGTCATCTTACACCCCCCTTAGAGTGGTTTTGCTCATCTTACACCCCCCTTAGAGTGGTTTGGGTCATCTTACAACCCCCTTAGAGTGGTTTTAGCAAAATTATGATGGGAGGTCAAATACATTTTCCCGGTAGTGCAGTACTTGGATTAGAGTGAATGGTAGTTAGCTTACCGCAAAAAAGGAAGTGATCATCCTTTCCCTTAGCTCATCGCCAGTCTGGGTGTCCTCACTTCTTTCTGCGGGCAAGTTGGGGATTTCGGGCACCAGTGCTGTCTCCTCAGGGGATTGAATTCGGTGACATATGCAGATATTGTGGAGCACACAGCAGGCGAGGATGATCTTGGAGACCTTCTGTGGGCTGTATAGCATCTCTCCTCCTGGGCGTGCCAAACATAGAAAGCGTGCTTTCAGCAGGCCGATGGTTCTTTCCACAATGCTTCTGGTCTTGTGGTGTGCTGCATTGTAGCGTTCATGAACAGAGGTCTGTGGGCTCCTGACCGGAGTCAGCACCCACATTCTCTGCCCATATCCCTTATCCGCTGTTGAAAAAACACAAGGAGAGAGACAGCAATTAGTACTAGTACATGTATTGGTTTTCATTTTTTAGAATTTGGCTTACTAGGCCACATATTTGAGTCCAAATACTTTGACATGGTTAATTATTTACCCAGTAGCCAGCCAGCTGGCATTTCGTTGTTCTCAAACTTCCGGCACAGGACTGTCTGCTGCAAGACGTAAGAATCGTGGCATGAGCCGGGGAACCCCGATCTCACCGCCCGCAGCTTCATCTCATGGTCACAGACCACCATAACGTTAAGAGAATGGAATTGTTTACGGTTTCTGTAATACAGCTCCTGTGCACGGGGAGGGCGGAAAGGGATATGTGTGCCATCAACGCACCCTAGCACATTCGGGATCCCTCCCATTAGATAGAAAGCATGTTTTATTTTAGCAACCTCTTCCTCATCCTCAGGAAACTTGATGTAAATTGGGATTAAATCACAAATCGCCAGAACTACCTGGATTAATATGCGGCTCATAGTAGCCTGGCTTATCCCGCTGAGGAGGGCAGAGGTTGCCTGGAAGGTCCCTCGTGCCAAAATATTAAACGTGGCACACAGGCGTACTATGCCTGGAATGGATTGAGTGCGTTTGGTGGATGGCTCGATTTTGTGCTTAATCTGATCATATAGGGACTGTAGTGCAGCACGATTCAGACGGAAGCGGCTCCTGATCTGCTCGTCACTTAAGTCCCATACTGAAAGGCGGATTCCAAAGGAGCGGGGTGCCCTAAGCCTCACAACACCCCGCTCCCTGGCCTCCTGCTCTTCCAGCATACGCATACATCCATCCACCCAGACACCATACATCACCCTCTTATCCATCACACACACTCAACAGATATACAAAATCAAACAAACAAAAACAAAAACCACAAACACACCACACACACAAACAATCACACTCCTCACACACTCACTACAATGCAGCTCACCACAAAACCAGAAGTATAGTGGTCAAAACCACCAGCCTGCTGAAAACAGCTTTCTAAGTTAGGCACAACCAAGAGGGGAGTTGCTGCACAGCCCACAAAAGGCCCCAAAATCAAGCCTCACTTGCTGTATGCTCCACAATATTTGCATATGCCACCAAAATCAATCTCCTAAAGAAACAGCACTGATGTCAGAAATCACCCAACAAGCCACAGAGAGTGAGGACAAAACCCAGACAGAGACTCAAATGAGCTAAGGGAAACAAGCACCACACCACAGCCTTTGCCACAGTGTAACAATACCAGAAGCTTTCAAATTCCTTCCATTTATACTTCACTTTGAAAAAGGACAGGTCCGCTTTGCCGCCTTTTGCGTTGCTCTGCTATTTCCGGGCGCCAATTAGCCGACCCAGGTGTGCGTGAAACGGAGTGCGCACGCGCACGCTAGTAGCGCTACTAGCGTACGTGAGCCGAAACTTGCGTGCATTAACGGACATGGCAGAAAATTCAGTGGTGGGCCAATGAAAGGTAAGCTGCTGTTTATTTAAATAGCCGTTAGGATAGCCACATGTCACAAGGGTTTCATATACATCAGTCCATTGTTGTATTTGGGTGTGTGTTGTTTGGTTAATGAGGACTGTAATTAGTTAATTGGCTAACACACATGCTTCAGTCAGTGCAGTGGAGGTGTGGCTACAAGGACCTGGGCAGTATGTGTGAATCTATTAAGTGGCCTGGTTTGTGATTGGCTGTTAGAGCACATAAAACCTATGCCATTCTGTAGTCTGCATGCGTGCTTGTTGGTTGTGTATTGGTGTGTGTGTGCAGCTACAGGATGGAGCCAAATTCAGGACATCTGCCGGCCACAGCAGGCCCAAGTAGGAGTTTGGTGGGTGCTGTGCGCAGACCTCCCTTACGGAAAAGGGCCCAGCCTGAAGGTGGTGCAGCACCCCAGGCTAAGCGCCCAGGTGCCAAGAGGGAGCCTGAATTTAATTTGGCGGAGAATAATCATCTTGTGCGCCTTACCCTTGCTAAATGGGAGCTGATCTTTGGCTCCCAAAGCAAGTCAATAGGCAAACAAGAAAGAAGCAAACTGTGGGATGCCATTGGTGTGGAGCTTAGTAGCACTGCTCAACACCCACGTAGTGGCCCATCCTGCAGGAAACGCTTCTACACTTTGAGAGGGGCCCTTATGAAAAAGATGAATCACGATCTTGATGTGGACAGTGGGACCATCCAGGCTCCAAAGAGTACCTACAGGCCGTATGAGGAGATGCTGAAGGCCAAAATTCCACTGGCTCGGCTGCAGGGTGTGGATCCTGGGGATGACACCACAGGTTGGACTGAAGGTACATATTTTCTGCCTTTTTTTAAAAGCTAATGTTAATGTATGTGATTTGCATTTTCTCTTTCTGCCCAACTAACAGTAGGACCTGTGAAGTAGTACATTATACCTCATACATTTTTTACTTTCCTGTCTGTTGCTTTCTGCATAGGTGCACATGGTGCTGTCCAGGATTTGCCTCAGGACACACAAACTCCTGCCCTTCAACCAACCTCAAGCCTAACCCAGTCTGCCATTGAAGGTATTTACCACTAATTTAGGTGCTGGTTGTTTGGGGACCAAATGGGTGTGGGAGCAGCTCCAACAATCGAGTGGGGCACTGTTGAGTATTAATAATATGGACCTGCGGCCTAATTTCACGCCCACTTTAACCCTCACAGCAACTAACTAACAAGGCCCTAACATGTGTAGCTATGTTGGAAGGCAGAGATGTGTGGCCATATATCTGCATATACATGTGTAAGCCACACTGGGCTTGATTAGTGAATATTAGTGAATGAGCTGCTCACACACACCTTAATGCATGTTGGATTTTTGACCGCACATTACCAATGGCTCAATGTTTGCTTGGTTTTTGCCTAGCTGCCCCGCCATTGGCCCCAGCATCTCCTCAGGAGCTAAGCTACTCTTTGGATGTCGGTAAGTGCATGTGTCAACCTTGCTTTATCCGCTTTAACCCAAGTGCATGTGTCTCATTCCTCTTTTTTATTGGTAGGCCAAGTGACTGGTTCATCTTTGGACCCTACTTCCGATGTTGCAGGTCAACAGGACCCTGTTGGTGTGTATAGCAATACATAATGTATCCTTTATGCTGTTTATGTTACACTGGTTCGATTTGGTTAGTCTTATAATCTACATGTTTGCTCTGTCAACTTGAAGATGCCTCTTTGGAGTGCTTATTCCCTCCCCAGGGTCAGTCTAATAGTTTTTGTAGTGATTGCAATGCATTTTGTTTGACATATTTTTGGACAAACATTCACCCTAGAGGAATATTTTGAGCCATTAATTGTGTTTTTTAGTTGGCCAGAATATCGGAAGTGGCTGTCCGGAAAGGGCCCTTCACGTTCAGGCTGCCAGAGATGAGGGTAAGTTGTTTTGGCTTGATCTAGTATGTATTTTGGCTACTTTTGTGGCACTTTCTTCAGGCAACTTGTGTTTCCACATGTATTTTCAAGGTCCAAGCTCGAGTGAGGGCCCCACTCCAGACATCTGGGAGATTGCGGGTATGTGTAATTTTAGCAATGTGTCTGATCTTATTTGGCCCAATTATTGCCTCTTATTCCTCTAACATACATGTTATCAATCTGAGTTTAACAGATACCTTTTGGCTAGTGTGTAATTTTGCACTTTGTGGAGGTATGGCCTCGATAGGCTCTTCTTGGCCAGCAGCATAAGCTTCAGACGCCTGATCTCCCGCCACAGTCTGCGATGCTGGTTTTCACAAGCTGTAGAGATGTAGAAAAAAAACAGATTTAATAAATGGAATGTGACCTCAACAGACACAGATGTAGCAATGTAATGTCAGTGTGTCCAATTAGCTGACACTCACATTAACATTGTTGCCCACTGTGCCCTTATTTGTTAACATTATATGAGTACTATTGGCTGGCTGAAATTTGGCCACCACATCCCAAGCATACATTTACTCTTAACTCTTGGGAATCAAAGAAGATATAAGTCCCAGTGTGGACATTTATGTGTTTAGTCACAGCCAAACATCAGGGCCTAAGTCCTAACGCGTAAACTAGTTTTGACAAGAATCTTAGAGGTCACGACCTAAGCAGCCCCATTTGGTTGTGTCGAAACCACAAATTGTCTCGATGTGGCAAACTCAAGAATGTGAGGCAACAATCAAGCATGCAGACAGGCATGTAGGATTGTTGACCAAACACATGTAACCTAGATGTGTGTTAAATTAACACATAGGTACATTGTAAATGTCTGCAGATTTGACTCGAAGACATAGGGTTCACAAGTGCATATGACGTGGGATGTACTCACCATCGCAGCTGTGGCGGGGGCCCATGCTGCTGGCCGTCCCTGGAGCTGGGGTGGGGAGGATGGTCACTGGCTCCGTCTGCGTAGAAACATCTGTCAGGAGAAAGCAAAAGAGAAAAGCAAAATTAGTGGGCCAATGACACCTGACTATTTGACATCCATCTGGTTAGGGAGTCTGAAAAAACAAATGCTTGCATGGTTACATACATGTTGTCCAACATTAGCATATTTCCTGGACCATGAGTTCATGTAAATTCTTTATGGTTGCAACATGGACCCCTAAAGATAATGTGCCAATAACCTTGACAGTGCAATGTTAAGGACTAATTTGCAGTTGATTGGCGAATGTTACTAGTGTGCAACATGTGTTAGCCGGAACTACTTAACCAAATAACACATTTGCTAGCCCCCATCATGTTGTGGGCAGAAACATAGGGGTGGTTGCCAGTTGGCTAGCACTGTAGTGGGGTTTGTGATGTTAATGTACATTATCAAACCACCTTGTACTATGGACCAGGAAACATGTGTCTCTTAAAAGTGGGCCAAGACCCAGGATTGATACTATTCTGTGTTTTGGTCCACTTTGGCAGAGCACCACCATTTGAGTGAGACACCGTCCGCCGCCGCTGCCTTCCGCACATCACTCCTCCAGTGTGTGCGCACGCGCAGGCCATTAGGAAACAGAGAGCACAGGCGCACACACATCTAGAGGGGCATGCAGGAGGCTGCGCCGGTGGCTTCTGCCACCCCCAATGAGGTAAGAAGTTTGTGGGGTTTTTTTTGGGGGGGTGCCCTGGGTCAGGGAGGTGATTGGGCAGGGAAGCTTTGAGATTCCAAGCACAATCAACCATGGGTGTTGGTCCACTTTAAGGAATGTCATAACATAGGGAATGTGATGGATAACAACAAACACTTACCATGACTATGCCCGTGGAGAATGCGTCGCCAAAATGCCATGGAGGTGCCGCCTATATGATGCCCTGCAAATTAGAGAGGAATGGCAAGGGCTAAGTACAAATGGGCAGATGAAACCTGTCACAGACTAACAATGACAAAATGTGCACTCACCAGGGGATGATCCGCCACTTGAAGCCCAGGGAGGGCTCTGAGGAGGAGGCGGGGAGCCTCGGCTCCTCACACTCTGCTCGGAAGATCCCCCAGCCAAAGGGCCACCATTCCTCCCTCTCACTCCCTGCTCCTTCAGGGAGTGTGGGAGAGTCCATTCCTTCCTCCCCACTTGGACTCCCCACTTGAGAGTGGCCGCTTGGCTGGTGAGACTCCTCAGAGTCAGAGTGTGAGGAGCTGAGGCTTGATCCTGCCAGCCCCCCAGCAGCACACTCCTCTGGGGCGTCATCCCCTTCCTCCCCTGGGTCCTCCAAATAGGATCCGCGAGAGGGACCCTCCCCCGATGACTCCCCCGAGTCCGCCTGCCTGGTTCGGGGGAGGAATCCCTTCCCACGTTTACCCAGGGGAGGAAGCTTATCTGTGTTGAGGGGGTGAAAGAAAATAATTAATATTACGACCACAAATGGACACAGCTTAGCAGATGATTTAAACTAAAGTATAAACATAGCATAAGCTTAAACTTACCTGATGCGTAGGCATCATATAGGCGGTACACGCCTTCAGGGTCCCGGCGCTTGAAGTCGGACCATTTCTGCTGTATGGCTCGGATGGTGAGCTGGGTGTTGAAGCGCCGGGACACTGTGGCCTTCACCTCCATGGCAATTCGCTTCTTGCCCCCACAGGCATAGTCGTATTGGTGGATGCAGAAATCCTATGAGAAATGAAAAACAAACACAAATCAATACATGACATCAGAACAATGGCATAAACAGTTATACTGAGACCAGAGTAAAGTGGACCCACACCCCGGATTATCACTATTCTGGGTTTGGGTCCACTTTTGTGGGGCACACCAATCGGGGGTGGGCCGCTGTCTGAAACCCCCTTGGAAGGCCAGAAAAACACCACTGACCACACTCCCACGTGACTGCGCCAGGCTAGCACAGCGCTCTGCGCCGCTGTGGTATGCGCATCCAAGGCCATTTGGACGTGCATACCAGCTCAGCTGCCTCTGAGCGCCAAAGGACGCGTGTGGCGTTTGACTCTAACAGGGAGTGCGCCTGCGCAGGCCATGAACAAATGTCTGGCGCAGGGGACCACCCTGCTAGAGGGAAGCGCGAGACGCATCCGCAGCTCACGCATGCACAGATGGGACGGGGCTGAGGTAAGGTTTATGGCCCTCCAGGGGGGTTCATCCACGCAGGACATCCAGATTGGGGATGCCCCACGGGGAGTGATCAGATTGGTCCTGAAAACTAATAGATTTCAGGGCCAATCCCCCCTGGGTGTTGGTCTACTTTAAACATAAAATGCAAGAAAAACATACTCACTTTGACCACCTGGCCATTAACGCGGCTATCCACCCTCAATCTTCTTTTTTTCGCATGCCCAGGAGGGGAAGGGGTGGGAGGGGTGCTAGGTGGGGGAGGTGAGGTAGGTGGGGGAGGTGGGGGAGGGGTGGAGGGGTCTGAATAGGAGGAGGAGCTGGGGAGGCGCTGGATCCGTCTCCTGGGCAGCATGGTGGAAACGCTAAGGAGGAAACAGGAACCGGATATGACCCAAGCGACAGGGACACCAAAAAAAAAAAAAAAAACGCTCCGCGCACCAGGAACAAGCTAATATCAGCTATGTGCAAGCTAAGTGGCGGAAAAAGTTACAACAAGCTATTGGCCTAAGCGCTAGACATTTTTTTCCTTTAGGTGGCTTTGAAACGCAAAGGAGGGAACCGGAACCGGATATGACGAAAGCAACTGTGAAATAAATTTAAAAAAAAAAAACGCTCCGCGCACCAGGCACAAGCTAATATCAGCTATGTGCAAGCTAAGTGGCGGAAACAGTTAATTGACGCATTAAAACAAGCTATTGGCAAAGACGCCATTATTTATTAGCTTGATTTAGCTGGGGGTTCAAGATACTGTAATGCATAGGTCCTTGAAAACCAAAAAACTTGGTGCTGAAAAAGACAAATCTTATTCCTTCATAAAATCATCACACAATAAAACTATCCAACTACATGATAATGTGGCACACATGAGAATGCATAACGGGTTGTTATGAGCTTGTACGCCTGAATTAAATCCTGCATAATGTGGACATGCACGCTCACAACTACAGTGTATTCATTAAGAAGGACTGGGGTCGCGGGAAGTGAATTCCTTGCAAATGGCAGAAGGGCACATGTATGAACAGCACAGCGCCGCACAACGCAGCGCAGCGAAGCACAGCGACGCTCGCGCCGCCACATAGCGAATCAAAACAGCGACTGCACAAACTCTGACCACCACAGATTCATCAAGGACAGGGCTGCCGAATAGCTTGGGCGCTGACAATTTCGCAGAGCGAACGTGACCGCCAAACAGGACTGGCTAAAAAGTAGCTTTACAAGCCCCGTGTGTGGTGAAAACAAGCGATTTAGAGCCCAATGAGTTTGGTGGGAGGAGATGCATTTGGGATGTCACTCACAACATTACAGTGTAAAAATTACTACTTTCTCCAAAAAAAAAATTACTAGCCAGATTAATAAAACATATCCCAATAAACATGTGTTGAATTTTGTGCCAAAGACAAGAACACAAAAACCACTTAAAAAAATCATTGCAGCGTCTGCCATTGAAATGTATGGGAGAACGGCAGGTAGCGCCAGGTCATACCTGTCGCTGTGATGGGATTAGCAGCGGCGCTGTTCGTTGCAGTCCGCTACATGATGAATCCCACGCTAGCCGTCGCTCTCGCCGGCGCTAGCCTCATTTAGCGTGATAGATGCGTCATTGTGACCGCCGCCGGGCGTACTTGAGTCGGTAGCCACCGTTAGCTGGCGGTACATGGCGCTCGTCAGACACTACCTGGCGCTAGCCCGTGATAAATAAGGCCCCAAGTCTCTGAAGTGGTGGTCCAACCTGCTGCATCACCCAGTGACATGCCGCTCCCAGATTCAGCCAGCCAAGGCTCCACCACCTCAGCCGAAGGGAGCTGTGAGTCAGGATGTGCTCCTTTACAATTTGCTGGTGCTGCAGGCCCCCCCCCCTTTTTAGGAGGCAGACTCTGCACCTTTCAGAGAACTGAACAATACATGTCCTTTACGGCCCACTGGGTGAATGTGGTTGAACAGCAACTTGGACAGGTCACGCCGCTTCCGCCATTGTGTCTGTGACAGTGTGCGACTCTGCCTTCTTATTCTCCGCCGTCTCCTCCCCTCCACTTTGCCTCCACTTCACAGACAAGTCTCAGTGCCCCACCAGCCTACCATGTGTGCAGCATGGCGGTGTAACACTGTTCTTCACATGGTTTGCCTTGGCAAACTGAGTCACACAGGGAAGGAACTGCTAAAATTCATTAATCAAAAAATGAAATCATGGTTTACACCACGCAAACTGCAAATGGGAACCATGGTAATGGACAACGGGAAGAACTTCTTGTCTGCACTGTGACGAGGAAGCCTGAGCCATGCACCCTGTATGGCACACATGTTCAATCTAGTTGTCAGGCATTTCCTGAAGTCTTCCCGCCATCTGCAAGACACCTTAACAATGGGAAGGAAACTTTGCATGCACTTCAGCCACGCAAAGCACATACTCCTTGAGCTGCAGCACCAGAACGGTATCCCCCAACATTTGATTTGTGAAGTTTCCACCCATAGGAATTCCACCCTCCATATGTGGGACTGACTATATGAACAGAGAAAAAAATATTACAGAATTCTTGATGATCTGAGCAAATAGGGGGACTTCCCTGTGTAATTTCAATGTGTTCCAATGTATTGGCAGCTCATACGTCACACCTGCTGTTTGCTCAGGCCCTTTAAGGAAGCCACTTTTTTAGTCAGTCGCAAGGATTACGGGATTAACGTCATTTCACTGCTTCATGTGCTTCAAAACGAGTTGGAAGCCATGGCTGGTCAGGGTACTGGAGACCCTGTGGAGGCTGAACTGGAGGAGGAGAAGGAGGGGGAGGGGCACAGTGAAGCACAGTTTAGGTTTCACATAAAATTGTTTTTCTAGTCATCTGTCAGGAGAGGAGAAGCAGGAGCAGCCAGAGGAGCTAGAGGGTTGTGAGGAAGGTAGAGGACCCAGACACACCGTGGCAGTATGCAGTGGAGATGGATGCAGGTAGTCCCTCCGAGGCGCTTGCACAAATGGCATGAAGCATGCTCACATGCTTGCGTAGTGACCATTGTGACAATTGTCACTATTCGGCAGTGGGATGTCTTCTGGCTCTCCACCTTATTGGACCCTCACTACTTGCTCAAAATGAGTGCCTTTTTTAAACCCACTGAGAGGGAGGAAAAACTGACCTACTGACCTACAGAGACATCCTACGTAGTCAGTTGGCAGATGTCTATCTTTGCCATAGTCCATCCTCTTGCAGGTCTGACTCGTGGGGGCCCTCTGCGCTCACCTTCCACTGCCATGGCTGCTGGGGGGGGGCAGGAGCAGTACCAGCTCCATCAGCAGCAGCCTGAGTCTACAGTCACTGATGAGTAGCTTTCTTCACTCGCATAGTGAGGCAACTCATGAGCGGCAGGTAGACCTGGAGCAGGACCTGAACCAGCAGGTGGTGGCATACCTTGACTTGACCATGCCAACACACCTTGAGGATACACTGAACTTCTGGGCAGACAAACTTGTTTTGTGCCGCAGCTAGCAGAGTATGCCCTGGGAAAGCTGTTCTGCCCGGCCAGTAGTGTGCCATCAGAGCGGGTGTTTAGAGAACACGTCTGTCCACAAAAAATGTGGAGAGACTCACCTTTTCTGAAAATGAATAAAGCATGGATCAGCCAGGATTTCCACCCACCAATGCCCGATGCATCACAGTAGATTGATCATGGTACCACACCAACACTTCACAAATATGAATAGTGCAAAACAGATTAACAGCGCTGTTCCCCAGTTACAGACATTTCTCTGCATCAGACCTCAAGTAAGTATTGAATTACTGCATTAAGTAAAACGTAACTTTTAATAATATTCTTAGGATAACTTATATGTACGCAAATTGTTTATATGAAATAATAGAAAAAGCCAGCACTTTCATGGAAGCTTGTATTATGCAAAAGTCCATTCAATAAATGCAAATCCATAAGTTGGAATGTGCCGCTGCTTGTCAGTTAGTCCAACGTTTCAGGGCTTTAATGCCCCTTCATCAGGGACCAACACAGCAAGACAAGATAGCAACAAACAAGCAGAGTGTACAGCCCATAGAGTTTAAATGGTCAAAGGTCAACCAGAAATGATATCATCAGTGATGTCAGAGGGCCAATAAACATTTACCCATAGTGTCAGTATTATAAAAAACAAAGTCAAACAGTAGAAAAGTATGCAAGTAATAAATGTATACAAGTAATAAAAAGCTCCACTCTGGCTGATAGCTGCTGAGTGGAGCTTCTGTCACTGCCGAAATCCCGGTGGGCGGGTTGCGGCAGACGTTCTACACAGCGCAGGCTGCAGGCCTAGGAAGGGCCTGATCATGTCACCAACAGGTCCGGTCGTCCCTGGACATTCATCTCCCACTGGTTACTGCCTGGGTGGCAGTGAGAGCCATGGACAGGCTCGGGGACACTGGGATGCGCACTCCCCACCTCCCAAAACAATTTTACAATCATATAAATAGTAGGAATCCACAACAGGGAAGAATCCCTCAAAAATTGGACTCCAAAATTCGGGACTCCAAAGTCGTGATTCAAAAGTCAGGACTCAAAAATCGGGGCTCTTGGGATGGTCCATAAATAGGGATTCCAAGGGAGTAGAAGGTCACTCCATAAGCGGGACAAGAACTGGGTCTTGCTCCCGGAGACACCATGTCCTCCTCTAAAAACAATACAAAACAGAACTAAATCGGAACTCCAAAATTTGGGACTCCAAAAATATGGTTCAAATGGCCAATCCAAAAACGCGATCCCAACTGATGGTCCCAACTGTAGATCAGGACTAAAGAAACCCGATGCAAATTGGGACTCAAAAAAAAAATGGGACTCCCAAAAATCAATTAGGGGCCTACTTGGGGAGGAGAGCAAAAAGTAGGTAGCAAAGGGACAGAAATTAACGTCTCTCTAAGAAGCAAGAGAAGCCAGTTGTAGTGTTTAGCACTTTGGGCTGCACCATGTCCGGTCTATGAATCCAATATGCCTCACTCTGCAGCTGGTGAAGGTGTCTATAGCCTCTATATTGGTGTTTGTGCTGTACAAAGTGTGCCGCCACAGGTTTTTCTTAGTCCTGAACTACTTAGTACTGAACGGGCCAATATATATAAGGCCACATGGACATTGGAGCAGGTACACACAGTATTCCGTGATGCAAGTATACACCCCTCTGATTTTGATGCTCTGTCCTGTGTGTGGATGTGAGAATTCAGGGCCCAACAATGGAGTTGCAAACATTGCAGTTGTTGCATCTAACGCATCTGGTTTTAGTTGAAAATCTGGTTATGGTTGTCTGATACTTATCCATTGGGTCCACCTTCACCAGAATATGTCTTAGGGATTCTTTTTTTCTGATACACATTACTAGGGGTTTCTATTTTTAAAGTAATTCAACTCCCACAGCAAAACAAAAAGATTAAATTAAATTAAACTCCTCTCCTCTCTCAAGCTTATCCTTAATAAATTGTATAATCCCCATCAGCTTATCAATGGCGGACATGCAGCTAAAACATAATATGCAAATAGTGCAAAATCACAATCACAATCATCAAGTGCCAGTGCAAAATAGACTGCCCGAGCCGCCGCTCGCGGCGGAAACAGCCGTGTGGCCGTCAGTGACGGAAGCCACCGAACAGCCGCCCGCCGAGGACGCCGCCCCACCAGACCTCCGGCTGACCGCCCGCAGATGGCGCGGAACCGAAGGCTAGGTGAGTAGCTCGTGACACTAGCCTGGTGGATGCTCCTTGCTTTCAACCTTATGACATGGTGATGTATTTGTATACCCTCTCTTTGTTGTCTAGGTATTTTCTATTATAGTGTATGCACTTGGATTAGGGTTCCTTAATCCACATAGTTGCTGTTGTAGGAGGGCTTGCTGATATATCCTTCAATGCACAAATCTTTCAGGTTATTCTGAAAAGTTGTTAACATAACACTGTCACTTTATTAAGAATCATATTTAGGGGGCGTGGCCGGCGATGAGAGAGTGAGGACGCACATCCCTTGAGCTCCCTCCGGCCGACCTGTTATACTGGCGATTACTGGGGTTTTTCCCCACCCAGACCTACTACTAGGCACTATGGCAAAGAGCAAGAAGGGGGCAAAGCCTAAATCACCCCCGCAGCACAAGAAAATCAGCGCCTACCTGGCCCCGGACCGCACGAGGGGCGGAGGTGAAGGGTTGTCCAAGATGGCGGTGATGGATGATGGCGGGGCCACGACCCGTGCCACGTACGGAGACCTCCCCCGATCGGGGAGAAGGAGAGAATGCTTCTGCGCCGGGGAGTGCACGGGATGTGGACGGAGCTGCCTGGCCTTCGTCGCGGAGGTCGGGTCCCCCTGGCGGCGCTGACGTGGACGGAGGAGAGGATGCGGCTGGGAGACGCTGGCCCCCGCTGCCGGCGGGGAGCGCAGGCAGCCCGACACTGGCGGCGGCTGAGGGCGGAGAGGAGTGCCGCACCAACCGGCGCTCCGCAGACAGGAGCAGTGGCTCGGAACCTGCGAGCCTCCCAGAGATCGGTGCTCCCCCGAGGACTGGTGAGTGGGGAGAGCATGGGGGTATGGAGAGCTGTGCAGGCAAGGGGGAGACAGGCCAGACATTAACCCCTGCGCCACCTGCGAACACAGAGGAGGGGGGCAGAAGAGCCCAGCCACTGGGGGCCACACCCATTAAAGAGGGGGGGCGCACCCATAAGATCCCCCAATGCCCTGCCACAACAACCGCCCGGGAGGGGACTCAGCATGCCGACAGGCCCCACGGGACTGTGGGGGGTGGACATGTGGTCACACGAAACGGCTCCATCCCCCCACCGTGGGAGAAGCCCTGGCAGGCAATGGGGAGGCTCATTCCCCAAACCAACTGAGGACAGCGCAGCGCCCCCTGGACCTATGACCTCCCCTCCAAGCCCAGAGTCCATGGCTATGGATGGGCCGCCGCAAAGCCCCCACAGAGACTGGTTTACCCCCGGAGCCCGAAATGAGGCACAAAGATCCCCACTGTGGCTCTCACGCTGCAGCTCCGTCGGGGCCACATGGTGCAGGAGCAGGGAGGGCCTGGGAGTGGGCGCGGCGCCCCCTGCTTCGCCCTCTATTTCCGGCGTAATATCTAAAAAGTGGCCGAACCCCGCAGGGGAAGTCAGAAGAGAATATAGCACCAGCGACCAGTCCGAACCCCATGCGGAGGAGAGGGGCTCGCGCCCTTGCAATACACCTGCGGTGGGAGGTGGACGGCGGACCTTGGGGTCGGTGTCTCTCCCGCTTACCCCGCCCTCACACGACCCAATCCTGGCAGATATTAGGGCGGAACTCAAAGCCCTCCCGACCAAGGCGGACCTTGAATGCTTTATTTCAAGAGTAGAGAGTTCATTTAAGAAAGATATATCCGACCTGCAAAACTCTGTAGAGGGCTTGAGCTCTTCAGTCGCCGGTCTAGAGCATTCCCACCTTGCGTCCATACAAAGAATTGAAGCTCTGGAAAAGAACCTGTCGCTCCAACAAGCTATTTCTAAAGCTACGGTCCTTCACCTGGACGACCTTGAAAATTGGAGCAGATGCAACAATATCAGGGTGAGGGGCCTGCCAGAGGTGACCGGCCAGGATCAGCTTCTGCCTACAGTCGTGGGCATCTTCGATGGAATTCTCAGCCGCCCGCCAAACACAGAAATTGTGATCGACCGCCTCCACAGGGCCCTGGGGCCGAGAACAACAGACCCCAACCGCCCGCGGGACGTGATCTGCCGCCTACACTATTATTCGGTCAAGGAGGAGATCCTCAGACGTGCCTGGGACAGAGAGAGAATCATATTTGATGGGGCACCAATCCAGGTGTTTCCGGATGTCTCTAGAAGAACACTCCAGATGCGCCGCTGCTTGAAGCCACTTCTTCTTAGAATCCAGGAGTGCGGAGCCACATACCGGTGGGGGTACCCCTTCCACCTGCTCGTCCGAAAAAGCCAGAGGGTCTTCGCCCTAAGATCTCGCACCGACCTCCCGGATCTATTTGCCTTTTTGGACTCCCCCCCCAATGGAAGTTCGGGACTGGTTGGACCCTTCCCCTCTGCCCCCTCAGGCCTTCCTGGGCAGTGATCGCCCACGGAGGCCACGTACAAGGAGAGCTCCATCTGCTTCGCGTTCAAGACGGCCCAGAGGACCTCCCGAGGGGCCGGCTCCGCTGCCGAACGAGCCCTGATGAGAGTGGCCGTCACAGGCCATGATACGGGACTGTTTGGATCCCCTGATATCCTTTGCCTCATATCTGTGTTTTTATGCCTGACGCATTAGTTGCCACTGTTTTGTTGCCTAATGATCATTTGATTAACCATATCTCTTCACGTTGTATTTCATCTATGGGGCGCTCCCCTGCGTGGCCGGGTGGTCCCGATCCTGCCGCTCACGGCGGGTGGCAGGGCGGACGGGCGGCGCTGGGGGCGTTTGGGAGTGTGCCCCCATATCTCTATCTCCCAGGTCTTACGGGTGGACGATGCCGCAGGGCAGCTCCTTGGAGCCCACGAAAGGGACTCCGGGGAGCCCAGCGTGCACCACATGGGTCGGCTGGGGGGACTCTACGTGCCTCTCTGACCCGTCGCGTTCCCACATTAGGCCGTTACCCCCCCGCGCCCCAGTGAAGCGGGGTGGGGGGTGACTTTCTTGGGAAACAATAACTAGTTCCCCAACCGGGTGGTGGCGTTCATAGGTTGCTCCCGACCCGGTTTAGTTGGTTAGTTTTTGTCTTTTCCTTTCTTTCTATTTTAGTTCTTGTTGTTTTAAGTGTCTCCCTCCCTCCTTCTGCGTCTTGTCACTCCCCCAGTAGTCCACCTGTATCCCATCACTTCCTCCCATCTAACCTACCCAGCCCCCTCCCTGTATCCCCCGCTAGGACCGGCTAGGACTGAGCTCCCCCAGTGAAACGGGGAGGGAAGGTTCGGTGGTCTTGTGATGTCCCGGGTAAAGCTCACTCAATGTAAAGGGACTCAACTCCCCCTTGAAGAGAGCGGTGGTCCTTCGGGAATTGAGGCGCTTACGTGCCCAGGTCGCCTTCCTGCAGGAGACTCACCTCAAGGTAGGGAGAACACACAATGTCTCCAACCGCTACTATAAGACCCAATATCACTCCCTTTCTCCAGACTCTAAATCTAGGGGTGTAGCCATCCTGCTTGATGGGTCCCTGCCGTGGACACATTTGGCGACGCTTCGGGACCCTGAGGGTAGATTCCTATTTGTGCGGGGTACCCTCTTCTCCCTGAAGGTGACGCTGGCAACATGCTACTGCCCCAATACCAACCAATCCAAATTTCTACGTTCCACCCTGAACAAACTTGACGGGTTTTTGGAAGGGGTTCTCCTGCTTGGGGGCGACTTCAATACGGTTCTTGATCCGACCTGGGACACTTCCCATGGAACCTCGCATGCCCCCTCTTCCTCCCTGAAAGAACTCAGATCGCTGCTCTTCAAGCACCAGTTGATGGATGCGTGGCGGATCCTTAATCCCCGAGGGAGGGACTATACGTTTTTCTCCGCTCCCCATAAATCCTACTCGCGCATCGACTGGTTCTTGATCTCGCACAGGTTCCTACACCTTATCACCGATATAGATATTGGGCAGATAGCTGTCTCAGATCACGCCCCTGTCTCCCTGACCATCACCATCCCTGATACGGCCCCCTTGAGAGGTCAATGGAGGTTGAATAGCTCTCTCTTGCAGGACCCAGAGGTAAAAGCTGACATCCATAAGGCTATCACAGACGCAACTAACGACACAGGAGAGGTTTCGTGGATGTCCCTGTGGGAGGCCCACAAGTGCGTGGTCCGGGGCGTGCTGATTAAGCACGGTGCGCTTCTCAAGAGGGAAAGGAACAAACAAATTGAGCTTCTGACCCGAGAGATTTTTGAGACTGAGACCATGCACAAGAAGACCCTGGATGAGGCGCTAGGCGCCAAGTTGACACGCCTCCGGGAGACCCTCAGGGACGTCTGCCTCACTGAAGCCAAAAGTATGGCGGCCAAGTGTCGGCGATTTTTCTACGAATATAGCAACAAATGCGGCAAGGCTTTGGCTAGGGCTCTGAAAGCGCAGCGAGCTAGAAATTTCATTTCCCACGTCCGGGACCGGGGGGGGGGTAGAGGACTCCATTTGACAAAGGACATAGCGAGGTCATTTAGGGAGTTCTATGAAAACCTATACAACTTACCATCGAATCACCAAGCTCCCGAAATGACCAGCATAGAAAGATACATCCGAGAGTCTGGACTCCCTCGACTAGGACGTGAGGTGGTGGAGGCTCTTGAGGGTGACATAGAGCTGGGGGAATTCTTGGGAGCCATCAGGAACACCAGGCCAGGCAGAGCCCCGGGCCCTGATGGATTCAGCTTAGATTACTACAAGGAGTTTGCTGGTGTTCTGGGCCCACACTTTATCACATCGTTTGGCTCCTTGAGGGATGGGAACCCGCCACCTAGAGATACCCTGAGAGCAAACATTTCCGTAATCCCCAAACCAGGGAAGGACCCGGCGCAGTGTGGGAGTTACAGGCCTATCTCCTTGTTGAACAGTGATATCAAGCTGTTTAACAAGATAATAGCAGACAGGTTAGCACCATATATCCCTTCCCTCATTCACTGGGATCAGGTTGGCTTCGTTCCCTCGAGAGAGGGAAGAGACAACACCACTAGGGTGATCAATCTGATCCATCAGGCCCGTGCAGGGGGGCCGGCTGCCATGCTTCTCTCGACGGACGCCGAGAAGGCTTTTGATAGGGTGAGTTGGGCCTTTATCTCCGCTACCCTTCGTCGGATCGGCTTAGGAGAGAACATGACCCGTTGGATCATGGCTTCCTACTCGTGCCCCTCAGCGTCCGTCGTGGTTAATGGAATGGCCTCGGAGCCATTTAAGCTGGCAAACGGGACCCGTCAGGGATGCCCCCTCTCCCCCTTGATATTCATTCTGACACTCAAGCCCTTCCTGCGATATGTAAGGAAAAACGATGACATTGCTGGTATCAAAGTAGGTCGGGGGGAACACAAGGTCGCGGCTTACGCCGACGACCTGATATTCTTTGTCTCTAGACCTGAGACATCCCTCCCCATCCTTCTAGCAGAACTCAAAGCCTTCCAAACAGTTTCCAATTACAAGATTAACTACCAAAAGTCCTCTGCCCTCAACATCAGCCTGCCCCCTGGGAGATTAAAGCAGATCGCAGAAAATTTTCCATTTAAGTGGGAAAGTGAAGCCATAACGTACTTGGGGACCCAGATACCGGCCATTCCACAAAAATTGTATAACATGAACTTCCCTCCATTGTTTAAGAGAGTGGAGGAGGACCTGCAGAGATGGAACAAAAACGCCTTCTCTTGGTTTGGCAGGTCCAATATCATTAAGATGAACATCCTGCCAAGGGTTCTCTATCTCTTCCAGGCCCTCCCCATCATGGTTCCACATACTTTCTTCAAACGCCTGACAGGGATCTGCTCCAGGTTTGTTTGGGCAGGTAGACCGCATCGATTGGCGGCCCCCCTCCTAGCTCTCCCCAAGGAGAGAGGAGGATTAGGCCTCCCAGATTGGAGGGCGTACCATGCGGCGGCCCATTTATCACGGGTTACTGACTGGTGTAGACACTCCTCTCTGAAGCAATGGACGCTTGTCGAGCAGGAGGCCTCGGAGATCCCCCTGCCGGGGCTCCCGTGGATTCCGCTCGACCGGGTTCCCGCCCTGAACAAACATCTCACAATAGGCCCTACCCGAAAAATAGTGAGCAGATGCTTCCCGAAGTTGGGCATTCCCCCCTCTGCTTCGCCTATGACCCCTGTTCTGGGACACCCGGACTTCCCGGCAAGCCTAACCGATAGCACCTTTCGCGCATGGATAAAAAGGGACTGCTTCAGGGTTCTGCATCTTCGAGAGGGTCGGGACTGGGTTGGAGCGGAGGTCCTGGCGGCAAGACATTCACTTACCCCCCTGAATTCCTGGCAGACCATGCAGATCTCACACTATCAGAGCTCCCTGACCGGAGCTATGGAAGGCGTAGGCCCCATCACCCCCTTTGAGTGGTCCTGCGCGGGTAGCGGCCACTTCAGAGGAGCCTTGTCCTATGCATATTCTCTGCTGATGGCCCCCCCAGACTCCTACAAACCCCCGTATATAGAGGCCTGGGAGAGGGAGCTAAATAGGAGTTTCACGAAGGAACAGACGCAGGCCATGCTGCAGGTAGCCCACAAGTCATCTATGTCGTGTAGATATCAAGAGGCCTCCTATAAAGTTCTTTCACGCTGGTACCTGGTACCGTCCAAACTGGCGAGAATATTTCCCTCCTCCTCCCCCTTGTGTTGGCGGTGTTCAGGGGCCAGGGGCACAATGTTACACACCTTCTGGGAATGTGGGGCATTAGCTGGGTTCTGAAGCAACGTCAGGAAAATTACCCTGATTCTGACTGATATAGATCTGGGTGTAGACCCGGCGGGATACCTCCTGGGCTTGGCCCCTACTTCCCTCAAGAGGAGGACCAAGTCTTTACTGGCTCCTCTACTGAATGCGGCCAGGACTTGCATTCCGTCCTGCTGGAAATCGACGGCACCATCCACGACGGCCATGTGGCTCACCAGGGTTGCCGATATTAGCAGGATGGAGGAGATGACGGCCTCGTTGAGAGGGAAGGTAGACGAGCATAGAAATCGCTGGTGGGTATGGGAGCAATTCACCTTTTCGGCAGAATACTTTAACTTTTTGCAGGAGTAGAGACATGTTCCCAGGCCAGGGAGCGGTCTTCCTATGGGGTCTTCGACCCCCCCTTCCCCCCCATCCCTCGCCTTCCCCTCCCGCAGTCCCACCCCCCTCGTTGCCTCTATGTCGTCTTGTCACCCCCCCCCCCTCCCCCCCTATGTGTGTCGGTTAGATTACCTGTAACCTTTCCTCAGTTATTTCATGACTCTCTAAAGGATAAAAAAAAAAAAAAAAAACCTTGGAGCCGTGGTGTTCGGATTACACGCTTTATTACAATTTAATGCTTAGTGAGAGCTACGCTTAAATACGGGCACCCCCCGTGCTTTCGCCCAGGGGATGAAGGGGACTGCTGGCAGCTGAGGTCATCAATCATTTTTCTTTTCCACAGCTCCTCATCTTGGCCCCTGCTGGCATCCGCTGTATGCCGGGTTGTTCTTACTGTCTCATCGTTTTCACAGTTGTTTATTAACTGCTTGGTGTACTTGTGCCCATTTATATTGTTAACTGATGTCTGACTATGCTGATCGTGTTCTGTAACATGCCATGCTTCTTCAATAAAAAAACTACAATACAAAAAAAAAAGAATCATATTTAGTTGAACCACTATTAATCAAACTAATTTTTCTTGATTCTGTATGTTTTTGAGGTGTATATATATTTTTTACCCACATTGTTTTTTTTGCACTGGCACTTTTGTGATTATGATTTTGCACTATTTGTGTATTATGTTTTAGCTGCACGTCCGCCATTGATAGGCTGACGGGGATTATACACTTTATTAAGGATAGACTTGAGAGAGGAGAGGGGTTTCATTACTATCTCTTTTGTTTTGCTGTGGGAGTCGAATGGCCTTAAAACGGAGCTAAACTGGGCAGTTCTGTGTTTTTTGTTTGTTTTTATCTTGTGTAGTGTTTGTGTATATTTGTTGTCAGAGGAACTATTTACTCAATAAAAATGTCAGTGATTTTAGTGAAGTGTGTGCTTTATACAGGGTTTTTTTGGGGGGTTCCTTGGGGCCCCAATACAAATCTTTGTACAATGTGTTCTATTCCCTGTGTACGGGCACCACCTGGCTGTGCTTACCTAACTAATCATATACTCAATATTTCCTCATAGCTCTGTTTATCAGCTAGCATATTTAATATGGCCTCTCTATATTGAATGTAATCCATGACTATAATGGCTCTGCCTTTATTAGCTGGTTTGATGATAATACTATTGTCCCCTTTCAAATTCTCGAGGGCTGACGGCTCCCCTTTCGTTAGGTTAGTATAGTGTCTCTTTTTATTGGCAGCCTGAACAGTATCAGCCAAAATGGTTTTAATACAAGTATCCATAGAGCCGAAATGACCCAGGGTGTGAATTGACTTTTTAGTTTGAACCTATTAATCCCCTTCCGTAAATCGCCATGACTCGTAGCTTTCTAGGGAAAAAAAAACTGCTTTAGTTTCATTCTCATTTCAAGTTTAAAAAGTTCAATGTCAAAATTAAATAAGTCAAACCGTGAAGACGGGCAAAATGATAGTCCCCTGCAGAGCACGCTTAACTTATCCAGTGTAAGGGGTCTTGATGACAGGTTCATTACCGGGATTTCTTCTGTGCCAATCTCAGCGTTTTTGTCGCACCATCTGATGCAGTGCCCGCTCCGCCTGGGTCGTTTTGTTCTGTGGCCTTACGAAAAAGGATCCACTTTGGGTCTTTGGGGTCCTTTGCTGACCCGGATACACCTTCGGAGGAGTAGTTCTCAGTGGGTGGTTCACTGTCCGAAGAATATGATGTATACCCTCTCCCGTCTCTCTTGTAAGGTCTGGGGCCTCTTTTGAGGTCTTGCCGATTGTATTCCTGGCCGGTTAAACCATCAGTAGAATTTGGTCTCAGAATAATCCTGGCACACCTGCTTAAATTTGTCTCTTTTATAATGTTTAACCCTTTCAGTGCCAAGCACGTAGTTTCTACGTGCTTGCTTCTACTCCACTTAAGTGCCAAGCACGTAGAATCTATGTGCTTGACTTTCCCCCCTGCTAGTAAAAAAAATACAAATCACAAACACTCACCTGACCCCTCGTTGGATCCGGCTGGGTCTCCTCTTTAATTTGGTGCCATCCGATCCCCCGTGGGGGGTCGGATGGCTCCAGGAGAGCCCCCGGAATAGCCCCCCCCGTTTTGGCAGCAGCAGCTGCTAACTGTAAAAAAAAATAAAAATAAAAATGACATTTACTTACCTGCAGTCGCGCTGCCTCCCTCCGGGTCTCCTCTTCACTGGGGGGGCCTCCGATCCCCCCCCCCAGCCTCTTCAGCTTCAGGGGAGAGCCTGAAAGGGCTCTCCCCCTCCTCTCCCGACGGGCGCCGCCATCTTGTTGTTAAGCCCCACCCCTTTGGGGGCGGGGTTTATGACGTCACTCCCGGGCCTCTTGCTGCCTCTCCTCGGCTCAGCTGTCAGATGCCCTGGTGATCGCTGGGCAGAGCAGTGGAGGGGCAGGGGATGCTCTGATCCCCTGCCCCCCCCCTCCTCTGGCCAGCGATCACCAAGGCATTTGACAGCTGATCGTTAGCCTAACCCTAACCCTTAAAATAAAAAAAAAATGGGTTCCCCCCCCCCGGAGGGGGGACCTTACGTCATTTTTATTTAATTTTTAAGGGTTAGGGTTAGCTTAACCCTAACCCTTAAAATTAAAAAAAAAATGGGTTCCCGTCTACGTAATTGTTTTTATTTTTAAGGGTTAGGGTTAGCCTAACCCTAACCCTTAAAATTAAAAAAAAAAAAAGTCTTTTTTTTTTATTTTTACGGGTTAGGGCTAGCCTAACCCTAACCCTTAAAAAAAATGACATAGGGTGGGGGGTCCCCGTTTTTTGGGGGGAATTTTTATTTTTGTATATTTTTTTATTTTTAAGGGTTAGGGTTAGCCTAACCCTAACCCTTAAAATTCAAAATAAAATTAAAAAAAAATTTTTTAAGGGTGAGGCTTAAAAAAAATGACATGGGGGGGTCCCCATTTTTTGGGGGGAATTTTTATTTTTGTATATTTTTTTATTTTTAAGGGTTAGGGTTAGCCTAACCCTAACCCTTAACATTCAAAATAAAATAACATTTTTTTTAAGGGTGAGGGTTAGGGTTAGGCTAACCCTAACCCTTAAAAAAAAAAAAAAAAAAAGACATGGGGGGGGAATTTTTATTTTTGTATATTTTTTTTTTTTAAGGGTTAGGGTTAGCCTAACCCTAACCCTTAAAATTCCCCCAAAAAAGGGGGGACCCTATGTAATTTTTTGGGGGATTTTTGAGGGTTAGGGTTAGCCTAACCCTAAACCCTTAAAATTACCCCCAAAAATGCCCTCCCCCCGGAAGGGGGGACCCTATGTCATTTTTTTTTATTAACCCCTTATGTTTATAGTGTGGATAGTAGTTGTATTTTATTTGTAATGTAATAATGTAATAAATAAATGTAAGTGATCTTTTCAGTTTGGGGGGTCTCCAGGGCAAGAATGGGGGGGCTACCGATACATATGTGGTACCGTTGTAATCGGGAGAAATGGGGCTATCACATGCAATATGGTTTTCATTAAAAAAAACAAAGGTTTTATTTAAAATAAAGGAGACAAGTGTTTAAAAATATATATTTTTTTTGTTTTGTTTTTTTAAGCAGAAATATTCAAAAAACAGTAGAAAAATTACAAACAAGACATTTCATGTTAAAGCCTAAACTCTGCTGCAAAAAATGTATATGTGATGTATAAAGTTTTTCTGGAAATTCCAGCAAAAATCACGGTTAATCATGCCGCAAAATGAACGCTTTACTTTGGGGTGTTTGGCAACTCTTCCCTTGACAGTACCTATGCATGTTGGGTATTGTTCTGCTCAGGGGATGTTGCTTTTTCAGATTTTATATGTTTTTTTCTGTTTGCATATAGTTTTTTTTAGGAAAATGTGGCTTTGATTCTTCTTTTTTATTCTTTTTTAGGGAAACTCTGTGCAACCAAAGAATTGATTGAGGGATTACTTCCAGAAAATTGCGCCCATGTCAACAAACCTGGTACGCCTAGAAAGCCTGAGGTGTATACTTCCAGAGAATATATAGTTTTTGGGGGGTATTTCAAATTTAAAGGGTTCTTATTCTGGAAAGAACGCAAGGTGCGCTTAGCGCGGTGCATAGTTGTATTTTATCTGAAAATCTCCTAAAGCGCTGTTTCAGTTTGGGGGAGTCTCCTGGGCAGGAAAGGGTGTCTACCTATACATATGTGGTAACGCTGTGACCGGGATTAATTGGGGTTTCACATGCAATAAGATTTTATTGACAAACTTACATTTTTTATTACAAAAAAACACTACAAATTGCAAAAAATAGATTTTTTTTTTTTTTTGCACATAATTCACCCAAAAGTATCGAGAATACACCTAAAAAATTACAAACAAGACATTTCATGTTAAAGCCCAGACTCTGCTGAAAAAAACAATATATCATTTTCCTGGGAAATCCCTGGAAATCCCTTCAAAAATCACATTTGAACATGGGGAGCGTAAAATAGTGCAAAATGGTCTGGCACCAAGGGTGACAAAAACTCCAGGTAGGCTGGCAGCGAAAGGGTTAAGTCTTTCGGAGTAGGCTATAATCTCCTTCTCCAATTTATGTAAGTCTACCTGCAGGTCTGGGGTGTCTGTAGCATTCTTCTTCGCACGTAACTCCTATGTATCAATCTCACAATTTAACTGGCATCACTTCTTCAATCACTAATAGCATGAAATTGAGCGAGTTTTGGTTTGAGACTTTGCACCATTGTTTGCAGAACTCTGGCTTATTCCTGCGATGGTTGGTTGATTTTTGATACAGAATCTCTGTGGGATCTTTTTCAACTTTTAATGTTAATGTCAACCCATGTAGTTCTAAATCAGTGCATTCCTTCTTTAGCCTCCTTAGTTCCCTGACCAACTCCTCATGCTGCTGCCTACTCCAGGGTGTCTTTCAGGTAATATATGGTCTCCTCGTGCTGTTGCCAACTCCGGAGTGTTTCTTTCAGGCAATATGTGGGCTCCTCTTGCTGCTTCCAACTCCAGGGTCTGTCTTTGAGGCAATATATGGTCTCATCATGCTGATGCCACCTCAAGGCTCTGTCATTGTGCCGCTCTGCGACAGCGATTCTAATAGCAATGCCTCTGATCTGCATGTCATACTTCTTTACAGTTTTATTTAACTAACCCAGCACGCATCCTATGTATGTTATAGCAAGGCAAAACCCTATTGAGGCTCTCGGTAAGCCAGAAATAGCCATTTCTAAAAGCAATTTGCCACAAATAAATTCGGACCGTAACAATTTTTTCTGAAAATTCGTCGAATCGGCCAAATGGAGTTTTTCAAAAATTCGCTCATCTCTAGTGGTCAACTATATCTCAATCTTTACGAGCTTATCCTGAACTACAAATAAGGCTACATAAAAGATGAATCCATCACCAACCTGTCAAAAGGAGGTTTAACCTCTTACAACCCAATGGCAAAACTGCAAAAAATCACGGCGAACGAGACCAGTATCCCACACAATCCAACAAGTAACCCAAGTGTGGTCTGTAATATTTCCTACTTCACTAGACAATAACCCATTAAATCTCAGAGTTCATACCCAGACACTCAAAGATGTCTTCAGAAAGGCCCTGAAACGCATGTCACCATGGATCTAAATGAACAAGTTCAGAGTATTAAAGGGTAACAAGGCAATTTGTTCTCACCCAGTGCTGCATCGGACAACACTGTTCTTTGTTCTACCTCTGATATCCCTTGTTCCTTGACCACCAGTGAAATTATGGGGCCCACCCAGGGAAACCAAGCTATTTAGATGGGGCTTATGGCCCATTGGGGTAAATTGTCTTGGGAACCGAATTCTGTTTGGCAGAGTCTCTTGCCAGTTTTTGAGCAATCAGCTCATGTCAATTCAAAGTCACTCTCTGAATTTTAATTTGTTTTGACATTGGGTTAAAAAAGTAGACACAGAACAAAGATGATTGGTTATAGTCATCCACCTCTAGGTAGGCTTGCATTCTAGCACATTAATTTCTAGTTGGCTATACAGAAAACGTTTCACTTTTTATTGGTCATGCAAACAATAGGCATGATTTTCACATGCACATACAGGAATTGTAATTATTAGCTCTGCTCAGTGTGTCTGTATTCTTCTCTTTTACATAATAGTTTTCATTGAAAGAGATAACATCACACACACCAAGACCAAACATTCAATACATTTTGTTCACAAAAAAGGGCATTCTCCACAGAGTAGATAGGTCTTTGATCCTAAATAAAAGTTGCGTCTTCCACCAGCCACCAAATGCTACTAGGTCTGAGCAGCCCGGGGGGAACTCTGGATTTCCCAACACAGATAGCAACGGACCGTGTGAGGAAGAAAGTTTCCCTCGGGCCTTGTTCACTTTCCATATTTTAAGGGAGTGGTTTGGTATTGGATTGGAAATTCCCCTATAGGCAGAGGGGGGCAACCATAACAAGTTTGAGATAGGGATGGGGAACAGTAGGATTCCTCAATATCCACCCATAAAGGCCTATCCCGCCCCCCAGGGACCACCGCTAACTGAGCAATCTGGCATGCACTGTAATACAGGGACAAGTTAGGGACCCCTAATCCCCCCCCTGCTGCCTAGCTCTGTAAAGTGTCCCTTGGTTTACCAGTGGTATCCATTTGCCTCAAATAAAACTATTCAAATCTGACTTTGGGCCCTTTAGGACTGCAACCGGAACCGCGTCTGGCAGTACCCTAAAGAGGAGTAGTTTAGGAAGCCATGTCATCTTCACTGCGTCAATCCTTTCCAGCCACGAGAGGTTCCACTTGCCCCAATTACCTAACATAGACCGCAGTTTTTTTAACATCCCTGGGTAGTTAGCTCTATAGAGGGAACCTTAGTCTGCCGACACGTGCACACCTAGGTATTTAATATGGTGTGATGGCCACTGAAAGACAAAAGAGGCTTTAACGTTGTTCGCTACACTGTCAGGGAGGGAGATGTTGAGCACCTGCGATTTTGTTGAGTTAATTTGGAGGCTCGAAATCTTATTGAAGGTTCCCAGAATACCAAACAAGTTCGATTAGGACATTAGTGGGTCTGTAACTACCATCAGGATATCGTTGGCAAACAACAATACTTTATGCTCATACCCGCCACTGAAACTCCTGCTAGTATTATTCTGGAGTAGTCTGGACAGAGGCTCAATTGCTAACGCGAATAACAGCGGGAACCATGTCAAAAGCCTTGCGCATGTCCAAAGCTAACAACATAGCCCTTCCCTCCTCACATGGTGTATTAAATTCACTATCTTCCGGATATTAGGGTCGATTCTAAGAAACATGTCAAAGCTTTGATTTTGTTGCCGATCATGGTATTATTTCCGAACGATCGAGCACTCGTATGAACTTGCGAGTGATTCTATAACCTAATGATTTTCCTATTGTAAAATTCCCGTCCGTTCGTATGTTATCTCCCGACCTTGGGCCAGTCATTTCCAAACGTAAATTTTCGGTTGAGTGATCTGTTGTTGAGACGGCAGCATGTTATTTTTCCCTTCTTCCATCGTCCACCTCTTCGTATTTCTTGCGTTTCCCGATGTTTTTTCCTGCTTTTTAACCTCTAACACTCATGCGCTCGTAAATGTGGAAGATCTTGCGCATGCGCAATACAAGCTACACTCAACTAATGTGGCCCATATCGTACACTACCTAGCTCAACCAAACTACTTTGCGACATTCTTACACGTACCTTTATTAACCCTCAAACTTACCCAAACCCCTTGGCGGTTGGATTTTTCTTCATTTCCCGCACCCTAAAACTTACCCAAACCCCTTGCCGGTTCCATTCTTCTTATTTGTGTGGTTCATAAATATTACCAAAACCTTAAAGTACATCTGTATTGATTTATTAAAACATGCCTTTTCGTGTTTAGCAAAATGTAATGTATGTTAGAAATAGAATTGAGTCTTATTAGAATGTTAAATTTTTAATTTTTTTAACAATATATATTTGTTTTTTAAAATTTGTTTGGTCTTAAAAAATGTAAAAATGTATTAAAACTTTTAAAAATTATTTACAATATGGAGCCAGGACCAAGGGCACTAATCATCTTCTTCAGTTGGCCCCAACGTCGCCTGTATGGCCGCAGCTCACTATATAATTTATGGAGGGAAGCGTGATTAAGCCTGGTCAGCTCGAACAGCTCAATGTCATTCATGCCATCGATGTGCATGCGACGATGCAGAGGCAATCTGCCCTCAGACATCCAGATCAAATCGATGCCAAAAAGCATTAGAGCTTGATGTTCCTCGGACTCACTCCTATCCATGCTACTCCCGAGGCCAAAAAGCTGCCGGATAAGAGTTCGGGAATCAACCCTTAAATGTGCCTAGAAACACTTGGCAATCAGCTCTCTGAATTGATCGCAAGCCCATGTCATTAACTGGAAAATTAGGACTGATCGCAAAAAATACGATTTGGACGGGAAATATACAATAACTAACGGAAATAATACAAATGACGGCCGAAGATCGAAAGAGCATATACGTCTATGCCCGAACGTTCGTGCGAATACGAAATGGCCAAAAAAAAAAGGAAAAAATGACTAACACCCACCCAAACTTCCGATTCCCGATCCGAAATTAATTAACTTTTGCATTTAGAATCGACCCTATTGTCTCCAGTCTGGCGGTGGAGAATAAATCCTACCTGTTCTTTCAAAATTAAAGTTTTAATATATCTGTTAAGCATGGCTGCTAGAACTTTCACCAATATCTTGACGTCAATGTTCAACAGAGAGATGGGCCTGTAGTTATACCAGACTGAGTCATCTACATTAGGTTTGGGAATCATAGTCACAGCCGCTGTGAGTGACTCAGGGCTCCATGGGGCACCTTCTCTCACTGCATTAAAGGCCAGCACCAGGTGAGGAGACAATACCTGACTAAGTTTTTTGTAATAAAGCACCAAAAAGCCATCTGGGCCTGGCTGCTTATTGATCTTCAATGCTTTTATGACCTCTTGTACCTCCACCACTTCTACAGGCTTATCCACAAATGCTCTAGCGCCTGGGGGTACAAGGGGTAAATCGAGCTGGCTGAGTAGATCCTCTGTCAACTTCGCATTTAAGGCCGTTTTAGGTTTATATAACTCTTCAAGGTGCTTATGAAATGTTGCGACAACCTTTGCTGGATTGCTAGACAGGGGCTTGGCTTGGGTCTCTGTTCAATGGCTCTGAGTCTTCTGACCAAGGGGTATTTGGTTTGTTACTAAGACGATACCATTTGAACCTGGACCAGTTAATTTGCTGCACCGCCTCCTCTGACAGGCAAAGATTGAGCTGATCACTCGCTTGATTAAGCAGGACCCTATTGCACTTAAAAGGTTTAACTTTAAAGGCCGCTGAGGCTACATAATTTGCGTCCATCAGGGCAAGGAGCTTTTTCTTATAATTGACCTTTCTCCAAGTCACTCGTTACTGCCTTGTGGGTTTCCCAAACTATAACATTAGAACTTACCAACCCTGAGTTGAGCTGAAAAAATTCTTCCACCCCTTTGCAAATCTGGTCTACCATGGTTTCATCAGACAGCATGGGATCTTAAAGCTTCAGGGACCCCAGCACTATTGCTACCAGGTCATGGTCTGAGCATAGAATTGGGGCTATGGTTGCACGTACTAATTGAGGCAAAGAAGGCTGCTGCAGGAAGACATGCTCAATCCTTGTAAAAACCTTATGTGGGCAGGAGTAGTGAGTGTAATCCTGCTGATTAGGGTGAAGCTCTTTCCACGCATCTACCAGCTGATACTGATTTAAAAGAGCCTGGAATGCTTTCCCTGAGGGGCCATGACTGGTCTCATTAGACGCTCCCCGTGAACCTGCCTGTCCAGGGTAGGGTATAAGATCTGGTTTGAGTCCCCCGAGACGATAAGAAGCCCCTTCCCTGCCATGTGAAGGACTCAGAAGGACTCCTCAAGGAAAGCATTTTGATTCTGATTTGGGGCATAGTAGATAGTTATTGTGACCGGCGAATCTTGAATAGAGCCCACTAAGATCAGGTATTGTCCCGCACCTCCTGCTCCGAGGTAAAGGGGACCAAACGTTTAAAGGCAATTAAGACCCCTCATTGTTTATTGTCCGCAGAGGCCGTGAAGAATAATGGGTAGTCTGCACACAATGTCTGCATGCAGCGCTCGCATTTGCCTCTGCTTCTGTTGGACATTCAGACCTTGTACATTCAAGGAGACTAACTTAACTGCCATCGCACAAGCTCACCCAAACTAGCAAACGTAGAGGCCTAGTAACCCATCCGACACTAAGAAGAGAACAGAAGAAAAGATAGAGGGAACAGTTAGTAAGGAACTCAAGAAACCAACTACGAAGGTTAAAGAACTTTGTACACTCTGACATCTCACAGAGGAGGTGCAAACCACAGCCCCAATGAGAAGAGTACATCAAATCAATGCAGCTTCCTACCGAAGGCCCCACCAGATAATCGTTAAAACACTGACCCCTCATAGGGGGACAGGTGAAACTGCTACCTTTCCCACTGGTGGACCAGTAAGGAAGGGAGCGTGGAGTGAGCAAATGTCAAACACCAGGGCGCCCAGCCCCACTACTATGCTATCACAAAATTGGCAAGGCCCCAGAGATTTTACTTTTGCTTAACCCCGAGACCTGCCGCCACCAAGAACCAGCAATCCCAAACCAGTTGGCGCTAACCTATACCTGACAACCAAGAAAGACAAACAAAATGAAGAGCCAGGTGTACCATGGTGCATGCAATCCTTTAAAAAACAAGTCGACCCCCCCCGCTCCAACCCTTAAGAACCAGAGTCCTCTCTAGAAAAGACCCAAAGAAAGACCTCTTCATGTCTCAGCCAAGTAAGGGTGAAGAGCAAGACCTCGAAATATATACACGAGGATTCCTACCCCTCATCCCTCACCTGCCACCGACTTACCGAACCTGTGGACCAATGCCGTCGCAGGTTTTGCACTCGACGTGGTACCTCTCCGGTCTTCAAGCTTATCCTTAGCCGTCTGAGAAAAGGAGGGGTTGTTGAAGCAGTAGCATGGGTTTTTAGGCCCACTGAGTTCAAAGAAGATCCAACTCGTGAACATAACCTTAAAGGGGAAACCCCACTTGTATCTGATCCTGTTGGGCCTCAGAACTTTCAGTGAGGGTTTCATGGCCCGCCTTCGAGCAATGGTCTACGGGGAAAGATTGGCGTATAGCTGATAGTCAAAAACTCTGAAATTTTAGAATTTCGCGGACCGTCTCTCCAGCCATAAGATGCTCTTTGGTGTGATAAAAGTGTAGTTTTACTTGGACATCCTTCGTGTGACCATACGCCTTTTTTTTCTGCAGCTGTGAATTCTATCAAATTCCAACCTCTCAATAGGGATGGACGGGACAAGCTCTTGGAACAGGGCTGTGATGGTGGATTGTCCAGCACAGACTCAGGAATTCCCCCTTATTCTAATGTTAGACCACCGTGACATGTTCTCTGCTTCCTCTAACTTGCGATGAAGAATGAGATTTTCATCCTTAAGTGCTTCCAGCTCAGCACCAAAAGTGGACAAGCCCGCTGCCTGGGCCGACGACTCTTGTTCCAACTCCCCTACTCTCTGACCGAGCTCTTTAATTTCCGTCGACAGATTGTTGGTAATTTGGAGCATAATATTTTATGCCCACCTCTCCAGCGCTCTCTCCAGCATTGCTTCATAACTATCTAAAGTCGGGGGCTGGGGTTTAGCTGGAGAGCCATGGAGCGACTCGTCCATCCATGACTCATCTTCTGGCAGTAAGTCCAACATGTTTTGAAAGGCACTGTGATGCCCAGCGGGACAACAGCCTTCTGTAAGTAGACAACCTCCAATCTCCACTGCCGCTTCTGCCTATAGTCAAGCCCCAGTTTGCTGGGACACTAGGTACGCCTCACCGGACACGGTTGCCCCCAGGTCTTAATAGGCGCAAAGGATGTCTTCTTACGGTGAAGGCCGATGAACCACGAGGGTATCCCGAAGCCGAGGTCATTCACAGGTAGTCAGTCCGGAAGGTGTGTCAGAGTACAGGGATGAGACAGGTGCATAGTCAGGGATAGCCAAAGGGTCAAGTCAGGAGGTCAGAGATCGCGGGGTATCCAAAGGAGCAGGCAGGTTCAAGGTCAGACAAAGCAAAGATCAGTACAGGCAGTGGACAGGGATGGTCAATCAAGCGGGGTCGGAAAACAGATGATAACTAACAGAATCACACCCTAATCACAAGCGACTATCACAGGCAATGAGTACTGTGCTGACTCCATATTTATTGGGGAATTGACCAATGGCAACCCTGGGGGGGAGTGTATGTGCCGATTGGTGCAACTTGCAACACTGTGAGTGATTAGACACACTATCCAGGGGCTGGTCAGTCTTGGCATCAAGGCTGATCAGCTCCTGATTCCCATCAGGTGTGGAGGACTCTGCGCTGACTGCCAGTGCAGCGCCTCCTAGTGGCGAAATTTACAGACTGCGGGGCGCGTGCCTGCACAGCTAGAGAGGGGCAGGGGAGGCTGCCAGAGTGACGCGCAGTGCTCCCTGTCATCCAGGAGCGGCACCCGCGCTCAGCAGCAGGAGTGCCGCGTCGCCCAGCAGATGCTCGCAGCAGGCCCCCTGCCAGAGGTAAGTCCCTTACAGGCACTTAGGGGGGTGGAGGGGTTGGCCATACCTTAAAGCACAAGGCTGCACTCCAACTTTCTTCGATGGGTCTGGCATCTTCCCAGTGGTTGCCGACAAACTTGTTCAAAATATTCTGCTCTCGGTGGGGGGCGCGTGCCCACCTCCAACTAATACCCCCAATTTTACTTTTGATCTCCTCAGCAGCAATGGCCAGGTGCCTAACAAGATAGAATGGCACTCCAGCCCTTTAAGAGCCCACACAGCCGAGTTTACTGACCTCACCCCCGGGCCCTGCTTTACTGAGGAGGTTCCTCCAGAGGTACCCACACCTCCTCACCGCCAAACCGCTGCCTCCTGAGGTAATGAAGGGCCAGAGCAGGATGGAAATGCAAAGCCGCGGCAGCAGGCAGAGAGCCGCGGCCCACTTGTCCAGACTGTAATGGTGCCGGGGCACTGCTGAGCTCTCTCGAATCCTTTTGAAACTTACTGAAGGGGTCAGGGCTGATTCCCGACCCTCTCCTTCCATAACCTACTGCCCTCCGAGGCTAGCTGGGGCTGGGATGCTGTGATATTGCGGAGCCACAAAACTATCCAGCCATCAGCGATCTGCACGCCTGCGCACACGCGTTCTTCTCTTTTAATATTACTAACAGAGAGGAATATCTCATTACAGCCAGACCCTGAGAAGCAGTGCGGTTAGCACTGGGAAGCAGATAATATCGGGTCAGCATGACATTCAAAGCAGCATTTCTCACGTCAATAATGTAATGTTTAACTAACCAGAGTCTAGTCTAGTCTAGTGTGAGCTGTATCCAAAAGTGTATAGCTGTATAAAATCAAAATGGCTGTCTGTGATGCAAAATGGCATGTAAAAAGAAATATTCCTCTCATGTGCTATCATCAATAATATTGTGCTTCAATGGAGTTGCATTGCCATGTAGCCAAAAATTAGTTCTGTCATCAAATCAATTTTCTCCTCAAATTCAGTATTGGGTGGCTGGTGACCCATGGTCATGATGTAGAAGCTGCTAAATTTGCTGCAGAGTGCCAAGAGAAGCATAAGTGCATTTAGGCAAATGTTGGGGATTCCGTGATTGGACACTAAATCTGTGTCAAATCTACCCTTGACCTAGATCGAGAGCCCATCACTACTTTCATCTAAAATTTTTCACCTCCTAACCGATGGACTAATCATATCTGCCAATAATAATTTCTTTAATATACATTCAAGGAATTATTTTTGGCAAAATCAAGCAATAACAATTCTGATTCTAAGAGAGGAAAGGTAATATATATATATAGCTGTATAAGAGAAAAATCCCTATCTTCCTGGCTCTCTATTTCTGCAAAAAAATAAACATATAAAGGAACACATTAGCCACAAAATTCTAACAGGTTAGAGTAGGGATAAGGACCCAAAGCCAAATTACAAACAATTTCTAAATTTGCCTTGATGTTTATATATTTCAGGCTCAAATCCTGAACCAACAGCTCGTATATATGTATTAAGAAAGGATGCAAGTGGTAATTTTGGTTTTACCTTGCGCAAGGAAGAGGGAAGAGGCGGTCATATTGTACATAATGTAATTCCTATGAGCCCAGCACACCTGTCAGGACTTAAAGAGGGGGATCGACTTCTAAAGATTAATGGAGAATACGTGCATGAGCAGGAACATCTAAGGGTAAGACCATAATTGCTTTTTATCTTATATTAACTCTTTAGGATGAAATACAATTACTGAAATGTTAGGTGTCAACATCCAGATCATTATTATACATCCAACCTGAAGCTCTGGCAAAGCATTGTGCATGGACAGCCTGCTGTCATTTGGCTATTGCGGACTTCATTAATAGAACCATGCGCATGGATCTTAAAGCTGTAGCTCTTCAGGGCTAGTGAGTACTGAAGATCAAGTCAGTGGTCTGTGTTGCCCTCACACACCTGGTGTTTGATGAAGAAGGCAGGAAGCAGGTACTTTTGGAAGCAGGGACATCAAAAAATAGCACAGCTTCATACATCCTTCCAGAGGGGCGCTGTCCCCTTAAGGGAGGTGACACATTTGCCTGAGTAGTCGGTACTGGAGTAGTCGGGCAATAGGAGGCGGGGGAAGTGATGGGGGGCTATATATGGGCCAGGGGTCCCTTCCTCCCCCTCTTTGACCTCTCATCCCCCCGGCACTTGAGATGGGGATGGGGTAAATGGCGTGTCCCCAACCTTTGCCTCTGCTCGCCACCATGGCCCGCATAATGACTCCTGCTACCCAGTTTTATTGGGGGAGAGCACTTCCCACACTCCAGCCCTTCAGGCATCATGCTCGGCAGCCAGGCAGGGACCTTGGCCAGCCTTGGCCCTTCCCGTCTGCTGCCTTTTTTCAGAGGGGTGTAGTTCCCACCTTCACTCCACCTCGTACCCCTCTGTCTTTGGGGCAAACCAGCCGATGCTCTCGCCGCAGTCTCCCTGCCTGCTGCCCTGTCATCAGTGAGGCTTCCAGCCCTGTCCACTGCTGAACAGGGGGGATCTGAGCTATAATGCCACTAGCTTCTGTGTGGGAACTCCCTGCACCTCATTGGCCACACCTGCAGTCGCCCCCTGTGGCCCCGAGGTAGTGGGATCTCCCTTGTCTTTAGCCCCCCATGTCAGGGGTTGTGTCCTCAGCTCCACATGCCCCCCTCCCTCCGCCATGTGACACATACCCGTGCCTCTTAACCTCCCACTCTGCCCCCATCTTCCCTTTCAGACTGTTCTGGGTCTTGAGCGGACGTTCGGCTACCCCCCTTGGGGGGGCCTCTCTCCCTTGTCCCAGCTACCACTGGCAACCTCAGTGATTGAGGAAGGTTGCCTTTCAAAGTGCGTGAGGGTCCATTACAAAGGCTCTCATGGCCAGGATGGGACCAGCTTTCAGTCAGGTGGCGGTAACAGGTCTGTAGCGGTACCAGGACATCGCTTCAGTGGCACATAATGATGATCGATGGGTGGCCCAACAAGTCGTAGTTTTAATGTTAGATTTAATTTGATGTGGTACAGAAATTATGCATTTTGTGGTCTTAAAACAGGCAGGAGATGTATTGGTTTATATTGGTTTGTAGGGTGAATGGTTGGCTCACTCAACTGTAGTGGTCCTTCACTCAGTAGGTAGCATAACGAGGCATAGCAAGGGGGTGGTGGATGTCTGTGTAAAAATGGTTATGTGTCGGGAATTCCTAAATGTGAGTTACTGGGAAGAAACTGGGATCGGCATGACTACATCTGGTGGGGTTGTGTAGGAGCCAGGAAAAGGGAAACTTGGGCCAGGATTTTAGAGTCCCTTTTTTTGGCATTCTCAGTGGTGGGGTGGTGGTGTTTCCAGTGACGGTGGCTCCAAGGAAAGAGCCAGGTAAGTTCAAATGTCATTGAATCGATGTCAGATGTTACCAGGGGTTTCTGAGAATTTCTTAGTTGTGGGTTGTTTGGCAGGATCAGTTATTATGAGGATCGATACATGAAATTGCGTTGGAGGAATTGGAAGCTGAACTCGGGTGTGACAGAGCAGACAAGCTTGACTTTGCCCTGTATAATGGAGCCTGTGCCAGCCAGCGCTCTAAGGTGTGAAATGGTTCGGGATGTGATGCTCATGGTATCCAAAGTGCTCGGCACATGAATGGGAGGCTAAAGTAGTCTGTGGGGTTGAAAATATCAACCACATCTTAAGGTAGGGAGTTGGCATGGGGGACAAGGTTGCAGATGGCTGATGTGCATGGTGGTGGATCTGGTGGAAAGATCGATTGCCCCTATGCCCAGCCATGAGGAGAATTAAACTGCAACAACGACAGGTTGTCAAACTCCGGGGACAGCCATCTTCTTTGTGAGCGTACAAGCCCCAATCTCAACAGCTTGCTTCACCTTTACCCAAGCCCCTGTTTGCTGGGATGCTTTAAACACCTAGCAAGACACAGTCACCCCCAAGACTTATTAGCTCAAAGGATGCAAGCTCACGGGGTGAAGATGGATGAACCGAAGGTAAAACTGGGCATAATAGGGTAGTCGAGGTAAGTACAGATTTCAGTTTTGGGAACTCCGAGGGATAAAACAGGCACGGTCAAAGGTCACACCAAGGGTCAAACCAAAAGATCAGAGAGCTTTGCGGCACCAGGCATTAGACAGGTTCATAGACGCAATTCAGGCTGAGGTTGTTACAAGCGGCAGTCAGGATAGTCGGGCTAGCAAGGTCGGCAATGGATAAACAATACAGGAAATCTCAGGATAGTCACACCCGGCTAAACGCTATCACAGGCAGTGAGCGTGTGAGTGGGGAAATCCTTTATAGGATGGAAATGGACAGGATTGGACAGAGGGGGAACTGGGCTTGTTGATGATTATATAACGTATGCACGCGAGCATGTATAGAGGACCAGGGGAGGTGGCGGTGAGAGGAGGAGGTGGCTGCGCTCAGCCCCTTCACGAGGGGCCACAGGACCCTTACTAGGCTTATCATGATTGTCACGATGGAACTTCTTAATCAAGGCGTTGGCATGGACATCTGTAGCTGGTACCCAACATCTCCCCTCAGGACCAAATCCCTTCCAATCAATTAAATATTGTAAAGAACTATGTAAAATTTGAGAGTCGAGAATTTTATTAATCTCGTTTTCAGGTACATTTTCCACAATGACAGGTTGAGGTGAAGATACCTGAACATTTCCGGCAGATTTCAATAATGATACGTGAAACGCATTAGGAATTCTCATGGATGGGGGAAGCTCAACCTTAAAAGTTACATTGCTTACGGAAAGGGACCAATATATTTGGGACCCAACTTAGCTGAAGACTGGTGAAGGGCAATATTTCGGGTGGATACCCAAACAATATCACCCACCTGAAATGGAGGTTCTTGTGACCGGCAAAAGTCTGATGCCTTTTGGTAGATTCTTTAAAGTTTTCTTGAACCCTAGACCAAATTGTCATTCTTTCTCGAAGCCATTCCTCCAAAGCCAGAAAATTGGAGGAAGGACAGGAGAGAGAAGATAACTTGGGATTCATTGGGTGTAGAGATGAGCGAACTTTTGAAAAATTCGATTCGACTGATTCACCGAATTTTCCGACAAAAATCGTTTCGACCCGAATTTATTCGCGACAAATCGCTATTAAAAACGGCTATTTCTGAGCCTCCTAGAGCCTCAATAGGGTTGTAAACCATTCTGCCTTGCTGTAACATGCACAGGATGCGTGCTGGGTTAGTTAAATAATACTTTGAATAAATATCACATGCAGATCAGAGGCATCGCTAATAGAATCGCAGAGCGGCACAATTGCAGAGAGTTGAAGTGGCATCACTATGAGGGGCAGGAGCCCAAACATTGCTTTAAAGAGACACTGGAGTTGGCAGCAGCAGGAGCCCAAAAATTGGATGAATCACACCCTGGAGTTGCAAGCAGCAGCAGGAGCCCAAACATTGGCTGAAAGAGACACTGGAGTTGGCAGCAGCAGGAGCCCAAAAATTGACTGACACACCCTGGAGTTTCAAGCAGCAGCAGCAGCAGGAGCCCAAGCATAGCTTGAAAGAGACACTGGAGTTGGCTGCAGGAGCCCAAAAATTGGATGAATCACACCCTGGAGTTGGCAGCAGCAGGAGCCCAAACATTACTTTAAAGAGACACTGGAGTTGGCTTCAGGAGCCCAAAAATTGGATGATTCACACCCTGGAGTTGGCAGCAGCAGCAGGAGCCCAAACATTACTTTAAAGAGACACTGGGGTTGGCTTCAGGAGCCCAAAAATTGGATGATTCACACCCTGGAGTTGGCAGCAGCAGCAGGAGCCCAAACATTACTTTAAAGAGACACTGAAGTTGGCTTCAGGAGCCCAAAAATTGGATGATTCACACTCTGGAGTTGGCAGCAGCAGCAGCAGGAGCCCAAATATTACTTTAAAGAAACACTGGAGTTGGCTTCAGGAGCCCAAAAATTGGATGAATCACACCCTGGAGTTGGCAGCAGCAGCAGCAGGAGCCCAAACATTACTTTAAAGAGACACTGAAGTTGGCTTCAGGAGCCCAAAAATTGGATGATTCACACCCTGGAGTTGGCAGCAGCAGCAGGAGCCCAAACATTACTTTAAAGAGACATTGGGGTTGGCTTCAGGAGCCCAAAAATTGGATGATTCACACCCTGGAGTTGGCAGCAGCAGCAGGAGCCCAAGCATTACTTTAAAGAGACACTGGGGTTGGCTTCAGGAGCCCAAAAATTGGATGATTCACACTCTGGAGTTGGCAACAGCAGCAGCAGGAGCCCAAACATTACTTTAAAGAAACACTGGAGTTGGCTTCAGGAGCCCAAAAATTGGATGAATCACACCCTGGAGTTGGCAGCAGCAGGAGCCCAAATATTACTTTAAAGAGACACTGGGGTTGGCTTCAGGAGCAAAAAAAATTGGATGAATCACACCCTGGAGTTGGCAGCAGCAGCAGGAACCCAAACATTGGCTGAAAGAGACACTGGAGTTGGCAGCAGCAGGAGCCCAAAAATTGACTGACACACCCTGGAGTTTCAAGCAGCAGCAGCAGCAGCAGCAGCAGGAGCCCAAACATAGCTTGAAAGAGACACTGGAGTTGGCTGCAGGAGCCCAAAAATTGGATGAATCACACCCTGGAGTTGGCAGCAGCAGCAGGAGCCCAAACATTACTTTAAAGAGACACTGGAGTTGGCTTCAGGAGCCCAAAAATTGGATGATTCACACCCTGGAGTTGGCAGCAGCAGCAGGAGCCCAAACATTACTTTAAAGAGACACTGGGGATGGCTTCAGGAGCCCAAAAATTGGATGATTCACACCCTGGAGTTGGCAGCAGCAGCAGCAGGAGCCAAGACATTACTTTAAAGAGACACTGGTGTTGGCTTCAGGAGCCCAAAAATTGGATGAATCACACCCTGGAGTTGGCAGCAGCAGCAGGAGCCCAAACATTGCTTTAAAGAGACACTGGGGTTGGCTTCAGGAGCCCAAAAATTGGATGAATCACACCCTGGAGTTGGCAGCAGCAGCAGCAGGAGCCCAAACATTAATTTAAAGAGACGCTGGAGTTGGCTTCAGGAGCCCTAAAATTGGATGATTCACACCCTGGAGTTGGCAGCAGCAGGAGCCCAAACATTACTTTAAAGAGACACTGAAGTTGGCTTCAGGAGCCCAAAAATTGGATGATTCACACTCTGGAGTTGGCAGCAGCAGCAGCAGGAGCCCAAATATTACTTTAAAGAAACACTGGAGTTGGCTTCAGGAGCCCAAAAATTGGATGAATCACACCCTGGAGTTGGCAGCAGCAGCAGCAGGAGCCCAAACATTACTTTAAAGAGACACTGAAGTTGGCTTCAGGAGCCCAAAAATTGGATGATTCACACCCTGGAGTTGGCAGCAGCAGCAGGAGCCCAAACATTACTTTAAAGAGACATTGGGGTTGGCTTCAGGAGCCCAAAAATTGGATGATTCACACCCTGGAGTTGGCAGCAGCAGCAGGAGCCCAAGCATTACTTTAAAGAGACACTGGGGTTGGCTTCAGGAGCCCAAAAATTGGATGATTCACACTCTGGAGTTGGCAGCAGCAGCAGCAGGAGCCCAAACATTACTTTAAAGAAACACTGGAGTTGGCTTCAGGAGCCCAAAAATTGGATGAATCACACCCTGGAGTTGGCAGCAGCAGGAGCCCAAATATTACTTTAAAGAGACACTGGGGTTGGCTTCAGGAGCAAAAAAAATTGGATGAATCACACCCTGGAGTTGGCAGCAGCAGCAGGAACCCAAACATTGGCTGAAAGAGACACTGGAGTTGGCAGCAGCAGGAGTCCAAAAATTGACTGACACACCCTGGAGTTTCAAGCAGCAGCAGCAGCAGCAGCAGCAGGAGCCCAAACATAGCTTGAAAGAGACACTGGAGTTGGCTGCAGGAGCCCAAAAATTGGATGAATCACACCCTGGAGTTGGCAGCAGCAGCAGGAGCCCAAACATTACTTTAAAGAGACACTGGAGTTGGCTTCAGGAGCCCAAAAATTGGATGATTCACACCCTGGAGTTGGCAGCAGCAGCAGGAGCCCAAACATTACTTTAAAGAGACACTGGGGATGGCTTCAGGAGCCCAAAAATTGGATGATTCACACCCTGGAGTTGGCAGCAGCAGCAGCAGGAGCCAAGACATTACTTTAAAGAGACACTGGTGTTGGCTTCAGGAGCCCAAAAATTGGATGAATCACACCCTGGAGTTGGCAGCAGCAGCAGGAGCCCAAACATTGCTTTAAAGAGACACTGGGGTTGGCTTCAGGAGCCCAAAAATTGGATGATTCACACCCTGGAGTTGGCAGCAGCAGCAGGAGCCCAAACATTAATTTAAAGAGACGCTGGAGTTGGCTTCAGGAGCCCTAAAATTGGATGATTCACACCCTGGAGTTGGCAGCAGCAGGAGCCCAAACATTACTTTTAAAGAGACACTGGAGTTGGCAGCAGGAGCCCAAAAATTGTATGATTCACACCCTGGAGTTGGCAGCAGCAGCAGCAGGAGCCCAAATATTACTTTAAAGAGACACTGGAGTTGGCTTCAGGAGCTCAAAAATTGGATGAATCACACCCTGGAGTTGGCAGCAGCAGCAGGAGCCCAAACATTACTTTAAGGAGACACTGGAGTTGGCTTCAGGAGCCCAAAAAGTGGATGATTCACACCCTGGAGTTGGCAGCAGCAGCAGGAGCCCAAACATTACTTTAAAAAGACACTGGGGTTGGCTTCAGGAGCCCAAAAATTGGATGATTCACACCCTGGAGTTGGCAGCAGCAGCAGGAGCCCAAACATTACTTTAAAGAGACACTGGAGTTGGCTTCAGGAGCCCAAAAATTGGATGATTAACACCCTGGAGTTGGCAGCAGCAGCAGGAGCCCAAACATTACTTTAAAGAGACACTGGGGTTGGCTTCAGGAGCCCAAAAATTGGATGAATCACACCCTGGAGTTGGCAGCAGCAGCAGCAGGAGCCCAAACATTACTTTAAAGAGACACTGGGGTTGGCTTCAGGAGCCCAAAAATTGGATGAATCACACCCTGGAGTTGGCAGCAGCAGCAGCAGCAGCAGGAGCCCAAACATTACTTTAAAGAGACACTGGAGTTGGCTTCAGGAGCCCAAAAATTGGATGAATCACACCCTGGAGTTGGCTTCAGCAGCAGGAGCCCAAATATTACTTTAAAGAGACACTGGGGTTGGCTTCAGGAGCCCAAAAATTGGATGAATCAGACCCTGGAGTTGGCAGCAGCAGCAGCAGCAGGAGACCAAACATTACTTTAAAGAGACACTGGAGTTGGCTTCAGGAGCCCAAAAATTGGATGAATCAAACCCTGGAGTTGGCAGCAGCAGCAGGAGACCAAACATTACTTTAAGGAGACACTGGAGTTGGCTTCAGGAGCCCAAAAATTGGATGATTCACACCCTGGAGTTGGCAGCAGCAGCAGGAGCCCAAAAATTGACTGACACACCCTGGAGTTTCAAGCAGCAGCAGCAGGAGCCCAAACATAGCTTGAAAGAGACACTGGAGTTAGCTGCAGGAGACCAAAAATTGGATGAATCACACCCTGGAGTTGGCAGCAGCAGCAGCAGGAGCCCAAACATTACTTTTAAAGAGACACTGGAGTTGGCAGCAGGAGCCCAAAGATTGGATGAATCACACCCTGGAGTTGGCAGCAGCAGCAGGAGCACAAACATTACTTTAAAGAGACACTGAGGTTGGCTTCAGGAGCCCAAAAATTGGATGATTCACACCCTGGAGTTTGCAGCAGCAGCAGCAGGAGCCGAAACATTACTTTAAAGAGACACTGGGGTTGGCTTCAGGAGCCCAAAAATTGGATGATTCACACCCTGGAGTTGGCAGCAGCAGCAGGAGCCCAAACATTACTTTAAAAAGACACTGGGGTTGGCTTCAGGAGCCCAAAAATTGGATGATTCACACCCTGGAGCTGGCAGCAGCAGCAGGAGCCCAAACATTACTTTAAAGAGACACTGGAGTTGGCTTCAGGAGCCCAAAAATTGGATGATTCACACCCTGGAGTTGGCAGGAGCAGGAGCCAAAACATTACTTTAAAGAGACACTGGAGTTGGCTTCAGGAGCCCAAAAATTGGATGATTAACACCCTGGAGTTGGCAGCAGCAGCAGGAGCCCAAATATTACTTTAAAGAGACACTGGGGTTGGCTTCAGGAGCCCAAAAATTGGATGAATCACACCCTGGAGTTGGCAGCAACAGCAGGAGACCAAACATTACTTTAAAGAGACACTGGAGTTGGCTTCAGGAGCCCAAAAATTGGATGATTCAAACCCTGGAGTTGGCAGCAGCAGCAGGAGCCCAAACATTGGCTGAAAGAGACACTGGAGTTGGCAGCAGCAGGAGCCCAAAAATTGACTGACACACCCTGGAGTTTCAAGCAGCAGCAGCAGGAGCCCAAACATAGCTTGAAAGAGACACTGGAGTTGGCTGCAGGAGCCCAAAAATTGGATGAATCACACCCTGGAGTTGGCAGCAGCAGGAGCCCAAACATTACTTTAAAGAGACACTGGGGTTGGCTTCAGGAGCCCAAAAATTGGATGAATCACACCCTGGAGTTGGCAGCAGCAGCAGCAGGAGCCCAAACATTACTTTAAAGAGACACTGGGGTTGGCTTCAGGAGCCCAAAAATTGGATGAATCACACCCTGGAGTTGGCAGCAGCAGCAGCAGCAGGAGCCCAAACATTACTTTAAAGAGACACTGGAGTTGGCTTCAGGAGCCCAAAAATTGGATGAATCACACCCTGGAGTTGGCTTCAGCAGCAGGAGCCCAAACATTACTTTAAAGAGACACTGGAGTTGGCTTCAGGAGCCCAAAAATTGGATGATTCACACCCTGGAGTTGGCGGCAGCAGCAGCATCAGCCCAAATATTACTTTAAAGAGACACTGGAGTTGGCTTCAGGAGCCCAAAAATTGGATGAATCACACCCTGGAGTTGGCAGCAGCAGCAGCAGGAGCCCAAACATTACTTTAAAGAGACACTGGAGTTGGCTTCAGGAGCCCAAAAAATTGGATGAATCACACCCTGGAGTTGGCAACAGCAGCAGCAGGAGCCCAAACATTACTTTAAAGAGACACTGGGGTTGGCTTCAGGAGCCCAAAAATTGGATGAATCACACCCTGGAGTTGGCAGCAGCAGCAGCACCAGGAGCCCAAATATTACTTTAAAGAGACACTGGGGTTGGCTTCAGGAGCCCAAAAATTGGAGGAATCAGACCCTGGAGTTGGCAGCAGCAGCAGGAGACCAAACATTACTTTAAAGAGACACTGGGGTTGGCTTCAGGAGCCCAAAAATTGGATGATTCACACCCTGGAGTTGGCAGCAGCAGCAGGAGCCCAAACATTACTTTAAAGAGACACTGGAGTTGGCTTCAGGAGCCCAACAATTGGATGAATCATACTCTGGAGTTGGCAGCAGCAGCAGCAGGAGCCCAAACATTACTTTAAAGAGACACTGGGGTTGGCTTCAGGAGCCCAAAAATTGGATGATTCACACCCTGGAGTTGGCAGCAGCAGCAGGAGCCCAAACATTACTTTAAAGAGACACTGGAGTTGGCTTCAGGAGCCCAAAAATTGGATGATTCACACCCTGGAGTTGGCAGCAGCAGCAGCAGCAGGAGCCCAAATATTACTTTAAAGAGACACTGGGGTTGGCTTCAGGAGCCCAAAAATTGGATGAATCACACCCTGGAGTTGGCAGCAGCAGCAGGAGCCCAAACATTGGCTGAAAGAGACACTGGAGTTGGCAGCAGCAGGAACCCAAAAATTGACTGACACACCCTGGAGTTTCAAGCAGCAGCAGCAGGAGCCCAAACATTGCTTTAAAGAGACACTGGAGTTGGCTTCAGGAGCCCAAAAATTGGATGAATCACACCCTGGAGTTGGCAGCAGCAGCAGGAGCCCAAACATTAATTTAAAGAGACGCTGGAGTTGGCTTCAGGAGCCCTAAAATTGGATGATTCACACCCTGGAGTTGGCAGCAGCAGGAGCCCAAACATAACTTTTAAAGAGACACTGGAGTTGGCAGCAGGAGCCCAAAATTGTATGATTCACACCCTGGAGTTGGCAGCAGCAGCAGCAGGAGCCCAAATATTACTTTAAAGAGACACTGGAGTTGGCTTCAGGAGCTCAAAAATTGGATGAATCACACCCTGGAGTTGGCAGCAGCAGCAGGAGCCCAAACATTACTTTAAGGAGACACTGGAGTTGGCTTCAGGAGCCCAAAAATTGGATGATTCACACCCTGGAGTTGGCAGGAGCAGGAGCCAAAACATTACTTTAAAGAGACACTGGAGTTGGCTTCAGGAGCCCAAAAATTGGATGATTAACACCCTGGAGTTGGCAGCAGCAGCAGGAGCCCAAACATTACTTTAAAGAGACACCGGGGTTGGCTTCAGGAGCCCAAAAATTGGATAAATCACACCCTGGAGTTGGCAGCAACAGCAGGAGACCAAACATTACTTTAAAGAGACACTGGAGTTGGCTTCAGGAGCCCAAAAATTGGATGATTCAAACCCTGGAGTTGGCAGCAGCAGCAGGAGCCCAAACATTGGCTGAAAGAGACACTGGAGTTGGCAGCAGCAGGAGCCCAAAAATTGACTGACACACCGTGGAGTTTCAAGCAGCAGCAGCAGGAGCCCAAACATAGCTTGAAAGAGACACTGGAGTTGGCTGCAGGAGCCCAAAAATTGGATGAATCACACCCTGGAGTTGGCAGCAGCAGCAGCAGGAGCCCAAATATTACTTTAAAGAGACACTGGGGTTGGCTTCAGGAGCCCAAAAATTGGATGAATCACACCCTGGAGTTGGCAGCAGCAGCAGCAGGAGCCCAAACATTACTTTAAAGAGACACTGGGGTTGGCTTCAGGAGCCCAAAAATTGGATGAATCACAACCTGGAGTTGGCAGCAGCAGCAGCAGCAGCAGGAGCCCAAACATTACTTTAAAGAGACACTGGAGTTGGCTTCAGGAGCCCAAAAATTGGATGAATCACACCCTGGAGTTGGCTTCAGCAGCAGGAGCCCAAATATTACTTTAAAGAGACACTGGGGTTGGCTTCAGGAGCCCAAAAATTGGATGAATCAGACCCTGGAGTTGGCAGCAGCAGCAGCAGCAGGAGACCAAACATTACTTTAAAGAGACACTGGAGTTGGCTTCAGGAGCCCAAAAATTGGATGAATCAGACCCTGGAGTTGGCAGCAGCAGCAGGAGACCAAACATTACTTTAAAGAGACACTGGAGTTGGCTTCAGGAGCCCAAAAATTGGATGATTCACACCCTGGAGTTGGCAGCAGCAGCAGGAGCCCAAACATTGGCTGAAAGAGACACTGGAGTTGGCAGCAGCAGGAGCCCAAAAATTGACTGACACACCCTGGAGTTTCAAGCAGCAGCAGCAGGAGCCCAAACATAGCTTGAAAGAGACACTGGAGTTAGCTGCAGGAGCCCAAAAATTGGATGAATCACACCCTGGAGTTGGCAGCAGCAGCAGGAGCCCAAACATTACTTTTAAAGAGACACTGGAGTTGGCAGCAGGAGCCCAAAGATTGGATGAATCACACCCTGGAGTTGGCAGCAGCAGCAGGAGCACAAACATTACTTTAAAGAGACACTGAGGTTGGCTTCAGGAGCCCAAAAATTGGAAGATTCACACCCTGGAGTTTGCAGCAGCAGGAGCCAAAACATTACTTTAAAGAGACACTGGGGTTGGCTTCAGGAGCCCAAAAATTGGATGATTCACACCCTGGAGTTGGCAGCAGCAGCAGGAGCCCAAACATTACTTTAAAGAGACACTGGAGTTGGCTTCAGGAGCCCAAAAATTGGATGATTCACACCCTGGAGCTGGCAGCAGCAGCAGCAGGAGCCCAAATATTACTTTAAAGAGACACTGGAGTTGGCTTCAGGAGCCCAAAAATTGGATGAATCACACCCTGTAATTGGCAGCAACAGCAGGAGACCAAACATTACTTTAAAGAGACACTGGAGTTGGCTTCAGGAGCCCAAAAATTGGATGATTCAAACCCTGGAGTTGGCAGCAGCAGCAGGAGCCAAAACATTACTTTAAAGAGACACTGGAGTTGGCTTCAGGAGCCCAAAAATTGGATGATTCACACCCTGGAGTTGGCAGGAGCAGGAGCCAAAACATTACTTTAAAGAGACACTGGAGTTGGCTTCAGGAGCCCAAAAATTGGATGATTAACACCCTGGAGTTGGCAGCAGCAGCAGGAGCCCAAATATTACTTTAAAGAGACACTGGGGTTGGCTTCAGGAGCCCAAAAATTGGATGAATCACACCCTGGAGTTGGCAGCAACAGCAGGAGACCAAACATTACTTTAAAGAGACACTGGAGTTGGCTTCAGGAGCCCAAAAATTGGATTATTCAAACCCTGGAGTTGGCAGCAGCAGCAGGAGCCCAAACATTGGCTGAAAGAGACACTGGAGTTGGCAGCAGCAGGAGCCCAAAAATTGACTGACACACCCTGGAGTTTCAAGCAGCAGCAGCAGGAGCCCAAACATAGCTTGAAAGAGACACTGGAGTTGGCTGCAGGAGCCCAAAAATTGGATGAATCACACCCTGGAGTTGGCAGCAGCAGCAGCAGGAGCCCAAACATTACTTTAAAGAGAAACTGGGGTTGGCTTCAGGAGCCCAAAAATTGGATGAATCACACCCTGGAGTTGGCAGCAGCAGCAGCAGGAGCCCAAACATTACTTTAAAGAGACACTGGGGTTGGCTTCAGGAGCCCAAAAATTGGATGAATCACACCCTGGAGTTGGCAGAAGCAGCAGCAGCAGGAGCCCAAACATTACTTTAAAGAGACACTGGAGTTGGCTTCAGGAGCTCAAAAATTGGATGAATCACACCCTGGAGTTGGCTTCAGCAGCAGGAGCCCAAATATTACTTTAAAGAGACACTGGGGTTGGCTTCAGGAGCCCAAAAATTGGATGAATCAGACCCTGGAGTTGGCAGCAGCAGCAGCAGCAGGAGACCAAACATTACTTTAAAGAGACACTGGAGTTGGCTTCAGGAGCCCAAAAATTGGATGAATCAGACCCTGGAGTTGGCAGCAGCAGCAGGAGACCAAACATTACTTTAAAGAGACACTGGAGTTGGCTTCAGGAGCCCAAAAATTGCATGATTCACACCCTGGAGTTGGCAGCAGCAGCAGCAGCATCAGCCCAAATATTACTTTAAAGAGACACTGGAGTTGGCTTCAGGAGCCCAAAATTGGATGAATCACACCCTGGAGTTGGCAGCAGCAGCAGCAGGAGCCAAAACATTACTTTAAAGAGACACTGGAGTTGGCTTCAGGAGCCCAAAAATTGGATGATTCGCACCCTGGAGTTGGCAGCAGCAGGAGCCCAAATATTACTTTAAAGAGACACTGGAGTTGGCTTCAGGAGCCCAACAATTGGATGAATCACACCCTGGAGTTGGCAGCAGCAGCAGCAGGAGCCCAAACATTACTTTAAAGAGACACTGGGGTTGGCTTCAGGAGCCCAAAAATTGGATGATTCACACCCTGGAGTTGGCAGCAGCAGCAGGAGCCCAAACATTACTTTAAAGAGACACTGGAGTTGGCTTCAGGAGCCCAAAAATTGGATGATTCACACCCTGGAGTTGGCAGCAGCAGCAGCAGCAGGAGCCCAAATATTACTTTAAAGAGACACTGGGGTTGGCTTCAGGAGCCCAAAAATTGGATGAATCACACCCTGGAGTTGGCAGCAGCAGCAGGAGCCCAAACATTGGCTGAAAGAGACACTGGAGTTGGCAGCAGCAGGAACCCAAAAATTGACTGACACACCCTGGAGTTTCAAGCAGCAGCAGCAGGAGCCCAAATATAGCTTGAAAGAGACACTGGGGTTGGCTTCAGGAGCCCCAAAATTCGATGAATCAGACCCTGGAGTTTGCAGCAGCAGCAGGAGACCAAACATTACTTTAAAGAGACACTGGAGTTGGCTTCAGGAGCCCAAAAATTGGATGATTCACACCCTGGAGTTGGCAGCAGCAGGAGCCCAAATATTACTTTAAAGAGACACTGGAGTTGGCTTCAGGAGCCCAAAAATTGGATGAATCACACCCTGGAGTTGGCAGCAGCAGGAGCCCAAACATTACTTTAAAGAGACACTGGAGTTGGCTTCAGGAGCCCAAAAAATTGGATGAATCACACCCTGAAGTTGGCAGCGGCAGGAGCCCAAACATTACTTTAAAGAGACACTGGGGTTGGCTTCAGGAGCCCAAAAATTGGATGAATCACACCCTGGAGCTGGCAGCAGCAGCAGGAGCCCAAATATTACTTTAAAGAGACACTGGGGTTGGCTTCAGGAGCCCAAAAATTGGATGAATCACACCCTGGAGTTGGCAGCAACAGCAGGAGACCAAACATTACTTTAAAGAGACACTGGAGTTGGCTTCAGGAGCCCAAAAATTGGATGATTCACACCCTGGAGTTGGCAGCAGCAGCAGGAGCCCAAACATTGGCTGAAAGAGACACTGGAGTTGGCAGCAGCAGGAGCCCAAAAATTGACTGACACACCCTGGAGTTTCAAGCAGCAGCAGCAGCAGCAGCATGAGCCCAAACATAGCTTGAAAGAGACACTGGAGTTGGCTGCAGGAGCCCAAAAATTGGATGAATCACACCCTGGAGTTGGCAGCAGCAGCAGCAGGAGCCCAAACATTACTTTAAAGAGACACTGGGGTTGGCTTCAGGAGCCCAAAAATTGGATGAATCACACCCGGGTGTTGGCAGCAGCAGCAGCAGGAGCCCAAACATTACTTTAAAGAGACACTGGGGTTGGCTTCAGGAGCCCAAAAAGTGGATGAATCACACCCTGAAGTTGGCAGCAGCAGCAGCAGCAGGAGCCCAAACATTACTTTAAAGAGACACTGGAGTTGGCAGCAGCAGGAGCTCAAAAATTGACTGACACACCCTGGAGTTTCAAGCAGCAGCAGCAGCAGCAGCAGGAGCCAAAACATTACTTTAAAGAGACACTGGAGTTTTCTTCAGGAGCCCAAAAATTGGATGATTCACACCCTGGAGTTGGCAGCAGCAGCAGCAGGAGCACAAATATTACTTTAAAGAGACACTGGGGTTGGCTTCAGGAGACCAAAAATTGGATGAATCACACCCTGGAGTTGGCAGCAGTAGCAGGAGCCCAAACATTGGCTGAAAGAGACACTGGAGTTGGCAGCAGCAGGAGCCCAAAAATTGACTGACACACCCTGGAGTTTCAAGCAGCAGCAGGAGCCCAAACATAGCTTGAAAGAGACACTGGAGTTGGCTTCAGGAGCCCAAAAATTGGATGAATCACACCCTGGAGTTGGCAGCAGCAGCAGCCCAAACATTACTTTAAAGAGACACTGGGGTTGGCTTCAAGAGCCCAAAAATTGGATGAATCACACCCTGGAGTTGGCAGCAGCAGGAGCCCAAACATTACTTTAAAGAGACACTGGGGTTGGCTTCAGGAGCCCAAAAATTGGATGAATCACACCCTGGAGTTGGCAGCAACAGCAGGAGACCAAACATTACTTTAAAGAGACACTGGAGTTGGCTTCAGGAGCCCAAAAATTGGATGATTCACACCCTGGAGTTGGCAGCAGCAGCAGGAGCCCAAACATTGGCTGAAAGAGACACTGGAGTTGGCAGCAGCAGGAGCCCAAAAATTGACTGACACACCCTGGAGTTTCAAGCAGCAGCAGCAGCAGCATGAGCCCAAACATAGCTTGAAAGAGACACTGGAGTTGGCTGCAGGAGCCCAAAAATTGGATGAATCACACCCTGGAGTTGGCAGCAGCAGCAGCAGGAGCCCAAACATTACTTTAAAGAGACACTGGGGTTGGCTTCAGGAGCCCAAAAATTGGATGAATCACACCCGGGAGTTGGCAGCAGCAGCAGCAGGAGCCCAAACATTACTTTAAAGAGACACTGGGGTTGGCTTCAGGAGCCCAAAAAGTGGATGAATCACACCCTGGAGTTGGCAGCAGCAGCAGCAGCAGGAGCCCAAACATTACTTTAAAGAGACACTGGAGTTGGCAGCAGCAGGAGCTCAAAAATTGACTGACACACCCTGGAGTTTCAAGCAGCAGCAGCAGCAGGAGCCAAAACATTACTTTAAAGAGACACTGGAGTTTTCTTCAGGAGCCCAAAATTGGATGATTCACACCCTGGAGTTGGCAGCAGCAGCAGCAGGAGCACAAATATTACTTTAAAGAGACACTGGGGTTGGCTTCAGGAGACCAAAAATTGGATGAATCACACCCTGGAGTTGGCAGCAGTAGCAGGAGCCCAAACATTGGCTGAAAGAGACACTGGAGTTGGCAGCAGCAGGAGCCCAAAAATTGACTGACACACCCTGGAGTTTCAAGCAGCAGCAGGAGCCCAAACATAGCTTGAAAGAGACACTGGAGTTGGCTTCAGGAGCCCAAAAATTGGATGAATCACACCCTGGAGTTGGCAGCAGCAGCAGCCCAAACATTACTTTAAAGAGACACTGGGGTTGGCTTCAAGAGCCCAAAAATTGGATGAATCACACCCTGGAGTTGGCAGCAGCAGGAGCCCAAACATTACTTTAAAGAGACACTGGAGTTGGCTTCAGGAGCCCAAAAATTGGATGATTCACACCCTGGAGTTGGCAGCAGCAGCAGGAGCCCAAACATTGGCTGAAAGAGACACTGGAGTTGGCAGCAGCAGGAGCCCAAAAATTGACTGACACACCCTGGAGTTTCAAGCAGCAGCAGCAGCAGCATGAGCCCAAACATAGCTTGAAAGAGACACTGGAGTTGGCTGCAGGAGCCCAAAAATTGGATGAATCACACCCTGGAGTTGGCAGCAGCAGCAGCAGGAGCCCAAACATTACTTTAAAGAGACACTGGGGTTGGCTTCAGGAGCCCAAAAATTGGATGAATCACACCCGGGAGTTGGCAGCAGCAGCAGCAGGAGCCCAAACATTACTTTAAAGAGACACTGGGGTTGGCTTCAGGAGCCCAAAAAGTGGATGATTCACACCCTGGAGTTGGCAGCAGCAGCAGGAGCCCAAACATTACTTTAAAGAGACACTGGAGTTGGCAGCAGCAGGAGCTCAAAAATTGGATGATTCGCACCCTGGAGTTGGCAGCAGCAGGAGCCCAAATATTACTTTAAAGAGACACTGGAGTTGGCTTCAGGAGCCCAAAAATTGGATGAATCACACCCTGGAGTTGGCAGCAGCAGGAGCCCAAACATTACATTAAAGAGACACTGGGGTTGGCTTCAGGAGCCCAAAAATTGGATGATTCACACCCTGGAGTTGGCAGCAGCAGCAGGAGCCCAAACATTACTTTAAAGAGACACTGGAGTTGGCTTCAGGAGACCAAAAATTGGATGATTCACACCCTAGAGTTGGCAGCAGCAGCAGCAGGAGCCCAAACATTACTTTAAAGAGACACTGGGGTTGGCTTCAGGAGCCCAAAAATTGGATGAATCACACCCTGGAGTTGGCAGCAGCAGCAGGAGCCCAAACATTGGCTGAAAGAGACACTGGAGTTGGCAGCAGCAGGAACCCAAAAATTGACTGACACACCCTGGAGTTTCAAGCAGCAGCAGCAGGAGCCCAAATATAGCTTGAAAGAGACACTGGGGTTGGCTTCAGGAGCCCCAAAATTCGATGAATCAGACCCTGGAGTTTGCAGCAGCAGCAGGAGACCAAACATTACTTTAAAGAGACACTGGAGTTGGCTTCAGGAGCCCAAAAATTGGATGATTCACACCCTGGAGTTGGCAGCAGCAGGAGCCCAAATATTACTTTAAAGAGACACTGGAGTTGGCTTCAGGAGCCCAAAAATTGGATGAATCACACCCTGGAGTTGGCAGCAGCAGGAGCCCAAACATTACTTTAAAGAGACACTGGAGTTGGCTTCAGGAGCCCAAAAAATTGGATGAATCACACCCTGAAGTTGGCAGCGGCAGGAGCCCAAACATTACTTTAAAGAGACACTGGGGTTGGCTTCAGGAGCCCAAAAATTGGATGAATCACACCCTGGAGCTGGCAGCAGCAGCAGGAGCCCAAATATTACTTTAAAGAGACACTGGGGTTGGCTTCAGGAGCCCAAAAATTGGATGAATCACACCCTGGAGTTGGCAGCAACAGCAGGAGACCAAACATTACTTTAAAGAGACACTGGAGTTGGCTTCAGGAGCCCAAAAATTGGATGATTCACACCCTGGAGTTGGCAGCAGCAGCAGGAGCCCAAACATTGGCTGAAAGAGACACTGGAGTTGGCAGCAGCAGGAGCCCAAAAATTGACTGACACACCCTGGAGTTTCAAGCAGCAGCAGCAGCAGCAGCATGAGCCCAAACATAGCTTGAAAGAGACACTGGAGTTGGCTGCAGGAGCCCAAAAATTGGATGAATCACACCCTGGAGTTGGCAGCAGCAGCAGCAGGAGCCCAAACATTACTTTAAAGAGACACTGGGGTTGGCTTCAGGAGCCCAAAAATTGGATGAATCACACCCGGGAGTTGGCAGCAGCAGCAGCAGGAGCCCAAACATTACTTTAAAGAGACACTGGGGTTGGCTTCAGGAGCCCAAAAAGTGGATGAATCACACCCTGAAGTTGGCAGCAGCAGCAGCAGCAGGAGCCCAAACATTACTTTAAAGAGACACTGGAGTTGGCAGCAGCAGGAGCTCAAAAATTGACTGACACACCCTGGAGTTTCAAGCAGCAGCAGCAGCAGCAGCAGGAGCCAAAACATTACTTTAAAGAGACACTGGAGTTTTCTTCAGGAGCCCAAAAATTGGATGATTCACACCCTGGAGTTGGCAGCAGCAGCAGCAGGAGCACAAATATTACTTTAAAGAGACACTGGGGTTGGCTTCAGGAGACCAAAAATTGGATGAATCACACCCTGGAGTTGGCAGCAGTAGCAGGAGCCCAAACATTGGCTGAAAGAGACACTGGAGTTGGCAGCAGCAGGAGCCCAAAAATTGACTGACACACCCTGGAGTTTCAAGCAGCAGCAGGAGCCCAAACATAGCTTGAAAGAGACACTGGAGTTGGCTTCAGGAGCCCAAAAATTGGATGAATCACACCCTGGAGTTGGCAGCAGCAGCAGCCCAAACATTACTTTAAAGAGACACTGGGGTTGGCTTCAAGAGCCCAAAAATTGGATGAATCACACCCTGGAGTTGGCAGCAGCAGGAGCCCAAACATTACTTTAAAGAGACACTGGGGTTGGCTTCAGGAGCCCAAAAATTGGATGAATCACACCCTGGAGTTGGCAGCAACAGCAGGAGACCAAACATTACTTTAAAGAGACACTGGAGTTGGCTTCAGGAGCCCAAAAATTGGATGATTCACACCCTGGAGTTGGCAGCAGCAGCAGGAGCCCAAACATTGGCTGAAAGAGACACTGGAGTTGGCAGCAGCAGGAGCCCAAAAATTGACTGACACACCCTGGAGTTTCAAGCAGCAGCAGCAGCAGCATGAGCCCAAACATAGCTTGAAAGAGACACTGGAGTTGGCTGCAGGAGCCCAAAAATTGGATGAATCACACCCTGGAGTTGGCAGCAGCAGCAGCAGGAGCCCAAACATTACTTTAAAGAGACACTGGGGTTGGCTTCAGGAGCCCAAAAATTGGATGAATCACACCCGGGAGTTGGCAGCAGCAGCAGCAGGAGCCCAAACATTACTTTAAAGAGACACTGGGGTTGGCTTCAGGAGCCCAAAAAGTGGATGAATCACACCCTGGAGTTGGCAGCAGCAGCAGCAGCAGGAGCCCAAACATTACTTTAAAGAGACACTGGAGTTGGCAGCAGCAGGAGCTCAAAAATTGACTGACACACCCTGGAGTTTCAAGCAGCAGCAGCAGCAGGAGCCAAAACATTACTTTAAAGAGACACTGGAGTTTTCTTCAGGAGCCCAAAATTGGATGATTCACACCCTGGAGTTGGCAGCAGCAGCAGCAGGAGCACAAATATTACTTTAAAGAGACACTGGGGTTGGCTTCAGGAGACCAAAAATTGGATGAATCACACCCTGGAGTTGGCAGCAGTAGCAGGAGCCCAAACATTGGCTGAAAGAGACACTGGAGTTGGCAGCAGCAGGAGCCCAAAAATTGACTGACACACCCTGGAGTTTCAAGCAGCAGCAGGAGCCCAAACATAGCTTGAAAGAGACACTGGAGTTGGCTTCAGGAGCCCAAAAATTGGATGAATCACACCCTGGAGTTGGCAGCAGCAGCAGCCCAAACATTACTTTAAAGAGACACTGGGGTTGGCTTCAAGAGCCCAAAAATTGGATGAATCACACCCTGGAGTTGGCAGCAGCAGGAGCCCAAACATTACTTTAAAGAGACACTGGAGTTGGCTTCAGGAGCCCAAAAATTGGATGATTCACACCCTGGAGTTGGCAGCAGCAGCAGGAGCCCAAACATTGGCTGAAAGAGACACTGGAGTTGGCAGCAGCAGGAGCCCAAAAATTGACTGACACACCCTGGAGTTTCAAGCAGCAGCAGCAGCAGCATGAGCCCAAACATAGCTTGAAAGAGACACTGGAGTTGGCTGCAGGAGCCCAAAAATTGGATGAATCACACCCTGGAGTTGGCAGCAGCAGCAGCAGGAGCCCAAACATTACTTTAAAGAGACACTGGGGTTGGCTTCAGGAGCCCAAAAATTGGATGAATCACACCCGGGAGTTGGCAGCAGCAGCAGCAGGAGCCCAAACATTACTTTAAAGAGACACTGGGGTTGGCTTCAGGAGCCCAAAAAGTGGATGATTCACACCCTGGAGTTGGCAGCAGCAGCAGGAGCCCAAACATTACTTTAAAGAGACACTGGAGTTGGCAGCAGCAGGAGCTCAAAAATTGGATGATTCGCACCCTGGAGTTGGCAGCAGCAGGAGCCCAAATATTACTTTAAAGAGACACTGGAGTTGGCTTCAGGAGCCCAAAAATTGGATGAATCACACCCTGGAGTTGGCAGCAGCAGGAGCCCAAACATTACATTAAAGAGACACTGGGGTTGGCTTCAGGAGCCCAAAAATTGGATGATTCACACCCTGGAGTTGGCAGCAGCAGCAGGAGCCCAAACATTACTTTAAAGAGACACTGGAGTTGGCTTCAGGAGACCAAAAATTGGATGATTCACACCCTAGAGTTGGCAGCAGCAGCAGGAGCCCAAATATTACTTTAAAGAGACACTGGGGTTGGCTTCAGGAGCCCAAAAATTGGATGAATCACACCCTGGAGTTGGCAGCAACAGCAGGAGACCAAACATTACTTTAAAGAGACACTGGAGTTGGCTTCAGGAGCCCAAAAATTGGATGATTCACACCCTGGAGTTGGCAGCAGCAGCAGGAGCCCAAACATTGGCTGAAAGAGACACTGGAGTTGGCAGCAGCAGGAGCCCAAAAATTGACTGACACACCCTGGAGTTTCAAGCAGCAGCAGCATGAGCCCAAACATAGCTTGAAAGAGACACTGGAGTTGGCTGCAGGAGCCCAAAAATTGGATGAATCACACCCTGGAGTTGGCAGCAGCAGCAGCAGGAGCCCAAACATTACTTTAAAGAGACACTGGGGTTGGCTTCAGGAGCCCAAAAATTGGATGAATCACACCCGGGAGTTGGCAGCAGCAGCAGCAGGAGCCCAAACATTACTTTAAAGAGACACTGGGGTTGGCTTCAGGAGCCCAAAAAGTGGATGAATCACACCCTGGAGTTGGCAGCAGCAGCAGCAGGAGCCCAAACATTACTTTAAAGAGACACTGGAGTTGGCAGCAGCAGGAGCTCAAAAATTGACTGACACACCCTGGAGTTTCAAGCAGCAGCAGCAGCAGGAGCCAAAACATTACTTTAAAGAGACACTGGAGTTTTCTTCAGGAGCCCAAAAATTGGATGATTCACACCCTGGAGTTGGCAGCAGCAGCAGCAGGAGCACAAATATTACTTTAAAGAGACACTGGGGTTGGCTTCAGGAGACCAAAAATTGGATGAATCACACCCTGGAGTTGGCAGCAGTAGCAGGAGCCCAAACATTGGCTGAAAGAGACACTGGAGTTGGCAGCAGCAGGAGCCCAAAAATTGACTGACACACCCTGGAGTTTCAAGCAGCAGCAGGAGCCCAAACATAGCTTGAAAGAGACACTGGAGTTGGCTTCAGGAGCCCAAAAATTGGATGAATCACACCCTGGAGTTGGCAGCAGCAGCAGCCCAAACATTACTTTAAAGAGACACTGGGGTTGGCTTCAAGAGCCCAAAAATTGGATGAATCACACCCTGGAGTTGGCAGCAGCAGCAGCAGGAGCCCAAACATTACTTTAAAGAGACACTGGGGTTGGCTTCAGGAGCCCAAAAATTGGATGAATCACACCCTGGAGTTGGCAGCAGCAGCAGCAGGAGCCCAAATATTACTTTAAAGAGACACTGGGGTTGGCTTCAGGAGCCCAAAAATTGGATGAATCACACCCTGGAGTTGGCAGCAGCAGGAGCCCAAACATTACTTTAAAGAGACACTGGAGTTGGCTTCAGGAGCCCAAAAATTGGATGAATCAGACCCTGGAGTTGGCAGCAGCAGCAGCAGCAGGACACCAAACATTACTTTAAAGAGAGACTGGAGTTGGCTTCAGGAGCCCAAAAATTGGATGATTCACACCCTGGAGTTGGCAGCAGCAGCAGCAGGAGCCAAGACATTACTTTAAAGAGGCACTGGAGTTGGCTTCAGGAGCCCAAAAATTGGATGATTCACACCCTGGAGTTGGCAGCAGCAGCAGGAGCCCAAACATTACTTTAAAGAGACACTGGAGTTGGCTTCAGGAGACCAAAAATTGGATGATTCACACCCTAGAGTTGGCAGCAGCAGCAGGAGCCCAAATATTACTTTAAAGAGACACTGGGGTTGGCTTCAGGAGCCCAAAAATTGGATGAATCACACCCTGGAGTTGGCAGCAACAGCAGGAGACCAAACATTACTTTAAAGAGACACTGGAGTTGGCTTCAGGAGCCCAAAAATTGGATGATTCACACCCTGGAGTTGGCAGCAGCAGCAGGAGCCCAAACATTGGCTGAAAGAGACACTGGAGTTGGCAGCAGCAGGAGCCCAAAAATTGACTGACACACCCTGGAGTTTCAAGCAGCAGCAGCAGCAGCATGAGCCCAAACATAGCTTGAAAGAGACACTGGAGTTGGCTGCAGGAGCCCAAAAATTGGATGAATCACACCCTGGAGTTGGCAGCAGCAGCAGCAGGAGCCCAAACATTACTTTAAAGAGACACTGGGGTTGGCTTCAGGAGCCCAAAAATTGGATGATTCACACCCTGGAGTTGGCAGCAGCAGCAGCAGCAGGAGCCCAAACATTACTTTAAAGAGACACTGGGGTTGGCTTCAGGAGCCCAAAAATTGGATGAATCACACCCTGGAGTTGGCAGCAGCAGCAGGAGCCCAAACATTGGCTGAAAGAGACACTGGAGTTGGCAGCAGCAGGAGCCCAAAAATTGACTGACACACCCTGGAGTTTCAAGCAGCAGCAGCAGCAGCATGAGCCCAAACATAGCTTGAAAGAGACACTGGAGTTGGCTGCAGGAGCCCAAAAATTGGATGAATCACACCCTGGAGTTGGCAGCAGCAGCAGCAGGAGCCCAAACATTACTTTAAAGAGACACTGGGGTTGGCTTCAGGAGCCCAAAAATTGGATGAATCACACCCGGGAGTTGGCAGCAGCAGCAGCAGGAGCCCAAACATTACTTTAAAGAGACACTGGGGTTGGCTTCAGGAGCCCAAAAAGTGGATGAATCACACCCTGGAGTTGGCAGCAGCAGCAGCAGCAGGAGCCCAAACATTACTTTAAAGAGACACTGGAGTTGGCAGCAGCAGGAGCTCAAAAATTGACTGACACACCCTGGAGTTTCAAGCAGCAGCAGCAGCAGCAGGAGCCAAAACATTACTTTAAAGAGACACTGGAGTTTTCTTCAGGAGCCCAAAAATTGGATGATTCACACCCTGGAGTTGGCAGCAGCAGCAGCAGGAGCACAAATATTACTTTAAAGAGACACTGGGGTTGGCTTCAGGAGACCAAAAATTGGATGAATCACACCCTGGAGTTGGCAGCAGCAGGAGCCCAAACATTACTTTAAAGAGACACTGGAGTTGGCTTCAGGAGCCCAAAAATTGGATGAATCAGACCCTGGAGTTGGCAGCAGCAGCAGCAGCAGGACACCAAACATTACTTTAAAGAGAGACTGGAGTTGACTGGAGCCAAAACATTACTTTAAAGAGACACTGGAGTTTTCTTCAGGAGCCCAAAAATTGGATGATTCACACCCTGGAGTTGGCAGCAGCAGCAGCAGGAGCACAAATATTACTTTAAAGAGACACTGGGGTTGGCTTCAGGAGACCAAAAATTGGATGAATCACACCCTGGAGTTGGCAGCAGCAGGAGCCCAAACATTACTTTAAAGAGACACTGGAGTTGGCTTCAGGAGCCCAAAAATTGGATGAATCAGACCCTGGAGTTGGCAGCAGCAGCAGCAGCAGGACACCAAACATTACTTTAAAGAGAGACTGGAGTTGGCTTCAGGAGCCCAAAAATTGGATGATTCACACCCTGGAGTTGGCAGCAGCAGCAGCAGGAGCCAAAACATTACTTTAAAGAGGCACTGGAGTTGGCTTCAGGAGCCCAAAAATTGGATGATTCACACCATGGAGTTGGCAGCAGCAGCAGCAGGAGCCCAAACATTACTTTAAAGAGACACTGGAGTTGGCTTCAGGAGCCCAAAAATTGGATGATTCGCACCCTGGAGTTGGCAGCAGCAGGAGCCCAAATATTACTTTAAAGAGACACTGGAGTTGGCTTCAGGAGCCCAAAAATTGGATGAATCACACCCTGGAGTTGGCAGCAGCAGGAGCCCAAACATTACATTAAAGAGACACTGGGGTTGGCTTCAGGAGCCCAAAAATTGGATGATTCACACCCTGGAGTTGGCAGCAGCAGCAGGAGCCCAAACATTACTTTAAAGAGACACTGGAGTTGGCTTCAGGAGACCAAAAATTGGATGATTCACACCCTAGAGTTGGCAGCAGCAGCAGGAGCCCAAATATTACTTTAAAGAGACACTGGGGTTGGCTTCAGGAGCCCAAAAATTGGATGAATCACACCCTGGAGTTGGCAGCAACAGCAGGAGACCAAACATTACTTTAAAGAGACACTGGAGTTGGCTTCAGGAGCCCAAAAATTGGATGATTCACACCCTGGAGTTGGCAGCAGCAGCAGGAGCCCAAACATTGGCTGAAAGAGACACTGGAGTTGGCAGCAGCAGGAGCCCAAAAATTGACTGACACACCCTGGAGTTTCAAGCAGCAGCAGGAGCCCAAACATAGCTTGAAAGAGACACTGGGGTTGGCTTCAGGAGCCCAAAAATTGGTTGAATCACACCCTGGAGTTGGCAGCAGCAGGAGCCCAAACATTACTTTAAAGAGACACTGGAGTTGGCTTCAGGAGCCCAAAAATTGGATGAATCAGACCCTGGAGTTGGCAGCAGCAGCAGCAGCAGGACACCAAACATTACTTTAAAGAGAGACTGGAGTTGGCTTCAGGAGCCGAAAAATTGGATGATTCACACCCTGGAGTTGGCAGCAGCAGCAGCAGGAGCCAAAACATTACTTTAAAGAGGCACTGGAGTTGGCTTCAGGAGCCCAAAAATTGGATGATTCACACCCTGGAGTTGGCAGCAGCAGCAGCAGGAGCCCAAACATTACTTTAAAGAGACACTGGGGTTGGCTTCAGGAGCCCAAAAATTGGATGAATCACACCCTGGAGTTGGCAGCAACAGCAGGAGACCAAACATTACTTTAAAGAGACACTGGAGTTGGCTTCAGGAGCCCAAAAATTGGATGATTCACACCCTGGAGTTGGCAGCAGCAGCAGGAGCCCAAACATTGGCTGAAAGAGACACTGGAGTTGGCAGCAGCAGGAGCCCAAAAATTGACTGACACACCCTGGAGTTTCAAGCAGCAGCAGCAGCAGCATGAGCCCAAACATAGCTTGAAAGAGACACTGGAGTTGGCTGCAGGAGCCCAAAAATTGGATGAATCACACCCTGGAGTTGGCAGCAGCAGCAGCAGGAGCCCAAACATTACTTTAAAGAGACACTGGGGTTGGCTTCAGGAGCCCAAAAAGTGGATGAATCACACCCTGGAGTTGGCAGCAGCAGCAGCAGCAGGAGCCCAAACATTACTTTAAAGAGACACTGGAGTTGGCAGCAGCAGGAGCTCAAAAATTGACTGACACACCCTGGAGTTTCAAGCAGCAGCAGCAGCAGCAGGAGCCAAAACATTACTTTAAAGAGACACTGGAGTTTTCTTCAGGAGCCCAAAAATTGGATGATTCACACCCTGGAGTTGGCAGCAGCAGCAGCAGGAGCACAAATATTACTTTAAAGAGACACTGGGGTTGGCTTCAGGAGACCAAAAATTGGATGAATCACACCCTGGAGTTGGCAGCAGTAGCAGGAGCCCAAACATTGGCTGAAAGAGACACTGGAGTTGGCAGCAGCAGGAGCCCAAAAATTGACTGACACACCCTGGAGTTTCAAGCAGCAGCAGGAGCCCAAACATAGCTTGAAAGAGACACTGGAGTTGGCTTCAGGAGCCCAAAAATTGGATGAATCACACCCTGGAGTTGGCAGCAGCAGCAGCAGGAGCCCAAATATTACTTTAAAGAGACACTGGGGTTGGCTTCAGGAGCCCAAAAATTGGATGAATCACACCCTGGAGTTGGCAGCAGCAGGAGCCCAAACATTACTTTAAAGAGACACTGGAGTTGGCTTCAGGAGCCCAAAAATTGGATGAATCAGACCCTGGAGTTGGCAGCAGCAGCAGCAGCAGGACACCAAACATTACTTTAAAGAGAGACTGGAGTTGGCTTCAGGAGCCCAAAAATTGGATGATTCACACCCTGGAGTTGGCAGCAGCAGCAGCAGGAGCCAAAACATTACTTTAAAGAGGCACTGGAGTTGGCTTCAGGAGCCCAAAAATTGGATGATTCACACCCTGGAGTTGGCAGCAGCAGCAGCAGGAGCCCAAACATTACTTTAAAGAGACACTGGAGTTGGCTTCAGGAGCCCAAAAATTGGATGATTCGCACCTTGGAGTTGGCAGCAGCAGGAGCCCAAATATTACTTTAAAGAGACACTGGAGTTGGCTTCAGGAGCCCAAAAATTGGATGAATCACACCCTGGAGTTGGCAGCAGCAGGAGCCCAAACATTACATTAAAGAGACACTGGGGTTGGCTTCAGGAGCCCAAAAATTGGATGATTCACACCCTGGAGTTGGCAGCAGCAGCAGGAGCCCAAACATTACTTTAAAGAGACACTGGAGTTGGCTTCAGGAGACCAAAAATTGGATGATTCACACCCTAGAGTTGGCAGCAGCAGCAGGAGCCCAAATATTACTTTAAAGAGACACTGGGGTTGGCTTCAGGAGCCCAAAAATTGGATGAATCACACCCTGGAGTTGGCAGCAACAGCAGGAGACCAAACATTACTTTAAAGAGACACTGGAGTTGGCTTCAGGAGCCCAAAAATTGGATGATTCACACCCTGGAGTTGGCAGCAGCAGCAGGAGCCCAAACATTGGCTGAAAGAGACACTGGAGTTGGCAGCAGCAGGAGCCCAAAAATTGACTGACACACCCTGGAGTTTCAAGCAGCAGCAGCAGCAGCATGAGCCCAAACATAGCTTGAAAGAGACACTGGAGTTGGCTGCAGGAGCCCAAAAATTGGATGAATCACACCCTGGAGTTGGCAGCAGCAGCAGCAGGAGCCCAAACATTACTTTAAAGAGACACTGGGGTTGGCTTCAGGAGCCCAAAAATTGGATGAATCACACCCGGGAGTTGGCAGCAGCAGCAGCAGGAGCCCAAACATTACTTTAAAGAGACACTGGGGTTGGCTTCAGGAGCCCAAAAAGTGGATGAATCACACCCTGGAGTTGGCAGCAGCAGCAGCAGCAGGAGCCCAAACATTACTTTAAAGAGACACTGGAGTTGGCAGCAGCAGGAGCTCAAAAATTGACTGACACACCCTGGAGTTTCAAGCAGCAGCAGCAGCAGCAGCAGGAGCCAAAACATTACTTTAAAGAGACACTGGAGTTTTCTTCAGGAGCCCAAAAATTGGATGATTCACACCCTGGAGTTGGCAGCAGCAGCAGCAGGAGCACAAATATTACTTTAAAGAGACACTGGGGTTGGCTTCAGGAGACCAAAAATTGGATGAATCACACCCTGGAGTTGGCAGCAGTAGCAGGAGCCCAAACATTGGCTGAAAGAGACACTGGAGTTGGCAGCAGCAGGAGCCCAAAAATTGACTGACACACCCTGGAGTTTCAAGCAGCAGCAGGAGCCCAAACATAGCTTGAAAGAGACACTGGAGTTGGCTTCAGGAGCCCAAAAATTGGATGAATCACACCCTGGAGTTGGCAGCAGCAGCAGCCCAAACATTACTTTAAAGAGACACTGGGGTTGGCTTCAAGAGCCCAAAAATTGGATGAATCACACCCTGGAGTTGGCAGCAGCAGCAGCAGGAGCCCAAACATTACTTTAAAGAGACACTGGGGTTGGCTTCAGGAGCCCAAAAATTGGATGAATCACACCCTGGAGTTGGCAGCAGCAGCAGCAGGAGCCAAAACATTACTTTAAGGAGGCACTGGAGTTGGCTTCAGGAGCCCAAAAATTGGATGATTCACACCCTGGAGTTGGCAGCAGCAGCAGGAGCCCAAACATTACTTTAAAGAGACACTGGGGTTGGCTTCAGGAGCCCAAAAATTGGATGAATCACACCCTGGAGTTGGCAGCAACAGCAGGAGACCAAACATTACTTTAAAGAGACACTGGAGTTGGCTTCAGGAGCCCAAAAATTGGATGATTCACACCCTGGAGTTGGCAGCAGCAGCAGGAGCCCAAACATTGGCTGAAAGAGACACTGGAGTTGGCAGCAGCAGGAGCCCAAAAATTGACTGACACACCCTGGAGTTTCAAGCAGCAGCAGCAGCAGCAGCATGAGCCCAAACATAGCTTGAAAGAGACACTGGAGTTGGCTGCAGGAGCCCAAAAATTGGATGATTCACACCCTGGAGTTGGCAGCAGCAGGAGCCAAAACATTACTTTAAAGAGGCACTGGAGTTGGCTTCAGGAGCCCAAAAATTGGATGATTCACACCCTGGAGTTGGCAGCAGCAGCAGGAGCCCAAACATTACTTTAAAGAGACACTGGAGTTGGCTTCAGGAGACCAAAAATTGGATGATTCACACCCTAGAGTTGGCAGCAGCAGCAGGAGCCCAAATATTACTTTAAAGAGACACTGGGGTTGGCTTCAGGAGCCCAAAAATTGGATGAATCACACCCTGGAGTTGGCAGCAACAGCAGGAGACCAAACATTACTTTAAAGAGACACTGGAGTTGGCTTCAGGAGCCCAAAAATTGGATGATTCACACCCTGGAGTTGGCAGCAGCAGCAGGAGCCCAAACATTGGCTGAAAGAGACACTGGAGTTGGCAGCAGCAGGAGCCCAAAAATTGACTGACACACCCTGGAGTTTCAAGCAGCAGCAGCAGCAGCATGAGCCCAAACATAGCTTGAAAGAGACACTGGAGTTGGCTGCAGGAGCCCAAAAATTGGATGAATCACACCCTGGAGTTGGCAGCAGCAGGAGCCCAAACATTACTTTAAAGAGACACTGGGGTTGGCTTCAGGAGCCCAAAAAATGGATGAATCTAACCCGGGAGTTGGCAGCAGCAGCAGCAGGAGCCCAAACATTACTTTAAAGAGACACTGGGGTTGGCTTCAGGAGCCCAAAAAGTGGATGAATCACACCCTGGAGTTGGCAGCAGCAGCAGCAGCAGCAGGAGCCCAAACATTACTTTAAAGAGACACTGGAGTTGGCAGCAGCAGGAGCTCAAAAATTGACTGACACACCCTGGAGTTTCAAGCAGCAGCAGCAGCAGGAGCCAAAACATTACTTTAAAGAGACACTGGAGTTTTCTTCAGGAGCCCAAAAATTGGATGATTCACACCCTGGAGTTGGCAGCAGCAGCAGCAGGAGCCCAAACATTGGCTGAAAGAGACACTGGAGTTGGCAGCAGCAGGAGCCCAAAAATTGACTGACACACCCTGGAGTTTCAAGCAGCAGCAGGAGCCCAAACATAGCTTGAAAGAGACACTGGAGTTGGCTTCAGGAGCCCAAAAATTGGATGAATCACACCCTGGAGTTGGCAGCAGCAGCAGCCCAAACATTACTTTAAAGAGACACTGGGGTTGGCTTCAAGAGCCCAAAAATTGGATGAATCACACCCTGGAGTTGGCAGCAGCAGCAGCAGCAGCAGGAGCCCAAACATTACTTTAAAGAGACACTGGGGTTGGCTTCAGGAGCCCAAAAATTGGATGAATCACACCCTGGAGTTGGCAGCAGCAGCAGCAGGAGCCCAAATATTACTTTAAAGAGACACTGGGGTTGGCTTCAGGAGCCCAAAAATTGGATGAATCACACCCTGGAGTTGGCAGCAGCAGGAGCCCAAACATTACTTTAAAGAGACACTGGAGTTGGCTTCAGGAGCCCAAAAATTGGATGAATCAGACCCTGGAGTTGGCAGCAGCAGCAGCAGCAGGACACCAAACATTACTTTAAAGAGAGACTGGAGTTGGCTTCAGGAGCCCAAAAATTGGATGATTCACACCCTGGAGTTGGCAGCAGCAGCAGCAGGAGCCAAAACATTACTTTAAAGAGGCACTGGAGTTGGCTTCAGGAGCCCAAAAATTGGATGATTCACACCCTGGAGTCTGCAGCAGCAGCAGCAGGAGACCAAATATTACTTTAAAGAGACACTGGGGTTGGCTTCAGGAGCATAAAATTGGATGAATCACACCCTGGAGTTGGCAGCAGCAGCAGCAGGAGCCCAAACATTACTTTAAAGAGACACTGGGGTTGGCTTCAGGAGCCCAAAAATTGGATGAATCACACCCTGGAGTTGGCAGCAGCAGCAGCAGCAGGAGCCCAAATATTACTTTAAAGAGACACTGGGGTTGGCTTCAGGAGCCCAAAAATTGGATGAATCACACTCTGGAGTTGGCAGCAGCAGGAGCCCAAACATTACTTTAAAGAGACACTGGAGTTGGCTTCAGGAGCCCAAAAATTGGATGAATCAGACTCTGGAGTTGGCAGCAGCAGCAGCAGCAGGAGACCAAACATTACTTTAAAGAGAGACTGGAGTTGGCTTCAGGAGCCCAAAAATTGGATGATTCACACCCTGGAGTTGGCAGCAGCAGCAGCAGGAGACCAAATATTACTTTAAAGAGACACTGGGGTTGGCTTCAGGAGCCCAAAAATTGGATTAATCACACCCTGGAGTTGGCAGCAGCAGCAGGAGCCCAAATATTGGCTGAAAGAGACACTGGAGTTGGCAGCAGCAGGAGCCCAAAAATTGACTGAAACACCCTGGAGTTTCAAGCAGCAGCAGCAGCAGCAGGAGCCCAAACATAGCTTGAAAGAGACACTGGAGTTGGCTGCAGGAGCCCAAAAATTGGATGAATCACACCCTGGAGTTTGCAGCAGGAGCCCAAACATTACTTTAAAGAGACACTGGGGTTGGCTTCAGGAGCCCAAAAATTGGATGATTCACACCCTGGAGTTGGCAGCAGCAGCAGGAGCCCAAACATTGGCTGAAAGAGACACTGGAGTTGGCAGCAGCAAGAGCTCAAAAATTGGATGAATCCCACCCTGGAGTTGGCAGCAGCAGCAGCAGGAGCCCAAACATTGGCTGAAAGAGACACTGGAGTTGGCAGCAGCAGGAGCTCAACAATTGACTGACACACCCTGGAGTTTCAAGCAGCAGCAGCAGCAGGAGACCAAACATAGCTTGAAAGAGACACTGGAGTTGGCTGCAGGAGCCCAAAAATTGGATGAATCACACCCTGGAGTTGGCAGCAGCAGCAGGAGCCCAAACATTACTTTAAAGAGACACTGGGGTTGGCTTCAGGAGCCCAAAAATTGGATGAATCACAGCCTGGAGTTGGCAGCAGCAGCAGCAGGAGCCCAAATATTACTTTAAAGAGACACTGGGGTTGGCTTCAGGAGCCCAAAAATTGGATGAATCACACCCTGGAGTTGGCAGCAGCAGCAGCAGCAGCAGGAGCCCAGACGTTACTTTAAAGAGACACTGGCGTTGGCTTCAGGAGCCCAAAAATTGGATGAATCACACCCTGGAGTTGGCAGCAACAGCAGGAGACCAAACATTACTTTAAAGAGACACTGGAGTTGGCTTCAGGAGCCCAAAAATTGGATGATTCAAACCCTGGAGTTGGCAGCAGCAGCAGGAGCCAAAACATTACTTTAAAGAGACACTGGAGTTGGCTTCAGGAGCCCAAAAATTGGATGATTCACACCCTGGAGTTGGCAGCAGCAGCAGGAGCCCAAAGATTTGCTGAAAGAGACACTGGAGTTGGCAGCAGCAGGAGCCCAAAAATTGACTGACACACCCTGGAGTTTCAAGCAGCAGCAGGAGCCCAAACATTACTTTAAAGAGACACTGGGGTTGGCTTCAGGAGCCCAAAAATTGGATGAATCACACCCTGGAGTTGGCAGCAGCAGCAGCAGGAGCCCAAACATTACTTTAAAGAGACACTGGGGTTGGCTTCAGGAGCCCAAAAATTGGATGAATCACACCCTGGAGTTGGCAGCAGCAGCAGCAGGAGCCCAAACATTACTTTAAAGAGACACTGGAGTTGGCTTCAGGAGCCCAAAAATTGGATGATTCACACCCTGGAGTTGGCAGCAGCAGCAGGAGCCCAAACATTACTTTAAAGAGACACTGGAGTTGGCTTCAGGAGCCCAAAAATTACTTTAAAGAGACACTGGGAGTTGGCTTCAGGAGCCCAAAAATTGGATGAATCACACCCTGGAGTTGGCAGCAGCAGCAGGAGCCCAAACATTACTTTAAAGAGACACTGGGGATGGCTTCAGGAGCCCAAAAATTGGATGAATCAGACCCTGGAGTTGGCAGCAGCAGCAGCAGCAGGAGACCAAACATTACTTTAAAGAGACACTGGAGTTGGCTTCAGGAGCCCAAAAATTGGATGATTCACACCCTGGAGTTGGCAGCAGCAGCAGCAGGATCCCAAATATTACTTTAAAGAGACACTGGAGTTGGCTTCAGGAGCCCAAAAATTGGATGAATCACACCCTGGAGTTGGCAGCAGCAGCAGCAGGAGCCCAAACATTACTTTAAAGAGACACTGGAGTTGGCTTCAGGCGCCCAAAAAATGGATGATTCACACCCTGGAGTTGGCAGCAGCAGCAGGAGCCCAAACATTACTTTAAAGAGACACTGGGGTTGGCTTCAGGAGCCCAAAAATTGGATGAATCAGACCCTGGAGTTGGCAGCAGCAGCAGCAGCAGGAGAACAAACATTACTTTAAAGAGACACTGGAGTTGGCTTCAGGAGCCCAAAAATTGGATGATTCACACCCTGGAGTTGGCAGCAGCAGCAGGAGCCCAAACATTACTTTAAAGAGACACTGGGGTTGGCTTCAGGAGCCCAAAAATTGGATGATTCACACCCTGGAGTTGGCAGCAGCAGCAGGAGCCCAAACATTACTTTAAAGAGACACTGGAGTTGGCTTCAGGAGCCCAAAAATTGGATGATTCACACCCTGGAGTTGGCAGCAGCAGCAGCAGCAGGAGCCAAAACATTACTTTAAAGAGACACTGGAGTTGGCTTCAGAAGCCCAAAGATTGGATGATTCACACCCTGGAGTTGGCAGCAGCAGCAGGAGCCCAAACATTGGCTGAAAGAGACACTGGAGTTGGCAGCAGTAGGAGCCCAAAAATTGACTGACACACCCTGGAGTTTCAAGCAGCAGCAGCAGCAGCAGGAGCCCAAACATAGCTTGAAAGAGACACTGGAGTTGGCTGCAGGAGCCCAAAAATTGGATGAATCACACCCTGGAGTTGGCAGCAGCAGCAGCAGGAGCCCAAATATTACTTTAAAGAGACACTGGGGTTGGCTTCAGGAGCCCAAAAATTGGATGAATCACACCCTGGAGTTGGCAGCAGCAGCAGCAGGAGCCCAAACGTTACTTTAAAGAGACACTGGAGTTGGCTTCAGGAGCCCAAAAATTGGATGAATTAGACCCTGGAGTTGGCAGCAGCAGCAGCAGCAGGAGACCAAACATTACTTTAAAGAGAGACTGGAGTTGGCTTCAGGAGCCCAAAAATTGGATGATTCACACCCTGGAGTTGGCAGCAGCAGCAGTAGGAGCCAAAACATTACTTTAAAGAGGCACTGGAGTTTGCTTCAGGAGCCCAAAAATTGGATGATTCACACCCTGGAGTTGGCAGCAGCAGCAGCAGCAGGAGCCCAAATATTACTTTAAAGAGACACTGGGGTTGGCTTCAGGAGCCCAAAAATTGGATGAATCACACCCTGGAGTTGGCAGCAGCAGCAGCAGGAGCCCAAACATTGGCTGAAAGAGACACTGGAGTTGGCAGCAGCAGGAGCCCAAAAATTGACTGACACACCCTGGAGTTTCAAGCAGCAGCAGCAGCAGGAGCCCAAACATAGCTTGAAAGAGACACTGGAGTTGGCTACAGGAGCCCAAAAATTGGATGAATCACACCCTGGAGTTTGCAGCAGCAGCAGCAGGAGCCCAAACATTACTTTAAAGAGACACTGGGGTTGGCTTCAGGAGCCCAAAAATTGGATGATTCACACCCTGGAGTTGGCAGCAGCAGCAGCAGGAGCCCAAACATTACTTTAAAGAGACACTGGGGTTGGCTTCAGGAGCCCAAAAATTGGATGAATCACACCCTGGAGTTGGCAGCAGCAGCAGGAGCCCAAATATTGGCTGAAAGAGACACTGGAGTTGGCAGCAGCAAGAGCTCAAAAATTGGATGAATCCCACCCTGGAGTTGGCAGCAGCAGCAGGAGCCCAAACATTGGCTGAAAGAGACACTGGAGTTGGCAGCAGCAGGAGCTCAAAAATTGACTGACACACCCTGGAGTTTCAAGCAGCAGCAGCAGCAGGAGACCAAACATAGCTTGAAAGAGACACTGGAGTTGGCTGCAGGAGCCCAAAAATTGGATGAATCACACCCTGGAGTTGGCAGCAGCAGCAGGAGCCCAAACATTACTTTAAAGAGACACTGGGGTTGGCTTCAGGAGCCCAAAAATTGGATGAATCACAGCCTGGAGTTGGCAGCAGCAGCAGCAGCAGGAGCCCAAATATTACTTTAAAGAGACACTGGGGTTGGCTTCAGGAGCCCATAAATTGGATGAATCACACCCTGGAGTTGGCAGCAGCAGCAGGAGCCCAGACATTACTTTAAAGAGACGCTGGAGTTGGCTTCAGGAGCCAAAAAATTGGATGAATCACACTCTGGAGTTGGCAGCAGCAGGAGCCCAAATATTACTTTAAAGAGACACTGGCGTTGGCTTCAGGAGCCCAAAAATTGGATGAATCACACCCTGGAGTTGGCAGCAACAGCAGGAGACCAAACATTACTTTAAAGAGACACTGGAGTTGGCTTCAGGAGCCCAAAAATTGGATGATTCAAACCCTGGAGTTGGCAGCAGCAGCAGGAGACAAAACATTAATTTAAAGAGACACTGGAGTTGGCTTCAGGAGCCCAAAAATTGGATGATTCACACCCTGGAGTTGGCAGCAGCAGCAGGAGCCCAAACATTGGCTGAAAGAGACACTGGAGTTGGCAGCAGCAGGAGCCCAAAAATTGACTGACACACCCTGGAGTTTCAAGCAGCAGCAGGAGCCCAAACATTACTTTAAAGAGACACTGGGGTTGGCTTCAGGAGCCCAAAAATTGGATGAATCACACCCTGGAGTTGGCAGCAGCAGCAGCAGGAGCCCAAATATTACTTTAAAGAGACACTGGGGTTGGCTTCAGGAGCCCAAAAATTGGATGAATCACACCCTGGAGTTGGCAGCAGGAGCCCAAACATTACTTTAAAGAGACACTAGAGTTGGCTTTAGGAGCCCAAAAATTGGATGATTCACACCCTGGAGTTGGCATCAACAGGAGCCCAAAAATTAGCCTAAAGACATAAATATGTTTTGCACCATTTGGAAAGTGTAAAACGTGGCACCATGCTGAATTTAGTCGCATGCATCAGGCATTGGTGGGTGGAAATCCTGGCTGATCCATCCCTGATTCATTTTGACAAAGGTGAGTCTCTCCACATTTTTAGTTGACAGACGAGTTCTCCTCGCCGTAACTATGGCCCCCGCCGCACTAAACACCCGCTCAGATGGCACGCTACTTGCCGGGCAGGACAGCTTTTCCAGGGCAAACTCTGCTAGTTGCGCCCACAAATCAAGTTTGGCTGCCCAGAAGTCCAGCGGATCCTCAAGGTGTGTTGGCATGGTCATGTCAAAGTATGACATGACCTGCTGGTTCAGGTCCTGCTCCAGGTCTTCCTGCTGCTCATGAGTAGCCTCACTATGCGGGTGTAGAAAGCTACTCATTAGCGACTGAAGACTGAGGCTGCTGCTGATGGAGCTGCTGCTCCTGCCAACCCCCCCAGCGGCCATGGCAGTGGAAGGTGAGCGCAGAGGTCCCCTCGAGTCAGACCTGCGAGAGTATGGACCATGGCGCAGATAGGCATCGGCCAACTGCCTACGTAGAATGCCTTTGTAGTAGTTCAGTTTGTCCTCCCTCTCGGTGGGTTTAAAAAATGCCCCCATTTTGTCCCGGAAGCGAGGGTCCAATAAGGTGGACAGCCAGAAGTCATCCCACCGACAGATGGAAACAATTCTGGGGTCAATACGCAAGCACGTGAGCATGCTTCCTGCCATTTGCGCAAGTGACTCAGATGGACTACCTGTCTCCATCTCCACTGCATAATGCCACGGTGTGCCCAGGTCCTCTGTCTCGCCTTCCTCAAAAACCTCTAGCTCCTCTGGCTGCTCCTGCTCCTCCTCTCCTGTCCGCTGACTAGATAAACCAGCCATTTCGCCAAGCCTAAACTGTGTTTCGCTGGGCAACTCCTCCTCCTCTTCCTCCTCCTCCTCCAGTTCAGCTCCAACGGGGTTCATGTGGCCGTAAGATGTAAACGCCATGTCTCCAGTGCCCTGACCAGCCATGGTTTCCAACATGTGCTGTAGTACATGAAGCAGTGGAATCACGTCGTTCATCCCGTAATCCTGCCGACTGACAAATAAAGTGGCTTCCTCAAAGGGCCTGAGCAAATGGCAGGTGTCACGTATGAGCTGCCACTGGTTGACATTGAAGTTACACAGGGGAGTCCCCCTATCTGCTTGGATCATCAGGAAATCCGTGATGGCTTTTCTCTGTTCATATAATCGGTCCAACATGTGAAGGATGGAATTCCAACGGGTGGAAACATCGCAAATCAGACTATGTTGGGGGATACCATTCTGACGCTGTAGCTCAAGAAGGGTGTGTTTGGTGGTGTATGAGTGGCTGAAGTGCATGCAAAGTTTCCTTGAAGTTGTTAGGATGTCTTGCAGATGGGGGGAACACTTCAGAAACCGCTTGACAACCAGATTGAAGACGTGAGCCATGCAGGGGCCATGGGTCAGACTTCCTTGGTGCAGCGCAGACAAAATGTTCTTCCCATTGTCGGTAACCATGATTCCCATTTTAAGTTTTCTTGGAGTAAGCCATGTTTGGATTTCCTGATGAATAAATTTAAGCAGTTCCTCCCCTGTGTGACTCCGTTCACCAAGACAAACCATGTGAAGCACTGCGTGACACCTCCGTGCCCTGCACACATGGTAGACTGGAGGGGCACTGAGACTTGAGCCTACAGTGGAGGGTGAGGAGATGGCGGAGGATGAGGAGGCCGAGTCGCACAGTGTCACAGGCCCAATGGGCAGGGAATGCGGAGGCCGAAGCGGCGTGACCTGTCCAAGTTGCTGCTACAAAGGGACCACATTCACCCAGTGGGCCGTAAACGACATGTACTGTCCCTGGCCGTAGTTACAGCTCCAGATGTCGGCGCTGCCATGCACTTTGCTACACACCGACAGGCTCAAGGACTGGCCCACCTTCTGTTCAACAAAAGTGTGCAGCGCTGGTACTGCCTTCTTGGCAAAGAAATGACGGCTTGGGACTCTCCACCTCGGCTAGGCACAAGCCATCAGTTCTCTGAAAGGTGCAGAGTCCACCACCTGAAAAGGGAGCGACTTCAGCACCAGCAACTTGGACAGGAGCACATTCAGCTTCTGCGCCGTAGGATGAGTGGGCGCATACTGCTGTCTCTTGGACATGGCTTTGCTGATGGATTGCTGGCGGGATGCATGACTTGGAGGAGGAGGAGCAGGAGCGACAGAGGATGGGTATGACGCACAGCTGCCTTCGGCTGAGGTGCTGGAGCCGTGGCTGGCAGAAATTGGGAGCGGCGTGCCACTTGGTGAGGAAGCAGACTGGACCACCCCTTGGGAGCCTCGGTTCTCCCAGGTCGCTTTATGGTGACGCATCATATGTTAACGCAGGGCCGTGGTGCCAACATTTGGGCCCTGGCCACGCTTCACCTTCTGCCTACATATCTTGCATGTGGCCATGTTACCCTCCTGCGGATGCTTCAGGAAAGACTGCCACACTGCCGAGTAGCTACTTTTCCCACCAACAGGCCTCACTGATTCGCTGTTATTGTCGCCAACTCCAGGAACCCCTGCCCCACTACCTCCCGATAAGGTAGCCTGCTGCGCAGCAGGTGCTCTACCCCGGCCCTGGCCCCGTTTGGCTCCAGGCTTTACAATTGTGCCCCCATGCTGACTGCCAACCATGGAGTTGGCAGCAGCAGCAGGAGCCCAAACATTACTTTAAAGAGACACTGGGGTTGGCTTCAGGAGCCCAAAAATTGGATGAATCACACCCTGGAGTTGGCAGCAGCAGGAGCCCAAACATTACTTTAAAGAGACACTGGAGTTGGCTTCAGGAGCCCAAAAATTGGATGAATCACACCCTGGAGTTGGCAGCAGCAGCAGTAGCCCAAACATTACTTTAAAGAGACACTGGGGATGGCTTCAGGAGCCCAAAAATTGGATGAATCAGACCCTGGAGTTGGCAGCAGCAGCAGCAGCAGGAGACCAAACATGACTTTAAAGAGACTCTGGAGTTGGCTTCAGGAGCCCAAAAATTGGATGATTCACACCCTGGAGTTGGCAGCAGCAGCAGCAGGAGCCCAAATATTACTTTAAAGAGACACTGGAGTTGGCTTCAGGAGCCCAAAAATTGGATGAATCACACCCTGGAGTTGGCAGCAGCAGCAGCAGGAGGAGACCAAACATTACTTTAAAGAGACACTGGAGTTGGCTTCAGGAGCCCCAAAAATGGACGATTCACACCCTGGAGTTGGCAGCAGCAGCAGGAGCCCAAACATTACTTTAAAGAGACACTGGGGTTGGCTTCAGGAGCCCAAAAATTGGATGATTCACACCCTGAAGTTGGCAGCAGCAGCAGCAGGAGCCCAAATATTACTTTAAAGAGACACTGGAGTTGGCTTCAGGAGCCCAAAAATTGGATGATTCACACCCTGGAGTTGGCAGCAGCAGCAGGAGCCCAAACATTACTTTAAAGAGACACTGGGGTTGGCTTCAGGAGCCCAAAAATTGGATGATTCACACCCTGGAGTTGGCAGCAGCAGCAGGAGCCCAAACATTACTTTAAAGAGACACTGGAGTTGGCTTCAGGAGCCCAAAAATTGGATGATTCACACCCTGGAGTTGGCAGCAGCAGCAGCAGCAGGAGCCAAAACATTACTTTAAAGAGACACTGGAGTTGGCTTCAGAAGCCCAAAGATTGGATGATTCACACCCTGGAGTTGGCAGCAGGAGCCCAAACATTACTTTAAAGAGACACTGGGGTTGGCTTCAGGAGCCCAAAAATTGGATGATTCACACCCTGGAGTTGGCAGCAGCAGCAGGAGCCCAAACATTACTTTAAAGAGACACTGGAGTTGGCTTCAGGAGCCCAAAAATTGGATGATTCACACCCTGGAGTTGGCAGCAGCAGCAGGAGCCAAAACATTACTTTAAAGAGACACTGGAGTTGGCTTCAGAAGCCCAAAGATTGGATGATTCACACCCTGGAGTTGGCAGCAGCAGCAGCAGCAGGAGCCCAAATATTACTTTAAAGAGACACTGGGGTTGGCTTCAGGAGCCCAAAAATTGGACGAATCACACCCTGGAGTTGGCAGCAGCAGCAGGAGCCCAAACATTGGCTGAAAGAGACACTGGAGTTGGCAGCAGCAGGAGCCCAAAAATTGACTGACACACCCTGGAGTTTCAAGCAGCAGCAGCAGCAGCAGGAGCCCAAACATAGCTTGAAAAAGACACTGGAGTTGGCTGCAGGAGCCCAAAAATTGGATGAATCACACCCTAAAGTTGGCAGCAGCAGCAGCAGGAGCCCAAATATTACTTTAAAGAGACACTGGGGTTGGCTTCAGGAGCCCAAAAATTGGATGAATCACACCCTGGAGTTGGCAGCAGCAGCAGCAGGAGCCCAAACATTACTTTAAAGAGACACTGGAGTTGGCTTCAGGAGCCCAAAAATTGGATGAATTAGACCCTGGAGTTGGCAGCAGCAGCAGCAGCAGGAGACCAAACATTACTTTAAAGAGAGACTGGAGTTGGCTTCAGGAGCCCAAAAATTGGATGATTCACACCCTGGAGTTGGCAGCAGCAGCAGTAGGAGCCAAAACATTACTTTAAAGTGGCACTGGAGTTTGCTTCAGGAGCCCAAAAATTGGATGATTCACACCCTGGAGTTGGCAGCAGCAGCAGCAGGAACCCAAATATTACTTTAAAGAGACACTGGGGTTGGCTTCAGGAGCCCAAAAATTGGATGAATCACACCCTGGAGTTGGCAGCAGCAGCAGCAGCAGGAGCCCAAACATTGGCTGAAAGAGACACTGGAGTTGGCAGCAGCAGGAGCCCAAAAATTGACTGACACACCCTGGAGTTTCAAGCAGCAGCAGCAGCAGGAGCCCAAACATAGCTTGAAAGAGACACTGGAGTTGGCTACAGGAGCCCAAAAATTGGATGAATCACACCCTGGAGTTTGCAGCAGCAGCAGCAGGAGCCCAAACATTACTTTAAAGAGACACTGGGGTTGGCTTCAGGAGCCCAAAAATTGGATGAATCACACCCCGGAGTTGGCAACAGCAGCAGCAGGAGCCCAAACATTACTTTAAAGAGACACTGGGGTTGGCTTCAGGAGCCCAAAAATTGGATGAATCACACCCTGGAGTTGGCAGCAGCAGCAGCAGGAGCCCAAACATTACTTTAAAGAGACACTGGAGTTGGCTTCAGGAGCCCAAAAAATGGATGATTCACACCCTGGAGTTGGCAGCAGCAGCAGGAGCCCAAACATTACTTTAAAGAGACACTGGGGTTGGCTTCAGGAGCCCAAAAATTGGATGAATCAGACCCCGGAGTTGGCAGCAGCAGCAGCAGCAGGAGACCAAACATTACTTTAAAGAGACACTGGAGTTGGCTTCAGGAGCCCAAAAATTGGATGAATCACACCCTGGAGTTGGCAGCAGCAGCAGCAGGAGCCCAAATATTACTTTAAAGAGACACTGGAGTTGGCTTCAGGAGCCCAAAAATTGGATGATTCACACCCTGGAGTTGGCAGCAGCAGCAGGAGCCCAAACATTACTTTAAAGAGACACTGGGGTTGGCTTCAGGAGCCCAAAAATTGGATGATTCACACCCTGGAGTTGGCAGCAGCAGCAGGAGCCCAAACATTACTTTAAAGAGACACTGGAGTTGGCTTCAGGAGCCCAAAAATTGGATGATTCACACCCTGGAGTTGGCAGCAGCAGCAGCAGGAGCCAAAACATTACTTTAAAGAGACACTGGAGTTGGCTTCAGAAGCCCAAAAATTGGATGATTCACACCCTGGAGTTGGCAGCAGCAGCAGCAGCAGGAGCCCAAATATTACTTTAAAGAGACACTGGGGTTGGCTTCAGGAGCCCAAAAATTGGACGAATCACACCCTGGAGTTGGCAGCAGCAGCAGGAGCCCAAACATTGGCTGAAAGAGACACTGGAGTTGGCAGCAGCAGGAGCCCAAAAATTGACTGACACACCCTGGAGTTTAAAGCAGCAGCAGCAGCAGGAGCCCAAACATAGCTTGAAAGAGACACTGGAGTTGGCTGCAGGAGCCCAAAAATTGGATGAATCACACCCTGGAGTTGGCAGCAGCAGCAGCCCAAATATTACTTTAAAGAGACACTGGAGTTGGCTTCAGGAGCCCAAAAATTGGATGAATTAGACCCTGGAGTTGGCAGCAGCAGCAGGAGACCAAACATTACTTTAAAGAGAGACTGGAGTTGGCTTCAGGAGCCCAAAAATTGGATGATTCACACCCTGGAGTTGGCAGCAGCAGCAGTAGGAGCCAAAACATTACTTTAAAGAGGCACTGGAGTTTGCTTCAGGAGCCCAAAAGTTGGATGATTCACACCCTGGAGTTGGCAGCAGCAGCAGCAGGAGCCCAAATATTACTTTAAAGAGACACTGGGGTTGGCTTCAGGAGCCCAAAAATTGGATGAATCACACCCTAGAGTTGGCAGCAGCAGCAGCAGGAGCCCAAACATTGGCTGAAAGAGACACTGGAGTTGGCAGCAGCAGGAGCCCAAAAATTGACTGACACACCCTGGAGTTTCAAGCAGCAGCAGCAGCAGGAGCCCAAACATAGCTTGAAAGAGACACTGGAGTTGGCTGCAGGAGCCCAAAAATTGGATTAATCACACCCTGGAGTTGGCAGCAGCAGGAGCCCAAACATTACTTTAAAGAGACACTGGGGTTGGCTTCAGGAGCCCAAAAATTGGATGAATCACACCCTGGAGTTGGCAGCAGCAGCAGCAGGAGCCCAAATATTACTTTAAAGAGACACTGGGGTTGGCTTCAGGAGCCCAAAAATTGGATGATTCACACCCTGGAGTTGGCAGCAGCAGCAGGAGCCCAAACATTACTTTAAAGAGACACTGGGGTTGGCTTCAGGAGCCAAAAAATTGGATGAATCACACTCTGGAGTTGGCAGCAGCAGGAGCCCAAATATTACTTTAAAGAGACACTGGGGTTGGCTTCAGGAGCCCAAAAATTGGATGAATCACACCCTGGAGTTGGCAGCAACAGCAGGAGACCAAACATTACTTTAAAGAGACACTGGAGTTGGCTTCAGGAGCCCAAAAATTGGATGATTCACACCCTGGAGTTGGCAGCAGCAGCAGTAGCCAAAACATTACTTTAAAGAGACACTGGAGTTGGCTTCAGGAGCCCAAAAATTGGATGATTCACACCCTGGAGTTGGCAGCAGCAGCAGCAGCAGGAGCCCAAATATTACTTTAAAGAGACACTGGGGTTGGCTTCAGGAGCCCAAAAATTGGATGAATCACACCCTGGAGTTGGCAGCAGCAGCAGGAGCCCAGACATTGGCTGAAAGAGACACTGGAGTTGGCAGCAGCAGGAGCCCAAAAATTGACTGACACACCCTGGAGTTTCAAGCAGCAGCAGCAGCAGGAGCCCAAACATAGCTTGAAAGAGACACTGGAGTTGGCTGCAGGAGCCCAAAAATTGGATGAATCACACCCTGGAGTTGGCAGCAGCAGCAGCAGCAGCCCAAACATTACTTTAAAGAGACACTGGGGTGGGCTTCAAGAGCCCAAAAATTGGATGAATCACACCCTGGAGTTGGCAGCAGCAGCAGCAGGAGCCCAAACATTACTTTAAAGAGACACTGGGGTTGGCTTCAGGAGCCCAAAAATTGGATGAATCACACCCTGGAGTTGGCAGCAGCAGCAGCAGGAGCCCAAATATTACTTTAAAGAGACACTGGGGTTGGCTTCAGGAGCCCAAAAATTGGATGAATCACACCCTGGAGTTGGCAGCAGCAGCAGGAGCCCAAACATTACTTTAAAGAGACACTGGAGTTGGCTTTAGGAGCCCAAAAATTGGATGATTCACACCCTGGAGTTGGCATCAACAGGAGCCCAAAAATTAGCCTAAAGACATAAATATGTTTTGCACCATTTGGAAAGTGTAAAACGTGGCACCATGCTGAATCTAGTCGCATGCATCAGGCATTATGGGTGGAAATCCTGGCTGATCCATCCCTGATTCATTTTGACAAAGGTGAGTCTCTCCACATTTTTAGTTGACAGACGAGTTCTCCTCGCCGTAACTATGGCCCCCGCCGCACTAAACACCCGCTCAGATGGCACGCTACTTGCCGGGCAGGACAGCTTTTCCAGGGCAAACTCTGCTAGTTGCGGCCACAAATCAAGTTTGGCTGCCCAGAAGTCCAGCGGATCCTCAAGGTGTGTTGGCATGGTCATGTCAAAGTATGACATGACCTGCTGGTTCAGGTCCTGCTCCAGGTCTTCCTGCTGCTCATGAGTAGCCTCACTATGCGGGTGTAGAAAGCTACTCATTAGCGACTGAAGACTGAGGCTTCTGCTGATGGAGCTGCTGCTCCTGCCAACCCCCCCAGCGGCCATGGCAGTGGAAGGTGAGCGCAGAGGTCCCCTCGAGTCAGACCTGCGAGAGTATGGACCATGGCGCAGATAGGCATCGGCCAACTGCCTACGTAGAATGTCTTTGTAGTAGTTCAGTTTGTCCTCCCTCTCGGTGGGTTTAAAAAATGCCCCCATTTTGTTCCGGAAGCGAGGGTCCAATAAGGTGGACAGCCAGAAGTCATCCCACCGACAGATGGAAACAATTCTGGGGTCACTACGCAAGCACGTGAGCATGCTTCCTGCCATTTGCGCAAGTGACTCGGATGGACTACCTGTCTCCATCTCCACTGCATACTGCCACGGTGTGCCCCGGTCCTCTGTCTCGCCTTCCTCAAAAACCTCTAGCTCCTCTGGCTGCTCCTGCTCCTCCTCTCCTGTCCGCTGACTAGATAAACCAGCCATTTCGCCAAGCCTAAACTGTGTTTCGCTGGGCAACTCCTCCTCCTCTTCCTCCTCCTCCTCCAGTTCAGCTCCAACGGGGTTCATGTGGCCGTAAGATGTAAACGCCATGTCTCCAGTGCCCTGACCAGCCATGGTTTCCAACATGTGCTGTAGTACATGAAGCAGTGGAATCACGTCGTTCATCCCGTAATCCTGCCGACTGACAAATAAAGTGGCTTCCTCAAAGGGCCTGAGCAAACGGCAGGTGTCACGTATGAGCTGCCACTGGTTGACATTGAAGTTACACAGGGGAGTCCCCCTATCTGCTTGGATCATCAGGAAATCCGTGATGGCTTTTCTCTGTTCATATAATCGGTCCAACATGTGAAGGATGGAATTCCAACGGGTGGAAACATCGCAAATCAGACTATGTTGGGGGATACCATTCTGACGCTGTAGCTCAAGAAGGGTGTGTTTGGTGGTGTATGAGTGGCTGAAGTGCATGCAAAGTTTCCTTGAAGTTGTTAGGATGTCTTGCAGATGGGGGGAACACTTCAGAAACCGCTTGACAACCAGATTGAAGATGTGAGCCATGCAGGGGGCATGGGTCAGACTTCCTTGGCGCAGCGCAGACAAAATGTTCTTCCCATTGTCGGTAACCATGATTCCCATTTTAAGTTTTCTTGGAGTAAGCCATGTTTGGATTTCCTGATGAATAAATTTAAGCAGTTCCTCCCCTCTGTGACTCCGTTTGCCAAGACAAACCATGTGAAGCACTGCGTGACACCTCCGTGCCCTGCACACATGGTAGACTGGAGGGGCACTGAGACTTGAGCCTACAGTGGAGGGTGAGATGAGGGCGGAGGATGAGGAGGCCGAGTCGCACAGTGTCACAGGCCCAACGGGCAGGGAACGCGGAGGCCGAAGCGGCGTGACCTGTCCAAGTTGCTGCTGCTGCAAAGGGACCACATTCACCCAGTGGGCCGTAAACGACATGTACTGTCCCTGGCCGTAGTTACAGCTCCAGATGTCGGCGCTGCCATGCACTTTGCTACACACCTCAAGGACTCAAGGACTGGCCCACCTTCTGTTCAACAAAAGTGTGCAGCGCTGGTACTGCCTTCTTGGCAAAGAAATGACGGCTTGGGACTCTCCACCTCGGCTCGGCACAAGCCATCAGTTCTCTGAAAGGTGCAGAGTCCACCACCTGAAAAGGGAGCGACTTCAGCACCAGCAACTTGGACAGGAGCACATTCAGCTTCTGCGCCGTAGGATGAGTGGGCCCATACTGCTGTCTCTTGGATATGGCTTTGCTGATGGATTGCTGGCGGGATGCATGACTTGGAGGAGGAGGAGCAGGAGCGACAGAGGATGGGTATGACGCACAGCTGCCTTCGGCTGAGGTGCTGGAGCCTTGGCTGGCAGAAATTGGGAGCGGCGTGCCACTTGGTGAGGAAGCAGACTGGACCACCCCTTGGGAGCCTCGGTTCTCCCAGGTCGCTTTATGGTGACGCATCATATGTTGACGCAGGGCCGTGGTGCCAACATTTGGGCCCTGGCCACGCTTCACCTTCTGCCTACATATCTTGCATGTGGCCATGTTACCCTCCTGCGGATGCTTCAGGAAAAACTGCCACACTGCCGAGTAGCTACTTTTCCCACCAACAGGCCTCACTGATTCGCTGCTATTGTCGCCAACTCCAGGAACCCCTGCCCCACTACCTCCCGATAAGGTAGCCTGCTGCGCAGCAGGTGCTCTACCCCGGCCCTGGCCCCGTTTGGCTCCAGGCTTTACAATTGTGCCCCCATGCTGACTGCCAACCATGCTGCTAACACCTTGCTGCCTGAGCTGCTGACTCCGGGGCAACCTGCGCACCTCTTCTCCTGATGATGACGATGAAGCCCCTCCATCACCCGGCTCCCAAGTGCGATCGGCTTCATCGTCACCATCATTATCACCGAGTTGTGGCTGTACATCACTGATGTTCGTGGATTCGTCAACAGTGTCTGGCGCAGGAGCTGGAACGCTCACAACACCCACGACACTGTCCACATCACTATTTGTCTGCCTAGCTAAAGAAGCCACCTCCACTTCTTGGCTGGGCAGTAGCTGCTGACTGTCCACTATCTGATCGTCCTCCTCACTAAAGAGTGGAGCTGAACCCAAAGCATAGGATACGTCGCTGGGGCGTAGGACAGAAGCAATGGGAGGACAGGGACTGCTCTCGGGGCATGCCAACTCAGGGTTGTGTCAGAGGAACCTACCGACCCTAGAGTGGGGGTCTCAGACGTAACTTGTTATGATGTTGTTGATGAGCGCGTTAACCAATCTACCACGGCAGATGCGTTACTGGTGGAGACAGGACCGCTAGCAGATACTGGCAGACCAGGTCTCTCACCGTGACTCCTGCTGCCACTCGCCCCTAGTCTGTTGCGACCTCTGCCTGCTGAATCTTGGCCTCTGCCACTCCTCTTTGAACATCCTGGCACTTGTCTGCCTGACATTTTTATGTATTTCCTTATTTAGTATAAACAGATAGGGTTCAATGTGCAGTTTTGCGGTGCCCTGCGGCCTGGTTTACTAAAAGCAGTCAAAAACAAATGGGATGCCCACACAGCAGACCTGAGATCAGTATATATGCACAGCAACAGTGTCTAAGCAGGCTCCAACAGGCCAAAATACTTTAAATAAGTGTGCAGCTTAGAGGAGATACAGAGGCTAATGGTATGTTACAGAATGGGATGCCCCCAAGCAGGCTTTAGAACAGTATATATGCACAGTAAAAGTGGATAAGCAGGCTCCAACAGGCCAAATTACTTTAAGTGTGCAGCTTAGAGTAAATACTGAGGCTAATGTGATGTTACAGAATGGGATGCCCCCAAGCAGGCTTTAGAACAGTATATATGCACAGTAAAAGTGGATAAGCAGGCTCCAACAGGCCAAATTACTATAAATAAGTGTGCAGCTTAGAGTAAATACAGAGGCTAATGTGATGTTACAGAATGGGATGCCTCCAAGCAGGCTTTAGAACAGTATATATGCACAGTAAAAGTGGATGATCAGGCTCATACAGGCCAAATTACTTTAAATAAGTGTGCAGCTTACAGGAAATACAGACGCTAATGTGATGTTACAGAATGGGATGCCCCCAAGCAGGCTTTAGAACAGTATATATGCACAGTAAAAGTTGATAATCAGGCTCATACAGGCCAAATTACTTTAAATAAGTGTGCAGCTTAGAGTAAATACAGAGGCTAATGTGATGTTACAGAATGGGATGCCCCAAGCAGGCTTTAGAACAGTATATATGCACAGTAAAAGTGGATAAGCAGGCTCCAACGGGCCAAATTACTTTAAATTAGTGTGCAGCTTAGAGTAAATACAGAGGCTAATGTGATGTTACAGAATGGGATGCCCCCAAGCAGGCTTTAGAACAGTATATATGCACAGTAAAAGTGGATAAGCAGGCTCCAACAGGCCAAATTACTTTAAATAAGTGTGCAGCTTAGACTAAATACAGAGGCTAATGTGATGTTACAGAATGGGATGCCCCCAAGCAGGCTTTAGAACAGTATATATGCACAGTAAAAGTGGATAATCAGGCTCATACAGGCCAAATTACTTTAAATAAGTGTGCAGCTTAGAGGAATACAGAGGCTAATGTGATGTTACAGAATGGGATGCCCCAAGCAGGCTTTAGAACAGTATATATGCACAGTAAAAGTGGATAAGCAGGCTCATACAGGCCAAATTACTTTAAATAAGTGTGCAGCTTACAGGAAATACAGAGGCTAATGTGATGTTACAGAATGGGATGCCCCCAAGCAGGCTTTAGAACAGTATATATGCACAGTAAAAGTGGATAAGCAGGCTTCAACAGGCCTGATTACTTTAAATAAGTGTGCAGCTTACAGGAAATACAGAGGCTAATGTGATGTTACAGAATGGGATGCCCCCAAGCAGGCTTTAGAACAGTATATATGCACAGTAAAAGTGGATAATCAGGCTCATACAGGCCAAATTACTTTAAATAAGTGTGCAGCTTACAGGAAATACAGAGGCTAATGTGATGTTACAGAATGGGATGCCCCCAAGCAGGCTTTAGAACAGTATATATGCACAGTAAAAGTGGATAAGCAGGCTCCAACGGGCCAAATTAATTTAAATTAGTGTGCAGCTTACAGGAAATACAGAGGCTAATGTGATGTTACAGAATGGGATGCTCCCAAGCAGGCTTTAGAACAGTATATATGCACAGTAAAAGTAGATAAGCAGGCTCCAACAGGCCAAATTACTTTAAATAAGTGTGCAGCTTACAGGAAATACAGAGGCTAATGTGATGTTACAGAATGGGATGCCCCCAAGCAGGCTTTAGAACAGTATATATGCACAGTAAAAGTGGATAATCAGGCTCATACAGGCCAAATTACTTTAAATAAGTGTGCAGCTTAGAGTAAATACAGAGGCTAATGTGATGTTACAGAATGGGATGCCCCCAAGCAGGCTTTAGAACAGTATATATGCACAGTAAAAGTGGATAATCAGGCTCATACAGGCCAAATTACTTTAAATAAGTGCGCAGCTTACAGGAAATACAGAGGCTAATGTGATGTTACAGAATGGGATGCCCCCAAGCAGGCTTTGAACAGTATATATGCACAGTAAAAGTGGATAATCAGGCTCATACAGGCCAAATTACTTTAAATAAGTTTGCAGCTTACAGGAAATACAGAGGCTAATGTGATGTTACAGAATGGGATGCCCCCAAGCAGGCTTTAGAACAGTATAAATGCACAGTAAAAGTGGATAAGCAGGCTCCAACAGGCCAAATTACTTTAAATAAGTGTGCAGCTTACAGGAAATACAGAGGCTAATGTGATGTTACAGAATGGGATGCCCCCAAGCAGGTTTCAGAACAGTAAATATGCACAGTAAAAGTGGATAATCAGGCTCATACAAGCCAAATTACTTTAAATAATTGTGCAGCTTACAGGAAATACAGAGGCTAATGTGATGTTACAGAATGGGATGCCCCCAAGCAGGCTTTAGAACAGTATATATGCACAGTAAAAGTGGATAATCAGGCCCATAAAGGCCAAATTACTTTAAATAAGTTTGCAGCTTAGAGTAAATACAGCAGCTAATGTGATGTTACAGAATGGGATGCCCCCAAGCAGGCTTTAGAACAGTATATATGCACAGTAAAAGTGGATAATCAGGCTCATACAGGCCAAATTACTTTAAATAAGTGTGCAGCTTACAGGAAATACAGAGGCTAATGTGATGTTACAGAATGGGATGCCCCCAAGCAGGCTTTAGAACAGTATATATGCACAGTAAAAGTGGATAAGCAGGCTCCAACGGGCCAAATTAATTTAAATTAGTGTGCAGCTTACAGGAAATACAGAGGCTAATGTGATGTTACAGAATGGGATGCCCCCAAGCAGGCTTTAGAACAGTATATATGCACAGTAAAAGTGGATAATCAGGCTCATACAGGCCAAATTACTTTAAATAAGTGTGCAGCTTAGAGTAAATACAGAGGCTAATGTGATGTTACAGAATGGGATGCCCCCAAGCAGGCTTTAGAACAGTATATATGCACAGTAAAAGTGGATAATCAGGCTCATACAGGCCAAATTACTTTAAATAAGTGCGCAGCTTACAGGAAATACAGAGGCTAATGTGATGTTACAGAATGGGATGCCCCCAAGCAGGCTTTGAACAGTATATATGCACAGTAAAAGTGGATAAGCAGGCTCCAACAGGCCAAATTACTTTAAATAAGTGTGCAGCTTAGAGTAAATACAGAGGCTAATGTGATGTTACAGAATGGGATGCCCCCAAGCAGGCTTTAGAACAGTATATATGCACAGTAAAAGTGGATAATCAGGCTCATACAGGCCAGATTACTTTAAATAAGTGTGCAGCTTAGAGTAAATTCAGAGGCTAATGTGATGTTACAGAATGGGATGCCCCCAAGCAGGCTTTAGAACAGTATATATGCACAGTAAAAGTGGATAATCAGGCTCATACAGGCCAAATTACTTTAAATAAGTTTGCAGCTTAGAGTAAATACAGAGGCTAATGTGATGTTACAGAATGGGATGCCCCCAAGCAGGCTTTAGAACAGTATATATGCACAGTAAAAGTGGAAAATCAGGCTCATACAGGCCAAATTACTTTAAATAAGTGTGCAGCTTAGAGTAAATACAGAGGCTAATGTGATGTTACAGAATGGGATGCCCCCAAGCAGGCTTTAGAACAGTATAAATGCACAGTAAAAGTGGATAAGCAGGCTCCAACAGGCCAAATTACTTTAAATAAGTGTGCAGCTTACAGGAAATACAGAGGCTAATGTGATGTTACAGAATGGGATGCCCCCAAGCAGGTTTTAGAACAGTAAATATGCACAGTAAAAGTGGATAATCAGGCTCATACAAGCCAAATTACTTTAAATAACTGTGCAGCTTACAGGAAATACAGAGGCTAATGTGATGTTACAGAATGGGATGCCCCCAAGCAGGCTTTAGAACAGTATATATGCACAGTAAAAGTGGATAATCAGGCTCATACAGGCCAAATTACTTTAAATAAGTTTGCAGCTTAGAGTAAATACAGCAGCTAATGTGATGTTACAGAATGGGATGCCCCCAAGCAGGCTTTAGAACAGTATATATGCACAGTAAAAGTGACTAAGCAGGCTCCACCAGGCCAAATTACTTTAAATAAGTGTGCAGCTTAGAGTAAATACAGAGGCTAATGTGATGTTACAGAATGGGATGCCCCAAGCAGGCTTTAGAACAGTATATATGCACAGTAAAAGTGGATAATCAGGCTCATACAGGCCAAATTACTTTAAATAAGTTTGCAGCTTAGAGTAAATACAGAGGCTAATGTGATGTTACAGAATGGGATGCCCCCAAGCAGGCTTTAGAACAGTATATATGCACAGTAAAAGTGGATAATCAGGCTCATACAGGCCAAATTACTTTAAATAAGTATGCAGCTTAGAGTAAATACAGAGGCTAATGTGATGTTACAGAATGGGATAGCCCCCACGCAGGCTTTAGAACAGTATATATGCACAGTAAAAGTGGATAAGCAGGCTCATACAGGCCAAATTACTTTAAATAAGTGTGCAGCTTACAGGAAATACAGAGGCTAATGTGATGTTACAGAATGGGATGCCCCCAAGCAGGTTTTAGAACAGTATATATGCACAGTAAAAGTGGATAAGCAGGCTCATACAAGCCAAATTACTTTAAATAAGTGTGCAGCTTACAGGAAATACAGAGGCTAATGTGATGTTACAGAATGGGATGCCCCCAAGCAGGCTTTAGAACAGTATATATGCACAGTAAAAGTGGATAATCAGGCTCATACAGGCCAAATTACTTTAAAAAAGTTTGCAGCTTAGAGTAAATACAGAGGCTAATGTGATGTTACAGAATGGGATGCCCCCAAGCAGGCTTTAGAACAGTATATATGCACAGTAAAAGTGGATAAGCAGGCTCCAACAGGCCAAATTACTTTAAATAATTGTGCAGCTTACAGGAAATACAGAGGCTAATGTGATGTTACAGAATGGGATGCCCCCAAGCAGGCTTTAGAACAGTATATATGCACAGTAAAAGTGGATAATCAGGCTCATACAGGCCAAATTACTTTAAATAAGTGTGCAGCTTAGAGTAAATACAGCAGCTAATGTGATGTTACAGAATGGGATGCCCCCAAGCAGGCTTTAGAACAGTATATATGCACAGTAAAAGTGGATAAGCAGGCTCCAACAGGCCAAATTACTTTACATAAGTGTGCAGCTTAGAGTAAATACAGAGGCTAATGTGATGTTACAGAATGGGATGCCCCCAATCAGGCTTTAGAACAGTATATATGCACAGTAAAAGTGGAAAATCAGGCTCATACAGGCCAAATTACTTTAAATAAGTGTGCAGCTTACAGGAAATACAGAGGCTAATGTGATGTTACAGAATGGGATGCCCCCAAGCAGGCTTTAGAACAGTATATATGCACAGTAAAAGTGGATAAGCAGGCTCCAACAGGCCAAATTACTTTAAATAAGTGTGCAGCTTAGAGTAAATACAGAGGCTAATGTGATGTTACAGAATGGGATTCCCCCAAGCAGGCTTTAGAACAGTATATATGCACAGTAAAAGTGGATAATCAGGCTCATACAGGCCAAATTACTTTAAATAAGTGTGCAGCTTAGAGTAAATACAGAGGCTAATGTGATGTTACAGAATGGGATGCCCCCAAGCAGGCTTTAGACCAGTATATATGCACAGTAAAAGTGGATAATCAGGCTCATACAGGCCAAATTACTTTACATAAGTGTGCAGCTTAGAGTAAATACAGAGGCTAATGTGATGTTACAGAATGGGATGCCCCCAAGCAGGCTTTAGAACAGTATATATGCACAGTAAAAGTGGAAAATCAGGCTCATACAGGCCAAATTACTTTAAATAAGTGTGCAGCTTAAAGGAAATACAGAGGCTAATGTGATGTTACAGAATGGGATGCCCCCAAGCAGGCTTTAGAACAGTATATATGCACAGTAAAAGTGGATAAGCAGGCTCCAACAGGCCAAATTACTTTAAATAAGTGTGCAGCTTAGAGTAAATACAGAGGCTAATGTGATGTTACTGAATGGGATTCCCCCAAGCAGGCTTTAGAACAATATATGTGCACAGTAAAAGTGGATAATCAGGCTCATACAGGCCAAATTACTTTAAATAACTGTGCAGCTTAGAGTAAATACAGAGGCTAATGTGATGTTACAAAATGGGATGCCCCCATGCAGGCTTTAGAACAGTATATATGCACAGTAAAAGTGGATAATCAGGCTCATACAGGCCAAATTACTTTAAATAAGTGTGCAGCTTAGAGTAAATACAGAGGCTAATGTGATGTTACAGAATGGGATGCCCCAAGCAGGCTTTAGACCAGTATATATGCACAGTAAAAGTGGATAATCAGGCTCATACAGGCCAAATTACTTTAAATAAGTGTGCAGCTTACAGGAAATACAGAGGCTAATGTGATGTTACAGAATGGGATGCCCCCAAGCAGGCTTTAGAACAGTATATATGCACAGTAAAAGTGGATAATCAGGCCCATACAGGCCAAATTACTTTGAATAAGTGTACATCTTAGAGAAAATACAGAGGCTAATGTGATGTTACAGAATGGGATGCCCCCAAGCAGGCTTTAGAACAGTATATATATGCACAGTAAAAGTGGATAATCAGGCTCATACAGGCCAAATTACGTTAAATAAGTGTGCAGCTTAGAGTAAATACAGAGGCTAATGTGATGTTACAGAATGGGATGCCCCCAAGCAGGCTTTAGAACAGTATATATGCACGATCCGAATCGAATTTTTCATGAAATTCGGATCGAATCCGGGTTCGTCCGGATCGATTCGCTCATCCCTAGTGATGGTCTTTGGCAATCGTATGAGTGGTTTATGGCACCAGTGATATGGACAGGGAGGTCCACATAGTTGGATGCGAGATGTAGTGCTCATGGAAAAGTTCAGGAGTGTTGTACGGAAGAAGGTGTTAGCTGTATTCAGGATATGCTGGGGGAGGGTAAGTCACATTCCCTATTGAAATTGTACCTGTGGTTGTAGCCTTCCTATACTGTGTGGCAGGATGGAGAGATGTCGGTAGGACCTTCTGGTATAACATGCTCGAGAGGTTGAGGTAAGGAGCATAATAAGGACTACAGACAGGGCATGGATTTTGGATATGTCGCGCTAGGCCTGGGATTGGTAACAATTGGGGAGCTCAGTGGTGTTGATGCAAATTAACAAGTTCTGGTTTAAGTGGCATTTAGGGGGCAATTTATTTCTGAGCAGGATTATAGGTATAAAAAACTACAGTGGGATGGAATATGTAGAATTTCAAGATCTGTGTTCAAATGTCTACATAAAAAGAGAGTTAGCAAGTACTGTATATCCAGTTATGGCAAATGATCATACTAAATACAACAACACATCATCCAAAAGTATAATTCAGTAAAACATTCAAAAACACAAATACCACATGTGGCAGAAGATTTACATTAGGAACCATGCTATGCAACAGTGATTATTGTTATCCAAATTAACAAAAACTCCTTAGATCTCTAATTAGGATTGGGCGAACCCAAACCACAAAGTTTGGGTTTGTACCGGAGCACTGCTTTCAAATGGAAATCTGTGCACATGTTCGGTACTCGGCCTGAGCCTGGAAGAAGGTTGTTTGGCTGCACAGCGGGGTTGTGTAGGAGCCGAGAAAAGGGGAGTTTGGACCAGGATTTTGGAGCCCCTTTGTCAGCACCCTCATCGGTGGGATGTTTTTTTTTTTTACAACTGTTCTCGTAAGGACATTTATTAAGGGAAAGCACCTGGAGGCAGTGATATATAGGTGTTTAAAGTGGACCTAAACCAGGCATGCTTACTCCCCCCCCCCCGGGGCATCCAGATTCGGGATGCCCAGTTGTGTTAAACCCCCCCAGGTCACCTGAAAACTCAACTTTGCTCCCGGTCCAATGGCGCATGCGCAAGCAGCGGCCGCATCCCCAATATCCAATTAGAAGGGTGTGTGCCCATGACAGGCATTTGAGAAAGGGTGGCACGCTTCCTGTTAAAGGGTAGTGGGGGATGCAGCCTTTAATCACGATATTGTCATTTTCAAGAAATTTAGTCAGGGAAAGTGGCAGAAGTCAGGGTGAATGTCAGTACTCTGTAATAGCACTGCAGTGTCAGTACTCTGATAGCACTGGTGTGTCAGTACTCTTTCATACCAATTGTTATTGGTGTATGCAGTAGGTCAGGGCAGTTAAAAGGTAATTCCACTTTCGATGGCATTTTTAAAAGTTTCCATTATTAGCCTCGGACTTCCGTAGCTGTCTGTGAAAGTTTGGGTGGGTGTTAGTCTTTTTTTTTTGCTTTTTTTTCGTTCATTTTTCATTCGTACGAACGTTCGGGAAAATGTAGAAAGTATTGAGCCAGCCAGCAAATGTTGTAAAATCCTTCAGCATTTATTGTCTTCGGTTAAAATCAATAATCCAACAGGTCACAGCATAGATGAATATGTACACGATAAGCCCTAACGCCAACGCGTTTCGGACAACAGGTCCTTAATCATGACATCTAATGAAGCAAGTAGGTAAAAACCTTTTAAATCCTTTCTAGGGGGGTTTCCCATCAGTCATGCGTGCAACAACCCTCCTGTAGTTAATTAAATTAATTCATAGCTCTCCTGGGCGTCATCCCAGTTGAGCTGCTATATTAACTCCTAAGGATCAGGAAACTAATGGTTGTCTGGAGTATATAATATATATTACCAGAGTGCATGACTGAGAGGAAATTAAATATAACAACCCCTATAATCATTTATTATATTACATCAAATATACATTTAATATTAGATTTATTTAAAAGAACAAAGTAATTCATATAAATGCATGTAAATACATCAAAATAAAGGTCAAAGATAAGTTTCACTGCAGTAAATAAGTTATGTTATGTGAGCTCATTCAAGTCAAGTAACCACAAGACTAACAAATATCTTTACAATGTAATCATTTTGACGTTAATGAATCTCTCCTCTCCAGCTGAATCAACATGAGAGAAGTGAGATACATTCACTCAGAAGACTCTGAATACTATTGTTACATTTGCCGGGGATACATAGTCGCTGTTTGCTACATAAAATTGTTAGCTTACCACTGGCAGAATGCCCAGTAATTCATTGCTATACTACATCTACTCAAAAAAATGACTCAAAGAGACAGTCTATAAGGGGAAGTCTCCACATTCCTCCATTGCCACTAGTACACATTTTAGTTCTCATTTAGTTTTTCTTTATTTCTTTCTTTTAATTTATTCTTTAGGGAACATTTAGACCCGAACATATTCATCTCGTTCTAAAACCCATATAAATCTTCAGAAACCAATCTCGCTCAACAATTATTTAACAGCTCTTGATTCCATCCCATTTTCAGAAGAGGGACCCCATATACCTTTTACTTCAAAAATAGGTCAACGTCCCAGCGCGAGTTTAATCCATTTGGGATACGAGTCCTTAGGTTAAAAATCCAATAAACTTCCCTCTGGAGTAATTTCTCCCGGGTGTCGCCCCCTCTTATGTCTGGCACTACTTTCTCTATCCCCTTGCACCTGAGGCTACTAATATCCCCTCCATGTATGTTTGCTGACATTAGAGGACGGTATCGTCCGATCTTGTTGGGCTGCCGATAAATGTTCCCAGATCCTTTGTTTTAGAGGTCTGGCTGTACAGCCCACATATTGAGTCTGACAACTTTCACATGATAACAAGTAGATTACATAAGGGCTATTACAATTAATAAAGCTATTAATTCCATATGTTTGTTTGGTGACCAGTGATGAAAAATGTGTCCCTCCAGACACATATTTACATAAACCACATCGCGAGCCGCCGCATTTATAGAAACCTTTACATGAGAGCCAGGTTTTTGTACAGGTTTCCCCCTTCCTATAAAGGCTGGGGGATAGTCTCTGTCCTAAAGTGGGCGCTCGCTTACTGACCACCTTAATCCCATTCTCAACTATTTGTTTCAGTTGGGGATCACATTGTAATAATGGCAAATGTCTGTAAATAATATTCCTAATCTTGGGGAATTCTATGCTGTATGCGGTGGACACAACAAGGGCCCCGCCCTGGTTATAATCACGAGGGCTCTCTATCCTCCCCATAACACCTCCTTTAGGGCTCCATTTGTGACCACCCATCAGCATAGCATCCCTATCTTTTGACCTAGCTATTCCCTTTGCTCTCTCCAATAAATTAGCACTATGGGCCTGATGCAGAGCCTCCCCCGGTCTGAGCTTAAAACCTTTTGATTGTCCGGGGCTCCCGTTTGAATCGTGGCACAAATGTGATGCAGAGCCTCCGTCGGAATGGCTCCCTAACTGATCCGTCAATTTGTCTTTACTCGGGAAGTTTTTTTTGCTCTCTCGGGTGCCTTCAATTTGTTCGGGGCTTCCATTCCCGTTCACACGGGCGACCCGTTTTTCCCTGCTTTTTCCTTGGTTTTTGAACGTACCTGCTTGGTTTCCGTCGTATTTGACCTTCCATTTTGGTGATTTTTGCAAGTATACTTACATCTCCATGGCTCTTCAGTTGCCAATCTGGCTACACGCAAGCGCACATCCCTAAACCTCCATTGGAATATGCATATGGCACCAACTGCCAATTTGACATATATATATATATATATTGTCAAATTTATTTTTGGGTGTTCCTTCTTTCTTGCCATTAATGCATACCTTAATCTATTTGGTGTTCCTTCTTCCTTGCCATTAATGCATACCTTAATCTCTTTGGTGTTCCTTCTTCCTTGCCTTTAATGTTTACCGTAATTGGTTGTGAGTTTTTCTGATTTTTTGTCCCATATCTAAACCTTTTGTGTCATGTAAATGTGTGATGATGTTGTGTGATTGTACATTTGCAGGAAAGACAACTCACAAAATCTGTTTATGTTTTTTTTAATCAAACTTTTTTTTGGGGTTTTGTGGTTTTGAGATTTTTTTTTGATAAAACAAAAGTAAAAAACAATTTAAATTTGAATTAAACATGTTAAACATTAGGCCTCGGGGTCTTGTGGCTGTGTTTTTCTTGATCTGTGAATGAAAAACAACCTTAGTTTAGCATTGTTTTTATGGTTTGGTTGGGCGTTGTTTTATTGGGGCCCTTTTTAAACCGGACCTTCAGCGTGATTTAATGAAAAGCCCAAACTCTAAAAAAACGATTCCGCAGCATCATCTGTAAAAAAAAGATACAAGGACCCACCATTAATCCACAAAATACATTAACAAGTTTCCTGGCCTAACTAAAGTCACTTTATTAACCTTTTGCTGCTTCACATTGCCCTAGTTCTTCTATCTGCATGTAGGCTAGTTTGTAGCTGCGTACATGGGTTAAACTAAGGTGGGCTTGTATTTAACGTGACAAACTAAGTTGTTTCAGACTATTCTTGCGCTTTGTTTTTTTTTTATTACAAGGAATGTGTGCGCGCACATAAACGCACGCTCGCATACTCACATCCATGATGATGTCGTCCTGCTCCTGTGTAAAGATGGCATAGCTCCTGGTATAGCTCTGACGTTCCCCCGCAGTGACGTGCAGGACATCCCAAATTGGAATGCCTGTAGCCCAGCCCTGGATTTCTTCACACTCCAAAGGGCTGGGTTACATGGGTTTTGGCCTGCTTTAAAACATCATGACCAAATCAGGTTAGGATGGAATAACCCACCTCCTTTACATTATTATTAAAGTAACACAGGTTCCCTCACATAAAGCAGAACAAAACCCAGAGCGGCCACTGGTCTTCCCCCTGGAAATCCAAGATCGGGATGCCCCACTGTGAAACCCTTTTTACTGAGACTTTACTCAGAAATGGCAGACTCCCTCTCTTAAAGCGGAACAAGCCATGATTAGTTTAATGACCTTTGCAGGCGTATATTGTAGTGCCCCACCAGTCTGATCAAGACAACGGAACCTCATCTTCAAGAGACCAAAGGCTCGCTCCACCACAGAGCGAGTCCTCCTGGGGGCAGTATTGTAGGGCTCCTCTGCCTGTGAAGATGGGTGCAGGATTGGGGTCAGCAGCCAGTGGAGCAAAGGATAGCCAGAGTCTCCTGCCCAAAAACAAAAAAAAACAAAAACAAAATAAAAATAAAAAAAGGTGTGCATTGCAACAATAGAAAAGAGGGACAAATAGGTGAGCGGGGTAGGGTTGGAGGAAAGGACATTTGTAATGAGCATACATGCACATCCAACCTGTACACTCATTAAAAAAGTCTGGGGAATACTACTTACATAAGAGGGCAAGAACATGACGCAATAGGGTTCTATCACTTAACCCATTTAATTTAAAGTTAAAAAATTAGGCTAAAAATATACTTACAAAAAAATTACCAAATAGTGTGTTAAGGGGAAAAACAAAGTCAGACAGGGTGGGCAACCAATACAAGTTTCATACACATACCTAGTAAGGCAGGTGAGCTCAAATAGGTGCAGCCTGGTTTCTGCCATACTCAGCAGGACAAGACCGCAGAGCTGGCGCCGCTGATGTGCTCCAACAGAGGACTGCATATTATTGCCCGAGTGCAAATACAGCTGCTCTGACTTGCCGTAAGTGAAGGCTCGGCGGCCCCGTTTCATTAGGCTGATTTCAATCGGAAAACAAGGCTCTGCATCACTGAAAAAAACGGAACAATGAACGAGGCGTCCGTTTTGCCGGGAAACAGCCTCGTGCGAGCCGACAATCGGAAAGGCGGCTGAGCGTACACCTGAGCGCATAAACGCACACTAAAATCAACGTAGCACCCTTTCCTGACCCGATCAAAGCCCAAAACCAATGGGAAAATGCACGGGATAGCTGAACGGGGAGGCTCTGCATCAAGCCATATAGCCTCGTTGTGATAATCTGCGGGATATGGTCTCTAATTCCCCTTCAAATACTGCCTCCTCCGTGCAGTTCCTATGGGCCCTAATCATCTCTCCTACTGGGATAGCCTTTATGGTATGAGTGGGATGACAACTCTCCACTCTAAGGGTAGTATTTCCCGCTGTCTCCTTCCTAAATGTGCTCGTGACAATCCTAGTTTTATCCTCAGACAGGTATAGGCGCAAATCCAAAAATGGAATAGAATCATTAGAGCTTTCTGTGGTGAAACAAAGATTAAGGGTGTTATCATTTAAATAAATGAGGAATTGTCCAACCGAATCTTCATCCCCCTCCCAAACAAATATAAGATCGTCTATGTAGCGACCAAAATATTTAATATTAGCCAAAAAAGGATTATTGTGGCCATGAATGACATCCCTCTCCCACCAACCCATATAAAGGTTGGCGAGAGAGGGAGAGAAGGGAGCCCCCATCGATGCTCCGCAGCATTGCAGATAGTATCCTACAGCAAACAAGAAAAAATTATGACTTAACAGATATTCTACTGCAATAATCAGGAATTAATTCCCTGGGATAAGATGAATAATTGAAAAAAGTTTGCCTGCAGTGCTAAATCATGAGGAATTACTGAATACAGGGAGGAAACGTCACACGTGACCCACCTGTATGTAGATTTCCATTAAAAATCCTGGAGATGTCGCATCACATCTCCAGAGTCCTTCAAGTAACCTGGTAGTCTCTTTACTAGCGGCAATAGATGGAGATCCACCCATTGCCCCAGCTTCTCATTCATCCCCCCAATACCTGCCACAATAGGCCGACCCAACGGGGGGCGTTGTGGTTTGTGGATCTTGGGGAGATGATAAAAAATCGGGGTAATGGGGGAATCCACATACATCGTATCGATGTCCTTCATCGACAGAATACCTAACTCTCTGCCTTCATTTAAGATACTCTTTAGGTGTATTTGAAAATCATTTGTAGGGTCTTGCACGAGTTCCCGGTAGGTATCAGTGTCACTAAGCTGTCTAAACGCTTCAGCCTCATAATCCTTTGCATTCAATACTACCACGCAGCCGCCTTTATCGGCGGCCCGTATTACAATCTCTTTGTTACTGGCCAAACTTTTAATAGCTTTCCTCTCACCACTTGACAAATTATGCTTAATATTCGCTTTCCCCCTGTCTGCCAATTCAATAAGATCATGCTCAACTACTTCCTGAAAGGTATCCAAAATACTATTCCTGGATTGTACCGGATAGAATTTTTTATCTACTGGCCTGGGAATATAAGGGGGAAAAATCCTCTCGGGACCCTCGTCAGATGTTATCTAAGAGCATTTTTAATGTAACATCCTGAAAGGCAAGATTATTAACGTCACTACTTGATTAAGCAGACCCCAAGGTAAACGATCCTTGTCTTGGATCATCCATCTCAACATCATTATTATTAGAGATGAGCGAACGTTTGAAAAATTCGATTCGACTGATACGCCGAATTTTCCGACAAAAATCGTTTCGACCCGAATAAATTCGCGACGAATCGCTATTAAAAACGGCTATTTCTGAGCCTCCTAGAGCCTCAATAGGGTTGTAAACCATTCAGCCTTGCTGTAACACGCACAGGATGCGTGCTGGGTTAGTTAAATAATACTTTGAAGAAATATCACATGCAGATCAGAGGCATCGCTAATAGAATCGCAGAGCGGCACAATTGCAGAGAGTTGAAGTGGCATCACTATGAGGGGCAGAAGGAGCCCAAATATACACTGGAGTTGGCCTCAGGAGCCCAAAAATTGGATGAATCACACCCTGGAGTTGGCAGAAGTTGGCAGCAGCAGCAGCAGGAGCCCAAATATACACTGGAGTTGGTTTCAGGAGCCCAAAAATTGGATGAATCACACCCTGGAGTTGGCAGAAGTTGGCAGCAGCAGCAGCAGGAGCCCAAATATACACTGGAGTTGGCTTCAGGAGCCCAAAAATTGGATGAATCACACCCTGGAGTTGGCAGAAGTTGGCAGCAGCAGCAGCAGGAGCCCAAATATATACTGGAGTTGGCTTCAGGAGCCCAAAAATTGGATGAATCACACCCTGGAGTTGGCAGGAGTTGACAGTAGCAGCAGCAGGAGCCCAAATATACACTGGAGTTGGCTTCAGGAGCCCAAAAATTGGATGAATCACACCCTGGAGTTGGCAGAAGTTGGCAGCAGCAGCAGCAGGAGCCCAAATATACACTGGAGTTGGCTTCAGGAGCCCAAAAATTGGATGAATCACACCCTGGAGTTGGCAGGAGTTGACAGTAGCAGCGGCAGGAGCCCAAATATACACTGGAGTTGGCTTCAGGAGCCCAAAAATTGGATGAATCACACCCTGGAGTTGGCAGAAGTTGGCAGCAGCAGCAGCAGGAGCCCAAATATACACTGGAGTTGGCTTCAGGAGCCCAAAAATTGGATGAATCACACCCTGGAGTTGGCAGGAGTTGACAGTAGCAGCAGCAGGAGCCCAAATATACACTGGAGTTGGCTTCAGGAGCCCAAAAATTGGATGAATCACACCCTGGAGTTGGCAGGAGTTGACAGTAGCAGCAGCAGGAGCCCAAATATACACTGGAGTTGGCTTCAGGAGCCCAAAAATTGGATGAATCACACCCTGGAGTTGGCAGAAGTTGGCAGCAGCAGCAGCAGGAGCCCAAATATACACTGGAGTTGGCCTCAGGAGCCCAAAAATTGGATGAATCACACCCTGGAGTTGGCAGAAGTTGGCAGCAGCAGCAGCAGGAGCCCAAATATACACTGGAGTTGGCTTCAGGAGCCCAAAAATTGGATGAATCACACCCTGGAGTTGGCAGGAGTTGACAGTAGCAGCAGCAGGAGCCCAAATATACACTGGAGTTGGCTTCAGGATCCCAAAAATTGGATGAATCACACCCTGGAGTTGGCAGAAGTTGGCAGCAGCAGCAGCAGCAGGAGCCCAAATATACACTGGAGTTGGCTTCAGGAGCCCAAAAATTGGATGAATCACACCCTGGAGTTGGCAGGAGTTGACAGTAGCAGCAGCAGGAGCCCAAATATACACTGGAGTTGGCTTCAGGAGCCCAAAATTGGATGAATCACACCCTGGAGTTGGCAGAAGTTGGCAGCAGCAGCAGCAGGAGCCCAAATATACACTGGAGTTGGCCTCAGGAGCCCAAAAATTGGATGAATCACACCCTGGAGTTGGCAGGAGTTGACAGTAGCAGCAGCAGGAGCCCAAATATACACTGGAGTTGGCTTCAGGAGCCCAATAATTGGATGAATCACACCCTGGAGTTGGCAGAAGTTGGCAGCAGCAGCAGCAGGAGCCCAAATATACACTGGAGTTGGCTTCAGGAGCCCAAAAATTGGATGAATCACACCCTGGAGTTGGCAGAAGTTGGCAGCAGCAGGAGCCCAAATATACACTGGAGTTGGCTTCAGGAGCCCAAAAATTGGATGAATCACACCCTGGAGTTGGCAGAAGTTGGCAGCAGCAGCAGCAGGAGCCCAAATATACACTGGAGTTGGCTTCAGGAGCCCAAAAATTGGATGAATCACACCCTGGAGTTGGCAGGAGTTGAAAGTAGCAGCAGCAGGAGCCCAAATATACACTGGAGTTGGCTTCAGGAGCCCAAAAATTGGATGAATCACACCCTGGAGTTGGCAGAAGTTGGCAGCAGCAGCAGCAGGAGCCCAAATATACACTGGAGTTGGCCTCAGGAGCCCAAAAATTGGATGAATCACACCCTGGAGTTGGCAGGAGTTGACAGTAGCAGCAGCAGGAGCCCAAAAAATGGCCTAAAGACATAAATATGTTTTGCACCATTTGGAAAGTGTAAAACGTGGCACCATGCTGAATCTAGTCGCATGCATCAGGCATTGGTGGGTGGAAATCCTGGCTGATCCATCCCTGATTCATTTTGACAAAGGTGAGTCTCTCCACATTTTTAGTTGACAGACGAGTTCTCCTCGCCGTAACTATGGCCCCCGCCGCACTAAACACCCGCTCAGATGGCACGCTACTTGCCGGGCAGGACAGCTTTTCCAGGGCAAACTCTGCTAGTTGCGGCCACAAATCAAGTTTGGCTGCCCAGAAGTCCAGCGGATCCTCAAGGTGTGTTGGCATGGTCATGTCAAAGTATGACATGACCTGCTGGTTCAGGTCCTGCTCCAGGTCTTCCTGCTGCTCATGAGTAGCCTCACTATGCGGGTGTAGAAAGCTACTCATTAGCGACTGAAGACTGAGGCTGCTGCTGCTGATGGAGCTTCTGCTGCTGCTGCTGCCAACCCCACCAGCGGCCATGGCAGTGGAAGGTGAGCGCAGAGGTCCCCTCGAGTCAGACCTGCGAGAGTATGGACCATGGCGCAGATAGGCATCGGCCAACTGCCTACGTAGAATGTCTTTGTAGTAGTTGAGTTTGTCCTCCCTCTCGGTGGGTTTAAAAAATGCCCCCATTTTGTGCCGGAAGCGAGGGTCCAATAAGGTGGACAGCCAGAAGTCATCCCGCCGACAGATGGAAACAATTCTGGGGTCACTACGCAAGCATGTGAGCATGCTTCGTGCCATTTGCGCAAGTGACTCGGATGGACTACCTGTCTCCATCTCCACTGCATACTGCCACGGTGTGCCCGGGTCCTCTGTCTCTCCTTCCTCAAAAACCTCTAGCTCCTCTGGCTGCTCCTGCTCCTCCTCTCCTGTCCGCTGACTAGATAAACCAGCCATTTCGCCAAGCCTAAACTGTGTTTCGCTGGGCAACTCCTCCTCCTCCTCTTCCTCCTCCTCCTCCTCCAGTTCAGCTCCAACGGGGTTCATGTGGCCGTAAGATGTAAACGCCATGTCTCCAGTGCCCTGACCAGCCATGGTTTCCAACATGTGCTGTAGTACATGAAGCAGTGGAATCACGTCGTTCATCCCGTAATCCTGCCGACTGACAAATAAAGTGGCTTCCTCAAAGGGCCTGAGCAAACGGCAGGTGTCACGTATGAGCTGCCACTGGTTGACATTGAAGTTACACAGGGGAGTCCCCCTATCTGCTTGGATCATCAGGAAATCCGTGATGGCTTTTCTCTGTTCATATAATCGGTCCAACATGTGAAGGGTGGAATTCCAACGAGTGGAAACATCGCAAATCAGACTATGTTGGGGGATACCATTCTGACGCTGTAGCTCAAGAAGGGTGTGTTTGGCGGTGTAGGAGTAGCTGAAGTGCATGCAAAGTTTCCGTGAAGTTGTTAGGATGTCCTGCAGATGGGGGGAACACTTCAGAAACCGCTTGACAACCAGATTGAAGACGTGAGCCATGCAGGGGGCATGGGTCAGGCTTCCTTGGCGCAGCGCAGACAAAATGTTCTTCCCATTGTCGGTAACCATGATTCCCATTTTAAGTTTTCTCGGAGTAAGCCATGTTTGGATTTCCTGATGAATACATTTAAGCAGTTCCTCCCCTGTGTGACTCCGTTCGCCAAGACAAACCATGTGAAGCACTGCGTGACACCTCCGTGCCCTGCACACATGGTAGACTGGAGGGGCACTGAGACTTGAGCCAACAGTGGAGGGTGAGGAGATGGCGGAGGATGAGGAGGCCGAGTCGCACGGTGTCACAGGTCCAATGGGCAGAGAGCGCGGAGGCCGAAGCGGCGTGACCTGTCCAAGTTGCTGCTGCAAAGGGACCACATTCACCCAGTGGGCCGTAAACGACATGTACTGCCCCTGACCGTAGTTACAGCTCCAGATGTCGGCGCTGCCATGTATTTTGCTACACACCGACAGGCTCAAGGACTGGCCCACCTTCTGTTCAACAAAAGTGTGCAGCGCTGGTACTGCCTTCTTGGCAAAGAAATGACGGCTTGGGACTCTCCACCTCGGCTCGGCACAAGCCATCAGTTCTCTGAAAGGTGCAGATTCCACCACCTGAAAAGGGAGCGACTGCAGCACCAGCAACTTGGACAGGAGCACATTCAGCTTCTGCGCCGTAGGATGAGTGGGCGCATACTGCTGTCTCTTGGACATGGCTTCGCTGATGGATTGCTGGCGGGATGCATGACTTGGAGGAGGAGGAGGAGGAGCAGGAGCGACAGAGGATGGGTATGACGCACAGCTGCCTTCGGCTGAGGTGCTGGAGCCTTGGCTGGCAGAAATTGGGAGCTCACTTGGTGAGGAAGCAGACTGGACCACCCCTTGGGAGCCTCGGTTCTCCCAGGTTATTTTATGGTGACGCATCATATGTTGACGCAGGGCCGTGGTGCCAACATTTGGACCCTGGCCACGCTTCACCTTTTGCCTACATATCTTGCATGTGGCCATGTTACCCTCCTGCGGATGCCTCAGGAAAAACTGCCACACTGCCGAGTAGCTACTTTCCCCCCCCCTGGCCTCACTGATTCACTGCTGCTGTTGCCAACTCCAGGAACCCCTGCTCCACTACCTCCCGATAAGGTAGACTGCCGCACAGCAGGTGCTCTACCCCGGCCCCGGCCCCGGCCGGCTCCAGCCTTTGGAATTGTGCCCCCATGCTGACTGCTACCACCTTGCTGCCTCAGCTGCTGACTCCGGGGCAACCTGCGTCCCTCTTCTCCTGATGATGATGGTGAAGCCCCTTCATCACCCGGCTCCCAAGTGCGATCGGCTTCATCGTCATCATCATCATCACCGAGTTGTGGCTGTACGTCACTGATGTTCGTGGATTCGTCAACAGTGTCTGGCGCAGGAGCTGGAACGCTCGCAGCACCCACGACACTGTCCACATCACTATCTGTCTGCCTAGCTAGAGAAGCCACCTCCATTTCTTGGCTGGGCAGTAGCTGCTGACTGTCCTCTATCTGATGGTCCTCCTCACTAAAGAGTGGAGCTGAACCCAAAGCATAGGATACGTCGCTGGGGGAGGGAACGGCGTAGGACAGAGGCAATGGGAGGACAGGGACTGCTCTCGGGGCATGCCAACTCAGGGTTGTGTCAGAGGAACCTACCGACCCTAGACTGGGGGTCTCAGACGTAAGTTGTGATGATGTTGTTGATGAGCGCGTCAAACAATCTACCACGGCAGATGCGTTACTGGTGGAGACCCGACCGCTAGCAGATACTGGCAGATTAGGTCTCTCAGCGTGACTCCTGCTGCTACTGGCCCCCAGTCTGATGCGAGCTCTGCCTGCGGAATCTTGGCCTCTGCCACTCCTCTTTTCACTTCCAGGCACTTGTCTGCCCGACATAGTCTAACTGGCGTGGGAGTAGGTGATATTTTAAGATCCCCCGGGCAGCGGTGGGTCTATATGAAACAGAATATAATGCACACCAAAAGTGAGCAGTAACACTCAGCCTCCAACAGGCCTGCTTAGTGTAAATAAGAGAGCTGCTTAGTGTAAATAAAGAGGGGTATGCTATGTTACAGAATGGGATGCCTCAACAGAAGTGCACCTGGCAGGCAGCAGTAAGCCTATGCCCAGCAAAAGTGTCTTATAATATAAATATAATAAGAGCAAATGCTTATATGGTCTTAAACAGAGGCTGCTTTAGTCACAGAATGGGATGCCCCCAAAAAAGATCCAGTAGTACTATGCCCAGCAAAAGTGTCTTTATCAGGCTAATTTCAGATATGATAAGAGCAAATGCTTATATGGTCTTAAACAGAGGCTGCTTTAGTCACAGAATGGGATGCCCTGGCAGGGACAAGTAGTGCTATGCCCAGCAAAAGTGTCTTTATCAGGCTAATTTCAAATATGATAAGAGCAAATGCTTATACGGTCTTAAACAGAGGCTGCTGTAGTCACAGAATGGGATGCCCCAAATAGGAGTGCACCTGGCAGGGTCCAGTAGTGCTTTGCCCAGCAAAAGTGTCTTTATCAGGCCTAATTTCAAATATGATAAGAGCAAATGCTTATATGGTCTTAAACAGAGGCTGCTGTAGTCACAGAATGGGATGCCCCAAATAGGAGTGCACCTGGCAGGGTCCAGTAGTGCTTTGCCCAGCAAAAGTGTCTTTATCAGGCCTAATTTCAAATATGATAAGAGCAAATGCTTATATGGTCTTAAACAGAGGCTGCTGTAGTCACAGAATGGGATGCCCCAAATAGGAGTGCACCTGGCAGGGTCCAGTAGTGCTTTGCCCAGCAAAAGTGTCTTTATCAGGCCTAATTTCAAATATGATAAGAGCAAATGCTTATATGGTCTTAAACAGAGGCTGCTGTAGTCACAGAATGGGATGCCCCAAATAGGAGTGCACCTGGCAGGGTCCAGTAGTGCTTTGCCCAGCAAAAGTGTCTTTATCAGGCCTAATTTCAAATATGATAAGAGCAAATGCTTATATGGTCTTAAACAGAGGCTGCTGTAGTCACAGAATGGGATGCCCCAAATAGGAGTGCACCTGGCAGGGTCCAGTAGTGCTTTGCCCAGCAAAAGTGTCTTTATCAGGCCTAATTTCAAATATGATAAGAGCAAATGCTTATATGGTCTTAAACAGAGGCTGCTGTAGTCACAGAATGGGATGCCCCAAATAGGAGTGCACCTGGCAGGGTCCAGTAGTGCTTTGCCCAGCAAAAGTGTCTTTATCAGGCCTAATTTCAAATATGATAAGAGCAAATGCTTATATGGTCTTAAACAGAGGCTGCTGTAGTCACAGAATGGGATGCCCCAAATAGGAGTGCACCTGGCAGGGTCCAGTAGTGCTTTGCCCAGCAAAAGTGTCTTTATCAGGCCTAATTTCAAATATGATAAGAGCAAATGCTTATATGGTCTTAAACAGAGGCTGCTGTAGTCACAGAATGGGATGCCCCAAATAGGAGTGCACCTGGCAGGGTCCAGTAGTGCTTTGCCCAGCAAAAGTGTCTTTATCAGGCCTAATTTCAAATATGATAAGAGCAAATGCTTATATGGTCTTAAACAGAGGCTGCTGTAGTCACAGAATGGGATGCCCCAAATAGGAGTGCACCTGGCAGGGTCCAGTAGTGCTTTGCCCAGCAAAAGTGTCTTTATCAGGCCTAATTTCAAATATGATAAGAGCAAATGCTTATATGGTCTTAAACAGAGGCTGCTGTAGTCACAGAATGGGATGCCCCAAATAGGAGTGCACCTGGCAGGGTCCAGTAGTGCTTTGCCCAGCAAAAGTGTCTTTATCAGGCCTAATTTCAAATATGATAAGAGCAAATGCTTATATGGTCTTAAACAGAGGCTGCTGTAGTCACAGAATGGGATGCCCCAAATAGGAGTGCACCTGGCAGGGTCCAGTAGTGCTTTGCCCAGCAAAAGTGTCTTTATCAGGCCTAATTTCAAATATGATAAGAGCAAATGCTTATATGGTCTTAAACAGAGGCTGCTGTAGTCACAGAATGGGATGCCCCAAATAGGAGTGCACCTGGCAGGGTCCAGTAGTGCTTTGCCCAGCAAAAGTGTCTTTATCAGGCCTAATTTCAAATATGATAAGAGCAAATGCTTATATGGTCTTAAACAGAGGCTGCTGTAGTCACAGAATGGGATGCCCCAAATAGGAGTGCACCTGGCAGGGTCCAGTAGTGCTTTGCCCAGCAAAAGTGTCTTTATCAGGCCTAATTTCAAATATGATAAGAGCAAATGCTTATATGGTCTTAAACAGAGGCTGCTGTAGTCACAGAATGGGATGCCTCACAGCAGACTTAAGATCAGTTCAGTATATATGCACAGTTAGTATAAGCAGCCTGAAAACGCTAACAAAGCCTGTCAGGCTGGATGAAAAAAAAAAAAAAAACTGACAGCCTCCGATTTTCCCTTCCTTTCCCTGTTTTTCGCTGACTTTCTGTCTGTCTCCTGTCTGTCTCCTGCCTGTCTCCAGCCTGTCCCTGTCTGTCCCTGCCTGTCTCCAGCCTGTCCCTGTCTGTCCCTCAGCTACACAGCGTTCTGTCTCTCACGAATGCAATAGAGAAATGAGGAAAAGCAAGATGGCCGCCGTTAAATACCGCTGTGTGACGTCACCGGGCTTGCTGGCTGCTGATAGGCTGCATGTGACTGCCCCAGCTTGCACTGGCGCGGGATACATGTCCAGACATGTCCCGTCCGCCATCTTAGAATGCCTGTAAATGTAAATGAATGGATGTTAAAGGAAAACTTCGAGTGATCGAATCGCGGGGAAATTCGGATTCGATCCGAATCGAATTTTTCCTGAAATTCGGATCGAATCCGGGTTCGTCCGGATCGATTCGCTCATCCCTAATTATTATATAACAAATCATCACCTTGTAAAGAGGAGAGTGGGGGAGGTTCCTCTAGGTTTTCCCTCCAAAAAGGTTTATGGAGGGTTAAATTCCTCACAAACCTATTAATGTCCATAACAGTGGAAAAAAGATCAAACTGACAGGTAGGCGCAAACTGACAGGTAGGCGCAAACGAAAGTCCTTTAGATAAAAGTCTTATTTCATCATCTGTAAGAATATGAGAGGAAAGATTAACCACACTTTCTGTATTAATTATGTTTTGCGTTCCCTCAGGGTATACCAATTGTTTGGCTCTGTGTTTCCGACCCGCTCTGTGGCATCTCTTTGATGTCGCTTCTTTCTGGACCGTGGTGGCACTGGCCCTGTAAAATTTCGGGGATCCATTTCCAGATCCGACCGGTCGCTGTTTGATGACCAGTCTGAAGACTCAGATAAATTAAAACTCTTTTCCCATCCCCATTTTTCAGAATGGATCTCGATCTGGGGGGTCTATTCCCATACCTCCACCATGTATATACTCTGTTGTTCTTGTAATCATCCAAATCCCTTTGAAATTTGTTACGTTTTACTTTCATTTTTTCCGATTCCATTGTTTCCATTGACTTCTTGATGTTATTCATATAGTCCCCAAATTTAGGATCTATTTCGTATTGTTTCAGGGAATCTTCTAATGATGTTATAGTAGTCAGTATTTCTTTTAATTTATCTTCTTCATATCAGCATCAGTTGTAGAAAGTATTGATCCAGCCAGCAAATGTTGTAAAATCCTTCAGCATTTATTGTCTTCGGTTAAAATCAATAATCCAACAGGTCACAGCATAGATGAATATGTACACGATAAGCCAACGCGTTTCGGACAACAGGTCCTTAATCGGGAAAATGTGTATATGTGCTTTCGATGAACGAAAGCAAATCGGATAATTTCCGTTAGTTCGGATCATTTTCCAAACAAAATCTGGTATTTTTCGTTCGTTCAGATAACTTACGTTGTTGGGATGGGCTTGCGTCTGATTCAGAGAGCTGATTTCCGACGGATCACCACCCTATAAATCCGTTTCATTTCCGATCCACTTACGGCACCTTTGAGGGCTCGGATTGCTATTGTTGAACATGTTTAGCTATGTACATGTTTTTGAGTACATATCATAGACTTCCCCACTCTAGCTTGCTAATCATCTGATGGCTAAAGCATGGATGACTTTAACCCAATATGTTGACATTCAGCTTCTTCAGTTTGTAATGATCACAAGCTGTTTTCCATTAGTAAGAGTTATCAGCTGGATAGGTCATTAGGCTGCTTAGACTTAGCCACAGCTGCTAAAGGGTTCAACTGTTACATTGGTAGAATTGTGGGACTTGTAGGACATGCTTTTTACTCAAGACCATGAAAACCACTTCCACTGTAGCAAAACAAAGCACTAGGAGTATGAGAATCATGGAAACTGTTTGCTGAATCACAGCACAGTCCTAACAAAAATGTTTACATTCCAAAGGAGGAAATCAATAAGGCAAAACAATAAAACATGCCAAAGAGGAAAAAAACATTTTGTGTAGTGTGCACTGGTTCAAACCAGTGTGTCAGTACTCTATAATACCAATTGTTCAGGCCACTGTTGTGTCAGTACCCTGTAATACCAATTGTTCAAACCACTTGGGAGTCCCTGCTCTGTAATACCAATTGTTTAAACCACTTGGGGGTCCCTGCTCTGCAATTCCAATTGTTCAAACCACTGGCGTGTCAGTGATATCTAAAACCAACTGTTCAGGCCACTGGTCTGTCAGTACTCTGCAATACCAATTGTTCAAACTACTTGGGGGGTCATTGCACTTTAATACCAGTTGTTCAGGCCACTTGGGGAGCCTTGCTCTGTAATACCAATTGTTTAACACACTTGGTCTCTGCTCTGTAATACCAATTGTTCAAACCACTTGGGGGTCAATACACATTAATAGCAATTGTTATTGGAGTATCCACTGGGTCAGGTCACATGTGTCAGTACTGTTTACATTTAATTTGAATAATTTAATTGTGGGAACACCCGGGATTATACTCCGGCAGGTGGCTTTTTGGCACACCTTGCATTATACAAAGAGGCACACATAAAGACTTCAGGGTGCATTGTTATCTGTAGATGGCACAATATAAATATACTGTTCACCCATATTAAGCTTGACTCAGAGTCTTCTATATTCCTTCTCGTTTTTGTAAAGTATGAACATTACACATAGCTTACATTCAGTATCGTATTCACATGACTCAGAGCCTCCATCGGAAGCATCTCGTACTGTTTCTGTAGATGTGTAAGCCTTCGAGAATGCTGTAAGTACAGTTCACAAAGCTTATTTCACAGACGACGCTCTAGTATATGTTGATGTGAAACTCTTGTCTTGTAATGTTTTTCTAGAGTTTAACATATTTTGCCACAAAATGTTTCCTTCTCCAATGAGATCATCAAGGAAAAATACTGTTTTTACCTTAATTTAGCCCCTAAATTCCGTAATATTTTCATTTTGTGAAATTTATACACAGACACTGTATATTTTGCTGTGCCAAGTGTCTTCTGTTCCAAACTACTTAGCATGCCATGCTTGCCATGTATTCGTCTTTCCTTTTTCCTAAAGCATACCTTAACCACTTTAATGCATTCTTCCTTTTTATTCCTAAAGCATATCTTAACCACTTTAATGCATTGTTTTCTACTTCTTCCTAGTTGAATATTTGGGATGCTCACATTAATATAATGTAAACATTACTCATTAGGCCTTCTTAAGGAGGGTGCATCGCTTGTTTAGAATACAAAATGAAATAAAAAGAAATGTTTGTTAGAATATATCAGTCAGGTGTGATTTAAGCTGTTTGGGTAATGTGGGTGGAAAAGAATGCTGCTGCAGATTGTTTATGAAAACATAGCAGCATTGGAACGCTCAAACGCTGCATAGATTGAGGGAGAGCACTTCTACAGCTCCCTAAAAAAAAAATCACATTTATCAATGTAAAAACTGGATACTACAGTGCCACTTGTCCGGCTGCTATGCTAGGTTATAGCATCAGACACCCTGTTTAAAAGAAGGTGAAGGCCTCCCAGTGCCTTAAGAACTCTATTCTGCTTTCCCACACACCACGAAAACACAAACTCACCAGAAGTGCCCGAAAGTGTAGTCGGAAATTTCCCACTTTTTAGCCGTCTCTCACACGTTAAATTTGGGCTATGAATCATGTGGAAGCCCTCACTCATCCCAAATTTTACACATGAATGTGAAAAAAATATGAAGCAATTAGAGATGTTAACGGAAAGGCTTACACACAACCGCAAAAACGCTAATATGAAGAAAAAAACACTTGAGAAACTCACAAATGGACGGAAACAGTGCGGGTAAAAGAGGCTGTGAATCAAGCCTATTGTCTTTAACAGGGATGCTGGAAGCTAAAATATATAGATACCTAATGTGGCGAAAATATATATACCAAAACTGTGCCTTGAAGGTAGAGAACAAGTGCTTAAAGATAACTTAATGAGCAGTCACACAACTCTTCCATTCGTAAGCTCTTTTACAAAGTCTGTTTTCATTTTATGTTCAGATTATTTCCTTATTTCCTTAAGCCCCTCATTTGTCAGAAGTGGTTTATTCCTATGTAAAAACAAATGAATTGATGTAATACAAAAAATACCTCTCATATTCTCTTTACTCTGTTAAATGCAAGAGTTCACAGGAATACAAGATTATAATCTGAAGGTTGGATTTTCTATATTACACTTGGTAGCTCCACAACCTTGGCAAAGTTCAAGAATGTCACTAAGGAGGTATTAACTTAATCATAGACTTAAATATGGAAACTGTCATCACACTTTATGAAGTACAATGAAGGTTTGGCTTCCACTTAATGATTTACCATGCCAGTCCCATCTTTGGAACTGTCTTCCGTGCCAGTCCCATCTTTGGAACTGTCATCCATTTCAACTGTATGTTCCACAGCTTTACCAATCATTGTTTCACCCAAATGGGTATAGCTTATTCTTGATTAGGCTATTCTGTCTGAAAGTACATCAAGACCTGACACACTTTTATCCTTGTGGAGTTCTAGTCCATAAACACAGCCAAATCCATCACACTTTATGAGGTAGAGGGAAGGCTTGACTGGTACTTTTTCTAAAACAGATAATTTCCCTTGTGTTATTGGGTCATTGCCTTCTTTTAAACCATGTTGTATCTTGGAGCCCATGATGTTCCTGGGTTGAGAAATTGTTTGCTTGTTCCCATGTTATTGCGATGTTTCTTATGAGAGGTCCTTTTCTTCATCATATTTGCTGAAACACCTACATGTGCATTTCCAAAAGAAGTCTTCATTCATCTGTACATTAAACAGCAGCAAGGCTGCCACGCTAGAGAGAAAACAGCTCACCCTTAACCTGTTGATGTTTCATTATGCATGAAAAGTATTCTATACCTTCACCAGTCTATGTTTTCTGCCAGGTAGGTGTAAGAGTTGTAGGTAGGCAACACTTCAACCACTCGCTCAGGTACTGGTACAAGTCCAGTCCTGTGAGATCCCGGTCCAGTTTATCTTCATGAATGTAACGATGTCTACATTGGCTGAGAAAAGGTGGATTCTCATGTTGGTGATGACTCCCTCCTACGGTGCTGAGTACATGTACTGATAGGTCACTTGCCACAGGACAGGTCAGCAACTCCAAGGCATAGAGGGCAAGCTCTTGCCATGTGTTCAATTTACAGACTTGCCTATTGGAACTACACTATTGCCTGCTGCTGCTCACACACCCTTTCCAACAGTATGTAAAGTGGAATTCCCCCTTGTTAGCAAATCACCTACGAGGCGGTTTGTGGAAGGCCAAATTCTCTGCGGTGCAGATAGACAGACAGCAGCAGGGTAAGAACACTTGCACTTTATGCAGCAACTCTGGTGTGTCCTTATAATAAGCCAAGAAGCTTTGCACAATCAAGTTGGACATGCACCAGCCAACGGATGTGCATCAACCCAGCTCGACCCAAGGCTGCTACTAGGTTCTGCTTTTCACACACCAACTTGCCAGCTTTACATGCAGAAGTAGCAACCACTCATATGCCTGCTCCTGGTTGCCAGTCCGCAGCTCCTGGCCGGTGTGTGGTCTTTTGCCCAGCCAGATGAGTTTCAGCACCACCTGCTGCCGTTTCCCCATGGCTGAACTCAAAATGGTTTTGCAGGCGCTGAGTGGATGAGGAAGCAGGAGAGGATGAAGCAGAATAGGAGGCAACAGGAGGCAACAAGCATTGTCCGGCAATACTGGGTGGTGGAAGTATATGCGCCAAATTGCTTTGAGGCTCAGGCACAGCTGCCACAACATTTATCCAGTGGCCAGTTAAAGAGATGTAATATCTTTGCCCATGCTTAGTTGTCTGCATGTAAATTGTGATGTGGACCTTACAACATATAGCATTGCACAGAGCACACCTTATTTTCTCCACAATCTGCAGGGCAGGGAGAAAAGTTGTGGCAGCTGGAAACAATGTACTGTGGGACAGCTGCAGCCATAAGATTTCTGTTAGCACCATGTTCTAACTAATTGAGATAACTGATCCACTCTCCATAGGATTTTTAAAGCTCCTCAGCTTCACCAGCTGGAATAGGAACATTTTAAAGGCAAGCAATTTTCTAAAACTTGCATTCATGGCTGGGGCTCAAGGGTGAGATGGGTCAAACTTTCTCTTTCTGTCCATTGTTTGAGGAATTGAAAGCTGAATGCTGCACTGGGATGGTGTGAACAGACCTGGTGGTGATGATTGTTTCACATCCTCCCTTTGGGGGAAGACAGCGGAAGCATCAGAGGGAGCCTCAAGTGTTTGCATGTACTGTATTTATTTCAATAATATAATTTTTAATATTACTAATAATATTTTTTATTTGCTTTGCAGGTCCCTGGTGTTAAACATCATGTATAGACCTCTATCTTTCTCCTCCTCAGCCTTGTGCTGCCACTGAGCCCTCAAAGTCACCTGGGAACTTCGCCAAAAGTGCATCCACTAGGGTGCATTTGTACTCCCTCATCTTTGCCGTTACAGTGCTGGAATCAAGGAGGTGATGTTATCTTTGTAGCAGGGATCCAGCATGGTGGCCAGCCAGGAATTGCCACTGTTGACCATGTGGGTAACTCTGCGGTCAGTCGATAAGCACTGGAGCATGTTGTGGCTCATGTGAACTAGGCTGCCCTGAGTCAAAGAGAAGCTGTCCTCAGTGAGAGCTGTCTCCTCCCAGCCACGGTCCAGTGACACCCATGAGCTGCGCTGGGTGTCGCACTGCTGTGAGGAAAAGTCTTCCTCCGAAGCCTCCAAAACTGTACTTGGCTGGCCGCTGTTGATCTGGCAACCCACCCTGTAAGCCACGTGTAGACTTTCCTTACACCGGTAAATGTGCCTTCCACTTCCTCCTCTGCTTCCTCCTGTGGCAATATTACATTCTTCGTCGTGTCCTGAAGTGTTTTTTTCTAGCAGGCGAAGGATGGGGATGTTAGGGCTGACAATCACATTTTCAGGGCTGACAGTATTGGTGGCATATCAGAAGCACAGAGGCACGGCATAAATGTCCCTTATGGTCTGCATTACAACTCATCTGGGCATTTTGAAGCTGGAACACCACTATTCAGCACATGCACCAGCCAACGGATGTGCCTCAACCCAGCCTGGCCCAAGGCTGTTGCTAGGCACAGCTGGGCTTCAGGTTCAACATTAGCAGCCACTAATCTGTCTAATCTTGGCTCCCACGACTGGATGAGGAGGCAGGATAGAAGGAAGCAAAGCAGGAGGCAAAAAGTGGAGGCATAATAATAATAATAATACAAACAATATAATTCTGTTTGCTTTCCACGTTCTTGGCCATGGACGTGGTGAAGATTATTCAGTGTCCGACCCTCCAGTAATTTTTACGATATTGCTCTATAAATAAACAATTATAATACAATAGCGCTCTATAATAAACATTAATAATAACAATGTCATCCTAGAGCATTAGGATGACTTGTGGCTGAGTCAGCCTTGCTGATTTGAATGGGGGTAAGGTGGAGGGCTCTGCAGAAGTAGAATCTGTTGAAGACAAAAAGGGGGGTATGCAAATAAAAAGAAAAAATATATAATAATATATATAATATAACAATATTTTTCTGCTTGCTTTGCAGGTTCCTGGGCATGGACGTGGTGAAGATTATTCAGTGTCCCACCCTACTGCAATTTTCAGTTTGTACAGCGCCACCCAGAATACAAAAGCACTCTATAAATAATAAATAATAATGCTAATAATGCTTTTTGTTTGCTTTGAAGGTCCTTGGTGAACTGGAACTTGAAGCACTGTGTGCTATCTAATCTGTCAATATCTGGCGTCACCATTTTGTCAGCTGTGTTGGAGACTACAAGAATATGCTGCCTGCTGGGACCAGTGGAAGGTGTAGCAAAAACAAATGAAACATGTCCTCTCTCGCCAGCACCAGCTTCATCACCACTTACTGTATTTTTCGCCCTTATTTTTCCCCAAAAGTGGGGGAAAAATGTCCGTGCGCCTTATCAGGCGAATGTAAAAAAAAAAGTCGGTGCAGGCCACGCCCACCTGCTGCCCTGACCTGGGTGCTCGCATGTGCCCCAGGCGGAAGAAGCAGCAGATAGAGGAGCGTCGGGGGCGCTGTCTCTGGCGGTAAAAGACAGCGATCGCAGCGGCGGGGCCGGGACAGAGCCCGGCGCTGCTTCTTACGGCCAGCTCCGTGAATGGGGTGGGCGTGGCCTGTGCCGACACTGACGCTGTGCAGGCCACGCCCACCCCATTCACGGAGCCGACCACTCAGCTGAGCGGTGTCAGTGGAGAGGTGAGTTTAACTTTTTTTTTTTTTTACTTAAGCCGACTGGGGGGAAAGGGGGGTGACACACAGCCTATGGGAATTGAGGGGAGGGGGGGATGCCACACAGCCTATGAGGGGAGAGGGGGATGCCACACAGCCTATTGGAATTGGGGGGAGGGGGGATGCCACACAGTCTGAGGGGAGAGGGGGATGCCACACAGCCTATGGGGGGAGAGGGGGATGCCACACAGCCTATACAAATGGGGGGAGAGGGGATGTCACACAGCCTATGAGGGGAGAAGGGGATGCCACACAGCCTATACAAATGGGGGGAGAGGTGATGCCACACAGCCAATGGGAATGGGGGGGCACACTGCCTATATGGAGAATAGGAGGGGGAATGCCACACTGCTTATGATAATGGGGTGCACACTGCCTATATGGGAATGGGAGGGGGGAGAATGCCACACTGCTTATATAGGGAATGGGAGGGGGATGCCACACTGGGTATACGGGGAATGGGATGGAGGCATGCTACACTGTCTATGGAATGGAAGCATCCCACACGGCCTATGGGAATGGGATAGGGGAATGCCACACTGTCTGTAATGGTGCGTTTTTGGTTTAAAATATTTTTTTTCTTATTTTTCTCCCCCAAATCCTAGGTGCGTCTTATGGGCAGGTGCGTCTTATAGGGCACAAAATAAGTTATTTGCTAATTGCTTCATTTTTGAAGTTGCTGACAGTGGCCTCAGTATATTAGCCTCCTGTCCCTGAAAGTGGCCTGTAAAGGACAATTAGCAGATGCTTTTTTCTTCCCCTCACTATATAAGTAGCCTTTCACTGGAAGCGACCTAAAAAGGACAATACGCAGAGGTTTCTTTGTCCCTAGCTGTACCTCAATATGTCAGCCACCTGTCAATAGATGGGCAATGAAATTGACAGTAAGTGTTGAAAAATGCCCCCCCCCTTACTCATCTGGTCAATTAAATATTGATTCTATTAGTTTCTATTCTATATAGTTTTCTGTTATTATTTTGAGTACTTTCCCTAGCCCATTTTGTGCAGGGCAATTTCCCCAGGTGTACCCCCAAATTGGCCCAATTGATATCTGTGAAAAATGTATGCATTATTTATATTTTTAATGTATTTTTGTATGTATTTATTTTAATATTTTGTTATTATTTTAAGTACTCTCGCTACCCCATTTTGTGCAGGAAAATCTCCCTGGTGTTACTCCATGATTTGCCCTCTGACACAAATTAAAGAATTTTTTTTTAATTTTTTGTATTTCTTTAATTGTTTTTGTTTTCTGTTTATCTTGAGCACTTTCCTTGGTGTTTCCTTAGATTTGCAGCCCTTATAGCCACTTTTGGACCCCCAAATTCGGGTCCTACTTGACTTCAGTGGGGCTAAGATTAGGGTTTTTGTCGAATCTGGTGACCCAAACTAAACTTTAACAGCAAGTTTAGCCGAACTTCAGCGGGTTAGACAATCCCTATTGTGACAGAGTGTCTGGACAAGTCATAGAGGGTGTGTATATCTGCCCAAGATTTCTTGTATCTGTCAGGTAAAAGCAACCAGGAAGTTAGAAACTAGAGATCTAGGATCTCTAGTTTAGGGTTTGGGAAAAAAAACAGTTTACAGGGCCTGTGTTGCTGGAGTGGGGAAGAGAGGGTGGGCCCGACTCCACCCGGACAGTCCGGGTCTTGGGCTGTCTGATTAGTCCAAGCTGTGCTTGCCTGATAGAAGGAGGGAGTTCACACACACTCTGGCTCTCTCATCCTGGGAGCAGGACATCTGCTAGGAGCCTGTGGGAGCATTGCCAGTGGTATGTCATGATCTGATATGTTGTGGTGCCCGGTACTAGGCCGGCACTGGGTTAGTCAGGAGCACCTAATGTTTAGTTAGAGCCGGACAGTCATAGGACTTATTTTGTTTAGTTATGTTTTACTTTATACCACAATCTGGCAATAAAACTGGCTGAGGTCAGTTAAATGATTCTTCCTTGTTCTGTGGACTTTGTGTCTGCTGAAAGTGTGCCCGTCTACCCAGGAGACGACTAACCCACTACCTAACCCCTTACACTATATTTAATGTTTCACAGACTCTATTCTCAAAAATCAGTCTTGCAATAGAGATATCTGTCTTTTGTATGTAATGTATATATATATTTTTTTTTATCAGGCATGTTTGAGAATAGAATCTTCTATAAACTCTATCCAAATTATCTGTTTTTAGGTGGCGCAGAAAGTAAAGGCTAGTGGTTCTTTTGTGTCCCTGACCGTTGTAGATGACGCAAGCTTTAGAAGATTGAGTGCCAACAGAGTTTCACCACTATCCATTCTTCATTGCTGTCTTCCCCAGTCTTGTCCCAGACCACGACTCTGCCTTTTATATAATGAAGGTCAGGGGTTTGGCTTCACTGCAAGTGCAACAGGCGGTAAGTAAAACTAGAATGACGTCCTTTGAGCTTCCATTTTCCTTTTTGATATATAATAAGGGTGTATCTAGGTCTCAAATATATAATGTTATATAAAGTTATATAATTGTCATTGTAATGGAGGTTCAGAATATGACTTTGAATACCACTTAAAAACTGAGCACTGGGCATCCCATATTGCCAATTTTCATAGTATCTGTTACACACAAGCAGTCCTTTAAGCTGATTTCATCTAACTAGAGCACAGTTTTAATTGCTTTTGTGTCTGCTTTAAAAACCCCTGGCCACTGGGCATCCCATGTTTGCACATTTAACCCTATCTGTGACACACAAGCAGGTCTGGAAGCTGATTTCATCTAACTAGAGCACAGTTTTAAAAGTGTTTTTGTGTCTGCTTTAAAAACCCCTGAGCACTGGGCATCCCAGATTGCCAATTTTCATAGCATCTGCTACACAGAAGCAGTCCTTTAAGCTGATTTCATCTAACTAGAGCACAGTTTTAATTGCTTTTGTGTCTGCTTTAAAAACCCCTGAGCACTGGGAATCCCATGTTTGCACATTTAACCCTATCTGTTACACACAAGCAGTTCTTAAAGCTGATTTCATCTAACTAGAGCACAGTTTTAATTGTTTTTGTGTTTGCTTTTAAAAACCCTGTCCACTGGGCACGCCATGTTAGCACATTTAGCCCTATCTGTTACACATAAGCATATCTTAAAGCTGATTTCATCTAACTAGAGCACAGTTTTTATTGTTTTTGTGTCTGCTGTAAAAACCCCTGGCCACTGGGCATGCCAGGTATGCACATTTAACCCTATCTGTTACACACAAGCAGGTTCTAAAGCTGATTTCCTCTAACTAGAGCACAGTTTTAATTGTTTTTGTGTCTGCTGTAAAAACCCCTGGCCACTGGGCATCCCATGTCTGCACATTTAACCCTATCTGTTACAAACAAGCAGATCCTAAAGCTGATTTCATCTAACTAGAGCACAGTTTTTATTGTTTTTGTGTCTGCTGTAAAAACCCCTGGCCACTGGGCATCCCATGTTTGCACATTTAACCCTATATGTTAAATTGAAGCAGGTCTTTCAGCTGATTTCATCTAACAAGAGCACAGTTTTAAAAGTGTTTTTGTGTCTGCTTTAAAAACCCCTGAGCACTGGGCATCCCAGATTGCCAATTTTCATAGCATCTGTTACACAGAAGCAGTCCTTTAAGCTGATTTCATCTAACTAGAGCACAGTTTTAATTGCTTTTGTGTCTGCTTTAAAAACCCCTGAGCACTGGGCATCCCATGTTTGCACATCTAACCCTATCTGTTACACATAAGCAGGTCTTAAAACTGATTTCATCTAACTAGAGCACAGTTTTAATTGTTTTTGTGTCTGCTTTAAAAAACCCTGTCCACTGGGCACGCCATGTTAGCACATTTAACCCTATCTGTTACACACAAGCAGGTCTGGAAGCTGATTTCATCTAACTGAGCACAGTTTTATGTGTTGTTGTGTCTGCTGTAAAAACCCCTGGCCACTGGGCATCCCATGTTTGCACATTTAACCCTATCTGTTACACACAAGCAGTTCTTAAAGCTGATTTCATCTAACTAGAGCACAGTTTTAATTGTTTTTGTGTTTGCTTTAAAAAACCCTGTCCACTGGGCACGCCATGTTAGCACATTTAACCCTATCTGTTACACATAAGCATATCTTAAAGCTGATTTCATCTAACTAGAGCACAGTTTTAATTGTTTTTGTGTCTGCTGTAAAAAACCCTGGCCACTGGGCATCCCATGTTTGCACATTTAACCCTATCTGTTACATAGAAGCAGGTCTTTCTGCTGATTTCATGTAACGTGAGCACAGTTTTTATTGTTTTTGTGTCTGCTGTAAAAACCCCTGGCCACTGGGAACCCATGTTTGCACATTTAACCCTATCTGTTACACACAAGCAGGTCTTAAAGCTGATTTCATCTAACTAAAGCACAGTTTAATTGTTTTTGTGTCTGCTGTAAAAAAAACCCTGACCACTGGGCATCCCATGTTTGCACATTTAACCCTATCTGTTATATAGAAGCAGTTCTTTCAGCTGATTTCATCTAACTTGAGCACAGTTTTAATTGTTTTTGTGTCTGCTGTAAAAACCCCTGGCCACTGGGAATCCCATGTTTGCACATTTAACCCTATCTGTTACACACAAGCAGTTCTTACAGCTGATTTAATCTAACTAGAGCACAGTTTTAATTGTTTTTGTGTCTGCTGTAAAAACCCCTGGCCACTGGGCATCCCATGTTTGCACATTTAACCCTATCTGTTACATAGAAGCAGGTCTTTCAGCTGATTTAATCTAACTAGAGCACAGTTTTAAAAGTGTTTTTGTGTCTGCTTTAAAAACCCCTGAGCACTGGGCATCCCATATTGCCAATTTTCATAGTATCTGTTACACACAAGCAGTGCTTTAAGCTGATTTCATCTAACTAGAGCACAGTTTAAATTGCTTTTGTGTCTGCTTTAAAAACCCCTGAGCACTGGGCATCCCATGTTTGCACATTTAACCCTATCTGTTACACACAAGCAGGTCTTAAAGCTGATTTAATCTAACTAGAGCACAGTTTTAATTGTTTTTGTGTCTGCTGAAAAAAACCCTGGTCACTGGGCATCCCATGTTTGCACATTTAACCCTATCTGTTACATAGAAGCAGGTCTTTCAGCTGATTTCATCTAACTAGAGCACAGTTTTAAAAGTGTTTTTGTGTCTGCTTTAAAAACCCCTGAGCACTGGGCATCCCATATTGCCAATTTTCATAGTATCTGTTACACACAAGCAGTCCTTTAAGCTGATTTCATCTAACTAGAGCACAGTTTTAATTGCTTTTGTGTCTGCTTTAAAAACCCCTGAGCACTGGGCATCCCATGTTTGCACATCTAACCCTATCTGTTACACACAAGCAGGTCTTAAAACTGATTTCATGTAACTAGAGCACAGTTTTAATTGTTTTTGTGTCTGCTGTAAAAACCCCTGGCCACTGGGCATCCCATGTTTGCACATTTAACCCTATCTGTGACACACAAGCAGGTCTGGAAGCTGATTTCATCTAACTGAGCACAGTTTTATGTGTTGTTGTGTCTGCTGTAAAAACCCCAGGCCACTGGGCATCCCATGTTTGCACATTTAACCCTATCTGTTACACATAAGCATATCTTAAAGCTGATTTCATCTAACTAGAGCACAGTTTTAATTGTTTTTGTGTCTGCTGTAAAAAAACCCTGGCCACTGGGCATCCCATGTTTGCACATTTAACCCTATCTGTTACATAGAAGCAGGTCTTTCTGCTGATTTCATCTAACGTGAGCACAGTTTTTATTGTTTTTGTGTCTGCTGTAAAAACCCCTGGCCACTGGGAATCCCATGTTTGCACATTTAACCCTATCTGTTACACACAAGCAGGTCTTAAAGCTGATTTCATCTAACTAAAGAACAGTTTAATTGTTTTTGTGTCTGCTGTAAAAAAAAAACCCTTACCACTGGGCATCCCATGTTTGCACATTTAACCCTATCTGTTATATAGAAGCAGGTCTTTCAGCTGATTTCAACTAACTTGAGCACCGTTTTTATTGTTTTTGTGTCTGCTGTAAAAACCCCTGGCCACTGGGAATCCCATGTTTGCACATTTAACCCTATCTGTTACACAGAAGCAGGTCTTTCTGCTGATTTCATCTAACTAGAGCACAGTTTTAATTGTTTTTGTGTCTGCTGTAAAAACCCCTGACCACTGGGCATCCCATGTTTGCACATTTAATCCTATCTGTTACATAAAAGCAGGTCTTAAAGCTGATTTCATCTAACTAGAGCACAGTTTTAAAAGTGTTTTTGTGTCTGCTTTAAAAACCCCTGAGCACTGGGCATCCCATATTGCCAATTTTCATAGTATCTGTTACACACAAGCAGTCCTTTAAGCTGATTTCATCTAACTAGAGCACAGTTTTATTGCTTTTGTGTCTGCTTTAAAAACCCCTGAGCACAGGGCATCCCATGTTTGCACATTTAACCCTATCTGTTACACACAAGCAGTTCTTACAGCTGATTTAATCTAACTAGAGCACAGTTTTAATTGCCTATGTGTCTGCTGTAAAAACCCCTGGCCACTGGGCATCCCATGTTTGCACATTTAACCCTATCTGTTACATAGAAGCAGGTCTTTCAGCTGATTTCATCTAACTAGAGCACAGTTTTAAAAGTGTTTTTGTGTCTGCTTTAAAAACCCCTGAGCACTGGGCATCCCATATTGCCAATTTTCATAGTATCTGTTACACACAAGCAGTCCTTTAAGCTGATTTCATCTAACTAGAGCACAGTTTAAATTGCTTTTGTGTCTGCTTTAAAAACCCCTGAGCACTGGGCATCCCATGTTTGCACATTTAACCCTATCTGTTACATAGAAGCAGGTATTAAAGCTGATTTCATCTAACTAGAGCACAGTTTTAATTGTTTTTGTGTCTGCTGTAAAAACCCCAGGCCACTGGGCATGCCAGGTATGCACATTTAACCCTATCTGTTACACACAAGCATTTCTTACAGCTGATTTCCTCTAACTAGAGCACAGTATTAATTGTTTTTGTGTCAACTCTAAAAACCCCTGGCCACTGGGCATCCCATGTTAGCACATTAACCCTATCTGTTACACACAAGCAGGTTCTAAAGCAGATTTCATCTAACTAGAGCACAGTTTTAATTGTTTTTGTGTCTGCTGTAAAAACCCCTAGCCACTGGGCATCCCATGTTTGCACATTTAACCCTATCTGTTACAAACTAGCAGATCTTAAAGCAGATTTTATCTAACTAGAGCACAGTTTTAATTGTTTTTGTGTCTGCTGTAAAAACCCCTGGCCACTGGACATCCCATGTTTGCACATTTAACCCTATCTGTTACATAGAAGCAGGTCTTTCAGCTGATTTCATCTAACTAGAGCACAGTTTTAAAAGTGTTTTTGTGTCTGCTTTAAAAACCCCTGAGCACTGGGCATCCCATATTGCCAATTTTCATAGTATCTGTTACACACAAGCAGTCCTTTAAGCTGATTTCATCTAACTAGAGCACAGTTTTAATTGCTTCTGTGTCTGCTTTAAAAACCCCTGAGCACTGGGCATCCCATGTTTGCACATTTAACCCTATCTGTGACACACAAGCAGGTCTGGAAGCTGATTTCATCTAACTGAGCACAGTTTTATGTGTTGTTGTGTCTGCTGTAAAAACCCCTGGCGACTGGGCATCCCATGTTTTCACATTTAACCCCATCTGTTACACACAAGCAGTTCTTAAAGCTGATTTCATCTAACTAGAGCACAGTTTTAATTGTTTTTGTGTTTGCTTTAAAAAACCCTGTCCACTGGGCACGCCATGTTAGCACATTTAACCCTATCTGTTACACATAAGCATATCTTAAAGCTGATTTCATCTAACTAGAGCACAGTTTTAATTGTTTTTGTGCCTGCTGTAAAAACCCCTGGCCACTGGGAATCCCATGTTTGCACATTTAACCCTATCTGTTACACACAAGCAGGTCTTAAAGCTGATTTCATCTAACTAAAGCACAGTTTAATTGTTTTTGTGTCTGCTGTAAAAAAAAACCCTGACCACTGGGCATCCCATGTTTGCACATTTAACCCTATCTGTTATATAGAAGCAGGTCTTTCAGCTGATTTAATCTAACTTGAGCACCGTTTTTATTGTTTTTGTGTCTGCTGTAAAAACCCCTGGCCACTGGGCATCCCATGTTTGCACATTTAACCCTATCTGTTACAAACTAGCAGATCTTACAGCTGATTTCATTTAACTAAAGCACAGTTTAATTGTTTTTGTGTCTGCTGTAAAAAAAAACCCTGACCACTGGGCATCCCATGTTTGCACATTTAACCCTATCTGTTACATAGAAGCAGGTCTTTCAGCTGATTTAATCTAACTAGAGCACAGTTTTAAAAGTGTTTTTGTGTCTGCTTTAAAAACCCCTGAGCACTGGGCATCCCATATTGCCAATTTTCATAGTATCTGTTACACACAAGCAGTCCTTTAAGCTGATTTCATCTAACTAGAGCACAGTTTTATTGCTTTTGTGTCTGCTTTAAAAACCCCTGAGCACTGGGCATCCCATGTTAGCACATTAACCCTATCTGTTACACACAAGCAGGTTCTAAAGCAGATTTCATCTAACTAGAGCACAGTTTAATTGTTTTTGTGTCTGCTGTAAAAAAAAACCCTGACCACTGGGCATCCCATGTTTGCACATTTAACCCTATCTGTTATATAGAAGCAGGTCTTTAAGCTGATTTCATCTAACTAGAGCACAGTTTTATTGCTCTTGTGTCTGCTTTAAAAACCCCTGAGCACTGGGCATCCCATGTTTGCACATTTAACCCTATCTCTTACACACAAGCAGTTCTTACAGCTGATTTAATCTAACTAGAGCACAGTTTTAATTGTTTTTGTGTCTGCTGTAAAAACCCCTGGCAACTGGGCATCCCATGTTTGCACATTTAACCCTATCTGTTACATAGAAGCAGGTCTTTCAGCTGATTTCATCTAACTAGAGCACAGTTTTAAAAGTGTTTTTGTGTCTGCTTTAAAAACCCCTGAGCACTGGGCATCCCATATTGCCAATTTTCATAGTATCTGTTACACACAAGCAGTCTTTTAAGCTGATTTCATCTAACTAGAGCACAGTTTAAATTGCTTTTGTGTCTGCTTTAAAAACCCCTGAGCACTGGGCATCCCATGTTTGCACATTTAACCCTATCTGTTACACACAAGCAGGTATTTAAGCTGATTTCATCTAACTAGAGCACAGTTTTAATTGTTTTTGTGTCTGCTGTAAAAACCCCTGGCCACTGGGCATGCCAGGTATGCACATTTAACCCTATCTGTTACACACAAGCAGTTCTTACAGCTGATTTCCTCTAACTAGAGCACAGTATTAATTGTTTTTGTGTCAGCTCTAAAAACCCCTGGCCACTGGGCATCCCATGTTAGCACAATAACCCTATCTGTTACACACAAGCAGGTTCTAAAGCAGATTTCATCTAACTAGAGCACAGTTTTAATTGTTTTTGTGTCTGCTGTAAAAACCCCTGGCCACTGGGCATCCCATGTTTGCACATTTAACCCTATCTGTTACAAACTAGCAGATCTTACAGCTGATTTCATCTAACTAGAGCACAGTTTTTATTGTTTTTGTGTCTGCTGTAAGAACCCCTGGCCACTGGGCATCCCATGTTTGCACATTTAACCCTATCTGTTACATAGAAGCAGGTCTTTCAGCTGATTTCATCTAACTAGAGCACAGTTTTAAAAGTGTTTTTGTGTCTGCTTTAAAAACCCCTGAGCACTGGGCATCCCATATTGCCAATTTTCATAGTATCTGTTACACACAAGCAGTCCTTTAAGCTGATTTCATCTAACTAGAGCACAGTTTAAATTGCTTTTGTGTCTGCTTTAAAAACCCCTGAGCACTGGGCATCCCATGTTTGCACATTTAACCCTATCTGTTACACAGAAGCAGGTATTAAAGCTGATTTAATCTAACTAGAGCACAGTTTTAATTGTTTTTGTGTCTGCTGTAAAAACCCCTGGCCACTGGGCATCCCATGTTAGCACATTAACCCTATCTGTTACATAGAAGCAGGTCTTCCAGCTGATTTCATCTAACTAGAGCACAGTTTTAAAAGTGTTTTTGTGTCTGCTTTAAAAACCCCTGAGCACTGGGCATCCCATATTGCCAATTTTCATAGTATCTGTTACACACAAGCAGTCCTTTAAGCTGATTTCATCTAACTAGAGCACAGTTTTAATTGCTTTTGTGTCTGCTTTAAAAACCCCTGAGCACTGGGCATCCCATGTTTGCACATTTAACCCTATCTGTGACACACAAGCAGTTCTGGAAGCTGATTTCATCTAACTGAGCACAGTTTTATGTGTTGTTGTGTCTGCTGTAAAAACCCCTGGCCACTGGGCATCCCATGTTTGCACATTTAACCCTATCTGTTACACACAAGCAGTTCTTAAAGCTGATTTCATCTAACTAGAGCACAGTCTTAATTGTTTTTGTGTTTGCTTTAAAAAACCCTGTCCACTGGGCACGCCATGTTAGCACATTTAACCCTATCTGTTACACATAAGCATATCTTAAAGCTGATTTCATCTAACCGGAGCACAGTTTTAATTGTTTTTGTGTCTGCTGTAAAAAAACCCTGGCCACTGGGCATCCCATGTTTGCACATTTAACCCTATCTGTTACATAGAAGCAGGTCTTTCTGCTGATTTCATCTAACGTGAGCACAGTTTTTATTGTTTTTGTGTCTGCTGTAAAAACCCCTGGCCACTGGGAATCCCATGTTTGCACATTTAACCCTTTCTGTTACACACAAGCAGGTCTTAAAGCTGATTTCATCTAACTAAAGCACAGTTTAATTGTTTTTGTGTCTGCTGTAAAAAAAACCCTGACCACTGGGCATCCCATGTTTGCACATTTAACCCTATCTGTTATATAGAAGCAGGTCTTTCAGCTGATTTAATCTAACTTGAGCACCGTTTTCATTGTTTTTGTGTCTGCTGTAAAAACCCCTGGCCACTGGGCATCCCATGTTTGCACATTTAACCCTATCTGTTACAAACTAGCAGATCTTACAGCTGATTTCATCTAACTAGAGCACAGTTTTTATTGTTTTTGTGTCTGCTGTAAGAACCCTTGGCCACTGGGCATCCCATGTTTGCACATTTAACCCTATCTGTTACATAGAAGCAGGTCTTTCAGCTGATTTAATCTAACTAGAGCACAGTTTTAAAAGTGTTTTTGTGTCAGCTTTAAAAACCCCTGAGCACTGGGCATCCCATATTGCCAATTTTCATAGTATCTGTTACACACAAGCAGTCCTTTAAGCTGATTTCATCTAACTAGAGCACAGTTTTATTGCTTTTGTGTCTGCTTTAAAAACCCCTGAGCACTGGGCATCCCATGTTTGCACATTTAACCCTATCTCTTACACACAAGCAGTTCTTACAGCTGATTTAATCTAACTAGAGCACAGTTTTAATTGTTTTTGTGTCTGCTGTAAAAACCCCTGGCCACTGGGCATGCCAGGTATGCACATTTAACCCTATCTGTTACACACAAGCAGTTCTTACAGCTGATTTCCTCTAACTAGAGCACAGTATTAATTGTTTTTGTGTCAGCTCTAAAAACCCCTGGCCACTGGGCATCCCATGTTAGCACATTAACCCTATCTGTTACACACAAGCATGTTCTAAAGCAGATTTCATCTAACTAGAGCACAGTTTTTATTGTTTTTGTGTCTGCTGTAAGAACCCCTGGCCACTGGGCATCCCATGTTTGCACATTTAACCCTATCTGTTACATAGAAGCAGGTCTTTCAGCTGATTTCATCTAACTAGAGCACAGTTTTAAAAGTGTTTTTGTGTCTGCTTTAAAAACCCCTGAGCACTGGGCATCCCATATTGCCAATTTTCATAGTATCTGTTACACACAAGCAGTCCTTTAAGCTGATTTCATCTAACTAGAGCACAGTTTAAATTGCTTTTGTGTCTGCTTTAAAAACCCCTGGCCACTGGGCATCCCATGTTTGCACATTTAACCCTATCTGTGACACACAAGCAGGTCTGGAAGCTGATTTCATCTAACTGAGCACAGTTTTATGTGTTGTTGTGTCTGCTGTAAAAACCCCTGGCCACTGGGCATCCCATGTTTGCACATTTAACCCTATCTGTTACACACATGCAGTTCTTAAAGCTGATTTCATCTAACTAGAGCACAGTTTTAATTGTTTTTGTGTTTGCTGTAAAAAACCCTGTCCACTGGGCACGCCATGTTAGCACATTTAACCCTATCTGTTACACATAAGCATATCTTAAAGCTGATTTCATCTAACTAGAGCACAGTTTTTATTGTTTTTGTGTCTGCTGTAAGAACCCCTGGCCACTGGGCATCCCATGTTTGCACATTTAACCCTATCTGTTACATAGAAGCAGGTCTTTCAGCTGATTTCATCTAACTAGAGCACAGTTTTAAAAGTGTTTTTGTGTCTGCTTTAAAAACCCCTGAGCACTGGGCATCCCATATTGCCAATTTTCATAGTATCTGTTACACACAAGCAGTCCTTTAAGCTGATTTCATCTAACTAGAGCACAGTTTAAATTGCTTTTGTGTCTGCTTTAAAAACCCCTGGCCACTGGGCATCCCATGTTTGCACATTTAACCCTATCTGTGACACACAAGCAGGTCTGGAAGCTGATTTCATCTAACTGAGCACAGTTTTATGTGTTGTTGTGTCTGCTGTAAAAACCCCTGGCCACTGGGCATCCCATGTTTGCACATTTAACCCTATCTGTTACACACATGCAGTTCTTAAAGCTGATTTCATCTAACTAGAGCACAGTTTTAATTGTTTTTGTGTTTGCTGTAAAAAACCCTGTCCACTGGGCACGCCATGTTAGCACATTTAACCCTATCTGTTACACATAAGCATATCTTAAAGCTGATTTCATCTAACTAGAGCACAGTTTTAATTGTTTTTGTGTCTGCTGTAAAAAACCCTGGCCACTGGGCATCCCATGTTTGCACATTTAACCCTATCTGTTACATAGAAGCAGGTCTTTCTGCTGATTTCATCTAACGTGAGCACAGTTTTTATTGTTTTTGTGTCTGCTGTAAAAACCCCTGGCCACTGGGCATCCCATGTTTGCACATTTAACCCTATCTGTTACACACAAGCAGGTTCTAACGCAGATTTCATCTAACTAGAGCACAGTTTTAATTGCTTTTGTGTCTGCTTTAAAAACCCCTGAGCACTGGGCATCCCATGTTTGCACATCTAACCCTATCTGTTACACACAAGCAGGTCTTAAAGCTGATTTCATCTAACTAGAGCACAGTTTTAATTGTTTTTGTGTCTGCTATAAAAAAACCCTGGCCACTGGGCATACCATGTTGGCACATTTAACCTTACCTGTTACACACAAGCAGGTCTTAAAGCTGATTGCATCTAACTAGAGCACAGTTTTAATTGTTTCGTGTCAGCTGTAAAAACCCCTGGTCACTGGGCATCCCATGTTAGCACATTTAACCCTATCTGTTACACACAAGCAGTTCTTACAGCTGATTTCACCTAACTAGAGCACAGTTTAATTGTTTTTGTGTCTGCTGTAAAAACCCCTGGCAACTGGGCATCCCATGTTTGCACATTTAACCCTTTTTGTTACAAACTAGCAGATCTTAAAGCTGATTTCATCTAACTAGAGCACAGTTTTTATTGTTTTTGTGTCTGCTGTAAAAACCCCTGGCCACTGGGCATCCCATGTTTGCACATTTAACCCTATCTGTTACATAGAAGCAGGTCTTTCAGCTGATTTAATCTAACTAGAGCACAGTTTTAAAAGTGTTTTTGTGTCTGCTTTAAAAACCCCTGAGCACTGGGCATCCCATATTGCCAATTTTCATAGTATCTGTTACACACAAGCAGTCCTTTAAGCTGATTTCATCTAACTAGAGCACAGTTTTATTGCTTTTGTGTCTGCTTTAAAAACCCCTGAGCACTGGGCATCCCATGTTAGCACATTAACCCTATCTGTTACACACAAGCAGGTTCTAAAGCAGATTTCATCTAACTAGAGCACAGTTTAATTGTTTTTGTGTCTGCTGTAAAAAAAAACCCTGACCACTGGGCATCCCATGTTTGCACATTTAACCCTATCTGTTATATAGAAGCAGGTCTTTAAGCTGATTTCATCTAACTAGAGCACAGTTTTATTGCTCTTGTGTCTGCTTTAAAAACCCCTGAGCACTGGGCATCCCATGTTTGCACATTTAACCCTATCTCTTACACACAAGCAGTTCTTACAGCTGATTTAATCTAACTAGAGCACAGTTTTAATTGTTTTTGTGTCTGCTGTAAAAACCCCTGGCAACTGGGCATCCCATGTTTGCACATTTAACCCTATCTGTTACATAGAAGCAGGTCTTTCAGCTGATTTCATCTAACTAGAGCACAGTTTTAAAAGTGTTTTTGTGTCTGCTTTAAAAACCCCTGAGCACTGGGCATCCCATATTGCCAATTTTCATAGTATCTGTTACACACAAGCAGTCTTTTAAGCTGATTTCATCTAACTAGAGCACAGTTTAAATTGCTTTTGTGTCTGCTTTAAAAACCCCTGAGCACTGGGCATCCCATGTTTGCACATTTAACCCTATCTGTTACACACAAGCAGGTATTTAAGCTGATTTCATCTAACTAGAGCACAGTTTTAATTGTTTTTGTGTCTGCTGTAAAAACCCCTGGCCACTGGGCATGCCAGGTATGCACATTTAACCCTATCTGTTACACACAAGCAGTTCTTACAGCTGATTTCCTCTAACTAGAGCACAGTATTAATTGTTTTTGTGTCAGCTCTAAAAACCCCTGGCCACTGGGCATCCCATGTTAGCACAATAACCCTATCTGTTACACACAAGCAGGTTCTAAAGCAGATTTCATCTAACTAGAGCACAGTTTTAATTGTTTTTGTGTCTGCTGTAAAAACCCCTGGCCACTGGGCATCCCATGTTTGCACATTTAACCCTATCTGTTACAAACTAGCAGATCTTACAGCTGATTTCATCTAACTAGAGCACAGTTTTTATTGTTTTTGTGTCTGCTGTAAGAACCCCTGGCCACTGGGCATCCCATGTTTGCACATTTAACCCTATCTGTTACATAGAAGCAGGTCTTTCAGCTGATTTCATCTAACTAGAGCACAGTTTTAAAAGTGTTTTTGTGTCTGCTTTAAAAACCCCTGAGCACTGGGCATCCCATATTGCCAATTTTCATAGTATCTGTTACACACAAGCAGTCCTTTAAGCTGATTTCATCTAACTAGAGCACAGTTTAAATTGCTTTTGTGTCTGCTTTAAAAACCCCTGAGCACTGGGCATCCCATGTTTGCACATTTAACCCTATCTGTTACACAGAAGCAGGTATTAAAGCTGATTTAATCTAACTAGAGCACAGTTTTAATTGTTTTTGTGTCTGCTGTAAAAACCCCTGGCCACTGGGCATCCCATGTTAGCACATTAACCCTATCTGTTACATAGAAGCAGGTCTTCCAGCTGATTTCATCTAACTAGAGCACAGTTTTAAAAGTGTTTTTGTGTCTGCTTTAAAAACCCCTGAGCACTGGGCATCCCATATTGCCAATTTTCATAGTATCTGTTACACACAAGCAGTCCTTTAAGCTGATTTCATCTAACTAGAGCACAGTTTTAATTGCTTTTGTGTCTGCTTTAAAAACCCCTGAGCACTGGGCATCCCATGTTTGCACATTTAACCCTATCTGTGACACACAAGCAGTTCTGGAAGCTGATTTCATCTAACTGAGCACAGTTTTATGTGTTGTTGTGTCTGCTGTAAAAACCCCTGGCCACTGGGCATCCCATGTTTGCACATTTAACCCTATCTGTTACACACAAGCAGTTCTTAAAGCTGATTTCATCTAACTAGAGCACAGTCTTAATTGTTTTTGTGTTTGCTTTAAAAAACCCTGTCCACTGGGCACGCCATGTTAGCACATTTAACCCTATCTGTTACACATAAGCATATCTTAAAGCTGATTTCATCTAACCGGAGCACAGTTTTAATTGTTTTTGTGTCTGCTGTAAAAAAACCCTGGCCACTGGGCATCCCATGTTTGCACATTTAACCCTATCTGTTACATAGAAGCAGGTCTTTCTGCTGATTTCATCTAACGTGAGCACAGTTTTTATTGTTTTTGTGTCTGCTGTAAAAACCCCTGGCCACTGGGAATCCCATGTTTGCACATTTAACCCTTTCTGTTACACACAAGCAGGTCTTAAAGCTGATTTCATCTAACTAAAGCACAGTTTAATTGTTTTTGTGTCTGCTGTAAAAAAAACCCTGACCACTGGGCATCCCATGTTTGCACATTTAACCCTATCTGTTATATAGAAGCAGGTCTTTCAGCTGATTTAATCTAACTTGAGCACCGTTTTCATTGTTTTTGTGTCTGCTGTAAAAACCCCTGGCCACTGGGCATCCCATGTTTGCACATTTAACCCTATCTGTTACAAACTAGCAGATCTTACAGCTGATTTCATCTAACTAGAGCACAGTTTTTATTGTTTTTGTGTCTGCTGTAAGAACCCTTGGCCACTGGGCATCCCATGTTTGCACATTTAACCCTATCTGTTACATAGAAGCAGGTCTTTCAGCTGATTTAATCTAACTAGAGCACAGTTTTAAAAGTGTTTTTGTGTCTGCTTTAAAAACCCCTGAGCACTGGGCATCCCATATTGCCAATTTTCATAGTATCTGTTACACACAAGCAGTCCTTTAAGCTGATTTCATCTAACTAGAGCACAGTTTTATTGCTTTTGTGTCTGCTTTAAAAACCCCTGAGCACTGGGCATCCCATGTTTGCACATTTAACCCTATCTCTTACACACAAGCAGTTCTTACAGCTGATTTAATCTAACTAGAGCACAGTTTTAATTGTTTTTGTGTCTGCTGTAAAAGCCCCTGGCCACTGGGCATCCCATGTTTGCACATTTAACCCTATCTGTTACATAGAAGCAGGTCTTTCAGCTGATTTCATCTAACTAGAGCACAGTTTTAAAAGTGTTTTTGTGTCTGCTTTAAAAACCCCTGAGCACTGGGCATCCCATATTGCCAATTTTCATAGTATCTGTTACACACAAGCAGTCCTTTAAGCTGATTTCATCTAACTAGAGCACAGTTTAAATTGCTTTTGTGTCTGCTTTAAAAACCCCTGAGCACTGGGCATCCCATGTTTGCACATTTAACCCTATCTGTTACACACAAGCAGGTATTAAAGCTGATTTCATCTAACTAGAGCACAGTTTTAATTGTTTTTGTGTCTGCTGTAAAAACCCCTGGCCACTGGGCATGCCAGGTATGCACATTTAACCCTATCTGTTACACACAAGCAGTTCTTACAGCTGATTTCCTCTAACTAGAGCACAGTATTAATTGTTTTTGTGTCAGCTCTAAAAACCCCTGGCCACTGGGCATCCCATGTTAGCACATTAACCCTATCTGTTACACACAAGCATGTTCTAAAGCAGATTTCATCTAACTAGAGCACAGTTTTTATTGTTTTTGTGTCTGCTGTAAGAACCCCTGGCCACTGGGCATCCCATGTTTGCACATTTAACCCTATCTGTTACATAGAAGCAGGTCTTTCAGCTGATTTCATCAAACTAGAGCACAGTTTTAAAAGTGTTTTTGTGTCTGCTTTAAAAACCCCTGAGCACTGGGCATCCCATATTGCCAATTTTCATAGTATCTGTTACACACAAGCAGTCCTTTAAGCTGATTTCATCTAACTAGAGCACAGTTTAAATTGCTTTTGTGTCTGCTTTAAAAACCCCTGGCCACTGGGCATCCCATGTTTGCACATTTAACCCTATCTGTGACACACAAGCAGGTCTGGAAGCTGATTTCATCTAACTGAGCACAGTTTTATGTGTTGTTGTGTCTGCTGTAAAAACCCCTGGCCACTGGGCATCCCATGTTTGCACATTTAACCCTATCTGTTACACACATGCAGTTCTTAAAGCTGATTTCATCTAACTAGAGCACAGTTTTAATTGTTTTTGTGTTTGCTGTAAAAAACCCTGTCCACTGGGCACGCCATGTTAGCACATTTAACCCTATCTGTTACACATAAGCATATCTTAAAGCTGATTTCATCTAACTAGAGCACAGTTTTTATTGTTTTTGTGTCTGCTGTAAGAACCCCTGGCCACTGGGCATCCCATGTTTGCACATTTAACCCTATCTGTTACATAGAAGCAGGTCTTTCAGCTGATTTCATCTAACTAGAGCACAGTTTTAAAAGTGTTTTTGTGTCTGCTTTAAAAACCCCTGAGCACTGGGCATCCCATATTGCCAATTTTCATAGTATCTGTTACACACAAGCAGTCCTTTAAGCTGATTTCATCTAACTAGAGCACAGTTTAAATTGCTTTTGTGTCTGCTTTAAAAACCCCTGGCCACTGGGCATCCCATGTTTGCACATTTAACCCTATCTGTGACACACAAGCAGGTCTGGAAGCTGATTTCATCTAACTGAGCACAGTTTTATGTGTTGTTGTGTCTGCTGTAAAAACCCCTGGCCACTGGGCATCCCATGTTTGCACATTTAACCCTATCTGTTACACACATGCAGTTCTTAAAGCTGATTTCATCTAACTAGAGCACAGTTTTAATTGTTTTTGTGTTTGCTGTAAAAAAACCCTGTCCACTGGGCACGCCATGTTAGCACATTTAACCCTATCTGTTACACATAAGCATATCTTAAAGCTGATTTCATCTAACTAGAGCACAGTTTTAATTGTTTTTGTGTCTGCTGTAAAAAACCCTGGCCACTGGGCATCCCATGTTTGCACATTTAACCCTATCTGTTACATAGAAGCAGGTCTTTCTGCTGATTTCATCTAACGTGAGCACAGTTTTTATTGTTTTTGTGTCTGCTGTAAAAACCCCTGGCCACTGGGCATCCCATGTTTGCACATTTAACCCTATCTGTTACACACAAGCAGGTTCTAACGCAGATTTCATCTAACTAGAGCACAGTTTTAATTGCTTTTGTGTCTGCTTTAAAAACCCCTGAGCACTGGGCATCCCATGTTTGCACATCTAACCCTATCTGTTACACACAAGCAGGTCTTAAAGCTGATTTCATCTAACTAGAGCACAGTTTTAATTGTTTTTGTGTCTGCTATAAAAAAACCCTGGCCACTGGGCATACCATGTTGGCACATTTAACCTTACCTGTTACACACAAGCAGGTCTTAAAGCTGATTGCATCTAACTAGAGCACAGTTTTAATTGTTTCGTGTCAGCTGTAAAAACCCCTGGTCACTGGGCATCCCATGTTAGCACATTTAACCCTATCTGTTACACACAAGCAGTTCTTACAGCTGATTTCACCTAACTAGAGCACAGTTTAATTGTTTTTGTGTCTGCTGTAAAAACCCCTGGCAACTGGGCATCCCATGTTTGCACATTTAACCCTTTTTGTTACAAACTAGCAGATCTTAAAGCTGATTTCATCTAACTAGAGCACAGTTTTTATTGTTTTTGTGTCTGCTGTAAAAACCCCTGGCCACTGGGCATCCCATGTTTGCACATTTAACCCTATCTGTTACATAGAAGCAGGTCTTTCAGCTGATTTCATCTAACTAGAGCACAGTTTTAAAAGTGTTTTTGTGTCTGCTTTAAAAACCCCTGAGCACTGGGCATCCCATATGCTTTAAAAACTCCTGAGCACTGGGCATCCCATATTGCCAATTTTCATAGCATCTGTTACACAGAAGCAGTCCTTTAAGCTAATTTCATCTAACTAGAGCACAGTTTTAATTGCTTTTGTGTCTGCTTTAAAAACCCCTGAGCACTGGGCATCCCATGTTTGCACATTTAACCCTATCTGTGACTCACAAGCAGGTCTGGAAGCTGATTTCATCTAACTGAGCACAGTTTTATTTTTGGTTGTGTCTGCTGTAAAAACCCCTGGCCACTGGGCATCCCATATTGCCAATTTTCATAGCATCTGTTACACAGAAGCAGTCCTTTAAGCTAATTTCATCTAACTAGAGCACAGTTTTAATTGCTTTTGTGTCTGCTTTAAAAACCCCTGAGCACTGGGCATCCCATGTTTGCACATTTAACCCTATCTGTTACAAACAAGCAGGTCTTAAAGCTGATTTCATCTAACTAGAGCACAGTTTAATTGTTTTTGTGTCTGCTGTAAAAAAACCCTGACCACTAGGCATCCCATGTTTGCACATTTAACCCTATCTGTTATATAGAAGCAGGTCTTTCAGCTGATTTCATCTAACTTGAACACAGTTTTTATTGTTTTTGTGTCTGCTGTAAAAACCCCTGGCCACTGGGAATCCCATGTTTGCACATTTTACCCTATCTGTTACACAGAAGCAGGTCTTTCTGCTGATTTCATCTAACTAGAGGACAGTTTTTGTTGTTTTTGTGTCTGCTGTAAAAACCCCTGGCCACTGGGCATCCCATGTTAGAACATTAACCCTATCTGTTACACACAAGCAGGTTCTAAAGCAGATTTCATCTAACTAGAGCACAGTTTTAATTGTTTTTGTGTCTGCTGTAAAAACTCCTGACCACTGGGCATCCCATGTTTGCACATTTAACCCTCTCTGTTACATAGAAGCAGGTCTTTCAGCTGATTTCATCTAACTAGAGCACAGTTTTAAAAGTGTTTTTGTGTCTGCTTTAAAAACCCCTGAGCACTGGGCATCCCATATTGCCAATTTTCATAGTATCTGTTACACACAAGCAGTCCTTTAAGTTGATTTCATCTAACTAGAGCACAGTTTTAATTGCTTTTGTGTCTGCTTTAAAAACCCCTGGCCACTGGGCATCCCATGTTTGCACATTTAACCCTATCTGTGACACACAAGCAGGTCTGGAAGCTGATTTCATCTAACTAGAGCACAGTTTTAAAAGATTTTTTGTGTCTGCTTTAAAAACCCCTGAGCACTGGGCACCCCAGATTGCCAATTTTCATAGCATCTGCTACACAGAAGCAGTCCTTTAAGCTGATTTCATCTAACTAGAGCACAGTTTTAATTGATTTTGTGTCTGCTTTAAAAACCCCTGAGCACTGGGAATCCCATGTTTGCACATTTAACCCTATCTGTTACACACAAGCAGTTCTTAAAGCTGATTTCATCTAACTAGAGCACAGTTTTAATTGTTTTTGTGTTTGCTTTAAAAAACCCCTGAGCACTGGGCACGCCATGCTAGCACATTTAACCCTATCTGTTACACATAAGCATATCTTAAAGCTGATTTCATCTAACTAGAGCACAGTTTTTATTGTTTTTGTGTCTGCTGTAAAAACCCCTGGCCACTGGGCATCCCATGTCTGCACATTTAACCCTATCTGTTACAAACAAGCAGATCCTAAAGCTGATTTCATCTAACTAGAGCACAGTTTTTATTGTTTTTGTGTCTGCTGTAAAAACCCCTGGCCACTGGGCATCCCATGTTTGCACATTTAACCCTATATGTTAAATTGAAGCAGGTCATTCAGCTGATTTCATCTAACAAGAGCACAGTTTTAAAAGTGTTTTTGTGTCTGCTTTAAAAACCCCTGAGCACTGGGCATCCCAGATTGCCAATTTTCATAGCATCTGCTACACAGAAGCAGTCCTTTAAGCTGATTTCATCTAACTAGAGCACAGTTTTAATTGCTTTTGTGTCTGCTTTAAAAACCCCTGAGCACTGGGCATCCCATGTTTGCACATTTAACCCTATCTGTGACACACAAGCAGGTCTGGAAGCTGATTTCATCTAACTAGAGAACAGTTTTAAAAGTGTTTTTGTGTCTGCTTTAAAAACCCCTGAGCACTGGGCATCCCAGATTGCCAATTTTCATAGCATCTGCTACACAGAAGCAGTCCTTTAAGCTGATTTCATCTAACTAGAGCACAGTTTTAATTGCTTTTGTGTCTGCTTTAAAAACCCCTGAGCACTGGGAATCCCATGTTTGCACATTTAACCCTATCTGTTACACACAAGCAGTTCTTAAAGCTGATTTCATCTAACTAGAGCACAGTTTTAATTGTTTTTGTGTTTGCTTTAAAAAACCCTGTCCACTGGGCACGCCATGTTAGCACATTTAACCCTATCTGTTACACATAAGCATATCTTAAAGCTGATTTCATCTAACTAGAGCACAGTTTTTATTGTTTTTGTGTCTGCTGTAAAAACCCCTGGCCACTGGGCATGCCAGGTATGCACATTTAACCCTATCTGTTACACACAAGCAGGTTCTAAAGCTGATTTCCTCTAACTAGAGCACAGTTTTAATTGTTTTTGTGTCTGCTGTAAAAACCCCTGGCCACTGGGCATCCCATGTCTGCACATTTAACCCTATCTGTTACAAACAAGCAGATCCTAAAGCTGATTTCATCTAACTAGAGCACAGTTTTTATTGTTTTTGTGTCTGCTGTAAAAACCCCTGGCCACTGGGCATCCCATGTTTGCACATTTAACCCTATATGTTAAATTGAAGCAGGTCTTTCAGCTGATTTCATCTAACAAGAGCACAGTTTTAAAAGTGTTTTTGTGTCTGCTTTAAAAACCCCTGAGCACTGGGCATCCCAGATTGCCAATTTTCATAGCATCTGCTACACAGAAGCAGTCCTTTAAGCTGATTTCATCTAACTAGAGCACAGTTTTAATTGTTTTTGTGTCTGCTGTAAAAACCCCTGGCCACTGGGCATCCCATGTTTGCACATTTAACCCTATCTGTGACACACAAGCAGGTCTGGAAGCTGATTTCATCTAACTGAGCACAGTTTTATGTGTTGTTGTGTCTGCTGTAAAAACCCCTGGCCACTGGGCATCCCATGTTTGCACATTTAACCCTATCTGTGACACACAAGCAGGTCTGGAAGCTGATTTCATCTAACTGAGCACAGTTTTATGTGTTGTTGTGTCTGCTGTAAAAACCCCTGGCCACTGGGCATCCCATGTTTGCACATTTAAACCTATCTGTTACACACAAGCAGTTCTTAAAGCTGATTTCATCTAACTAGAGCACAGTTTTAATTGTTTTTGTGTTTGCTTTAAAAAACCCTGTCCACTGGGCACGCCATGTTAGCACATTTAACCCTATCTGTTACACATAAGCATATCTTAAAGCTGATTTCATCTAACTAGAGCACAGTTTTAATTGTTTTTGTGTCTGCTGTAAAAAAAACCCTGACCACTGGGCATCCCATGTTTGCACAATTAACCCTATCTGTTATATAGAAGCAGTTCTTTCAGCTGATTTCATCTAACTTGAGCACAGTTTTAATTGTTTTTGTGTCTGCTGTAAAAACCCTGGCCACTGGGAATCCCATGTTTGCACATTTAACCCTATCTGTTACACAGAAGCAGGTCTTTCTGCTGATTTCATCTAACTAGAGCACAGTTTTAATTGTTTTTGTGTCTGCTGTAAAAACCCCTGACCACTGGGCACCCCATGTTTGCACATTTAATCCTATCTGTTACATAAAAGCAGGTCTTAAAGCTGATTTCATCTAACTAGAGCACAGTTTTAAAAGTGTTTTTGTGTCTGCTTTAAAAACCCCTGAGCACTGGGCATCCCATATTGCCAATTTTCATAGTATCTGTTACACACAAGCAGTCCTTTAAGCTGATTTCATCTAACTAGAGCACAATTTTATTGCTTTTGTGTCTGCTTTAAAAACCCCTGAGCACTGGGCATCCCATGTTTGCACATTTAACCATATCTGTTACACACAAGCAGTTCTTACAGCTGATTTCATCTAACTAGAGCACAGTTTTAATTGTTTTTGTGTCTGCTGTAAAAACCCCTGGCCACTGGGAATCCCATGTTTGCACATTTAACCCTATCTGTTACACAGAAGCAGGTCTTTCTGCTGATTTCATCTAACTAGAGCACAGTTTTAATTGTTTATGTGTCTGCTGTAAAAACCCCTAACCACTGGGCATCCCATGTTTGCACATTTAATCCTATCTGTTACATAAAAGCAGGTCTTAAAGCTGATTTCATCTAACTAGAGCACAGTTTTAAAAGTGTTTTTGTGTCTGCTTTTAAAACCCCTGAGCACTGGGCATCCCATATTGCCAATTTTCATAGTATCTGTTACACACAAGCAGTCCTTTAAGCTGATTTCATCTAACTAGAGCACAGTTTTATTGCTTTTGTGTCTGCTTTAAAAACCCCTGAGCATTGGGCATCCCATGTTTGCACATTTAACCATATCTGTTACACACAAGCAGTTCTTACAGCTGATTTAATCTAACTAGAGCACAGTTTTAATTGTTTTTGTGTCTGCTGTAAAAACCCCTGGCCACTGGGCATCCCATGTTTGCACATGTAACCCTATCTGTTACATAGAAGCAGGTCTTTCAGCTGATTTCATCTAACTAGAGCACAGTTTTAAAAGTGTTTTTGTGTCTGCTTTAAAAACCCCTGAGCACTGGGCATCCCATATTGCCAATTTTCATAGTATCTGTTACACACAAGCAGTCCTTTAAGCTGATTTCATCTAACTAGAGCACAGTTTAAATTGCTTTTGTGTCTGCTTTAAAAACCCCTGAGCACTGGGCATCCCATGTTTGCACATTTAACCCTATCTGTTACACACAAGCAGGTATTAAAGCTGATTTCATCTAACTAGAGCACAGTTTTAATTGTTTTTGTGTCTGCTGTAAAAACCCCTGAGCACTGGACATCCCATGTTTGCACATTTAACCCTATCTGTTACACAGAAGCAGGTCTTTCTGCTGATTTCATCTAACTAGAGCACAGTTTTAATTGTTTTTGTGTCTGCTGTAAAAACCCCTAACCACTGGGCATCCCATGTTTGCACATTTAATCCTATCTGTTACATAAAAGCAGGTCTTAAAGCTGATTTCATCTAACTAGAGCACAGTTTTAAAAGTGTTTTTGTGTCTGCTTTAAAAAACCCTGAGCACTGGGCATCCCATATTGCCAATTTTCATAGTATCTGTTACACACAAGCAGTCCTTTAAGCTGATTTCATCTAACTAGAGCACAGTTTTATTGCTTTTGTGTCTGCTTTAAAAACCCCTGAGCACTGGGCATCCCATGTTTGCACATTTAACCATATCTGTTACACACAAGCAGTTCTTACAGCTGATTTAATCTAACTAGAGCACAGTTTTAATTGTTTTTGTGTCTGCTGTAAAAACCCCTGGCCACTGGGCATCCCATGTTTGCACATGTAGCCCTATCTGTTACATAGAAGCAGGTCTTTCAGCTGATTTCATCTAACTAGAGCACAGTTTTAAAAGTGTTTTTGTGTCTGCTTTAAAAACCCCTGAGCACTGGGCATCCCATATTGCCAATTTTCATAGTATCTGTTACACACAAGCAGTCCTTTAAGCTGATTTCATCTAACTAGAGCACAGTTTAAATTGCTTTTGTGTCTGCTGTAAAAACCCCTGAGCACTGGGCATCCCATGTTTGCACATTTAACCCTATCTGTTACACACAAGCAGGTATTAAAGCTGATTTCATCTAACTAGAGCACAGTTTTAATTGTTTTTGTGTCTGCTGAAAAAAACCCTGGTCACTGGGCATCCCATGTTTGCACATTTAACCCTATCTGTTACATAGAAGCAGGTCTTTCAGCTGATTTCATCTAACTAGAGCACAGTTTTAAAAGTGTTTTTGTGTCTGCTTTAAAAAGCCCTGAGCACTGGGCATCCCATATTGCCAATTTTCATAGTATCTGTTACACACAAGCAGTCCTTTAAGCTGATTTCATCTAACTAGAGCACAGTTTAAATTGCTTTTGTGTCTGCTTTAAAAACCCCTGAGCACTGGGCATCCCATGTTTGCACATTTAACCCTATCTGTGACACACAAGCAGGTCTGGAAGCTGATTTCATCTAACTGAGCACAGTTTTATGTTTTGTTGTGTCTGCTGTAAAAACCCCTGGCCACTGGGCATCCCATGTTTGCACATTTAACCCTATCTGTTACACACAAGCAGTTCTTAAAGCTGATTTCATCTAACTAGAGCACAGTTTTAATTGTTTTTGTGTTTGCTTTAAAAATCCCTGGCCACTGGGCATCCCATGTTTGCACATTTAACTCTATCTGTTACATAGAAGCAGGTCTTTCTGCTGATTTCATCTAACTTGAGCACCGTTTTTATTGTTTTTGTGTCTGCTGTAAAAACCCCTGGCCACTGGGAATCCCATGTTTGCACATTTAACCCTATCTGTTACAAACTAGCAGATCTTAAAGCTGATTTCATCTAACTAGAGCACAGTTTTTATTGTTTTTGTGTCTGCTGTAAGAACCCCTGGCCACTGGGCATCCCATGTTTGCACATTTAACCCTATCTGTTACATAGAAGCAGGTCTTTCAGCTGATTTCATCTAACTAGAGCACAGTTTTAAAAGTGTTTTTGTGTCTGCTTTAAAAACCCCTGAGCACTGCGCATCCCATATTGCCAATTTTCATAGCACCTGTTACACAGAAGCAGTCCTTTAAGCTAATTTCATCTAACTAGAGCACAGTTTTAATTGCTTTTGTGTCTGCTTTAAAAACCCCTGAGCACTGGGCATCCCATGTTTGCACATCTAACCCTATCTGTTACACACAAGCAGGTCTTAAAGCTGATTTCATCTAACTAGAGCACAGTTTTAATTGCTTTTGTGTCTGCTTTAAAAACCCCTGAGCACTGGGCATCCCATGTTTGCACATCTAACCCTATCTGTTACACACAAGCAGGTCTTAAAGCTGATTTCATCTAACTAGAGCACAGTTTAATTGTTTTTGTGTCTGCTGTAAAAAAAACCCCTGACCACTGGGCATCCCATGTTTGCACATTTAACCCTATCTGTTATATAGAAGCAGGTCTTTCAGCTGATTTCATCTAACTTGAGCACAGTTTTTATTGTTTTTGTGTCTGCTGTAAAAACCCCTGGCCACTGGGAATCCCATGTTTGCACATTTAACCCTATCTGTTACACAGAAGCAGGTCTTTCTGCTGATTTCATCTAACTAGAGCACAGTTTTTGTTGTTTTTGTGTCTGCTGTAAAAATCCCTGGCCACTGGGAATCCCATGTTAGAACATTAACCCTATCTGTTACACACAAGCAGGTTTTAAAGCAGATTTCATCTAACTAGAGCACAGTTTTAATTGTTTTTGTGTCTGCTGTAAAAACCCCTGGCCACTGGGCATCCCATGTTTGCACATTTAACCCTATCTGTTACACAGAAGCAGGTCTTTCTGCTGATTTCATCTAACTAAAGCACAGTTTTAAAAGTGTTTTTGTGTCTGCTTTAAAAACCCCTGAGCACTGGGCATCCCATATTGCCAATTTTCATAGTATCTGTTACACACAAGCAGTCCTTTAAGCTGATTTCATCTAACTAGAGCACAGTTTTAATTGCTTTTGTGTCTGCTGAAAAAACCCCTGGCCACTGGGCATCCCATGTTTGCACATTTAACCCTATCTGTGACACACAAGCAGGTCTGGAAGCTGATTTCATCTAACTGAGCACAGTTTTATGTGTTGTTGTGTCTGCTGTAAAAACCCCTGGCCACTGGGCATCCCATGTTTGCACATTTAACCCCATCTGTTACACACAAGCAGTTCTTAAAGCTGATTTCATCTAACTAGAGCACAGTTTTAATTGTTTTTGTGTTTGCTTTAAAAAACCCTGTCAACTGGGCACGCCATGTTAGCACATTTAACCCTATCTGTTACACATAAGTATATCTTAAAGCTGATTTCATCTAACTAGAGCACAGTTTTTATTGTTTTTGTGTCTGCTGTAAAAACCCCTGGCCACTGGGCATCCCATGTCTGCACATTTAACCCTATCTGTTACAAACAAGCAGATCCTAAAGCTGATTTCATCTAACTAGAGCACAGTTTTTATTGTTTTTGTGTCTGCTGTAAAAACCCCTGGCCACTGGGCATCCCATGTTTGCACATTTAACCCTATCTGTTAAATTGAAGCAGTTCTTTCAGCTGATTTCATCTAACAAGAGCACAGTTTTAAAATTGTTTTTTTTGTCTGCTTTAAAAACCCCTGAGCACTGGGCATCCCAGATTGCCAATTTTCATAGCATCTGTTACACAGAAGCAGTCCTTTAAGCTGATTTCATCTAACTAGAGCACAGTTTTAATTGCTTTTGTGTCTGCTTTAAAAACCCCTGAGCACTGGGCATCCCATGTTTGCACATCTAACCCTATCTGTTACACACAAGCAGGTCTTAAAACTGATTTCATCTAACTAGAGCACAGTTTTAATTGTTTTTGTGTCTGCTGTAAAAACCCCTGGCCACTGGGCATCCCATGTTTGCACATTTAACCCTATCTGTGACACACAAGCAGGTCTGGAAGCTGATTTCATCTAACTGAGCACAGTTTTATGTGTTGTTGTGTCTGCTGTAAAAACCCCTGGCCACTGGGCATCCCATGTTTGCACATTTAACCCTATCTGTTACAAACTAGCAGATCTTAAAGCTGATTTCATCTAACTAGAGCACAGTTTTTATTGTTTTTGTGTCTGCTGTAAGAACCCCTGGCCACTGGGCATCCCATGTTTGCACATTTAACCCTATCTGTTACATAGAAGCAGGTCTTTCAGCTGATTTCATCTAACTAGAGCACAGTTTTAAAAGTGTTTTTGTGTCTGCTTTAAAAACCCCTGAGCACTGCGCATCCCATATTGCCAATTTTCATAGCACCTGTTACACAGAAGCAGTCCTTTAAGCTAATTTCATCTAACTAGAGCACAGTTTTAATTGCTTTTGTGTCTGCTTTAAAAACCCCTGAGCACTGGGCATCCCATGTTTGCACATCTAACCCTATCTGTTACACACAAGCAGGTCTTAAAGCTGATTTCATCTAACTAGAGCACAGTTTTAATTGCTTTTGTGTCTGCTTTAAAAACCCCTGAGCACTGGGCATCCCATGTTTGCACATCTAACCCTATCTGTTACACACAAGCAGGTCTTAAAGCTGATTTCATCTAACTAGAGCACAGTTTAATTGTTTTTGTGTCTGCTGTAAAAAAAAACCCTGACCACTGGGCATCCCATGTTTGCACATTTAACCCTATCTGTTATATAGAAGCAGGTCTTTCAGCTGATTTCATCTAACTTGAGCACAGTTTTTATTGTTTTTGTGTCTGCTGTAAAAACCCCTGGCCACTGGGAATCCCATGTTTGCACATTTAACCCTATCTGTTACACAGAAGCAGGTCTTTCTGCTGATTTCATCTAACTAGAGCACAGTTTTTGTTGTTTTTGTGTCTGCTGTAAAAATCCCTGGCCACTGGGAATCCCATGTTAGAACATTAACCCTATCTGTTACACACAAGCAGGTTTTAAAGCAGATTTCATCTAACTAGAGCACAGTTTTAATTGTTTTTGTGTCTGCTGTAAAAACCCCTGGCCACTGGGCATCCCATGTTTGCACATTTAACCCTATCTGTTACACAGAAGCAGGTCTTTCTGCTGATTTCATCTAACTAAAGCACAGTTTTAAAAGTGTTTTTGTGTCTGCTTTAAAAACCCCTGAGCACTGGGCATCCCATATTGCCAATTTTCATAGTATCTGTTACACACAAGCAGTCCTTTAAGCTGATTTCATCTAACTAGAGCACAGTTTTAATTGCTTTTGTGTCTGCTGAAAAAACCCCTGGCCACTGGGCATCCCATGTTTGCACATTTAACCCTATCTGTGACACACAAGCAGGTCTGGAAGCTGATTTCATCTAACTGAGCACAGTTTTATGTGTTGTTGTGTCTGCTGTAAAAACCCCTGGCCACTGGGCATCCCATGTTTGCACATTTAACCCCATCTGTTACACACAAGCAGTTCTTAAAGCTGATTTCATCTAACTAGAGCACAGTTTTAATTGTTTTTGTGTTTGCTTTAAAAAACCCTGTCCACTGGGCACGCCATGTTAGCACATTTAACCCTATCTGTTACACATAAGTATATCTTAAAGCTGATTTCATCTAACTAGAGCACAGTTTTTATTGTTTTTGTGTCTGCTGTAAAAACCCCTGGCCACTGGGCATCCCATGTCTGCACATTTAACCCTATCTGTTACAAACAAGCAGATCCTAAAGCTGATTTCATCTAACTAGAGCACAGTTTTTATTGTTTTTGTGTCTGCTGTAAAAACCCCTGGCCACTGGGCATCCCATGTTTGCACATTTAACCCTATCTGTTAAATTGAAGCAGTTCTTTCAGCTGATTTCATCTAACAAGAGCACAGTTTTAAAATTGTTTTTTTTGTCTGCTTTAAAAACCCCTGAGCACTGGGCATCCCAGATTGCCAATTTTCATAGCATCTGTTACACAGAAGCAGTCCTTTAAGCTGATTTCATCTAACTAGAGCACAGTTTTAATTGCTTTTGTGTCTGCTTTAAAAACCCCTGAGCACTGGGCATCCCATGTTTGCACATCTAAACCTATCTGTTACACACAAGCAGGTCTTAAAACTGATTTCATCTAACTAGAGCACAGTTTTAATTGTTTTTGTGTCTGCTGTAAAAACCCCTGGCCACTGGGCATCCCATGTTTGCACATTTAACCCTATCTGTGACACACAAGCAGGTCTGGAAGCTGATTTCATCTAACTGAGCACAGTTTTATGTGTTGTTGTGTCTGCTGTAAAAACCCCTGGCCACTGGGCATCCCATGTTTGCACATTTAAACCTATCTGTTACACACAAGCAGTTCTCAAAGCTGATTTCATCTAACTAGAGCACAGTTTTAATTGTTTTTGTGTTTGCTTTAAAAAACCCTGTCCACTGGGCACGCCATGTTAGCACATTTAACCCTATCTGTTACACATAAGCATATCTTCAAGCTGATTTCATCTAACTAGAGCACAGTTTTAACTGTTTTTGTGTCTGCTGTAAAAAACCCTGGCCACTGGGCATCCCATGTTTGCACATTTAACCCTATCTGTTACATAGAAGCAGGTCTTTCTGCTGATTTCATGTAACGTGAGCACAGTTTTTATTGTTTTTGTGTCTGCTGTAAAAACCCCTGGCCACTGGGAATCCCATGTTTGCACATTTAACCCTATCTGTTACACAGAAGCAGGTCTTTCTGCTGATTTCATCTAACTAGAGCACAGTTTTAATTGTTTTTGTGTCTGCTGTAAAAAAACCCTGACCACTGGGCATCCCATGTTTGCACATTTAACCCTATCTGTTATATAGAAGCAGTTCTTTCAGCTGATTTCATCTAACTAGAGCACAGTTTTAAAAGTGTTTTTGTGTCTGCTTTAAAAACCCCTGAGCACTGGGCATCCCATATTGCCAATTTTCATAGTATCTGTTACACACAAGCAGTCCTTTAAGCTGATTTCATCTAACTAGAGCACAATTTTATTGCTTTTGTGTCTGCTTTAAAAACCCCTGAGCACTGGGCATCCCATGTTTGCACATTTAACCCTATCTGTTACACACAAGCAGTTCTTACAGCTGATTTCATCTAACTAGAGCACAGTTTTAATTGTTTTTGTGTCTGCTGTAAAAACCCCTGGCCACTGGGCATCCCATGTTTGCACATTTAACCCTATCTGTTACATAGAAGCAGGTCTTTCAGCTGATTTCATCTAACTAGAGCACAGTTTTAAAATCGTTTTTGTGTCTGCTTTAAGAAATCCTGAGCACTGGGCATCCCATATTGCCAATTTTCATAGTATCTGTTACACACAAGCAGTCCTTTAAGCTGATTTCATCTAACTAGAGCACAGTTTTAATTGCTTTTGTGTCTGCTTTAAAAACCTCTGAGCACTGGGCATCCCATGTTTGCACATCTAACCCTATCTGTTACACACAAGCAGGTCTTAAAACTGATTTCATCTAACTAGAGCACAGTTTTAATTGTTTTTGTGTCTGCTGTAAAAACCCCTGGCCACTGGGCATCCCATGTTTGCACATTTAACCCTATCTGTGACACACAAGCAGGTCTGGAAGCTGATTTCATCTAACTGAGCACAGTTTTATGTGTTGTTGTGTCTGCTGTAAAAACCCCTGGCCACTGGGCATCCCATGTTTGCACATTTAACCCTATCTGTTACACACAAGCAGTTCTTAAAGCTGATTTCATCTAACTAGAGCACAGTTTTAATTGTTTTTGTGTTTGCTTTAAAAAACCCTGTCCACTGGGCACGCCATGTTAGCACATTTAACCCTATCTGTTACACATAAGCATATCTTAAAGCTGATTTCATCTAACTAGAGCACAGTTTTAATTGTTTTTGTGTCTGCTGTAAAAAACCCTGGCCACTGGGCATCCCATGTTTGCACATTTAACCCTATCTGTTACATAGAAGCAGGTCTTTCTGCTGATTTCATCTAACGTGAGCACAGTTTTAATTGTTTTTGTGTCTGCTGTAAAAACCCCTGGCCACTGGGAATCCCATGTTTGCACCTTTAACCCTATCTGTTACACACAAGCAGGTCTTAAAGCTGATTTCATCTAACTAAAGCACAGTTTAATTGTTTTTATGTCTGCTGTAAAAAAAAACCCTGACCACTGGGCATCCCATGTTTGCACATTTAACCCTATCTGTTATATAGAAGCAGGTCTTTCAGCTGATTTCATCTAACTTGAGCACCGTTTTTATTGTTTTTGTGTCTGCTGTAAAAACCCCTGGCCACTGGGAATCCCATGTTTGCACATTTAACCCTATCTGTTACAAACTAGCAGATCTTAAAGCTGATTTCATCTAACTAGAGCACAGTTTTTATTGTTTTTGTGTCTGCTGTAAGAACCCCTGGCCACTGGGCATCCCATGTTTGCACATTTAACCCTATCTGTTACATAGAAGCAGGTCTTTCAGCTGATTTCATCTAACTAGAGCACAGTTTTACAAGTGTTTTTGTGTCTGCTTTAAAAACCCCTGAGCACTGCGCATCCCATATTGCCAATTTTCATAGCATCTGTTACACAGAAGCAGTCCTTTAAGCTAATTTCATCTAACTAGAGCACAGTTTTAATTGCTTTTGTGTCTGCTTTAAAAACCCCTGAGCACTGCGCATCCCATATTGCCAATTTTCATAGCATCTGTTACACAGAAGCAGTCCTTTAAGCTAATTTCATCTAACTAGAGCACAGTTTTAATTGCTTTTGTGTCTGCTTTAAAAACCCCTGAGCACTGGGCATCCCATGTTTGCACATCTAACCCTATCTGTTACACACAAGCAGGTCTTAAAGCTGATTTCATCTAACTAGAGCACAGTTTTAATTGCTTTTGTGTCTGCTTTAAAAACCCCTGAGCACTGGGCATCCCATGTTTGCACATCTAACCCTATCTGTTACACACAAGCAGGTCTTAAAGCTGATTTCATCTAACTAGAGCACAGTTTAATTGTTTTTGTGTCTGCTGTAAAAAAAAACCCTGACCACTGGGCATCCCATGTTTGCACATTTAACCCTATCTGTTATATAGAAGCAGGTCTTTCAGCTGATTTCATCTAACTTGAGCACAGTTTGTATTGTTTTTGTGTCTGCTGTAAAAACCCCTGGCCACTGGGAATCCCATGTTTGCACATTTAACCCTATCTGTTACACAGAAGCAGGTCTTTCTGCTGATTTCATCTAACTAGAGCACAGTTTTTGTTGTTTTTGTGTCTGCTGTAAAAACCCCTGGCCACTGGGAATCCCATGTTAGAACATTAACCCTATCTGTTACACACAAGCAGGTTTTAAAGCAGATTTCATCTAACTAGAGCACAGTTTTAATTGTTTTTGTGTCTGCTGTAAAAACCCCTGGCCACTGGGCATCCCATGTTTGCACATTTAGCCCTATCTGTTACACAGAAGCAGGTCTTTCTGCTGATTTCATCTAACTAAAGCACAGTTTTAAAAGTGTTTTTGTGTCTGCTTTAAAAACCCCTGAGCACTGGGCATCCCATATTGCCAATTTTCATAGTATCTGTTACACACAAGCAGTCCTTTAAGCTGATTTCATCTAACTAGAGCACAGTTTTAATTGCTTTTGTGTCTGCTGAAAAAACCCCTGGCCACTGGGCATCCCATGTTTGCACATTTAACCCTATCTGTGACACACAAGCAGGTCTGGAAGCTGATTTCATCTAACTGAGCACAGTTTTATGTGTTGTTGTGTCTGCTGTAAAAACCCCTGGCCACTGGGCATCCCATGTTTGCACATTTAACCCCATCTGTTACACACAAGCAGTTCTTAAAGCTGATTTCATCTAACTAGAGCACAGTTTTAATAGTTTTTGTGTTTGCTTTAAAAAACCCTGTCCACTGGGCACGCCATGTTAGCACATTTAACCCTATCTGTTACACATAAGTATATCTTAAAGCTGATTTCATCTAACTAGAGCACAGTTTTTATTGTTTTTGTGTCTGCTGTAAAAACCCCTGGCCACTGGGCATCCCATGTCTGCACATTTAACCCTATCTGTTACATAGAAGCAGGTCTTTCTGCTGATTTCATGTAACGTGAGCACAGTTTTTATTGTTTTTGTGTCTGCTGTAAAAACCCCTGGCCACTGGGAATCCCATGTTTGCACATTTAACCCTATCTGTTACACAGAAGCAGGTCTTTCTGCTGATTTCATCTAACTAGAGCACAGTTTTAATTGTTTTTGTGTCTGCTGTAAAAAAAACCCTGACCACTGGGCATCCCATGTTTGCACATTTAACCCTATCTGTTATATAGAAGCAGTTCTTTCAGCTGATTTCATCTAACTAGAGCACAGTTTTAAAAGTGTTTTTGTGTCTGCTTTAAAAACCCCTGAGCACTGGGCATCCCATATTGCCAATTTTCATAGTATCTGTTACACACAAGCAGTCCTTTAAGCTGATTTCATCTAACTAGAGCACAATTTTATTGCTTTTGTGTCTGCTTTAAAAACCCCTGAGCACTGGGCATCCCATGTTTGCACATTTAACCCTATCTGTTACACACAAGCAGTTCTTACAGCTGATTTCATCTAACTAGAGCACAGTTTTAATTGTTTTTGTGTCTGCTGTAAAAACCCCTGGCCACTGGGAATCCCATGTTTGCACATTTAACCCTATCTGTTACACAGAAGCAGGTCTTTCTGCTGATTTCATCTAACTAGAGCACAGTTTTAATTGTTTTTGTGTCTGCTGTAAAAACCCCTAACCACTGGGCATCCCATGTTTGCACATTTAATCCTATCTGTTACATAAAAGCAGGTCTTTCAGCTGATTTCATCTAACTAGAGCACAGTTTTAAAAGTGTTTTTGTGTCTGCTTTAAAAACCCCTGAGCACTGGGCATCCCATATTGCCAATTTTCATAGTATCTGTTACACACAAGCAGTCCTTTAAGCTGATTTCATCTAACTAGAGCACAATTTTATTGCTTTTGTGTCTGCTTTAAAAACCCCTGAGCACTGGGCATCCCATGTTTGCACATTTAACCCTATCTGTTACACACAAGCAGTTCTTACAGCTGATTTCATCTAACTAGAGCACAGTTTTAATTGTTTTTGTGTCTGCTGTAAAAAACCCTGGCCACTGGGCATCCCATGTTTGCACATTTAACCCTATCTGTTACATAGAAGCAGGTCTTTCAGCTGATTTCATCTAACTAGAGCACAGTTTTAAAAGTGTTTTTGTGTCTGCTTTAAAAACCCCTGAGCACTGGGCATCCCATATTGCCAATTTTCATAGTATCTGTTACACACAAGCAGTCCTTTAAGCTGATTTCATCTAACTAGAGCACAGTTTAAATTGCTTTTGTGTCTGCTTTAAAAACCCCTGAGCACTGGGCATCCCATGTTTGCACATTTAACCCTATCTGTTACACACAAGCAGGTATTAAAGCTGATTTCATCTAACTAGAGCACAGTTTTAATTGTTTTTGTGTCTGCTGTAAAAACCCCTGAGCACTGGGCATCCCATGTTTGCACATTTAACCCTATCTGTTACACACAAGCAGGTCTTAAAGCTGATTTCATCTAACTAGAGCACAGTTTTAATTGTTTTTGTGTCTGCTGAAAAAAACCCTGGTCACTGGGCATCCCATGTTTGCACATTTAACCCTATCTGTTACATAGAAGCAGGTCTTTCAGCTTCATCTAACTAGAGCACAGTTTTAAAAGTGTTTTTGTGTCTGCTTTAAAAAGCCCTGAGCACTGGGCATCCCATATTGCCAATTTTCATAGTATCTGTTACACACAAGCAGTCCTTTAAGCTGATTTCATCTAACTAGAGCACAGTTTTAATTGCTTTTGTGTCTGCTTTAAAAACCCCTGAGCACTGGGCATCCCATGTTTGCACATTTAACCCTATCTGTGACACACAAGCAGGTCTGGAAGCTGATTTCATCTAACTGAGCACAGTTTTATGTTTTGTTGTGTCTGCTGTAAAAACCCCTGGCCACTGGGCATCCCATGTTTGCACATTTAACCCCATCTGTTACACACAAGCAGTTCTTAAAGCTGATTTCATCTAACTAGAGCACAGTTTTAATTGTTTTTGTGTTTGCTTTAAAAAACCCTGTCCACTGGGCACGCCATGTTAGCACATTTAACCCTATCTGTTACACATAAGCATATCTTAAAGCTGATTTCATCTAACTAGAGCACAGTTTTAATTGTTTTTGTGTCTGCTGTAAAAAACCCTGGCCACTGGGCATCCCATGTTTGCACATTTAACCCTATCTGTTACATAGAAGCAGGTCTTTCTGCTGATTTCATCTAACGTGAGCACAGTTTTTATTGTTTTTGTGTCTGCTGTAAAAACCCCTGGCCACTGGGAATCCCATGTTTGCACATTTAACCCTATCTGTTACACACAAGCAGGTCTTAAAGCTGATTTCATCTAACTAAAGCACAGTTCAATTGTTTTTATGTCTGCTGTAAAAAAAAACCCTGACCACTGGGCATCCCATGTTTGCACATTTAACCCTATCTGTTATATAGAAGCAGGTCTTTCAGCTGATTTCATCTAACTTGAGCACCGTTTTTATTGTTTTTGTGTCTGCTGTAAAAACCCCTGGCCACTGGGAATCCCATGTTTGCACATTTAACCCTATCTGTTACAAACTAGCAGATCTTAAAGCTGATTTCATCTAACTAGAGCACAGTTTTTATTGTTTTTGTGTCTGCTGTAAGAACCCCTGGCCACTGGGCATCCCATGTTTGCACATTTAACCCTATCTGTTACATAGAAGCAGGTCTTTCAGCTGATTTCATCTAACTAGAGCACAGTTTTAAAAGTGTTTATGTGTCTGCTTTAAAAACCCCTGAGCACTGCGCATCCCATATTGCCAATTTTCATAGCATCTGTTACACAGAAGCAGTCCTTTAAGCTAATTTCATCTAACTAGAGCACAGTTTTAATTGCTTTTGTGTCTGCTTTAAAAACCCCTGAGCACTGGGCATCCCATGTTTGCACATCTAACCCTATCTGTTACACACAAGCAGGTCTTAAAGCTGATTTCATCTAACTAGAGCACAGTTTTAATTGCTTTTGTGTCTGCTTTAAAAACCCCTGAGCACTGGGCATCCCATGTTTGCACATCTAACCCTATCTGTTACACACAAGCAGGTCTTAAAGCTGATTTCATCTAACTAGAGCACAGTTTAATTGTTTTTGTGTCTGCTGTAAAAAAAACCCCTGACCACTGGGCATCCCATGTTTGCACATTTAACCCTATCTGTTATATAGAAGCAGGTCTTTCAGCTGATTTCATCTAACTTGAGCACAGTTTTTATTGTTTTTGTGTCTGCTGTAAAAACCCCTGGCCACTGGGAATCCCATGTTTGCACATTTAACCCTATCTGTTACACAGAAGCAGGTTTTAAAGCAGATTTCATCTAACTAGAGCACAGTTTTAATTGTTTTTGTGTCTGCTGTAAAAACCCCTGGCCACTGGGCATCCCATGTTTGCACATTTAACCCTATCTGTTACACAGAAGCAGGTCTTTCTGCTGATTTCATCTAACTAAAGCACAGTTTTAAAAGTGTTTTTGTGTCTGCTTTAAAAACCCCTGAGCACTGGGCATCCCATATTGCCAATTTTCATAATATCTGTTACACACAAGCAGTCCTTTAAGCTGATTTCATCTAACTAGAGCACAGTTTTAATTGCTTTTGTGTCTGCTGAAAAAACCCCTGGCCACTGGGCATCCCATGTTTGCACATTTAACCCTATCTGTGACACACAAGCAGGTCTGGAAGCTGATTTCATCTAACTGAGCACAGTTTTATGTGTTGTTGTGTCTGCTGTAAAAACCCCTGGCCACTGGGCATCCCATGTTTGCACATTTAACCCCATCTGTTACACACAAGCAGTTCTTAAAGCTGATTTCATCTAACTAGAGCACAGTTTTAATTGTTTTTGTGTTTGCTTTAAAAAACCCTGTCCACTGGGCACGCCATGTTAGCACATTTAACCCTATCTGTTACACATAAGTATATCTTAAAGCTGATTTCATCTTACTAGAGCACAGTTTTTATTGTTTTTGTGTCTGCTGTAAAAACCCCTGGCCACTGGGCATCCCATGTCTGCACATTTAACCCTATCTGTTACAAACAAGCAGATCCTAAAGCTGATTTCATCTAACTAGAGCACAGTTTTTATTGTTTTTGTGTCTGCTGTAAAAACCCCTGGCCACTGGGCATCCCATGTTTGCACATTTAACCCTATCTGTTAAATTGAAGCAGTTCTTTCAGCTGATTTCATCTAACAAGAGCACAGTTTTAAAAGTGTTTTTTTTGTCTGCTTTAAAAACCCCTGAGCACTGGGCATCCCAGATTGCCAATTTTCATAGCATCTGTTACACAGAAGCAGTCCTTTAAGCTGATTTCATCTAACTAGAGCACAGTTTTAATTGCTTTTGTGTCTGCTTTAAAAACCCCTGAGCACTGGGCATCCCATGTTTGCACATCTAACCCTATCTGTTACACACAAGCAGGTCTTAAAACTGATTTCATCTAACTAGAGCACAGTTTTAATTGTTTTTGTGTCTGCTGTAAAAACCCCTGGCCACTGGGCATCCCATGTTTGCACATTTAACCATATCTGTTACACACAAGCAGTTCTCAAAGCTGATTTCATCTAACTAGAGCACAGTTTTAATTGTTTTTGTGTTTGCTTTAAAAAACCCTGTCCACTGGGCACGCCATGTTAGCACATTTAACCCTATCTGTTACACAGAAGCAGGTCTTTCTGCTGATTTCATCTAACTAGAGAACAGTTTTAATTGTTTTTGTGTCTGCTGTAAAAACCCCTAACCACTGGGCATCCCATGTTTGCACATTTAATCCTATCTGTTACATAAAAGCAGGTCTTTCAGCTGATTTCATCTAACTAGAGCACAGTTTTAAAAGTGTTTTTGTGTCTGCTTTAAAAAACCCTGAGCACTGGGCATCCCATATTGCCAATTTTCATAGTATCTGTTACACACAAGCAGTCCTTTAAGCTGATTTCATCTAACTAGAGCACAATTTTATTGCTTTTGTGTCTGCTTTAAAAACCCCTGAGCACTGGGCATCCCATGTTTGCACATTTAACCCTATCTGTTACACACAAGCAGTTCTTACAGCTGATTTCATCTAACTAGAGCACAGTTTTAATTGTTTTTGTGTCTGCTGTAAAAACCCCTGGCCACTGGGCATCCCATGTTTGCACATTTAACCCTATCTGTTACATAGAAGCAGGTCTTTCAGCTGATTTCATCTAACTAGAGCACAGTTTTAAAAGTGTTTTTGTGTCTGCTTTAAAAAATCCTGAGCACTGGGCATCCCATATTGCCAATTTTCATAGTATCTGTTACACACAAGCAGTCCTTTAAGCTGATTTCATCTAACTAGAGCACAGTTTTAATTGCTTTTGTGTCTGCTTTAAAAACCTCTGAGCACTGGGCATCCCATGTTTGCACATCTAACCCTATCTGTTACACACAAGCAGGTCTTAAAACTGATTTCATCTAACTAGAGCACAGTTTTAATTGTTTTTGTGTCTGCTGTAAAAACCCCTGGCCACTGGGCATCCCATGTTTGCACATTTAACCCCATCTGTTACACACAAGCAGTTCTTAAAGCTGATTTCATCTAACTAGAGCACAGTTTTAATAGTTTTTGTGTTTGCTTTAAAAAACCCTGTCCACTGGGCACGCCATGTTAGCACATTTAACCCTATCTGTTACACATAAGTATATCTTAAAGCTGATTTCATCTAACTAGAGCACAGTTTTTATTGTTTTTGTGTCTGCTGTAAAAACCCCTGGCCACTGGGCATCCCATGTCTGCACATTTAACCCTATCTGTTACAAACAAGCAGATCCTAAAGCTGATTTCATCTAACTAGAGCACAGTTTTTATTGTTTTTGTGTCTGCTGTAAAAACCCCTGGCCACTGGGCATCCCATGTTTGCACATTTAACCCTATCTGTTACATAGAAGCAGGTCTTTCTGCTGATTTCATGTAACGTGAGCACAGTTTTTATTGTTTTTGTGTCTGCTGTAAAAACCCCTGGCCACTGGGAATCCCATGTTTGCACATTTAACCCTATCTGTTACACAGAAGCAGGTCTTTCTGCTGATTTCATCTAACTAGAGCACAGTTTTAATTGTTTTTGTGTCTGCTGTAAAAAAAACCCTGACCACTGGGCATCCCATGTTTGCACATTTAACCCTGTCTGTTATATAGAAGCAGTTCTTTCAGCTGATTTCATCTAACTAGAGCACAGTTTTAAAAGTGTTTTTGTGTCTGCTTTAAAAACCCCTGAGCACTGGGCATCCCATATTGCCAATTTTCATAGTATCTGTTACACACAAGCAGTCCTTTAAGCTGATTTCATCTAACTAGAGCACAATTTTATTGCTTTTGTGTCTGCTTTAAAAACCCCTGAGCACTGGGCATCCCATGTTTGCACATTTAACCCTATCTGTTACACACAAGCAGTTCTTACAGCTGATTTCATCTAACTAGAGCACAGTTTTAATTGTTTTTGTGTCTGCTGTAAAAACCCCTGGCCACTGGGAATCCCATGTTTGCACATTTAACCCTATCTGTTACACAGAAGCAGGTCTTTCTGCTGATTTCATCTAACTAGAGCACAGTTTTAATTGTTTTTGTGTCTGCTGTAAAAACCCCTAACCACTGGGCATCCCATGTTTGCACATTTAATCCTATCTGTTACATAAAAGCAGGTCTTTCAGCTGATTTCATCTAACTAGAGCACAGTTTTAAAAGTGTTTTTGTGTCTGCTTTAAAAACCCCTGAGCACTGGGCATCCCATATTGCCAATTTTCATAGTATCTGTTACACACAAGCAGTCCTTTAAGCTGATTTCATCTAACTAGAGCACAATTTTATTGCTTTTGTGTCTGCTTTAAAAACCCCTGAGCACTGGGCATCCCATGTTTGCACATTTAACCCTATCTGTTACACACAAGCAGTTCTTACAGCTGATTTCATCTAACTAGAGCACAGTTTTAATTTTTTTTGTGTCTGCTGTAAAAACCCCTGGCCACTGGGCATCCCATGTTTGCACATTTAACCCTATCTGTTACATAGAAGCAGGTCTTTCAGCTGATTTCATCTAACTAGAGCACAGTTTTAAAAGTGTTTTTGTGTCTGCTTTAAAAACCCCTGAGCACTGGGCATCCCATATTGCCAATTTTCATAGTATCTGTTACACACAAGCAGTCCTTTAAGCTGATTTCATCTAACTAGAGCACAGTTTAAATTGCTTTTGTGTCTGCTTTAAAAACCCCTGAGCACTGGGCATCCCATGTTTGCACATTTAACCCTATCTGTTACACACAAGCAGGTATTAAAGCTGATTTCATCTAACTAGAGCACAGTTTTAATTGTTTTTGTGTCTGCTGTAAAAACCCCTGAGCACTGGGCATCCCATGTTTGCACATTTAACCCTATCTGTTACACACAAGCAGGTCTTAAAGCTGATTTCATCTAACTAGAGCACAGTTTTAATTGTTTTTGTGTCTGCTGAAAAAAACCCTGGTCACTGGGCATCCCATGTTTGCACATTTAACCCTATCTGTTACATAGAAGCAGGTCTTTCAGCTTCATCTAACTAGAGCACAGTTTTAAAAGTGTTTTTGTGTCTGCTTTAAAAAGCCCTGAGCACTGGGCATCCCATATTGCCAATTTTCATAGTATCTGTTACACACAAGCAGTCCTTTAAGCTGATTTCATCTAACTAGAGCACAGTTTTAATTGCTTTTGTGTCTGCTTTAAAAACCCCTGAGCACTGGGCATCCCATGTTTGCACATTTAACCCTATCTGTGACACACAAGCAGGTCTGGAAGCTGATTTCATCTAACTGAGCACAGTTTTATGTGTTGTTGTGTCTGCTGTAAAAACCCCTGGCCACTGGGCATCCCATGTTTGCACATTTAACCCTATCTGTTACAAACTAGCAGATCTTAAAGCTGATTTCATCTAACTAGAGCACAGTTTTTATTGTTTTTGTGTCTGCTGTAAGAACCCCTGGCCACTGGGCATCCCATGTTTGCACATTTAACCCTATCTGTTACATAGAAGCAGGTCTTTCAGCTGATTTCATCTAACTAGAGCACAGTTTTAAAAGTGTTTTTGTGTCTGCTTTAAAAACCCCTGAGCACTGCGCATCCCATATTGCCAATTTTCATAGCACCTGTTACACAGAAGCAGTCCTTTAAGCTAATTTCATCTAACTAGAGCACAGTTTTAATTGCTTTTGTGTCTGCTTTAAAAACCCCTGAGCACTGGGCATCCCATGTTTGCACATCTAACCCTATCTGTTACACACAAGCAGGTCTTAAAGCTGATTTCATCTAACTAGAGCACAGTTTTAATTGCTTTTGTGTCTGCTTTAAAAACCCCTGAGCACTGGGCATCCCATGTTTGCACATCTAACCCTATCTGTTACACACAAGCAGGTCTTAAAGCTGATTTCATCTAACTAGAGCACAGTTTAATTGTTTTTGTGTCTGCTGTAAAAAAAAACCCTGACCACTGGGCATCCCATGTTTGCACATTTAACCCTATCTGTTATATAGAAGCAGGTCTTTCAGCTGATTTCATCTAACTTGAGCACAGTTTTTATTGTTTTTGTGTCTGCTGTAAAAACCCCTGGCCACTGGGAATCCCATGTTTGCACATTTAACCCTATCTGTTACACAGAAGCAGGTCTTTCTGCTGATTTCATCTAACTAGAGCACAGTTTTTGTTGTTTTTGTGTCTGCTGTAAAAATCCCTGGCCACTGGGAATCCCATGTTAGAACATTAACCCTATCTGTTACACACAAGCAGGTTTTAAAGCAGATTTCATCTAACTAGAGCACAGTTTTAATTGTTTTTGTGTCTGCTGTAAAAACCCCTGGCCACTGGGCATCCCATGTTTGCACATTTAACCCTATCTGTTACACAGAAGCAGGTCTTTCTGCTGATTTCATCTAACTAAAGCACAGTTTTAAAAGTGTTTTTGTGTCTGCTTTAAAAACCCCTGAGCACTGGGCATCCCATATTGCCAATTTTCATAGTATCTGTTACACACAAGCAGTCCTTTAAGCTGATTTCATCTAACTAGAGCACAGTTTTAATTGCTTTTGTGTCTGCTGAAAAAACCCCTGGCCACTGGGCATCCCATGTTTGCACATTTAACCCTATCTGTGACACACAAGCAGGTCTGGAAGCTGATTTCATCTAACTGAGCACAGTTTTATGTGTTGTTGTGTCTGCTGTAAAAACCCCTGGCCACTGGGCATCCCATGTTTGCACATTTAACCCCATCTGTTACACACAAGCAGTTCTTAAAGCTGATTTCATCTAACTAGAGCACAGTTTTAATTGTTTTTGTGTTTGCTTTAAAAAACCCTGTCCACTGGGCACGCCATGTTAGCACATTTAACCCTATCTGTTACACATAAGTATATCTTAAAGCTGATTTCATCTAACTAGAGCACAGTTTTTATTGTTTTTGTGTCTGCTGTAAAAACCCCTGGCCACTGGGCATCCCATGTCTGCACATTTAACCCTATCTGTTACAAACAAGCAGATCCTAAAGCTGATTTCATCTAACTAGAGCACAGTTTTTATTGTTTTTGTGTCTGCTGTAAAAACCCCTGGCCACTGGGCATCCCATGTTTGCACATTTAACCCTATCTGTTAAATTGAAGCAGTTCTTTCAGCTGATTTCATCTAACAAGAGCACAGTTTTAAAATTGTTTTTTTTGTCTGCTTTAAAAACCCCTGAGCACTGGGCATCCCAGATTGCCAATTTTCATAGCATCTGTTACACAGAAGCAGTCCTTTAAGCTGATTTCATCTAACTAGAGCACAGTTTTAATTGCTTTTGTGTCTGCTTTAAAAACCCCTGAGCACTGGGCATCCCATGTTTGCACATCTAAACCTATCTGTTACACACAAGCAGGTCTTAAAACTGATTTCATCTAACTAGAGCACAGTTTTAATTGTTTTTGTGTCTGCTGTAAAAACCCCTGGCCACTGGGCATCCCATGTTTGCACATTTAACCCTATCTGTGACACACAAGCAGGTCTGGAAGCTGATTTCATCTAACTGAGCACAGTTTTATGTGTTGTTGTGTCTGCTGTAAAAACCCCTGGCCACTGGGCATCCCATGTTTGCACATTTAAACCTATCTGTTACACACAAGCAGTTCTCAAAGCTGATTTCATCTAACTAGAGCACAGTTTTAATTGTTTTTGTGTTTGCTTTAAAAAACCCTGTCCACTGGGCACGCCATGTTAGCACATTTAACCCTATCTGTTACACATAAGCATATCTTCAAGCTGATTTCATCTAACTAGAGCACAGTTTTAACTGTTTTTGTGTCTGCTGTAAAAAACCCTGGCCACTGGGCATCCCATGTTTGCACATTTAACCCTATCTGTTACATAGAAGCAGGTCTTTCTGCTGATTTCATGTAACGTGAGCACAGTTTTTATTGTTTTTGTGTCTGCTGTAAAAACCCCTGGCCACTGGGAATCCCATGTTTGCACATTTAACCCTATCTGTTACACAGAAGCAGGTCTTTCTGCTGATTTCATCTAACTAGAGCACAGTTTTAATTGTTTTTGTGTCTGCTGTAAAAAAACCCTGACCACTGGGCATCCCATGTTTGCACATTTAACCCTATCTGTTATATAGAAGCAGTTCTTTCAGCTGATTTCATCTAACTAGAGCACAGTTTTAAAAGTGTTTTTGTGTCTGCTTTAAAAACCCCTGAGCACTGGGCATCCCATATTGCCAATTTTCATAGTATCTGTTACACACAAGCAGTCCTTTAAGCTGATTTCATCTAACTAGAGCACAATTTTATTGCTTTTGTGTCTGCTTTAAAAACCCCTGAGCACTGGGCATCCCATGTTTGCACATTTAACCCTATCTGTTACACACAAGCAGTTCTTACAGCTGATTTCATCTAACTAGAGCACAGTTTTAATTGTTTTTGTGTCTGCTGTAAAAACCCCTGGCCACTGGGCATCCCATGTTTGCACATTTAACCCTATCTGTTACATAGAAGCAGGTCTTTCAGCTGATTTCATCTAACTAGAGCACAGTTTTAAAATCGTTTTTGTGTCTGCTTTAAGAAATCCTGAGCACTGGGCATCCCATATTGCCAATTTTCATAGTATCTGTTACACACAAGCAGTCCTTTAAGCTGATTTCATCTAACTAGAGCACAGTTTTAATTGCTTTTGTGTCTGCTTTAAAAACCTCTGAGCACTGGGCATCCCATGTTTGCACATCTAACCCTATCTGTTACACACAAGCAGGTCTTAAAACTGATTTCATCTAACTAGAGCACAGTTTTAATTGTTTTTGTGTCTGCTGTAAAAACCCCTGGCCACTGGGCATCCCATGTTTGCACATTTAACCCTATCTGTGACACACAAGCAGGTCTGGAAGCTGATTTCATCTAACTGAGCACAGTTTTATGTGTTGTTGTGTCTGCTGTAAAAACCCCTGGCCACTGGGCATCCCATGTTTGCACATTTAACCCTATCTGTTACACACAAGCAGTTCTTAAAGCTGATTTCATCTAACTAGAGCACAGTTTTAATTGTTTTTGTGTTTGCTTTAAAAAACCCTGTCCACTGGGCACGCCATGTTAGCACATTTAACCCTATCTGTTACACATAAGCATATCTTAAAGCTGATTTCATCTAACTAGAGCACAGTTTTAATTGTTTTTGTGTCTGCTGTAAAAAACCCTGGCCACTGGGCATCCCATGTTTGCACATTTAACCCTATCTGTTACATAGAAGCAGGTCTTTCTGCTGATTTCATCTAACGTGAGCACAGTTTTAATTGTTTTTGTGTCTGCTGTAAAAACCCCTGGCCACTGGGAATCCCATGTTTGCACCTTTAACCCTATCTGTTACACACAAGCAGGTCTTAAAGCTGATTTCATCTAACTAAAGCACAGTTTAATTGTTTTTATGTCTGCTGTAAAAAAAAACCCTGACCACTGGGCATCCCATGTTTGCACATTTAACCCTATCTGTTATATAGAAGCAGGTCTTTCAGCTGATTTCATCTAACTTGAGCACCGTTTTTATTGTTTTTGTGTCTGCTGTAAAAACCCCTGGCCACTGGGAATCCCATGTTTGCACATTTAACCCTATCTGTTACAAACTAGCAGATCTTAAAGCTGATTTCATCTAACTAGAGCACAGTTTTTATTGTTTTTGTGTCTGCTGTAAGAACCCCTGGCCACTGGGCATCCCATGTTTGCACATTTAACCCTATCTGTTACATAGAAGCAGGTCTTTCAGCTGATTTCATCTAACTAGAGCACAGTTTTACAAGTGTTTTTGTGTCTGCTTTAAAAACCCCTGAGCACTGCGCATCCCATATTGCCAATTTTCATAGCATCTGTTACACAGAAGCAGTCCTTTAAGCTAATTTCATCTAACTAGAGCACAGTTTTAATTGCTTTTGTGTCTGCTTTAAAAACCCCTGAGCACTGCGCATCCCATATTGCCAATTTTCATAGCATCTGTTACACAGAAGCAGTCCTTTAAGCTAATTTCATCTAACTAGAGCACAGTTTTAATTGCTTTTGTGTCTGCTTTAAAAACCCCTGAGCACTGGGCATCCCATGTTTGCACATCTAACCCTATCTGTTACACACAAGCAGGTCTTAAAGCTGATTTCATCTAACTAGAGCACAGTTTTAATTGCTTTTGTGTCTGCTTTAAAAACCCCTGAGCACTGGGCATCCCATGTTTGCACATCTAACCCTATCTGTTACACACAAGCAGGTCTTAAAGCTGATTTCATCTAACTAGAGCACAGTTTAATTGTTTTTGTGTCTGCTGTAAAAAAAAACCCTGACCACTGGGCATCCCATGTTTGCACATTTAACCCTATCTGTTATATAGAAGCAGGTCTTTCAGCTGATTTCATCTAACTTGAGCACAGTTTGTATTGTTTTTGTGTCTGCTGTAAAAACCCCTGGCCACTGGGAATCCCATGTTTGCACATTTAACCCTATCTGTTACACAGAAGCAGGTCTTTCTGCTGATTTCATCTAACTAGAGCACAGTTTTTGTTGTTTTTGTGTCTGCTGTAAAAACCCCTGGCCACTGGGAATCCCATGTTAGAACATTAACCCTATCTGTTACACACAAGCAGGTTTTAAAGCAGATTTCATCTAACTAGAGCACAGTTTTAATTGTTTTTGTGTCTGCTGTAAAAACCCCTAGCCACTGGGCATCCCATGTTTGCACATTTAGCCCTATCTGTTACACAGAAGCAGGTCTTTCTGCTGATTTCATCTAACTAAAGCACAGTTTTAAAAGTGTTTTTGTGTCTGCTTTAAAAACCCCTGAGCACTGGGCATCCCATATTGCCAATTTTCATAGTATCTGTTACACACAAGCAGTCCTTTAAGCTGATTTCATCTAACTAGAGCACAGTTTTAATTGCTTTTGTGTCTGCTGAAAAAACCCCTGGCCACTGGGCATCCCATGTTTGCACATTTAACCCTATCTGTGACACACAAGCAGGTCTGGAAGCTGATTTCATCTAACTGAGCACAGTTTTATGTGTTGTTGTGTCTGCTGTAAAAACCCCTGGCCACTGGGCATCCCATGTTTGCACATTTAACCCCATCTGTTACACACAAGCAGTTCTTAAAGCTGATTTCATCTAACTAGAGCACAGTTTTAATAGTTTTTGTGTTTGCTTTAAAAAACCCTGTCCACTGGGCACGCCATGTTAGCACATTTAACCCTATCTGTTACACATAAGTATATCTTAAAGCTGATTTCATCTAACTAGAGCACAGTTTTTATTGTTTTTGTGTCTGCTGTAAAAACCCCTGGCCACTGGGCATCCCATGTCTGCACATTTAACCCTATCTGTTACATAGAAGCAGGTCTTTCTGCTGATTTCATGTAACGTGAGCACAGTTTTTATTGTTTTTGTGTCTGCTGTAAAAACCCCTGGCCACTGGGAATCCCATGTTTGCACATTTAACCCTATCTGTTACACAGAAGCAGGTCTTTCTGCTGATTTCATCTAACTAGAGCACAGTTTTAATTGTTTTTGTGTCTGCTGTAAAAAAAACCCTGACCACTGGGCATCCCATGTTTGCACATTTAACCCTATCTGTTATATAGAAGCAGTTCTTTCAGCTGATTTCATCTAACTAGAGCACAGTTTTAAAAGTGTTTTTGTGTCTGCTTTAAAAACCCCTGAGCACTGGGCATCCCATATTGCCAATTTTCATAGTATCTGTTACACACAAGCAGTCCTTTAAGCTGATTTCATCTAACTAGAGCACAATTTTATTGCTTTTGTGTCTGCTTTAAAAACCCCTGAGCACTGGGCATCCCATGTTTGCACATTTAACCCTATCTGTTACACACAAGCAGTTCTTACAGCTGATTTCATCTAACTAGAGCACAGTTTTAATTGTTTTTGTGTCTGCTGTAAAAACCCCTGGCCACTGGGAATCCCATGTTTGCACATTTAACCCTATCTGTTACACAGAAGCAGGTCTTTCTGCTGATTTCATCTAACTAGAGCACAGTTTTAATTGTTTTTGTGTCTGCTGTAAAAACCCCTAACCACTGGGCATCCCATGTTTGCACATTTAATCCTATCTGTTACATAAAAGCAGGTCTTTCAGCTGATTTCATCTAACTAGAGCACAGTTTTAAAAGTGTTTTTGTGTCTGCTTTAAAAACCCCTGAGCACTGGGCATCCCATATTGCCAATTTTCATAGTATCTGTTACACACAAGCAGTCCTTTAAGCTGATTTCATCTAACTAGAGCACAATTTTATTGCTTTTGTGTCTGCTTTAAAAACCCCTGAGCACTGGGCATCCCATGTTTGCACATTTAACCCTATCTGTTACACACAAGCAGTTCTTACAGCTGATTTCATCTAACTAGAGCACAGTTTTAATTGTTTTTGTGTCTGCTGTAAAAAACCCTGGCCACTGGGCATCCCATGTTTGCACATTTAACCCTATCTGTTACATAGAAGCAGGTCTTTCAGCTGATTTCATCTAACTAGAGCACAGTTTTAAAAGTGTTTTTGTGTCTGCTTTAAAAACCCCTGAGCACTGGGCATCCCATATTGCCAATTTTCATAGTATCTGTTACACACAAGCAGTCCTTTAAGCTGATTTCATCTAACTAGAGCACAGTTTAAATTGCTTTTGTGTCTGCTTTAAAAACCCCTGAGCACTGGGCATCCCATGTTTGCACATTTAACCCTATCTGTTACACACAAGCAGGTATTAAAGCTGATTTCATCTAACTAGAGCACAGTTTTAATTGTTTTTGTGTCTGCTGTAAAAACCCCTGAGCACTGGGCATCCCATGTTTGCACATTTAACCCTATCTGTTACACACAAGCAGGTCTTAAAGCTGATTTCATCTAACTAGAGCACAGTTTTAATTGTTTTTGTGTCTGCTGAAAAAAACCCTGGTCACTGGGCATCCCATGTTTGCACATTTAACCCTATCTGTTACATAGAAGCAGGTCTTTCAGCTTCATCTAACTAGAGCACAGTTTTAAAAGTGTTTTTGTGTCTGCTTTAAAAAGCCCTGAGCACTGGGCATCCCATATTGCCAATTTTCATAGTATCTGTTACACACAAGCAGTCCTTTAAGCTGATTTCATCTAACTAGAGCACAGTTTTAATTGCTTTTGTGTCTGCTTTAAAAACCCCTGAGCACTGGGCATCCCATGTTTGCACATTTAACCCTATCTGTGACACACAAGCAGGTCTGGAAGCTGATTTCATCTAACTGAGCACAGTTTTATGTTTTGTTGTGTCTGCTGTAAAAACCCCTGGCCACTGGGCATCCCATGTTTGCACATTTAACCCCATCTGTTACACACAAGCAGTTCTTAAAGCTGATTTCATCTAACTAGAGCACAGTTTTAATTGTTTTTGTGTTTGCTTTAAAAAACCCTGTCCACTGGGCACGCCATGTTAGCACATTTAACCCTATCTGTTACACATAAGCATATCTTAAAGCTGATTTCATCTAACTAGAGCACAGTTTTAATTGTTTTTGTGTCTGCTGTAAAAAACCCTGGCCACTGGGCATCCCATGTTTGCACATTTAACCCTATCTGTTACATAGAAGCAGGTCTTTCTGCTGATTTCATCTAACGTGAGCACAGTTTTTATTGTTTTTGTGTCTGCTGTAAAAACCCCTGGCCACTGGGAATCCCATGTTTGCACATTTAACCCTATCTGTTACACACAAGCAGGTCTTAAAGCTGATTTCATCTAACTAAAGCACAGTTCAATTGTTTTTATGTCTGCTGTAAAAAAAAACCCTGACCACTGGGCATCCCATGTTTGCACATTTAACCCTATCTGTTATATAGAAGCAGGTCTTTCAGCTGATTTCATCTAACTTGAGCACCGTTTTTATTGTTTTTGTGTCTGCTGTAAAAACCCCTGGCCACTGGGAATCCCATGTTTGCACATTTAACCCTATCTGTTACAAACTAGCAGATCTTAAAGCTGATTTCATCTAACTAGAGCACAGTTTTTATTGTTTTTGTGTCTGCTGTAAGAACCCCTGGCCACTGGGCATCCCATGTTTGCACATTTAACCCTATCTGTTACATAGAAGCAGGTCTTTCAGCTGATTTCATCTAACTAGAGCACAGTTTTAAAAGTGTTTATGTGTCTGCTTTAAAAACCCCTGAGCACTGCGCATCCCATATTGCCAATTTTCATAGCATCTGTTACACAGAAGCAGTCCTTTAAGCTAATTTCATCTAACTAGAGCACAGTTTTAATTGCTTTTGTGTCTGCTTTAAAAACCCCTGAGCACTGGGCATCCCATGTTTGCACATCTAACCCTATCTGTTACACACAAGCAGGTCTTAAAGCTGATTTCATCTAACTAGAGCACAGTTTTAATTGCTTTTGTGTCTGCTTTAAAAACCCCTGAGCACTGGGCATCCCATGTTTGCACATCTAACCCTATCTGTTACACACAAGCAGGTCTTAAAGCTGATTTCATCTAACTAGAGCACAGTTTAATTGTTTTTGTGTCTGCTGTAAAAAAAACCCCTGACCACTGGGCATCCCATGTTTGCACATTTAACCCTATCTGTTATATAGAAGCAGGTCTTTCAGCTGATTTCATCTAACTTGAGCACAGTTTTTATTGTTTTTGTGTCTGCTGTAAAAACCCCTGGCCACTGGGAATCCCATGTTTGCACATTTAACCCTATCTGTTACACAGAAGCAGGTTTTAAAGCAGATTTCATCTAACTAGAGCACAGTTTTAATTGTTTTTGTGTCTGCTGTAAAAACCCCTGGCCACTGGGCATCCCATGTTTGCACATTTAACCCTATCTGTTACACAGAAGCAGGTCTTTCTGCTGATTTCATCTAACTAAAGCACAGTTTTAAAAGTGTTTTTGTGTCTGCTTTAAAAACCCCTGAGCACTGGGCATCCCATATTGCCAATTTTCATAATATCTGTTACACACAAGCAGTCCTTTAAGCTGATTTCATCTAACTAGAGCACAGTTTTAATTGCTTTTGTGTCTGCTGAAAAAACCCCTGGCCACTGGGCATCCCATGTTTGCACATTTAACCCTATCTGTGACACACAAGCAGGTCTGGAAGCTGATTTCATCTAACTGAGCACAGTTTTATGTGTTGTTGTGTCTGCTGTAAAAACCCCTGGCCACTGGGCATCCCATGTTTGCACATTTAACCCCATCTGTTACACACAAGCAGTTCTTAAAGCTGATTTCATCTAACTAGAGCACAGTTTTAATTGTTTTTGTGTTTGCTTTAAAAAACCCTGTCCACTGGGCACGCCATGTTAGCACATTTAACCCTATCTGTTACACATAAGTATATCTTAAAGCTGATTTCATCTTACTAGAGCACAGTTTTTATTGTTTTTGTGTCTGCTGTAAAAACCCCTGGCCACTGGGCATCCCATGTCTGCACATTTAACCCTATCTGTTACAAACAAGCAGATCCTAAAGCTGATTTCATCTAACTAGAGCACAGTTTTTATTGTTTTTGTGTCTGCTGTAAAAACCCCTGGCCACTGGGCATCCCATGTTTGCACATTTAACCCTATCTGTTAAATTGAAGCAGTTCTTTCAGCTGATTTCATCTAACAAGAGCACAGTTTTAAAAGTGTTTTTTTTGTCTGCTTTAAAAACCCCTGAGCACTGGGCATCCCAGATTGCCAATTTTCATAGCATCTGTTACACAGAAGCAGTCCTTTAAGCTGATTTCATCTAACTAGAGCACAGTTTTAATTGCTTTTGTGTCTGCTTTAAAAACCCCTGAGCACTGGGCATCCCATGTTTGCACATCTAACCCTATCTGTTACACACAAGCAGGTCTTAAAACTGATTTCATCTAACTAGAGCACAGTTTTAATTGTTTTTGTGTCTGCTGTAAAAACCCCTGGCCACTGGGCATCCCATGTTTGCACATTTAACCCTATCTGTTACACACAAGCAGTTCTCAAAGCTGATTTCATCTAACTAGAGCACAGTTTTAATTGTTTTTGTGTTTGCTTTAAAAAACCCTGTCCACTGGGCACGCCATGTTAGCACATTTAACCCTATCTGTTACACAGAAGCAGGTCTTTCTGCTGATTTCATCTAACTAGAGAACAGTTTTAATTGTTTTTGTGTCTGCTGTAAAAACCCCTAACCACTGGGCATCCCATGTTTGCACATTTAATCCTATCTGTTACATAAAAGCAGGTCTTTCAGCTGATTTCATCTAACTAGAGCACAGTTTTAAAAGTGTTTTTGTGTCTGCTTTAAAAAACCCTGAGCACTGGGCATCCCATATTGCCAATTTTCATAGTATCTGTTACACACAAGCAGTCCTTTAAGCTGATTTCATCTAACTAGAGCACAATTTTATTGCTTTTGTGTCTGCTTTAAAAACCCCTGAGCACTGGGCATCCCATGTTTGCACATTTAACCCTATCTGTTACACACAAGCAGTTCTTACAGCTGATTTCATCTAACTAGAGCACAGTTTTAATTGTTTTTGTGTCTGCTGTAAAAACCCCTGGCCACTGGGCATCCCATGTTTGCACATTTAACCCTATCTGTTACATAGAAGCAGGTCTTTCAGCTGATTTCATCTAACTAGAGCACAGTTTTAAAAGTGTTTTTGTGTCTGCTTTAAAAAATCCTGAGCACTGGGCATCCCATATTGCCAATTTTCATAGTATCTGTTACACACAAGCAGTCCTTTAAGCTGATTTCATCTAACTAGAGCACAGTTTTAATTGCTTTTGTGTCTGCTTTAAAAACCTCTGAGCACTGGGCATCCCATGTTTGCACATCTAACCCTATCTGTTACACACAAGCAGGTCTTAAAACTGATTTCATCTAACTAGAGCACAGTTTTAATTGTTTTTGTGTCTGCTGTAAAAACCCCTGGCCACTGGGCATCCCATGTTTGCACATTTAACCCCATCTGTTACACACAAGCAGTTCTTAAAGCTGATTTCATCTAACTAGAGCACAGTTTTAATAGTTTTTGTGTTTGCTTTAAAAAACCCTGTCCACTGGGCACGCCATGTTAGCACATTTAACCCTATCTGTTACACATAAGTATATCTTAAAGCTGATTTCATCTAACTAGAGCACAGTTTTTATTGTTTTTGTGTCTGCTGTAAAAACCCCTGGCCACTGGGCATCCCATGTCTGCACATTTAACCCTATCTGTTACAAACAAGCAGATCCTAAAGCTGATTTCATCTAACTAGAGCACAGTTTTTATTGTTTTTGTGTCTGCTGTAAAAACCCCTGGCCACTGGGCATCCCATGTTTGCACATTTAACCCTATCTGTTACATAGAAGCAGGTCTTTCTGCTGATTTCATGTAACGTGAGCACAGTTTTTATTGTTTTTGTGTCTGCTGTAAAAACCCCTGGCCACTGGGAATCCCATGTTTGCACATTTAACCCTATCTGTTACACAGAAGCAGGTCTTTCTGCTGATTTCATCTAACTAGAGCACAGTTTTAATTGTTTTTGTGTCTGCTGTAAAAAAAACCCTGACCACTGGGCATCCCATGTTTGCACATTTAACCCTATCTGTTATATAGAAGCAGTTCTTTCAGCTGATTTCATCTAACTAGAGCACAGTTTTAAAAGTGTTTTTGTGTCTGCTTTAAAAACCCCTGAGCACTGGGCATCCCATATTGCCAATTTTCATAGTATCTGTTACACACAAGCAGTCCTTTAAGCTGATTTCATCTAACTAGAGCACAATTTTATTGCTTTTGTGTCTGCTTTAAAAACCCCTGAGCACTGGGCATCCCATGTTTGCACATTTAACCCTATCTGTTACACACAAGCAGTTCTTACAGCTGATTTCATCTAACTAGAGCACAGTTTTAATTGTTTTTGTGTCTGCTGTAAAAACCCCTGGCCACTGGGAATCCCATGTTTGCACATTTAACCCTATCTGTTACACAGAAGCAGGTCTTTCTGCTGATTTCATCTAACTAGAGCACAGTTTTAATTGTTTTTGTGTCTGCTGTAAAAACCCCTAACCACTGGGCATCCCATGTTTGCACATTTAATCCTATCTGTTACATAAAAGCAGGTCTTTCAGCTGATTTCATCTAACTAGAGCACAGTTTTAAAAGTGTTTTTGTGTCTGCTTTAAAAACCCCTGAGCACTGGGCATCCCATATTGCCAATTTTCATAGTATCTGTTACACACAAGCAGTCCTTTAAGCTGATTTCATATAACTAGAGCACAATTTTATTGCTTTTGTGTCTGCTTTAAAAACCCCTGAGCACTGGGCATCCCATGTTTGCACATTTAACCCTATCTGTTACACACAAGCAGTTCTTACAGCTGATTTCATCTAACTAGAGCACAGTTTTAATTTTTTTTGTGTCTGCTGTAAAAACCCCTGGCCACTGGGCATCCCATGTTTGCACATTTAACCCTATCTGTTACATAGAAGCAGGTCTTTCAGCTGATTTCATCTAACTAGAGCACAGTTTTAAAAGTGTTTTTGTGTCTGCTTTAAAAACCCCTGAGCACTGGGCATCCCATATTGCCAATTTTCATAGTATCTGTTACACACAAGCAGTCCTTTAAGCTGATTTCATCTAACTAGAGCACAGTTTAAATTGCTTTTGTGTCTGCTTTAAAAACCCCTGAGCACTGGGCATCCCATGTTTGCACATTTAACCCTATCTGTTACACACAAGCAGGTATTAAAGCTGATTTCATCTAACTAGAGCACAGTTTTAATTGTTTTTGTGTCTGCTGTAAAAACCCCTGAGCACTGGGCATCCCATGTTTGCACATTTAACCCTATCTGTTACACACAAGCAGGTCTTAAAGCTGATTTCATCTAACTAGAGCACAGTTTTAATTGTTTTTGTGTCTGCTGAAAAAAACCCTGGTCACTGGGCATCCCATGTTTGCACATTTAACCCTATCTGTTACATAGAAGCAGGTCTTTCAGCTTCATCTAACTAGAGCACAGTTTTAAAAGTGTTTTTGTGTCTGCTTTAAAAAGCCCTGAGCACTGGGCATCCCATATTGCCAATTTTCATAGTATCTGTTACACACAAGCAGTCCTTTAAGCTGATTTCATCTAACTAGAGCACAGTTTTAATTGCTTTTGTGTCTGCTTTAAAAACCCCTGAGCACTGGGCATCCCATGTTTGCACATTTAACCCTATCTGTGACACACAAGCAGGTCTGGAAGCTGATTTCATCTAACTGAGCACAGTTTTATGTGTTGTTGTGTCTGCTGTAAAAACCCCTGGCCACTGGGCATCCCATGTTTGCACATTTAACCCTATCTGTTACAAACTAGCAGATCTTAAAGCTGATTTCATCTAACTAGAGCACAGTTTTTATTGTTTTTGTGTCTGCTGTAAGAACCCCTGGCCACTGGGCATCCCATGTTTGCACATTTAACCCTATCTGTTACATAGAAGCAGGTCTTTCAGCTGATTTCATCTAACTAGAGCACAGTTTTAAAAGTGTTTTTGTGTCTGCTTTAAAAACCCCTGAGCACTGCGCATCCCATATTGCCAATTTTCATAGCACCTGTTACACAGAAGCAGTCCTTTAAGCTAATTTCATCTAACTAGAGCACAGTTTTAATTGCTTTTGTGTCTGCTTTAAAAACCCCTGAGCACTGGGCATCCCATGTTTGCACATCTAACCCTATCTGTTACACACAAGCAGGTCTTAAAGCTGATTTCATCTAACTAGAGCACAGTTTTAATTGCTTTTGTGTCTGCTTTAAAAACCCCTGAGCACTGGGCATCCCATGTTTGCACATCTAACCCTATCTGTTACACACAAGCAGGTCTTAAAGCTGATTTCATCTAACTAGAGCACAGTTTAATTGTTTTTGTGTCTGCTGTAAAAAAAAACCCTGACCACTGGGCATCCCATGTTTGCACATTTAACCCTATCTGTTATATAGAAGCAGGTCTTTCAGCTGATTTCATCTAACTTGAGCACAGTTTTTATTGTTTTTGTGTCTGCTGTAAAAACCCCTGGCCACTGGGAATCCCATGTTTGCACATTTAACCCTATCTGTTACACAGAAGCAGGTCTTTCTGCTGATTTCATCTAACTAGAGCACAGTTTTTGTTGTTTTTGTGTCTGCTGTAAAAATCCCTGGCCACTGGGAATCCCATGTTAGAACATTAACCCTATCTGTTACACACAAGCAGGTTTTAAAGCAGATTTCATCTAACTAGAGCACAGTTTTAATTGTTTTTGTGTCTGCTGTAAAAACCCCTGGCCACTGGGCATCCCATGTTTGCACATTTAACCCTATCTGTTACACAGAAGCAGGTCTTTCTGCTGATTTCATCTAACTAAAGCACAGTTTTAAAAGTGTTTTTGTGTCTGCTTTAAAAACCCCTGAGCACTGGGCATCCCATATTGCCAATTTTCATAGTATCTGTTACACACAAGCAGTCCTTTAAGCTGATTTCATCTAACTAGAGCACAGTTTTAATTGCTTTTGTGTCTGCTGAAAAAACCCCTGGCCACTGGGCATCCCATGTTTGCACATTTAACCCTATCTGTGACACACAAGCAGGTCTGGAAGCTGATTTCATCTAACTGAGCACAGTTTTATGTGTTGTTGTGTCTGCTGTAAAAACCCCTGGCCACTGGGCATCCCATGTTTGCACATTTAACCCCATCTGTTACACACAAGCAGTTCTTAAAGCTGATTTCATCTAACTAGAGCACAGTTTTAATTGTTTTTGTGTTTGCTTTAAAAAACCCTGTCCACTGGGCACGCCATGTTAGCACATTTAACCCTATCTGTTACACATAAGTATATCTTAAAGCTGATTTCATCTAACTAGAGCACAGTTTTTATTGTTTTTGTGTCTGCTGTAAAAACCCCTGGCCACTGGGCATCCCATGTCTGCACATTTAACCCTATCTGTTACAAACAAGCAGATCCTAAAGCTGATTTCATCTAACTAGAGCACAGTTTTTATTGTTTTTGTGTCTGCTGTAAAAACCCCTGGCCACTGGGCATCCCATGTTTGCACATTTAACCCTATCTGTTAAATTGAAGCAGTTCTTTCAGCTGATTTCATCTAACAAGAGCACAGTTTTAAAATTGTTTTTTTTGTCTGCTTTAAAAACCCCTGAGCACTGGGCATCCCAGATTGCCAATTTTCATAGCATCTGTTACACAGAAGCAGTCCTTTAAGCTGATTTCATCTAACTAGAGCACAGTTTTAATTGCTTTTGTGTCTGCTTTAAAAACCCCTGAGCACTGGGCATCCCATGTTTGCACATCTAAACCTATCTGTTACACACAAGCAGGTCTTAAAACTGATTTCATCTAACTAGAGCACAGTTTTAATTGTTTTTGTGTCTGCTGTAAAAACCCCTGGCCACTGGGCATCCCATGTTTGCACATTTAACCCTATCTGTGACACACAAGCAGGTCTGGAAGCTGATTTCATCTAACTGAGCACAGTTTTATGTGTTGTTGTGTCTGCTGTAAAAACCCCTGGCCACTGGGCATCCCATGTTTGCACATTTAAACCTATCTGTTACACACAAGCAGTTCTCAAAGCTGATTTCATCTAACTAGAGCACAGTTTTAATTGTTTTTGTGTTTGCTTTAAAAAACCCTGTCCACTGGGCACGCCATGTTAGCACATTTAACCCTATCTGTTACACATAAGCATATCTTCAAGCTGATTTCATCTAACTAGAGCACAGTTTTAACTGTTTTTGTGTCTGCTGTAAAAAACCCTGGCCACTGGGCATCCCATGTTTGCACATTTAACCCTATCTGTTACATAGAAGCAGGTCTTTCTGCTGATTTCATGTAACGTGAGCACAGTTTTTATTGTTTTTGTGTCTGCTGTAAAAACCCCTGGCCACTGGGAATCCCATGTTTGCACATTTAACCCTATCTGTTACACAGAAGCAGGTCTTTCTGCTGATTTCATCTAACTAGAGCACAGTTTTAATTGTTTTTGTGTCTGCTGTAAAAAAACCCTGACCACTGGGCATCCCATGTTTGCACATTTAACCCTATCTGTTATATAGAAGCAGTTCTTTCAGCTGATTTCATCTAACTAGAGCACAGTTTTAAAAGTGTTTTTGTGTCTGCTTTAAAAACCCCTGAGCACTGGGCATCCCATATTGCCAATTTTCATAGTATCTGTTACACACAAGCAGTCCTTTAAGCTGATTTCATCTAACTAGAGCACAATTTTATTGCTTTTGTGTCTGCTTTAAAAACCCCTGAGCACTGGGCATCCCATGTTTGCACATTTAACCCTATCTGTTACACACAAGCAGTTCTTACAGCTGATTTCATCTAACTAGAGCACAGTTTTAATTGTTTTTGTGTCTGCTGTAAAAACCCCTGGCCACTGGGCATCCCATGTTTGCACATTTAACCCTATCTGTTACATAGAAGCAGGTCTTTCAGCTGATTTCATCTAACTAGAGCACAGTTTTAAAATCGTTTTTGTGTCTGCTTTAAGAAATCCTGAGCACTGGGCATCCCATATTGCCAATTTTCATAGTATCTGTTACACACAAGCAGTCCTTTAAGCTGATTTCATCTAACTAGAGCACAGTTTTAATTGCTTTTGTGTCTGCTTTAAAAACCTCTGAGCACTGGGCATCCCATGTTTGCACATCTAACCCTATCTGTTACACACAAGCAGGTCTTAAAACTGATTTCATCTAACTAGAGCACAGTTTTAATTGTTTTTGTGTCTGCTGTAAAAACCCCTGGCCACTGGGCATCCCATGTTTGCACATTTAACCCTATCTGTGACACACAAGCAGGTCTGGAAGCTGATTTCATCTAACTGAGCACAGTTTTATGTGTTGTTGTGTCTGCTGTAAAAACCCCTGGCCACTGGGCATCCCATGTTTGCACATTTAACCCTATCTGTTACACACAAGCAGTTCTTAAAGCTGATTTCATCTAACTAGAGCACAGTTTTAATTGTTTTTGTGTTTGCTTTAAAAAACCCTGTCCACTGGGCACGCCATGTTAGCACATTTAACCCTATCTGTTACACATAAGCATATCTTAAAGCTGATTTCATCTAACTAGAGCACAGTTTTAATTGTTTTTGTGTCTGCTGTAAAAAACCCTGGCCACTGGGCATCCCATGTTTGCACATTTAACCCTATCTGTTACATAGAAGCAGGTCTTTCTGCTGATTTCATCTAACGTGAGCACAGTTTTAATTGTTTTTGTGTCTGCTGTAAAAACCCCTGGCCACTGGGAATCCCATGTTTGCACCTTTAACCCTATCTGTTACACACAAGCAGGTCTTAAAGCTGATTTCATCTAACTAAAGCACAGTTTAATTGTTTTTATGTCTGCTGTAAAAAAAAACCCTGACCACTGGGCATCCCATGTTTGCACATTTAACCCTATCTGTTATATAGAAGCAGGTCTTTCAGCTGATTTCATCTAACTTGAGCACCGTTTTTATTGTTTTTGTGTCTGCTGTAAAAACCCCTGGCCACTGGGAATCCCATGTTTGCACATTTAACCCTATCTGTTACAAACTAGCAGATCTTAAAGCTGATTTCATCTAACTAGAGCACAGTTTTTATTGTTTTTGTGTCTGCTGTAAGAACCCCTGGCCACTGGGCATCCCATGTTTGCACATTTAACCCTATCTGTTACATAGAAGCAGGTCTTTCAGCTGATTTCATCTAACTAGAGCACAGTTTTACAAGTGTTTTTGTGTCTGCTTTAAAAACCCCTGAGCACTGCGCATCCCATATTGCCAATTTTCATAGCATCTGTTACACAGAAGCAGTCCTTTAAGCTAATTTCATCTAACTAGAGCACAGTTTTAATTGCTTTTGTGTCTGCTTTAAAAACCCCTGAGCACTGCGCATCCCATATTGCCAATTTTCATAGCATCTGTTACACAGAAGCAGTCCTTTAAGCTAATTTCATCTAACTAGAGCACAGTTTTAATTGCTTTTGTGTCTGCTTTAAAAACCCCTGAGCACTGGGCATCCCATGTTTGCACATCTAACCCTATCTGTTACACACAAGCAGGTCTTAAAGCTGATTTCATCTAACTAGAGCACAGTTTTAATTGCTTTTGTGTCTGCTTTAAAAACCCCTGAGCACTGGGCATCCCATGTTTGCACATCTAACCCTATCTGTTACACACAAGCAGGTCTTAAAGCTGATTTCATCTAACTAGAGCACAGTTTAATTGTTTTTGTGTCTGCTGTAAAAAAAAACCCTGACCACTGGGCATCCCATGTTTGCACATTTAACCCTATCTGTTATATAGAAGCAGGTCTTTCAGCTGATTTCATCTAACTTGAGCACAGTTTGTATTGTTTTTGTGTCTGCTGTAAAAACCCCTGGCCACTGGGAATCCCATGTTTGCACATTTAACCCTATCTGTTACACAGAAGCAGGTCTTTCTGCTGATTTCATCTAACTAGAGCACAGTTTTTGTTGTTTTTGTGTCTGCTGTAAAAACCCCTGGCCACTGGGAATCCCATGTTAGAACATTAACCCTATCTGTTACACACAAGCAGGTTTTAAAGCAGATTTCATCTAACTAGAGCACAGTTTTAATTGTTTTTGTGTCTGCTGTAAAAACCCCTGGCCACTGGGCATCCCATGTTTGCACATTTAGCCCTATCTGTTACACAGAAGCAGGTCTTTCTGCTGATTTCATCTAACTAAAGCACAGTTTTAAAAGTGTTTTTGTGTCTGCTTTAAAAACCCCTGAGCACTGGGCATCCCATATTGCCAATTTTCATAGTATCTGTTACACACAAGCAGTCCTTTAAGCTGATTTCATCTAACTAGAGCACAGTTTTAATTGCTTTTGTGTCTGCTGAAAAAACCCCTGGCCACTGGGCATCCCATGTTTGCACATTTAACCCTATCTGTGACACACAAGCAGGTCTGGAAGCTGATTTCATCTAACTGAGCACAGTTTTATGTGTTGTTGTGTCTGCTGTAAAAACCCCTGGCCACTGGGCATCCCATGTTTGCACATTTAACCCCATCTGTTACACACAAGCAGTTCTTAAAGCTGATTTCATCTAACTAGAGCACAGTTTTAATAGTTTTTGTGTTTGCTTTAAAAAACCCTGTCCACTGGGCACGCCATGTTAGCACATTTAACCCTATCTGTTACACATAAGTATATCTTAAAGCTGATTTCATCTAACTAGAGCACAGTTTTTATTGTTTTTGTGTCTGCTGTAAAAACCCCTGGCCACTGGGCATCCCATGTCTGCACATTTAACCCTATCTGTTACATAGAAGCAGGTCTTTCTGCTGATTTCATGTAACGTGAGCACAGTTTTTATTGTTTTTGTGTCTGCTGTAAAAACCCCTGGCCACTGGGAATCCCATGTTTGCACATTTAACCCTATCTGTTACACAGAAGCAGGTCTTTCTGCTGATTTCATCTAACTAGAGCACAGTTTTAATTGTTTTTGTGTCTGCTGTAAAAAAAACCCTGACCACTGGGCATCCCATGTTTGCACATTTAACCCTATCTGTTATATAGAAGCAGTTCTTTCAGCTGATTTCATCTAACTAGAGCACAGTTTTAAAAGTGTTTTTGTGTCTGCTTTAAAAACCCCTGAGCACTGGGCATCCCATATTGCCAATTTTCATAGTATCTGTTACACACAAGCAGTCCTTTAAGCTGATTTCATCTAACTAGAGCACAATTTTATTGCTTTTGTGTCTGCTTTAAAAACCCCTGAGCACTGGGCATCCCATGTTTGCACATTTAACCCTATCTGTTACACACAAGCAGTTCTTACAGCTGATTTCATCTAACTAGAGCACAGTTTTAATTGTTTTTGTGTCTGCTGTAAAAACCCCTGGCCACTGGGAATCCCATGTTTGCACATTTAACCCTATCTGTTACACAGAAGCAGGTCTTTCTGCTGATTTCATCTAACTAGAGCACAGTTTTAATTGTTTTTGTGTCTGCTGTAAAAACCCCTAACCACTGGGCATCCCATGTTTGCACATTTAATCCTATCTGTTACATAAAAGCAGGTCTTTCAGCTGATTTCATCTAACTAGAGCACAGTTTTAAAAGTGTTTTTGTGTCTGCTTTAAAAACCCCTGAGCACTGGGCATCCCATATTGCCAATTTTCATAGTATCTGTTACACACAAGCAGTCCTTTAAGCTGATTTCATCTAACTAGAGCACAATTTTATTGCTTTTGTGTCTGCTTTAAAAACCCCTGAGCACTGGGCATCCCATGTTTGCACATTTAACCCTATCTGTTACACACAAGCAGTTCTTACAGCTGATTTCATCTAACTAGAGCACAGTTTTAATTGTTTTTGTGTCTGCTGTAAAAACCCCTGGCCACTGGGCATCCCATGTTTGCACATTTAACCCTATCTGTTACATAGAAGCAGGTCTTTCAGCTGATTTCATCTAACTAGAGCACAGTTTTAAAAGTGTTTTTGTGTCTGCTTTAAAAACCCCTGAGCACTGGGCATCCCATATTGCCAATTTTCATAGTATCTGTTACACACAAGCAGTCCTTTAAGCTGATTTCATCTAACTAGAGCACAGTTTAAATTGCTTTTGTGTCTGCTTTAAAAACCCCTGAGCACTGGGCATCCCATGTTTGCACATTTAACCCTATCTGTTACACACAAGCAGGTATTAAAGCTGATTTCATCTAACTAGAGCACAGTTTTAATTGTTTTTGTGTCTGCTGTAAAAACCCCTGAGCACTGGGCATCCCATGTTTGCACATTTAACCCTATCTGTTACACACAAGCAGGTCTTAAAGCTGATTTCATCTAACTAGAGCACAGTTTTAATTGTTTTTGTGTCTGCTGAAAAAAACCCTGGTCACTGGGCATCCCATGTTTGCACATTTAACCCTATCTGTTACATAGAAGCAGGTCTTTCAGCTTCATCTAACTAGAGCACAGTTTTAAAAGTGTTTTTGTGTCTGCTTTAAAAAGCCCTGAGCACTGGGCATCCCATATTGCCAATTTTCATAGTATCTGTTACACACAAGCAGTCCTTTAAGCTGATTTCATCTAACTAGAGCACAGTTTTAATTGCTTTTGTGTCTGCTTTAAAAACCCCTGAGCACTGGGCATCCCATGTTTGCACATTTAACCCTATCTGTGACACACAAGCAGGTCTGGAAGCTGATTTCATCTAACTGAGCACAGTTTTATGTTTTGTTGTGTCTGCTGTAAAAACCCCTGGCCACTGGGCATCCCATGTTTGCACATTTAACCCCATCTGTTACACACAAGCAGTTCTTAAAGCTGATTTCATCTAACTAGAGCACAGTTTTAATTGTTTTTGTGTTTGCTTTAAAAAACCCTGTCCACTGGGCACGCCATGTTAGCACATTTAACCCTATCTGTTACACATAAGCATATCTTAAAGCTGATTTCATCTAACTAGAGCACAGTTTTAATTGTTTTTGTGTCTGCTGTAAAAAACCCTGGCCACTGGGCATCCCATGTTTGCACATTTAACCCTATCTGTTACATAGAAGCAGGTCTTTCTGCTGATTTCATCTAACGTGAGCACAGTTTTTATTGTTTTTGTGTCTGCTGTAAAAACCCCTGGCCACTGGGAATCCCATGTTTGCACATTTAACCCTATCTGTTACACACAAGCAGGTCTTAAAGCTGATTTCATCTAACTAAAGCACAGTTCAATTGTTTTTATGTCTGCTGTAAAAAAAAACCCTGACCACTGGGCATCCCATGTTTGCACATTTAACCCTATCTGTTATATAGAAGCAGGTCTTTCAGCTGATTTCATCTAACTTGAGCACCGTTTTTATTGTTTTTGTGTCTGCTGTAAAAACCCCTGGCCACTGGGAATCCCATGTTTGCACATTTAACCCTATCTGTTACAAACTAGCAGATCTTAAAGCTGATTTCATCTAACTAGAGCACAGTTTTTATTGTTTTTGTGTCTGCTGTAAGAACCCCTGGCCACTGGGCATCCCATGTTTGCACATTTAACCCTATCTGTTACATAGAAGCAGGTCTTTCAGCTGATTTCATCTAACTAGAGCACAGTTTTAAAAGTGTTTATGTGTCTGCTTTAAAAACCCCTGAGCACTGCGCATCCCATATTGCCAATTTTCATAGCATCTGTTACACAGAAGCAGTCCTTTAAGCTAATTTCATCTAACTAGAGCACAGTTTTAATTGCTTTTGTGTCTGCTTTAAAAACCCCTGAGCACTGGGCATCCCATGTTTGCACATCTAACCCTATCTGTTACACACAAGCAGGTCTTAAAGCTGATTTCATCTAACTAGAGCACAGTTTTAATTGCTTTTGTGTCTGCTTTAAAAACCCCTGAGCACTGGGCATCCCATGTTTGCACATCTAACCCTATCTGTTACACACAAGCAGGTCTTAAAGCTGATTTCATCTAACTAGAGCACAGTTTAATTGTTTTTGTGTCTGCTGTAAAAAAAACCCCTGACCACTGGGCATCCCATGTTTGCACATTTAACCCTATCTGTTATATAGAAGCAGGTCTTTCAGCTGATTTCATCTAACTTGAGCACAGTTTTTATTGTTTTTGTGTCTGCTGTAAAAACCCCTGGCCACTGGGAATCCCATGTTTGCACATTTAACCCTATCTGTTACACAGAAGCAGGTTTTAAAGCAGATTTCATCTAACTAGAGCACAGTTTTAATTGTTTTTGTGTCTGCTGTAAAAACCCCTGGCCACTGGGCATCCCATGTTTGCACATTTAACCCTATCTGTTACACAGAAGCAGGTCTTTCTGCTGATTTCATCTAACTAAAGCACAGTTTTAAAAGTGTTTTTGTGTCTGCTTTAAAAACCCCTGAGCACTGGGCATCCCATATTGCCAATTTTCATAATATCTGTTACACACAAGCAGTCCTTTAAGCTGATTTCATCTAACTAGAGCACAGTTTTAATTGCTTTTGTGTCTGCTGAAAAAACCCCTGGCCACTGGGCATCCCATGTTTGCACATTTAACCCTATCTGTGACACACAAGCAGGTCTGGAAGCTGATTTCATCTAACTGAGCACAGTTTTATGTGTTGTTGTGTCTGCTGTAAAAACCCCTGGCCACTGGGCATCCCATGTTTGCACATTTAACCCCATCTGTTACACACAAGCAGTTCTTAAAGCTGATTTCATCTAACTAGAGCACAGTTTTAATTGTTTTTGTGTTTGCTTTAAAAAACCCTGTCCACTGGGCACGCCATGTTAGCACATTTAACCCTATCTGTTACACATAAGTATATCTTAAAGCTGATTTCATCTTACTAGAGCACAGTTTTTATTGTTTTTGTGTCTGCTGTAAAAACCCCTGGCCACTGGGCATCCCATGTCTGCACATTTAACCCTATCTGTTACAAACAAGCAGATCCTAAAGCTGATTTCATCTAACTGAGCACAGTTTTATGTGTTGTTGTGTCTGCTGTAAAAACCCCTGGCCACTGGGCATCCCATGTTTGCACATTTAACCCCATCTGTTACACACAAGCAGTTCTTAAAGCTGATTTCATCTAACTAGAGCACAGTTTTAATTGTTTTTGTGTTTGCTTTAAAAAACCCTGTCCACTGGGCACGCCATGTTAGCACATTTAACCCTATCTGTTACACATAAGTATATCTTAAAGCTGATTTCATCTTACTAGAGCACAGTTTTTATTGTTTTTGTGTCTGCTGTAAAAACCCCTGGCCACTGGGCATCCCATGTTTGCACATTTAACCCTATCTGTTAAATTGAAGCAGTTCTTTCAGCTGATTTCATCTAACAAGAGCACAGTTTTAAAAGTGTTTTTTTTGTCTGCTTTAAAAACCCCTGAGCACTGGGCATCCCAGATTGCCAATTTTCATAGCATCTGTTACACAGAAGCAGTCCTTTAAGCTGATTTCATCTAACTAGAGCACAGTTTTAATTGCTTTTGTGTCTGCTTTAAAAACCCCTGAGCACTGGGCATCCCATGTTTGCACATCTAACCCTATCTGTTACACACAAGCAGGTCTTAAAACTGATTTCATCTAACTAGAGCACAGTTTTAATTGTTTTTGTGTCTGCTGTAAAAACCCCTGGCCACTGGGCATCCCATGTTTGCACATTTAACCCTATCTGTTACACACAAGCAGTTCTCAAAGCTGATTTCATCTAACTAGAGCACAGTTTTAATTGTTTTTGTGTTTGCTTTAAAAAACCCTGTCCACTGGGCACGCCATGTTAGCACATTTAACCCTATCTGTTACACAGAAGCAGGTCTTTCTGCTGATTTCATCTAACTAGAGAACAGTTTTAATTGTTTTTGTGTCTGCTGTAAAAACCCCTAACCACTGGGCATCCCATGTTTGCACATTTAATCCTATCTGTTACATAAAAGCAGGTCTTTCAGCTGATTTCATCTAACTAGAGCACAGTTTTAAAAGTGTTTTTGTGTCTGCTTTAAAAAACCCTGAGCACTGGGCATCCCATATTGCCAATTTTCATAGTATCTGTTACACACAAGCAGTCCTTTAAGCTGATTTCATCTAACTAGAGCACAATTTTATTGCTTTTGTGTCTGCTTTAAAAACCCCTGAGCACTGGGCATCCCATGTTTGCACATTTAATCCTATCTGTTACATAAAAGCAGGTCTTTCAGCTGATTTCATCTAACTAGAGCACAGTTTTAAAAGTGTTTTTGTGTCTGCTTTAAAAAATCCTGAGCACTGGGCATCCCATATTGCCAATTTTCATAGTATCTGTTACACACAAGCAGTCCTTTAAGCTGATTTCATCTAACTAGAGCACAGTTTTAATTGCTTTTGTGTCTGCTTTAAAAACCTCTGAGCACTGGGCATCCCATGTTTGCACATCTAACCCTATCTGTTACACACAAGCAGGTCTTAAAACTGATTTCATCTAACTAGAGCACAGTTTTAATTGTTTTTGTGTCTGCTGTAAAAACCCCTGGCCACTGGGCATCCCATGTTTGCACATTTAACCCCATCTGTTACACACAAGCAGTTCTTAAAGCTGATTTCATCTAACTAGAGCACAGTTTTAATAGTTTTTGTGTTTGCTTTAAAAAACCCTGTCCACTGGGCACGCCATGTTAGCACATTTAACCCTATCTGTTACACATAAGTATATCTTAAAGCTGATTTCATCTAACTAGAGCACAGTTTTTATTGTTTTTGTGTCTGCTGTAAAAACCCCTGGCCACTGGGCATCCCATGTCTGCACATTTAACCCTATCTGTTACAAACAAGCAGATCCTAAAGCTGATTTCATCTAACTAGAGCACAGTTTTTATTGTTTTTGTGTCTGCTGTAAAAACCCCTGGCCACTGGGCATCCCATGTTTGCACATTTAACCCTATCTGTTACATAGAAGCAGGTCTTTCTGCTGATTTCATGTAACGTGAGCACAGTTTTTATTGTTTTTGTGTCTGCTGTAAAAACCCCTGGCCACTGGGAATCCCATGTTTGCACATTTAACCCTATCTGTTACACAGAAGCAGGTCTTTCTGCTGATTTCATCTAACTAGAGCACAGTTTTAATTGTTTTTGTGTCTGCTGTAAAAAAAACCCTGACCACTGGGCATCCCATGTTTGCACATTTAACCCTATCTGTTATATAGAAGCAGTTCTTTCAGCTGATTTCATCTAACTAGAGCACAGTTTTAAAAGTGTTTTTGTGTCTGCTTTAAAAACCCCTGAGCACTGGGCATCCCATATTGCCAATTTTCATAGTATCTGTTACACACAAGCAGTCCTTTAAGCTGATTTCATCTAACTAGAGCACAATTTTATTGCTTTTGTGTCTGCTTTAAAAACCCCTGAGCACTGGGCATCCCATGTTTGCACATTTAACCCTATCTGTTACACACAAGCAGTTCTTACAGCTGATTTCATCTAACTAGAGCACAGTTTTAATTGTTTTTGTGTCTGCTGTAAAAACCCCTGGCCACTGGGAATCCCATGTTTGCACATTTAACCCTATCTGTTACACAGAAGCAGGTCTTTCTGCTGATTTCATCTAACTAGAGCACAGTTTTAATTGTTTTTGTGTCTGCTGTAAAAACCCCTAACCACTGGGCATCCCATGTTTGCACATTTAATCCTATCTGTTACATAAAAGCAGGTCTTTCAGCTGATTTCATCTAACTAGAGCACAGTTTTAAAAGTGTTTTTGTGTCTGCTTTAAAAACCCCTGAGCACTGGGCATCCCATATTGCCAATTTTCATAGTATCTGTTACACACAAGCAGTCCTTTAAGCTGATTTCATCTAACTAGAGCACAATTTTATTGCTTTTGTGTCTGCTTTAAAAACCCCTGAGCACTGGGCATCCCATGTTTGCACATTTAACCCTATCTGTTACACACAAGCAGTTCTTACAGCTGATTTCATCTAACTAGAGCACAGTTTTAATTTTTTTTGTGTCTGCTGTAAAAACCCCTGGCCACTGGGCATCCCATGTTTGCACATTTAACCCTATCTGTTACATAGAAGCAGGTCTTTCAGCTGATTTCATCTAACTAGAGCACAGTTTTAAAAGTGTTTTTGTGTCTGCTTTAAAAACCCCTGAGCACTGGGCATCCCATATTGCCAATTTTCATAGTATCTGTTACACACAAGCAGTCCTTTAAGCTGATTTCATCTAACTAGAGCACAGTTTAAATTGCTTTTGTGTCTGCTTTAAAAACCCCTGAGCACTGGGCATCCCATGTTTGCACATTTAACCCTATCTGTTACACACAAGCAGGTATTAAAGCTGATTTCATCTAACTAGAGCACAGTTTTAATTGTTTTTGTGTCTGCTGTAAAAACCCCTGAGCACTGGGCATCCCATGTTTGCACATTTAACCCTATCTGTTACACACAAGCAGGTCTTAAAGCTGATTTCATCTAACTAGAGCACAGTTTTAATTGTTTTTGTGTCTGCTGAAAAAAACCCTGGTCACTGGGCATCCCATGTTTGCACATTTAACCCTATCTGTTACATAGAAGCAGGTCTTTCAGCTTCATCTAACTAGAGCACAGCTTTAAAAGTGTTTTTGTGTCTGCTTTAAAAAGCCCTGAGCACTGGGCATCCCATATTGCCAATTTTCATAGTATCTGTTACACACAAGCAGTCCTTTAAGCTGATTTCATCTAACTAGAGCACAGTTTTAATTGCTTTTGTGTCTGCTTTAAAAACCCCTGAGCACTGGGCATCCCATGTTTGCACATTTAACCCTATCTGTGACACACAAGCAGGTCTGGAAGCTGATTTCATCTAACTGAGCACAGTTTTATGTTTTGTTGTGTCTGCTGTAAAAACCCCTGGCCACTGGGCATCCCATGTTTGCACATTTAACCCTATCTGTTACACACAAGCAGTTCTTAAAGCTGATTTCATCTAACTAGAGCACAGTTTTAATTGTTTTTGTGTTTGCTTTAAAAAAACCCTGTCCACTGGGCACGCCATGTTAGCACATTTAACCCTATCTGTTACACATAAGCATATCTTAAAGCTGATTTCATCTAACTAGAGCACAGTTTTAATTGTTTTTGTGTCTGCTGTAAAAAACCCTGGCCACTGGGCATCCCATGTTTGCACATTTAACCCTATCTGTTACATAGAAGCAGGTCTTTCTGCTGATTTCATCTAACGTGAGCACAGTTTTTATTGTTTTTGTGTCTGCTGTAAAAACCCCTGGCCACTGGGAATCCCATGTTTGCACATTTAACCCTATCTGTTACACACAAGCAGGTCTTAAAGCTGATTTCATCTAACTAAAGCACAGTTCAATTGTTTTTATGTCTGCTGTAAAAAAAAACCCTGACCACTGGGCATCCCATGTTTGCACATTTAACCCTATCTGTTATATAGAAGCAGGTCTTTCAGCTGATTTCATCTAACTTGAGCACCGTTTTTATTGTTTTTGTGTCTGCTGTAAAAACCCCTGGCCACTGGGAATCCCATGTTTGCACATTTAACCCTATCTGTTACAAACTAGCAGATCTTAAAGCTGATTTCATCTAACTAGAGCACAGTTTTTATTGTTTTTGTGTCTGCTGTAAGAACCCCTGGCCACTGGGCATCCCATGTTTGCACATTTAACCCTATCTGTTACATAGAAGCAGGTCTTTCAGCTGATTTCATCTAACTAGAGCACAGTTTTAAAAGTGTTTGTGTCTGCTTTAAAAACCCCTGAGCACTGCGCATCCCATATTGCCAATTTTCATAGCATCTGTTACACAGAAGCAGTCCTTTAAGCTAATTTCATCTAACTAGAGCACAGTTTTAATTGCTTTTGTGTCTGCTTTAAAAACCCCTGAGCACTGGGCATCCCATGTTTGCACATCTAACCCTATCTGTTACACACAAGCAGGTCTTAAAGCTGATTTCATCTAACTAGAGCACAGTTTAATTGTTTTTGTGTCTGCTGTAAAAAAAACCCCTGACCACTGGGCATCCCATGTTTGCACATTTAACCCTATCTGTTATATAGAAGCAGGTCTTTCAGCTGATTTCATCTAACTTGAGCACAGTTTTTATTGTTTTTGTGTCTGCTGTAAAAACCCCTGGCCACTGGGAATCCCATGTTTGCACATTTAACCCTATCTGTTACACAGAAGCAGGTTTTAAAGCAGATTTCATCTAACTAGAGCACAGTTTTAATTGTTTTTGTGTCTGCTGTAAAAACCCCTGGCCACTGGGCATCCCATGTTTGCACATTTAACCCTATCTGTTACACAGAAGCAGGTCTTTCTGCTGATTTCATCTAACTAAAGCACAGTTTTAAAAGTGTTTTTGTGTCTGCTTTAAAAACCCCTGAGCACTGGGCATCCCATATTGCCAATTTTCATAGTATCTGTTACACACAAGCAGTCCTTTAAGCTGATTTCATCTAACTAGAGCACAGTTTTAATTGCTTTTGTGTCTGCTGAAAAAACCCCTGGCCACTGGGCATCCCATGTTTGCACATTTAACCCTATCTGTGACACACAAGCAGGTCTGGAAGCTGATTTCATCTAACTGAGCACAGTTTTATGTGTTGTTGTGTCTGCTGTAAAAACCCCTGGCCACTGGGCATCCCATGTTTGCACATTTAACCCCATCTGTTACACACAAGCAGTTCTTAAAGCTGATTTCATCTAACTAGAGCACAGTTTTAATTGTTTTTGTGTTTGCTTTAAAAAACCCTGTCCACTGGGCACGCCATGTTAGCACATTTAACCCTATCTGTTACACATAAGTATATCTTAAAGCTGATTTCATCTTACTAGAGCACAGTTTTTATTGTTTTTGTGTCTGCTGTAAAAACCCCTGGCCACTGGGCATCCCATGTCTGCACATTTAACCCTATCTGTTACAAACAAGCAGATCCTAAAGCTGATTTCATCTAACTAGAGCACAGTTTTTATTGTTTTTGTGTCTGCTGTAAAAACCCCTGGCCACTGGGCATCCCATGTTTGCACATTTAACCCTATCTGTTAAATTGAAGCAGTTCTTTCAGCTGATTTCATCTAACAAGAGCACAGTTTTAAAAGTGTTTTTTTTGTCTGCTTTAAAAACCCCTGAGCACTGGGCATCCCAGATTGCCAATTTTCATAGCATCTGTTACACAGAAGCAGTCCTTTAAGCTGATTTCATCTAACTAGAGCACAGTTTTAATTGCTTTTGTGTCTGCTTTAAAAACCCCTGAGCACTGGGCATCCCATGTTTGCACATCTAACCCTATCTGTTACACACAAGCAGGTCTTAAAACTGATTTCATCTAACTAGAGCACAGTTTTAATTGTTTTTGTGTCTGCTGTAAAAACCCCTGGCCACTGGGCATCCCATGTTTGCACATTTAACCCTATCTGTGACACACAAGCAGGTCTGGAAGCTGATTTCATCTAACTGAGCACAGTTTTATGTGTTGTTGTGTCTGCTGTAAAAACCCCTGGCCACTGGGCATCCCATGTTTGCACATTTAAACCTATCTGTTACACACAAGCAGTTCTCAAAGCTGATTTCATCTAACTAGAGCACAGTTTTAATTGTTTTTGTGTTTGCTTTAAAAAACCCTGTCCACTGGGCACGCCATGTTAGCACATTTAACCCTATCTGTTACACATAAGCATATCTTCAAGCTGATTTCATCTAACTAGAGCACAGTTTTAACTGTTTTTGTGTCTGCTGTAAAAAACCCTGGCCACTGGGCATCCCATGTTTGCACATTTAACCCTATCTGTTACATAGAAGCAGGTCTTTCTGCTGATTTCATGTAACGTGAGCACAGTTTTTATTGTTTTTGTGTCTGCTGTAAAAACCCCTGGCCACTGGGAATCCCATGTTTGCACATTTAACCCTATCTGTTACACAGAAGCAGGTCTTTCTGCTGATTTCATCTAACTAGAGAACAGTTTTAATTGTTTTTGTGTCTGCTGTAAAAACCCCTAACCACTGGGCATCCCATGTTTGCACATTTAATCCTATCTGTTACATAAAAGCAGGTCTTTCAGCTGATTTCATCTAACTAGAGCACAGTTTTAAAAGTGTTTTTGTGTCTGCTTTAAAAACCCCTGAGCACTGGGCATCCCATATTGCCAATTTTCATAGTATCTGTTACACACAAGCAGTCCTTTAAGCTGATTTCATCTAACTAGAGCACAATTTTATTGCTTTTGTGTCTGCTTTAAAAACCCCTGAGCACTGGGCATCCCATGTTTGCACATCTAACCCTATCTGTTACACACAAGCAGTTCTTACAGCTGATTTCATCTAACTAGAGCACAGTTTTAATTGTTTTTGTGTCTGCTGTAAAAACCCCTGGCCACTGGGCATCCCATGTTTGCACATTTAACCCTATCTGTTACATAGAAGCAGGTCTTTCAGCTGACTTCATCTAACTAGAGCACAGTTTTAAAAGTGTTTTTGTGTCTGCTTTAAAAAATCCTGAGCACTGGGCATCCCATATTGCCAATTTTCATAGTATCTGTTACACACAAGCAGTCCTTTAAGCTGATTTCATCTAACTAGAGCACAGTTTTAATTGCTTTTGTGTCTGCTTTAAAAACCTCTGAGCACTGGGCATCCCATGTTTGCACATCTAACCCTATCTGTTACACACAAGCAGGTCTTAAAACTGATTTCATCTAACTAGAGCACAGTTTTAATTGCTTTTGTGTCTGCTTTAAAAACCTCTGAGCACTGGGCATCCCATGTTTGCACATCTAACCCTATCTGTTACACACAAGCAGATCTGGAAGCTGATTTCATCTAACTGAGCACAGTTTTATGTGTTGTTGTGTCTGCTGTAAAAACCCCTGGCCACTGGGCATCCCATGTTTGCACATTTAACCCTATCTGTTACACACAAGCAGTTCTTAAAGCTGATTTCATCTAACTAGAGCACAGTTTTAATTGTTTTTGTGTTTGCTTTAAAAAACCCTGTCCACTGGGCACGCCATGTTAGCACATTTAACCCTATCTGTTACACATAAGCATATCTTAAAGCTGATTTCATCAAACTAGAGCACAGTTTTAATTGTTTTTGTGTCTGCTGTAAAAAACCCTGGCCACTGGGCATCCCATGTTTGCACATTTAACCCTATCTGTTACATAGAAGCAGGTCTTTCTGCTGATTTCATCTAACGTGAGCACAGTTTTTATTGTTTTTGTGTCTGCTGTAAAAACCCCTGGCCACTGGGAATCCCATGTTTGCACCTTTAACCCTATCTGTTACACACAAGCAGGTCTTAAAGCTGATTTCATCTAACTAAAGCACAGTTTAATTGTTTTTATGTCTGCTGTAAAAAAAAACCCTGACCACTGGGCATCCCATGTTTGCACATTTAACCCTATCTGTTATATAGAAGCAGGTCTTTCAGCTGATTTCATCTAACTTGAGCACCGTTTTTATTGTTTTTGTGTCTGCTGTAAAAACCCCTGGCCACTGGGAATCCCATGTTTGCACATTTAACCCTATCTGTTACAAACTAGCAGATCTTAAAGCTGATTTCATCTAACTAGAGCACAGTTTTTATTGTTTTTGTGTCTGCTGTAAGAACCCCTGGCCACTGGGCATCCCATGTTTGCACATTTAACCCTATCTGTTACATAGAAGCAGGTCTTTCAGCTGATTTCATCTAACTAGAGCACAGTTTTAAAAGTGTTTTTGTGTCTGCTTTAAAAACCCCTGAGCACTGCGCATCCCATATTGCCAATTTTCATAGCATCTGTTACACAGAAGCAGTCCTTTAAGCTAATTTCATCTAACTAGAGCACAGTTTTAATTGCTTTTGTGTCTGCTTTAAAAACCCCTGAGCACTGGGCATCCCATGTTTGCACATCTAACCCTATCTGTTACACACAAGCAGGTCTTAAAGCTGATTTCATCTAACTAGAGCACAGTTTTAATTGCTTTTGTGTCTGCTTTAAAAACCCCTGAGCACTGGGCATCCCATGTTTGCACATCTAACCCTATCTGTTACACACAAGCAGGTCTTAAAGCTGATTTCATCTAACTAGAGCACAGTTTAATTGTTTTTGTGTCTGCTGTAAAAAAAACCCTGACCACTGGGCATCCCATGTTTGCACATTTAACCCTATCTGTTATATAGAAGCAGGTCTTTCAGCTGATTTCATCTAACTTGAGCACAGTTTTTATTGTTTTTGTGTCTGCTGTAAAAACCCCTGGCCACTGGGAATCCCATGTTTGCACATTTAACCCTATCTGTTACACAGAAGCAGGTCTTTCTGCTGATTTCATCTAACTAGAGCACAGTTTTTGTTGTTTTTGTGTCTGCTGTAAAAACCCCTGGCCACTGGGAATCCCATGTAAGAACATTAACCCTATCTGTTACACACAAGCAGGTTTTAAAGCAGATTTCATCTAACTAGAGCACAGTTTTAATTGTTTTTGTGTCTGCTGTAAAAACCCCTGGCCACTGGGCATCCCATGTTTGCACATTTAGCCCTATCTGTTACACAGAAGCAGGTCTTTCTGCTGATTTCATCTAACTAAAGCACAGTTTTAAAAGTGTTTTTGTGTCTGCTTTAAAAACCCCTGAGCACTGGGCATCCCATATTGCCAATTTTCATAGTATCTGTTACACACAAGCAGTCCTTTAAGCTGATTTAATCTAACTAGAGCACAGTTTTAATTGCTTTTGTGTCTGCTGAAAAAAACCCTGGCCACTGGGCATCCCATGTTTGCACATTTAACCCTATCTGTGACACACAAGCAGGTCTGGAAGCTGATTTCATCTAACTAGAGCACAGTTTTAATAGTTTTTGTGTTTGCTTTAAAAAACCCTGTCCACTGGGCACGCCATGTTAGCACATTTAACCCTATCTGTTACACATAAGTATATCTTAAAGCTGATTTCATCTAACTAGAGCACAGTTTTTATTGTTTTTGTGTCTGCTGTAAAAACCCCTGGCCACTGGGCATCCCATGTCTGCACATTTAACCCTATCTGTTACAAACAAGCAGATCCTAAAGCTGATTTCATCTAACTAGAGCACAGTTTTTATTGTTTTTGTGTCTGCTGTAAAAACCCCTGGCCACTGGGCATCCCATGTTTGCACATTTAACCCTATCTGTTAAATTGAAGCTGGTCTTTCAGCTGATTTCATCTAACAAGAGCACAGTTTTAAAAGTGTTTTTGTGTCTGCTTTAAAAACCCCTGAGCACTGGGCATCCCAGATTGCCAATTTTCATAGCATCTGTTACACAGAAGCAGTCATTTAAGCTGATTTCATCTAACTAGAGCACAGTTTTAATTGCTTTTGTGTCTGCTTTAAAAACCCCTGAGCACTGGGCATCCCATGTTTGCACATCTAACCCTATCTGTTACACACAAGCAGGTCTTAAAACTGATTTCATCTAACTAGAGCACAGTTTTAATTGTTTTTGTGTCTGCTGTAAAAAACCCTGGCCACTGGGCATCCCATGTTTGCACATTTAACCCTATCTGTTACATAGAAGCAGGTCTTTCTGCTGATTTCATGTAACGTGAGCACAGTTTTTATTGTTTTTGTGTCTGCTGTAAAAACCCCTGGCCACTGGGAATCCCATGTTTGCACATTTAACCCTATCTGTTACACAGAAGCAGGTCTTTCTGCTGATTTCATCTAACTAGAGCACAGTTTTAATTGTTTTTGTGTCTGCTGTAAAAAAAACCCTGACCACTGGGCATCCCATGTTTGCACATTTAACCCTATCTGTGACACACAAGCAGGTCTGGAAGCTGATTTCATCTAACTGAGCACAGTTTTATGTGTTGTTGTGTCTGCTGTAAAAACCCCTGGCCACTGGGCATCCCATGTTTGCACATTTAAACCTATCTGTTACACACAAGCAGTTCTCAAAGCTGATTTCATCTAACTAGAGCACAGTTTTAATTGTTTTTGTGTTTGCTTTAAAAAACCCTGTCCACTGGGCACGCCATGTTAGCACATTTAACCCTATCTGTTACACATAAGCATATCTTCAAGCTGATTTCATCTAACTAGAGCACAGTTTTAACTGTTTTTGTGTCTGCTGTAAAAAACCCTGGCCACTGGGCATCCCATGTTTGCACATTTAACCCTATCTGTTACATAGAAGCAGGTCTTTCTGCTGATTTCATGTAACGTGAGCACAGTTTTTATTGTTTTTGTGTCTGCTGTAAAAACCCCTGGCCACTGGGAATCCCATGTTTGCACATTTAACCCTATCTGTTACACAGAAGCAGGTCTTTCTGCTGATTTCATCTAACTAGAGCACAGTTTTAATTGTTTTTGTGTCTGCTGTAAAAAAAACCCTGACCACTGGGCATCCCATGTTTGCACATTTAACCCTATCTGTTATATAGAAGCAGTTCTTTCAGCTGATTTCATCTAACTAGAGCACAGTTTTAAAAGTGTTTTTGTGTCTGCTTTAAAAACCCCTGAGCACTGGGCATCCCATATTGCCAATTTTCATAGTATCTGTTACACACAAGCAGTCCTTTAAGCTGATTTCATCTAACTAGAGCACAATTTTATTGCTTTTGTGTCTGCTTTAAAAACCCCTGAGCACTGGGCATCCCATGTTTGCACATTTAACCCTATCTGTTACACACAAGCAGTTCTTACAGCTGATTTTATCTAACTAGAGCACAGTTTTAATTGTTTTTGTGTCTGCTGTAAAAACCCCTGGCCACTGGGAATCCCATGTTTGCACATTTAACCCTATCTGTTACACAGAAGCAGGTCTTTCTGCTGATTTCATCTAACTAGAGCACAGTTTTAATTGTTTTTGTGTCTGCTGTAAAAACCCCTAACCACTGGGCATCCCATGTTTGCACATTTAATCCTATCTGTTACATAAAAGCAGGTCTTTCAGCTGATTTCATCTAACTAGAGCACAGTTTTAAAAGTGTTTTTGTGTCTGCTTTAAAAACCCCTGAGCACTGGGCATCCCATATTGCCAATTTTCATAGTATCTGTTACACACAAGCAGTCCTTTAAGCTGATTTCATCTAACTAGAGCACAATTTTATTGCTTTTGTGTCTGCTTTAAAAACCCCTGAGCACTGGGCATCCCATGTTTGCACATTTAACCCTATCTGTTACACACAAGCAGTTCTTACAGCTGATTTCATCTAACTAGAGCACAGTTTTAATTGTTTTTGTGTCTGCTGTAAAAAACCCTGGCCACTGGGCATCCCATGTTTGCACATTTAACCCTATCTGTTACATAGAAGCAGGTTTTTCAGCTGATTCATCTAACTAGAGCACAGTTTTAAAAGTGTTTTTGTGTCTGCTTTAAAAAATCCTGAGCACTGGGCATCCCATATTGCCAATTTTCATAGTATCTGTTACACACAAGCAGTCCTTTAAGCTGATTTCATCTAACTAGAGCACAGTTTTAATTGCTTTTGTGTCTGCTTTAAAAACCTCTGAGCACTGGGCATCCCATGTTTGCACATCTAACCCTATCTGTTACACACAAGCAGGTCTTAAAACTGATTTCATCTAACTAGAGCACAGTTTTAATTGTTTTTGTGTCTGCTGTAAAAACCCCTGGCCACTGGGCATCCCATGTTTGCACATTTAACCCTATCTGTGACACACAAGCAGGTCTGGAAGCTGATTTCATCTAACTGAGCACAGTTTTATGTGTTGTTGTGTCTGCTGTAAAAACCCCTGGCCACTGGGCATCCCATGTTTGCACATTTAACCCTATCTGTTACACACAAGCAGTTCTTAAAGCTGATTTCATCTAACTAGAGCACAGTTTTAATTGTTTTTGTGTTTGCTTTAAAAAACCCTGTCCACTGGGCACGCCATGTTAGCACATTTAACCCTATCTGTTACACATAAGCATATCTTAAAGCTGATTTCATCTAACTAGAGCACAGTTTTAATTGTTTTTGTGTCTGCTGTAAAAAACCCTGGCCACTGGGCATCCCATGTTTGCACATTTAACCCTATCTGTTACATAGAAGCAGGTCTTTCTGCTGATTTCATCTAACGTGAGCACAGTTTTTATTGTTTTTGTGTCTGCTGTAAAAACCCCTGGCCACTGGGAATCCCATGTTTGCACCTTTAACCCTATCTGTTACACACAAGCAGGTCTTAAAGCTGATTTCATCTAACTAAAGCACAGTTTAATTGTTTTTATGTCTGCTGTAAAAAAAACCCTGACCACTGGGCATCCCATGTTTGCACATTTAACCCTATCTGTTATATAGAAGCAGGTCTTTCAGCTGATTTCATCTAACTTGAGCACCGTTTTTATTGTTTTTGCGTTTGCTGTAAAAACCCCTGGCCACTGGGAATCCCATGTTTGCACATTTAACCCTATCTGTTACAAACTAGCAGATCTTAAAGCTGATTTCATCTAACTAGAGCACAGTTTTTATTGTTTTTGTGTCTGCTGTAAGAACCCCTGGCCACTGGGCATCCCATGTTTGCACATTTAACCCTATCTGTTACATAGAAGCAGGTCTTTCAGCTGATTTCATCTAACTAGAGCACAGTTTTACAAGTGTTTTTGTGTCTGCTTTAAAAACCCCTGAGCACTGTGCATCCCATATTGCCAATTTTCATAGCATCTGTTACACACAAGCAGTCCTTTAAGCTAATTTCATCTAACTAGAGCACAGTTTTAATTGCTTTTGTGTCTGCTTTAAAAACCCCTGAGCACTGGGCATCCCATGTTTGCACATCTAACCCTATCTGTTACACACAAGCAGGTCTTAAAGCTGATTTCATCTAACTAGAGCACAGTTTAATTGTTTTTGTGTCTGCTGTAAAAAAAAACCCTGACCACTGGGCATCCCATGTTTGCACATTTAACCCTATCTGTTATATAGAAGCAGGTCTTTCAGCTGATTTCATCTAACTTGAGCACAGTTTGTATTGTTTTTGTGTCTGCTGTAAAAACCCCTGGCCACTGGGAATCCCATGTTTGCACATTTAACCCTATCTGTTACACAGAAGCAGGTCTTTCTGCTGATTTCATCTAACTAGAGCACAGTTTTTGTTGTTTTTGTGTCTGCTGTAAAAACCCCTGGCCACTGGGAATCCCATGTTAGAACATTAACCCTATCTGTTACACACAAGCAGGTTTTAAAGCAGATTTCATCTAACTAGAGCACAGTTTTAATTGTTTTTGTGTCTGCTGTAAAAACCCCTGGCCACTGGGCATCCCATGTTTGCACATTTAGCCCTATCTGTTACACAGAAGCAGGTCTTTCTGCTGATTTCATCTAACTAAAGCACAGTTTTAAAAGTGTTTTTGTGTCTGCTTTAAAAACCCCTGAGCACTGGGCATCCCATATTGCCAATTTTCATAGTATCTGTTACACACAAGCAGTCCTTTAAGCTGATTTCATCTAACTAGAGCACAGTTTTAATTGCTTTTGTGTCTGCTGAAAAAACCCCTGGCCACTGGGCATCCCATGTTTGCACATTTAACCCTATCTGTGACACACAAGCAGGTCTGGAAGCTGATTTCATCTAACTGAGCACAGTTTTATGTGTTGTTGTGTCTGCTGTAAAAACCCCTGGCCACTGGGCATCCCATGTTTGCACATTTAACCCCATCTGTTACACACAAGCAGTTCTTAAAGCTGATTTCATCTAACTAGAGCACAGTTTTAATAGTTTTTGTGTTTGCTTTAAAAAACCCTGTCCACTGGGCACGCCATGTTAGCACATTTAACCCTATCTGTTACACATAAGTATATCTTAAAGCTGATTTCATCTAACTAGAGCACAGTTTTTATTGTTTTTGTGTCTGCTGTAAAAACCCCTGGCCACTGGGCATCCCATGTTTGCACATTTAACCCTATCTGTTAAATTGAAGCAGGTCTTTCAGCTGATTTCATCTAACAAGAGCACAGTTTTAAAAGTGTTTTTGTGTCTGCTTTAAAAACCCCTGAGCACTGGGCATCCCAGATTGCCAATTTTCATAGCATCTGTTACACAGAAGCAGTCATTTAAGCTGATTTCATCTAACTAGAGCACAGTTTTAATTGCTTTTGTGTCTGCTTTAAAAACCCCTGAGCACTGGGCATCCCATGTTTGCACATCTAACCCTATCTGTTACACACAAGCAGGTCTTAAAACTGATTTCATCTAACTAGAGCACAGTTTTAATTGTTTTTGTGTCTGCTGTAAAAAACCCTGGCCACTGGGCATCCCATGTTTGCACATTTAACCCTATCTGTTACATAGAAGCAGGTCTTTCTGCTGATTTCATGTAACGTGAGCACAGTTTTTATTGTTTTTGTGTCTGCTGTAAAAACCCCTGGCCACTGGGAATCCCATGTTTGCACATTTAACCCTATCTGTTACACAGAAGCAGGTCTTTCTGCTGATTTCATCTAACTAGAGCACAGTTTTAATTGTTTTTGTGTCTGCTGTAAAAAAAACCCTGACCACTGGGCATCCCATGTTTGCACATTTAACCCTATCTGTTATATAGAAGCAGTTCTTTCAGCTGATTTCATCTAACTAGAGCACAGTTTTAAAAGTGTTTTTGTGTCTGCTTTAAAAACCCCTGAGCACTGGGCATCCCATATTGCCAATTTTCATAGTATCTGTTACACACAAGCAGTCCTTTAAGCTGATTTCATCTAACTAGAGCACAATTTTATTGCTTTTGTGTCTGCTTTAAAAACCCCTGAGCACTGGGCATCCCATGTTTGCACATTTAACCCTATCTGTTACACACAAGCAGTTCTTACAGCTGATTTCATCTAACTAGAGCACAGTTTTAAATGTTTTTGTGTCTGCTGTAAAAACCCCTGGCCACTGGGAATCCCATGTTTGCACATTTAACCCTATCTGTTACACAGAAGCAGGTCTTTCTGCTGATTTCATCTAACTAGAGCACAGTTTTAATTGTTTTTGTGTCTGCTGTAAAAACCCCTAACCACTGGGCATCCCATGTTTGCACATTTAATCCTATCTGTTACATAAAAGCAGGTCTTTCAGCTGATTTCATCTAACTAGAGCACAGTTTTAAAAGTGTTTTTGTGTCTGCTTTAAAAACCCCTGAGCACTGGGCATCCCATATTGCCAATTTTCATAGTATCTGTTACACACAAGCAGTCCTTTAAGCTGATTTCATCTAACTAGAGCACAATTTTATTGCTTTTGTGTCTGCTTTAAAAACCCCTGAGCACTGGGCATCCCATGTTTGCACATTTAACCCTATCTGTTACACACAAGCAGTTCTTACAGCTGATTTCATCTAACTAGAGCACAGTTTTAATTGTTTTTGTGTCTGCTGTAAAAACCCCTGGCCACTGGGCATCCCATGTTTGCACATTTAACCCTATCTGTTACATAGAAGCAGGTCTTTCAGCTGATTTCATCTAACTAGAGCACAGTTTTAAAAGTGTTTTTGTGTCTGCTTTAAAAACCCCTGAGCACTGGGCATCCCATATTGCCAATTTTCATAGTATCTGTTACACACAAGCAGTCCTTTAAGCTGATTTCATCTAACTAGAGCACAGTTTAAATTGCTTTTGTGTCTGCTTTAAAAACCCCTGAGCACTGGGCATCCCATGTTTGCACATTTAACCCTATCTGTTACACACAAGCAGGTATTAAAGCTGATTTCATCTAACTAGAGCACAGTTTTAATTGTTTTTGTGTCTGCTGTAAAAACCCCTGAGCACTGGGCATCCCATGTTTGCACATTTAACCCTATCTGTTACACACAAGCAGGTCTTAAAGCTGATTTCATCTAACTAGAGCACAGTTTTAATTGTTTTTGTGTCTGCTGAAAAAAACCCTGGTCACTGGGCATCCCATGTTTGCACATTTAACCCTATCTGTTACATAGAAGCAGGTCTTTCAGCTTCATCTAACTAGAGCACAGTTTTAAAAGTGTTTTTGTGTCTGCTTTAAAAAGCCCTGAGCACTGGGCATCCCATATTGCCAATTTTCATAGTATCTGTTACACACAAGCAGTCCTTTAAGCTGATTTCATCTAACTAGAGCACAGTTTTAATTGCTTTTGTGTCTGCTTTAAAAACCCCTGAGCACTGGGCATCCCATGTTTGCACATTTAACCCTATCTGTGACACACAAGCAGGTCTGGAAGCTGATTTCATCTAACTGAGCACAGTTTTATGTTTTGTTGTGTCTGCTGTAAAAACCCCTGGCCACTGGGCATCCCATGTTTGCACATTTAACCCTATCTGTTACACACAAGCAGTTCTTAAAGCTGATTTCATCTAACTAGAGCACAGTTTTAATTGTTTTTGTGTTTGCTTTAAAAAACCCTGTCCACTGGGCACGCCATGTTAGCACATTTAACCCTATCTGTTACACATAAGCATATCTTAAAGCTGATTTAATCTAACTAGAGCACAGTTTTAATTGTTTTTGTGTCTGCTGTAAAAAACCCTGGCCCCTGGGCATCCCATGTTTGCACATTTAACCCTATCTGTTACATAGAAGCAGGTCTTTCTGCTGATTTCATCTAACGTGAGCACAGTTTTTATTGTTTTTGTGTCTGCTGTAAAAACCCCTGGCCACTGGGAATCCCATGTTTGCACATTTAACCCTATCTGTTACACACAAGCAGGTCTTAAAGCTGATTTCATCTAACTAAAGCACAGTTCAATTGTTTTTATGTCTGCTGTAAAAAAAACCCTGACCACTGGGCATCCCATGTTTGCACATTTAACCCTATCTGTTATATAGAAGCAGGTCTTTCAGCTGATTTCATCTAACTTGAGCACCGTTTTTATTGTTTTTGTGTCTGCTGTAAAAACCCCTGGCCACTGGGAATCCCATGTTTGCACATTTAACCCTATCTGTTACAAACTAGCAGATCTTAAAGCTGATTTCATCTAACTAGAGCACAGTTTTTATTGTTTTTGTGTCTGCTGTAAGAACCCCTGGCCACTGGGCATCCCATGTTTGCACATTTAACCCTATCTGTTACATAGAAGCAGGTCTTTCAGCTGATTTCATCTAACTAGAGCACAGTTTTAAAAGTGTTTTTGTGTCTGCTTTAAAAACCCCTGAGCACTGCGCATCCCATATTGCCAATTTTCATAGCATCTGTTACACAGAAGCAGTCCTTTAAGCTAATTTCATCTAACTAGAGCACAGTTTTAATTGCTTTTGTGTCTGCTTTAAAAACCCCTGAGCACTGGGCATCCCATGTTTGCACATCTAACCCTATCTGTTACACACAAGCAGGTCTTAAAGCTGATTTCATCTAACTAGAGCACAGTTTTAATTGCTTTTGTGTCTGCTTTAAAAACCCCTGAGCACTGGGCATCCCATGTTTGCACATCTAACCCTATCTGTTACACACAAGCAGGTCTTAAAGCTGATTTCATCTAACTAGAGCACAGTTTAATTGTTTTTGTGTCTGCTGTAAAAAAAAACCCTGACCACTGGGCATCCCATGTTTGCACATTTAACCCTATCTGTTACACAGAAGCAGGTTTTAAAGCAGATTTCATCTAACTAGAGCACAGTTTTAAAAGTGTTTTTGTGTCTGCTTTAAAAACCCCTGAGCACTGGGCATCCCATATTGCCAATTTTCATAGTATCTGTTACACACAAGCAGTCCTTTAAGCTGATTTCATCTAACTAGAGCACAGTTTTAATTGCTTTTGTGTCTGCTGAAAAAAACCCTGGCCACTGGGCATCCCATGTTTGCACATTTAACCCTATCTGTGACACACAAGCAGGTCTGGAAGCTGATTTCATCTAACTGAGCACAGTTTTATGTGTTGTTGTGTCTGCTGTAAAAACCCCTGGCCACTGGGCATCCCATGTTTGCACATTTAACCCCATCTGTTACACACAAGCAGTTCTTAAAGCTGATTTCATCTAACTAGAGCACAGTTTTAATTGTTTTTGTGTTTGCTTTAAAAAACCCTGTCCACTGGGCACGCCATGTTAGCACATTTAACCCTATCTGTTACACATAAGTATATCTTAAAGCTGATTTCATCTAACTAGAGCACAGTTTTTATTGTTTTTGTGTCTGCTGTAAAAACTCCTGGCCACTGGGCATCCCATGTCTGCACATTTAACCCTATCTGTTACAAACAAGCAGATCCTAAAGCTGATTTCATCTAACTAGAGCACAGTTTTTATTGTTTTTGTGTCTGCTGTAAAAACCCCTGGCCACTGGGCATCCCATGTTTGCACATTTAACCCTATCTGTTAAATTGAAGCAGTTCTTTCAGCTGATTTCATCTAACAAGAGCACAGTTTTAAAAGTGTTTTTTTTGTCTGCTTTAAAAACCCCTGAGCACTGGGCATCCCAGATTGCCAATTTTCATAGCATCTGTTACACAGAAGCAGTCCTTTAAGCTGATTTCATCTAACTAGAGCACAGTTTTAATTGCTTTTTTGTCTGCTTTAAAAACCCCTGAGCACTGGGCATCCCATGTTTGCACATCTAACCCTATCTGTTACACACAAGCAGGTCTTAAAACTGATTTCATCTAACTAGAGCACAGTTTTAATTGTTTTTGTGTCTGCTGTAAAAACCCCTGGCCACTGGGCATCCCATGTTTGCACATTTAACCCTATCTGTGACACACAAGCAGGTCTGGAAGCTGATTTCATCTAACTGAGCACAGTTTTATGTGTTGTTGTGTCTGCTGTAAAAACCCCTGGCCACTGGGCATCCCATGTTTGCACATTTAAACCTATCTGTTACACACAAGCAGTTCTCAAAGCTGATTTCATCTAACTAGAGCACAGTTTTAATTGTTTTTGTGTTTGCTTTAAAAAACCCTGTCCACTGGGCACGCCATGTTAGCACATTTAACCCTATCTGTTACACATAAGCATATCTTCAAGCTGATTTCATCTAACTAGAGCACAGTTTTAACTGTTTTTGTGTCTGCTGTAAAAAACCCTGGCCACTGGGCATCCCATGTTTGCACATTTAACCCTATCTGTTACATAGAAGCAGGTCTTTCTGCTGATTTCATGTAACGTGAGCACAGTTTTTATTGTTTTTGTGTCTGCTGTAAAAACCCCTAACCACTGGGCATCCCATGTTTGCACATTTAATCCTATCTGTTACATAAAAGCAGGTCTTTCAGCTGATTTCATCTAACTAGAGCACAGTTTTAAAAGTGTTTTTGTGTCTGCTTTAAAAACCCCTGAGCACTGGGCATCCCATATTGCCAATTTTCATAGTATCTGTTACACACAAGCAGTCCTTTAAGCTGATTTCATCTAACTAGAGCACAATTTTATTGCTTTTGTGTCTGCTTTAAAAACCCCTGAGCACTGGGCATCCCATGTTTGCACATTTAACCCTATCTGTTACACACAAGCAGTTCTTACAGCTGATTTCATCTAACTAGAGCACAGTTTTAATTGTTTTTGTGTCTGCTGTAAAAACCCCTGGCCACTGGGCATCCCATGTTTGCACATTTAACCCTATCTGTTACATAGAAGCAGGTCTTTCAGCTGATTTCATCTAACTAGAGCACAGTTTTAAAAGTGTTTTTGTGTCTGCTTTAAAAAATCCTGAGCACTGGGCATCCCATATTGCCAATTTTCATAGTATCTGTTACACACAAGCAGTCCTTTAAGCTGATTTCATCTAACTAGAGCACAGTTTTAATTGCTTTTGTGTCTGCTTTAAAAACCTCTGAGCACTGGGCATCCCATGTTTGCACATCTAACCCTATCTGTTACACACAAGCAGGTCTTAAAACTGATTTCATCTAACTAGAGCACAGTTTTAATTGCTTTTGTGTCTGCTTTAAAAACCTCTGAGCACTGGGCATCCCATGTTTGCACATCTAACCCTATCTGTTACACACAAGCAGATCTGGAAGCTGATTTCATCTAACTGAGCACAGTTTTATGTGTTGTTGTGTCTGCTGTAAAAACCCCTGGCCACTGGGCATCCCATGTTTGCACATTTAACCCTATCTGTTACACACAAGCAGTTCTTAAAGCTGATTTCATCTAACTAGAGCACAGTTTTAATTGTTTTTGTGTTTGCTTTAAAAAACCCTGTCCACTGGGCACGCCATGTTAGCACATTTAACCCTATCTGTTACACATAAGCATATCTTAAAGCTGATTTCATCAAACTAGAGCACAGTTTTAATTGTTTTTGTGTCTGCTGTAAAAAACCCTGGCCACTGGGCATCCCATGTTTGCACATTTAACCCTATCTGTTACATAGAAGCAGGTCTTTCTGCTGATTTCATCTAACGTGAGCACAGTTTTTATTGTTTTTGTGTCTGCTGTAAAAACCCCTGGCCACTGGGAATCCCATGTTTGCACCTTTAACCCTATCTGTTACACACAAGCAGGTCTTAAAGCTGATTTCATCTAACTAAAGCACAGTTTAATTGTTTTTATGTCTGCTGTAAAAAAAAACCCTGACCACTGGGCATCCCATGTTTGCACATTTAACCCTATCTGTTATATAGAAGCAGGTCTTTCAGCTGATTTCATCTAACTTGAGCACCGTTTTTATTGTTTTTGTGTCTGCTGTAAAAACCCCTGGCCACTGGGAATCCCATGTTTGCACATTTAACCCTATCTGTTACAAACTAGCAGATCTTAAAGCTGATTTCATCTAACTAGAGCACAGTTTTTATTGTTTTTGTGTCTGCTGTAAGAACCCCTGGCCACTGGGCATCCCATGTTTGCACATTTAACCCTATCTGTTACATAGAAGCAGGTCTTTCAGCTGATTTCATCTAACTAGAGCACAGTTTTAAAAGTGTTTTTGTGTCTGCTTTAAAAACCCCTGAGCACTGCGCATCCCATATTGCCAATTTTCATAGCATCTGTTACACAGAAGCAGTCCTTTAAGCTAATTTCATCTAACTAGAGCACAGTTTTAATTGCTTTTGTGTCTGCTTTAAAAACCCCTGAGCACTGGGCATCCCATGTTTGCACATCTAACCCTATCTGTTACACACAAGCAGGTCTTAAAGCTGATTTCATCTAACTAGAGCACAGTTTTAATTGCTTTTGTGTCTGCTTTAAAAACCCCTGAGCACTGGGCATCCCATGTTTGCACATCTAACCCTATCTGTTACACACAAGCAGGTCTTAAAGCTGATTTCATCTAACTAGAGCACAGTTTAATTGTTTTTGTGTCTGCTGTAAAAAAAACCCTGGCCACTGGGCATCCCATGTTTGCACATTTAACCCTATCTGTTATATAGAAGCAGGTCTTTCAGCTGATTTCATCTAACTTGAGCACAGTTTTTATTGTTTTTGTGTCTGCTGTAAAAACCCCTGGCCACTGGGAATCCCATGTTTGCACATTTAACCCTATCTGTTACACAGAAGCAGGTCTTTCTGCTGATTTCATCTAACTAGAGCACAGTTTTTGTTGTTTTTGTGTCTGCTGTAAAAACCCCTGGCCACTGGGAATCCCATGTAAGAACATTAACCCTATCTGTTACACACAAGCAGGTTTTAAAGCAGATTTCATCTAACTAGAGCACAGTTTTAATTGTTTTTGTGTCTGCTGTAAAAACCCCTGGCCACTGGGCATCCCATGTTTGCACATTTAGCCCTATCTGTTACACAGAAGCAGGTCTTTCTGCTGATTTCATCTAACTAAAGCACAGTTTTAAAAGTGTTTTTGTGTCTGCTTTAAAAACCCCTGAGCACTGGGCATCCCATATTGCCAATTTTCATAGTATCTGTTACACACAAGCAGTCCTTTAAGCTGATTTCATCTAACTAGAGCACAGTTTTAATTGCTTTTGTGTCTGCTGAAAAAAACCCTGGCCACTGGGCATCCCATGTTTGCACATTTAACCCTATCTGTGACACACAAGCAGGTCTGGAAGCTGATTTCATCTAACTAGAGCACAGTTTTAATAGTTTTTGTGTTTGCTTTAAAAAACCCTGTCCACTGGGCACGCCATGTTAGCACATTTAACCCTATCTGTTACACATAAGTATATCTTAAAGCTGATTTCATCTAACTAGAGCACAGTTTTTATTGTTTTTGTGTCTGCTGTAAAAACCCCTGGCCACTGGGCATCCCATGTCTGCACATTTAACCCTATCTGTTACAAACAAGCAGATCCTAAAGCTGATTTCATCTAACTAGAGCACAGTTTTTATTGTTTTTGTGTCTGCTGTAAAAACCCCTGGCCACTGGGCATCCCATGTTTGCACATTTAACCCTATCTGTTAAATTGAAGCTGGTCTTTCAGCTGATTTCATCTAACAAGAGCACAGTTTTAAAAGTGTTTTTGTGTCTGCTTTAAAAACCCCTGAGCACTGGGCATCCCAGATTGCCAATTTTCATAGCATCTGTTACACAGAAGCAGTCATTTAAGCTGATTTCATCTAACTAGAGCACAGTTTTAATTGCTTTTGTGTCTGCTTTAAAAACCCCTGAGCACTGGGCATCCCATGTTTGCACATCTAACCCTATCTGTTACACACAAGCAGGTCTTAAAACTGATTTCATCTAACTAGAGCACAGTTTTAATTGTTTTTGTGTCTGCTGTAAAAAACCCTGGCCACTGGGCATCCCATGTTTGCACATTTAACCCTATCTGTTACATAGAAGCAGGTCTTTCTGCTGATTTCATGTAACGTGAGCACAGTTTTTATTGTTTTTGTGTCTGCTGTAAAAACCCCTGGCCACTGGGAATCCCATGTTTGCACATTTAACCCTATCTGTTACACAGAAGCAGGTCTTTCTGCTGATTTCATCTAACTAGAGCACAGTTTTAATTGTTTTTGTGTCTGCTGTAAAAAAAACCCTGACCACTGGGCATCCCATGTTTGCACATTTAACCCTATCTGTGACACACAAGCAGGTCTGGAAGCTGATTTCATCTAACTGAGCACAGTTTTATGTGTTGTTGTGTCTGCTGTAAAAACCCCTGGCCACTGGGCATCCCATGTTTGCACATTTAAACCTATCTGTTACACACAAGCAGTTCTCAAAGCTGATTTCATCTAACTAGAGCACAGTTTTAATTGTTTTTGTGTTTGCTTTAAAAAACCCTGTCCACTGGGCACGCCATGTTAGCACATTTAACCCTATCTGTTACACATAAGCATATCTTCAAGCTGATTTCATCTAACTAGAGCACAGTTTTAACTGTTTTTGTGTCTGCTGTAAAAAACCCTGGCCACTGGGCATCCCATGTTTGCACATTTAACCCTATCTGTTACATAGAAGCAGGTCTTTCTGCTGATTTCATGTAACGTGAGCACAGTTTTTATTGTTTTTGTGTCTGCTGTAAAAACCCCTGGCCACTGGGAATCCCATGTTTGCACATTTAACCCTATCTGTTACACAGAAGCAGGTCTTTCTGCTGATTTCATCTAACTAGAGCACAGTTTTAATTGTTTTTGTGTCTGCTGTAAAAAAAACCCTGACCACTGGGCATCCCATGTTTGCACATTTAACCCTATCTGTTATATAGAAGCAGTTCTTTCAGCTGATTTCATCTAACTAGAGCACAGTTTTAAAAGTGTTTTTGTGTCTGCTTTAAAAACCCCTGAGCACTGGGCATCCCATATTGCCAATTTTCATAGTATCTGTTACACACAAGCAGTCCTTTAAGCTGATTTCATCTAACTAGAGCACAATTTTATTGCTTTTGTGTCTGCTTTAAAAACCCCTGAGCACTGGGCATCCCATGTTTGCACATTTAACCCTATCTGTTACACACAAGCAGTTCTTACAGCTGATTTTATCTAACTAGAGCACAGTTTTAATTGTTTTTGTGTCTGCTGTAAAAACCCCTGGCCACTGGGAATCCCATGTTTGCACATTTAACCCTATCTGTTACACAGAAGCAGGTCTTTCTGCTGATTTCATCTAACTAGAGCACAGTTTTAATTGTTTTTGTGTCTGCTGTAAAAACCCCTAACCACTGGGCATCCCATGTTTGCACATTTAATCCTATCTGTTACATAAAAGCAGGTCTTTCAGCTGATTTCATCTAACTAGAGCACAGTTTTAAAAGTGTTTTTGTGTCTGCTTTAAAAACCCCTGAGCACTGGGCATCCCATATTGCCAATTTTCATAGTATCTGTTACACACAAGCAGTCCTTTAAGCTGATTTCATCTAACTAGAGCACAATTTTATTGCTTTTGTGTCTGCTTTAAAAACCCCTGAGCACTGGGCATCCCATGTTTGCACATTTAACCCTATCTGTTACACACAAGCAGTTCTTACAGCTGATTTCATCTAACTAGAGCACAGTTTTAATTGTTTTTGTGTCTGCTGTAAAAAACCCTGGCCACTGGGCATCCCATGTTTGCACATTTAACCCTATCTGTTACATAGAAGCAGGTTTTTCAGCTGATTCATCTAACTAGAGCACAGTTTTAAAAGTGTTTTTGTGTCTGCTTTAAAAAATCCTGAGCACTGGGCATCCCATATTGCCAATTTTCATAGTATCTGTTACACACAAGCAGTCCTTTAAGCTGATTTCATCTAACTAGAGCACAGTTTTAATTGCTTTTGTGTCTGCTTTAAAAACCTCTGAGCACTGGGCATCCCATGTTTGCACATCTAACCCTATCTGTTACACACAAGCAGGTCTTAAAACTGATTTCATCTAACTAGAGCACAGTTTTAATTGTTTTTGTGTCTGCTGTAAAAACCCCTGGCCACTGGGCATCCCATGTTTGCACATTTAACCCTATCTGTGACACACAAGCAGGTCTGGAAGCTGATTTCATCTAACTGAGCACAGTTTTATGTGTTGTTGTGTCTGCTGTAAAAACCCCTGGCCACTGGGCATCCCATGTTTGCACATTTAACCCTATCTGTTACACACAAGCAGTTCTTAAAGCTGATTTCATCTAACTAGAGCACAGTTTTAATTGTTTTTGTGTTTGCTTTAAAAAACCCTGTCCACTGGGCACGCCATGTTAGCACATTTAACCCTATCTGTTACACATAAGCATATCTTAAAGCTGATTTCATCTAACTAGAGCACAGTTTTAATTGTTTTTGTGTCTGCTGTAAAAAACCCTGGCCACTGGGCATCCCATGTTTGCACATTTAACCCTATCTGTTACATAGAAGCAGGTCTTTCTGCTGATTTCATCTAACGTGAGCACAGTTTTTATTGTTTTTGTGTCTGCTGTAAAAACCCCTGGCCACTGGGAATCCCATGTTTGCACCTTTAACCCTATCTGTTACACACAAGCAGGTCTTAAAGCTGATTTCATCTAACTAAAGCACAGTTTAATTGTTTTTATGTCTGCTGTAAAAAAAAACCCTGACCACTGGGCATCCCATGTTTGCACATTTAACCCTATCTGTTATATAGAAGCAGGTCTTTCAGCTGATTTCATCTAACTTGAGCACCGTTTTTATTGTTTTTGCGTTTGCTGTAAAAACCCCTGGCCACTGGGAATCCCATGTTTGCACATTTAACCCTATCTGTTACAAACTAGCAGATCTTAAAGCTGATTTCATCTAACTAGAGCACAGTTTTTATTGTTTTTGTGTCTGCTGTAAGAACCCCTGGCCACTGGGCATCCCATGTTTGCACATTTAACCCTATCTGTTACATAGAAGCAGGTCTTTCAGCTGATTTCATCTAACTAGAGCACAGTTTTACAAGTGTTTTTGTGTCTGCTTTAAAAACCCCTGAGCACTGCGCATCCCATATTGCCAATTTTCATAGCATCTGTTACACACAAGCAGTCCTTTAAGCTAATTTCATCTAACTAGAGCACAGTTTTAATTGCTTTTGTGTCTGCTTTAAAAACCCCTGAGCACTGGGCATCCCATGTTTGCACATCTAACCCTATCTGTTACACACAAGCAGGTCTTAAAGCTGATTTCATCTAACTAGAGCACAGTTTAATTGTTTTTGTGTCTGCTGTAAAAAAAAACCCTGACCACTGGGCATCCCATGTTTGCACATTTAACCCTATCTGTTATATAGAAGCAGGTCTTTCAGCTGATTTCATCTAACTTGAGCACAGTTTGTATTGTTTTTGTGTCTGCTGTAAAAACCCCTGGCCACTGGGAATCCCATGTTTGCACATTTAACCCTATCTGTTACACAGAAGCAGGTCTTTCTGCTGATTTCATCTAACTAGAGCACAGTTTTTGTTGTTTTTGTGTCTGCTGTAAAAACCCCTGGCCACTGGGAATCCCATGTTAGAACATTAACCCTATCTGTTACACACAAGCAGGTTTTAAAGCAGATTTCATCTAACTAGAGCACAGTTTTAATTGTTTTTGTGTCTGCTGTAAAAACCCCTGGCCACTGGGCATCCCATGTTTGCACATTTAGCCCTATCTGTTACACAGAAGCAGGTCTTTCTGCTGATTTCATCTAACTAAAGCACAGTTTTAAAAGTGTTTTTGTGTCTGCTTTAAAAACCCCTGAGCACTGGGCATCCCATATTGCCAATTTTCATAGTATCTGTTACACACAAGCAGTCCTTTAAGCTGATTTCATCTAACTAGAGCACAGTTTTAATTGCTTTTGTGTCTGCTGAAAAAAACCCTGGCCACTGGGCATCCCATGTTTGCACATTTAACCCTATCTGTGACACACAAGCAGGTCTGGAAGCTGATTTCATCTAACTGAGCACAGTTTTATGTGTTGTTGTGTCTGCTGTAAAAACCCCTGGCCACTGGGCATCCCATGTTTGCACATTTAACCCCATCTGTTACACACAAGCAGTTCTTAAAGCTGATTTCATCTAACTAGAGCACAGTTTTAATAGTTTTTGTGTTTGCTTTAAAAAACCCTGTCCACTGGGCACGCCATGTTAGCACATTTAACCCTATCTGTTACACATAAGTATATCTTAAAGCTGATTTCATCTAACTAGAGCACAGTTTTTATTGTTTTTGTGTCTGCTGTAAAAACCCCTGGCCACTGGGCATCCCATGTTTGCACATTTAACCCTATCTGTTAAATTGAAGCAGGTCTTTCAGCTGATTTCATCTAACAAGAGCACAGTTTTAAAAGTGTTTTTGTGTCTGCTTTAAAAACCCCTGAGCACTGGGCATCCCAGATTGCCAATTTTCATAGCATCTGTTACACAGAAGCAGTCATTTAAGCTGATTTCATCTAACTAGAGCACAGTTTTAATTGCTTTTGTGTCTGCTTTAAAAACCCCTGAGCACTGGGCATCCCATGTTTGCACATCTAACCCTATCTGTTACACACAAGCAGGTCTTAAAACTGATTTCATCTAACTAGAGCACAGTTTTAATTGTTTTTGTGTCTGCTGTAAAAAACCCTGGCCACTGGGCATCCCATGTTTGCACATTTAACCCTATCTGTTACATAGAAGCAGGTCTTTCTGCTGATTTCATGTAACGTGAGCACAGTTTTTATTGTTTTTGTGTCTGCTGTAAAAACCCCTGGCCACTGGGAATCCCATGTTTGCACATTTAACCCTATCTGTTACACAGAAGCAGGTCTTTCTGCTGATTTCATCTAACTAGAGCACAGTTTTAATTGTTTTTGTGTCTGCTGTAAAAAAAACCCTGACCACTGGGCATCCCATGTTTGCACATTTAACCCTATCTGTTATATAGAAGCAGTTCTTTCAGCTGATTTCATCTAACTAGAGCACAGTTTTAAAAGTGTTTTTGTGTCTGCTTTAAAAACCCCTGAGCACTGGGCATCCCATATTGCCAATTTTCATAGTATCTGTTACACACAAGCAGTCCTTTAAGCTGATTTCATCTAACTAGAGCACAATTTTATTGCTTTTGTGTCTGCTTTAAAAACCCCTGAGCACTGGGCATCCCATGTTTGCACATTTAACCCTATCTGTTACACACAAGCAGTTCTTACAGCTGATTTCATCTAACTAGAGCACAGTTTTAAATGTTTTTGTGTCTGCTGTAAAAACCCCTGGCCACTGGGAATCCCATGTTTGCACATTTAACCCTATCTGTTACACAGAAGCAGGTCTTTCTGCTGATTTCATCTAACTAGAGCACAGTTTTAATTGTTTTTGTGTCTGCTGTAAAAACCCCTAACCACTGGGCATCCCATGTTTGCACATTTAATCCTATCTGTTACATAAAAGCAGGTCTTTCAGCTGATTTCATCTAACTAGAGCACAGTTTTAAAAGTGTTTTTGTGTCTGCTTTAAAAACCCCTGAGCACTGGGCATCCCATATTGCCAATTTTCATAGTATCTGTTACACACAAGCAGTCCTTTAAGCTGATTTCATCTAACTAGAGCACAATTTTATTGCTTTTGTGTCTGCTTTAAAAACCCCTGAGCACTGGGCATCCCATGTTTGCACATTTAACCCTATCTGTTACACACAAGCAGTTCTTACAGCTGATTTCATCTAACTAGAGCACAGTTTTAATTGTTTTTGTGTCTGCTGTAAAAACCCCTGGCCACTGGGCATCCCATGTTTGCACATTTAACCCTATCTGTTACATAGAAGCAGGTCTTTCAGCTGATTTCATCTAACTAGAGCACAGTTTTAAAAGTGTTTTTGTGTCTGCTTTAAAAACCCCTGAGCACTGGGCATCCCATATTGCCAATTTTCATAGTATCTGTTACACACAAGCAGTCCTTTAAGCTGATTTCATCTAACTAGAGCACAGTTTAAATTGCTTTTGTGTCTGCTTTAAAAACCCCTGAGCACTGGGCATCCCATGTTTGCACATTTAACCCTATCTGTTACACACAAGCAGGTATTAAAGCTGATTTCATCTAACTAGAGCACAGTTTTAATTGTTTTTGTGTCTGCTGTAAAAACCCCTGAGCACTGGGCATCCCATGTTTGCACATTTAACCCTATCTGTTACACACAAGCAGGTCTTAAAGCTGATTTCATCTAACTAGAGCACAGTTTTAATTGTTTTTGTGTCTGCTGAAAAAAACCCTGGTCACTGGGCATCCCATGTTTGCACATTTAACCCTATCTGTTACATAGAAGCAGGTCTTTCAGCTTCATCTAACTAGAGCACAGTTTTAAAAGTGTTTTTGTGTCTGCTTTAAAAAGCCCTGAGCACTGGGCATCCCATATTGCCAATTTTCATAGTATCTGTTACACACAAGCAGTCCTTTAAGCTGATTTCATCTAACTAGAGCACAGTTTTAATTGCTTTTGTGTCTGCTTTAAAAACCCCTGAGCACTGGGCATCCCATGTTTGCACATTTAACCCTATCTGTGACACACAAGCAGGTCTGGAAGCTGATTTCATCTAACTGAGCACAGTTTTATGTTTTGTTGTGTCTGCTGTAAAAACCCCTGGCCACTGGGCATCCCATGTTTGCACATTTAACCCTATCTGTTACACACAAGCAGTTCTTAAAGCTGATTTCATCTAACTAGAGCACAGTTTTAATTGTTTTTGTGTTTGCTTTAAAAAACCCTGTCCACTGGGCACGCCATGTTAGCACATTTAACCCTATCTGTTACACATAAGCATATCTTAAAGCTGATTTCATCTAACTAGAGCACAGTTTTAATTGTTTTTGTGTCTGCTGTAAAAAACCCTGGCCACTGGGCATCCCATGTTTGCACATTTAACCCTATCTGTTACATAGAAGCAGGTCTTTCTGCTGATTTCATCTAACGTGAGCACAGTTTTTATTGTTTTTGTGTCTGCTGTAAAAACCCCTGGCCACTGGGAATCCCATGTTTGCACATTTAACCCTATCTGTTACACACAAGCAGGTCTTAAAGCTGATTTCATCTAACTAAAGCACAGTTCAATTGTTTTTATGTCTGCTGTAAAAAAAAACCCTGACCACTGGGCATCCCATGTTTGCACATTTAACCCTATCTGTTATATAGAAGCAGGTCTTTCAGCTGATTTCATCTAACTTGAGCACCGTTTTTATTGTTTTTGTGTCTGCTGTAAAAACCCCTGGCCACTGGGAATCCCATGTTTGCACATTTAACCCTATCTGTTACAAACTAGCAGATCTTAAAGCTGATTTCATCTAACTAGAGCACAGTTTTTATTGTTTTTGTGTCTGCTGTAAGAACCCCTGGCCACTGGGCATCCCATGTTTGCACATTTAACCCTATCTGTTACATAGAAGCAGGTCTTTCAGCTGATTTCATCTAACTAGAGCACAGTTTTAAAAGTGTTTTTGTGTCTGCTTTAAAAACCCCTGAGCACTGCGCATCCCATATTGCCAATTTTCATAGCATCTGTTACACAGAAGCAGTCCTTTAAGCTAATTTCATCTAACTAGAGCACAGTTTTAATTGCTTTTGTGTCTGCTTTAAAAACCCCTGAGCACTGGGCATCCCATGTTTGCACATCTAACCCTATCTGTTACACACAAGCAGGTCTTAAAGCTGATTTCATCTAACTAGAGCACAGTTTTAATTGCTTTTGTGTCTGCTTTAAAAACCCCTGAGCACTGGGCATCCCATGTTTGCACATCTAACCCTATCTGTTACACACAAGCAGGTCTTAAAGCTGATTTCATCTAACTAGAGCACAGTTTAATTGTTTTTGTGTCTGCTGTAAAAAAAAACCCTGACCACTGGGCATCCCATGTTTGCACATTTACCCTATCTGTTACACAGAAGCAGGTTTTAAAGCAGATTTCATCTAACTAGAGCACAGTTTTAAAAGTGTTTTTGTGTCTGCTTTAAAAACCCCTGAGCACTGGGCATCCCATATTGCCAATTTTCATAGTATCTGTTACACACAAGCAGTCCTTTAAGCTGATTTCATCTAACTAGAGCACAGTTTTAATTGCTTTTGTGTCTGCTGAAAAAAACCCTGGCCACTGGGCATCCCATGTTTGCACATTTAACCCTATCTGTGACACACAAGCAGGTCTGGAAGCTGATTTCATCTAACTGAGCACAGTTTTATGTGTTGTTGTGTCTGCTGTAAAAACCCCTGGCCACTGGGCATCCCATGTTTGCACATTTAACCCCATCTGTTACACACAAGCAGTTCTTAAAGCTGATTTCATCTAACTAGAGCACAGTTTTAATTGTTTTTGTGTTTGCTTTAAAAAACCCTGTCCACTGGGCACGCCATGTTAGCACATTTAACCCTATCTGTTACACATAAGTATATCTTAAAGCTGATTTCATCTAACTAGAGCACAGTTTTTATTGTTTTTGTGTCTGCTGTAAAAACTCCTGGCCACTGGGCATCCCATGTCTGCACATTTAACCCTATCTGTTACAAACAAGAAGATCCTAAAGCTGATTTCATCTAACTAGAGCACAGTTTTTATTGTTTTTGTGTCTGCTGTAAAAACCCCTGGCCACTGGGCATCCCATGTTTGCACATTTAACCCTATCTGTTAAATTGAAGCAGTTCTTTCAGCTGATTTCATCTAACAAGAGCACAGTTTTAAAAGTGTTTTTTTTGTCTGCTTTAAAAACCCCTGAGCACTGGGCATCCCAGATTGCCAATTTTCATAGCATCTGTTACACAGAAGCAGTCCTTTAAGCTGATTTCATCTAACTAGAGCACAGTTTTAATTGCTTTTTTGTCTGCTTTAAAAACCCCTGAGCACTGGGCATCCCATGTTTGCACATCTAACCCTATCTGTTACACACAAGCAGGTCTTAAAACTGATTTCATCTAACTAGAGCACAGTTTTAATTGTTTTTGTGTCTGCTGTAAAAACCCCTGGCCACTGGGCATCCCATGTTTGCACATTTAACCCTATCTGTGACACACAAGCAGGTCTGGAAGCTGATTTCATCTAACTGAGCACAGTTTTATGTGTTGTTGTGTCTGCTGTAAAAACCCCTGGCCACTGGGCATCCCATGTTTGCACATTTAAACCTATCTGTTACACACAAGCAGTTCTCAAAGCTGATTTCATCTAACTAGAGCACAGTTTTAATTGTTTTTGTGTTTGCTTTAAAAAACCCTGTCCACTGGGCACGCCATGTTAGCACATTTAACCCTATCTGTTACACATAAGCATATCTTCAAGCTGATTTCATCTAACTAGAGCACAGTTTTAACTGTTTTTGTGTCTGCTGTAAAAAACCCTGGCCACTGGGCATCCCATGTTTGCACATTTAACCCTATCTGTTACATAGAAGCAGGTCTTTCTGCTGATTTCATGTAACGTGAGCACAGTTTTTATTGTTTTTGTGTCTGCTGTAAAAACCCCTAACCACTGGGCATCCCATGTTTGCACATTTAATCCTATCTGTTACATAAAAGCAGGTCTTTCAGCTGATTTCATCTAACTAGAGCACAGTTTTAAAAGTGTTTTTGTGTCTGCTTTAAAAACCCCTGAGCACTGGGCATCCCATATTGCCAATTTTCATAGTATCTGTTACACACAAGCAGTCCTTTAAGCTGATTTCATCTAACTAGAGCACAATTTTATTGCTTTTGTGTCTGCTTTAAAAACCCCTGAGCACTGGGCATCCCATGTTTGCACATTTAACCCTATCTGTTACACACAAGCAGTTCTTACAGCTGATTTCATCTAACTAGAGCACAGTTTTAATTGTTTTTGTGTCTGCTGTAAAAACCCCTGGCCACTGGGCATCCCATGTTTGCACATTTAACCCTATCTGTTACATAGAAGCAGGTCTTTCAGCTGATTTCATCTAACTAGAGCACAGTTTTAAAAGTGTTTTTGTGTCTGCTTTAAAAAATCCTGAGCACTGGGCATCCCATATTGCCAATTTTCATAGTATCTGTTACACACAAGCAGTCCTTTAAGCTGATTTCATCTAACTAGAGCACAGTTTTAATTGCTTTTGTGTCTGCTTTAAAAACCTCTGAGCACTGGGCATCCCATGTTTGCACATCTAACCCTATCTGTTACACACAAGCAGGTCTTAAAACTGATTTAATCTAACTAGAGCACAGTTTTAATTGTTTTTGTGTCTGCTGTAAAAACCCCTGGCCACTGGGCATCCCATGTTTGCACATTTAACCCTATCTGTGACACACAAGCAGATCTGGAAGCTGATTTCATCTAACTGAGCACAGTTTTATGTGTTGTTGTGTCTGCTGTAAAAACCCCTGGCCACTGGGCATCCCATGTTTGCACATTTAACCCTATCTGTTACACACAAGCAGTTCTTAAAGCTGATTTCATCTAACTAGAGCACAGTTTTAATTGTTTTTGTGTTTGCTTTAAAAAACCCTGTCCACTGGGCACGCCATGTTAGCACATTTAACCCTATCTGTTACACATAAGCATATCTTAAAGCTGATTTCATCTAACTAGAGCACAGTTTTAATTGTTTTTGTGTCTGCTGTAAAAAACCCTGGCCACTGGGCATCCCATGTTTGCACATTTAACCCTATCTGTTACATAGAAGCAGGTCTTTCTGCTGATTTCATCTAACGTGAGCACAGTTTTTATTGTTTTTGTGTCTGCTGTAAAAACCCCTGGCCACTGGGAATCCCATGTTTGCACCTTTAACCCTATCTGTTACACACAAGCAGGTCTTAAAGCTGATTTCATCTAACTAAAGCACAGTTTAATTGTTTTTATGTCTGCTGTAAAAAAAAACCCTGACCACTGGGCATCCCATGTTTGCACATTTAACCCTATCTGTTATATAGAAGCAGGTCTTTCAGCTGATTTCATCTAACTTGAGCACCGTTTTTATTGTTTTTGTGTCTGCTGTAAAAACCCCTGGCCACTGGGAATCCCATGTTTGCACATTTAACCCTATCTGTTACAAACTAGCAGATCTTAAAGCTGATTTCATCTAACTAGAGCACAGTTTTTATTGTTTTTGTGTCTGCTGTAAGAACCCCTGGCCACTGGGCATCCCATGTTTGCACATTTAACCCTATCTGTTACATAGAAGCAGGTCTTTCAGCTGATTTCATCTAACTAGAGCACAGTTTTAAAAGTGTTTTTGTGTCTGCTTTAAAAACCCCTGAGCACTGCGCATCCCATATTGCCAATTTTCATAGCATCTGTTACACAGAAGCAGTCCTTTAAGCTAATTTCATCTAACTAGAGCACAGTTTTAATTGCTTTTGTGTCTGCTTTAAAAACCCCTGAGCACTGGGCATCCCATGTTTGCACATCTAACCCTATCTGTTACACACAAGCAGGTCTTAAAGCTGATTTCATCTAACTAGAGCACAGTTTTAATTGCTTTTGTGTCTGCTTTAAAAACCCCTGAGCACTGGGCATCCCATGTTTGCACATCTAACCCTATCTGTTACACACAAGCAGGTCTTAAAGCTGATTTCATCTAACTAGAGCACAGTTTAATTGTTTTTGTGTCTGCTGTAAAAAAAACCCTGACCACTGGGCATCCCATGTTTGCACATTTAACCCTATCTGTTATATAGAAGCAGGTCTTTCAGCTGATTTCATCTAACTTGAGCACAGTTTTTATTGTTTTTGTGTCTGCTGTAAAAACCCCTGGCCACTGGGAATCCCATGTTTGCACATTTAACCCTATCTGTTACACAGAAGCAGGTCTTTCTGCTGATTTCATCTAACTAGAGCACAGTTTTTGTTGTTTTTGTGTCTGCTGTAAAAACCCCTGGCCACTGGGAATCCCATGTTAGAACATTAACCCTATCTGTTACACACAAGCAGGTTTTAAAGCAGATTTCATCTAACTAGAGCACAGTTTTAATTGTTTTTGTGTCTGCTGTAAAAACCCCTGGCCACTGGGCATCCCATGTTTGCACATTTAGCCCTATCTGTTACACAGAAGCAGGTCTTTCTGCTGATTTCATCTAACTAAAGCACAGTTTTAAAAGTGTTTTTGTGTCTGCTTTAAAAACCCCTGAGCACTGGGCATCCCATATTGCCAATTTTCATAGTATCTGTTACACACAAGCAGTCCTTTAAGCTGATTTCATCTAACTAGAGCACAGTTTTAATTGCTTTTGTGTCTGCTGAAAAAACCCCTGGCCACTGGGCATCCCATGTTTGCACATTTAACCCTATCTGTGACACACAAGCAGGTCTGGAAGCTGATTTCATCTAACTAGAGCACAGTTTTAATAGTTTTTGTGTTTGCTTTAAAAAACCCTGTCCACTGGGCACGCCATGTTAGCACATTTAACCCTATCTGTTACACATAAGTATATCTTAAAGCTGATTTCATCTAACTAGAGCACAGTTTTTATTGTTTTTGTGTCTGCTGTAAAAACCCCTGGCCACTGGGCATCCCATGTCTGCACATTTAACCCTATCTGTTACAAACAAGCAGATCCTAAAGCTGATTTCATCTAACTAGAGCACAGTTTTTATTGTTTTTGTGTCTGCTGTAAAAACCCCTGGCCACTGGGCATCCCATGTTTGCACATTTAACCCTATCTGTTAAATTGAAGCAGGTCTTTCAGCTGATTTCATCTAACAAGAGCACAGTTTTAAAAGTGTTTTTGTGTCTGCTTTAAAAACCCCTGAGCACTGGGCATCCCAGATTGCCAATTTTCATAGCATCTGTTACACAGAAGCAGTCATTTAAGCTGATTTCATCTAACTAGAGCACAGTTTTAATTGCTTTTGTGTCTGCTTTAAAAACCCCTGAGCACTGGGCATCCCATGTTTGCACATCTAACCCTATCTGTTACACACAAGAAGGTCTTAAAACTGATTTCATCTAACTAGAGCACAGTTTTAATTGTTTTTGTGTCTGCTGTAAAAAACCCTGGCCACTGGGCATCCCATGTTTGCACATTTAACCCTATCTGTTACATAGAAGCAGGTCTTTCTGCTGATTTCATGTAACGTGAGCACAGTTTTTATTGTTTTTGTGTCTGCTGTAAAAACCCCTGGCCACTGGGAATCCCATGTTTGCACATTTAACCCTATCTGTTACACAGAAGCAGGTCTTTCTGCTGATTTCATCTAACTAGAGCACAGTTTTAATTGTTTTTGTGTCTGCTGTAAAAAAAACCCTGACCACTGGGCATCCCATGTTTGCACATTTAACCCTATCTGTTATATAGAAGCAGTTCTTTCAGCTGATTTCATCTAACTAGAGCACAGTTTTAAAAGTGTTTTTGTGTCTGCTTTAAAAACCCCTGAGCACTGGGCATCCCATATTGCCAATTTTCATAGTATCTGTTACACACAAGCAGTCCTTTAAGCTGATTTCATCTAACTAGAGCACAATTTTATTGCTTTTGTGTCTGCTTTAAAAACCCCTGAGCACTGGGCATCCCATGTTTGCACATTTAACCCTATCTGTTACACACAAGCAGTTCTTACAGCTGATTTCATCTAACTAGAGCACAGTTTTAATTGTTTTTGTGTCTGCTGTAAAAACCCCTGGCCACTGGGAATCCCATGTTTGCACATTTAACCCTATCTGTTACACAGAAGCAGGTCTTTCAGCTGATTTCATCTAACTAGAGCACAGTTTTAAAAGTGTTTTTGTGTCTGCTTTAAAAACCCCTGAGCACTGGGCATCCCATATTGCCAATTTTCATAGTATCTGTTACACACAAGCAGTTCTTTAAGCTGATTTCATCTAACTAGAGCACAGTTTAAATTGCTTTTGTGTCTGCTTTAAAAACCCCTGAGCACTGGGCATCCCATGTTTGCACATTTAACCCTATCTGTTACACACAAGCAGGTATTAAAGCTGATTTCATCTAACTAGAGCACAGTTTTAATTGTTTTTGTGTCTGCTGTAAAAACCCCTGAGCACTGGGCATCCCATGTTTGCACATTTAACCCTATCTGTTACACACAAGCAGGTCTTAAAGCTGATTTCATCTAACTAGAGCACAGTTTTAATTGTTTTTGTGTCTGCTGAAAAAAACCCTGGTCACTGGGCATCCCATGTTTGCACATTTAACCCTATCTGTTACATAGAAGCAGGTCTTTCAGCTTCATCTAACTAAGGCACAGTTTTAAAAGTGTTTTTGTGTCTGCTTTAAAAAGCCCTGAGCACTGGGCATCCCATATTGCCAATTTTCATAGTATCTGTTACACACAAGCAGTCCTTTAAGCTGATTTCATCTAACTAGAGCACAGTTTTAATTGCTTTTGTGTCTGCTTTAAAAACCCCTGAGCACTGGGCATCCCATGTTTGCACATTTAACCCTATCTGTGACACACAAGCAGGTCTGGAAGCTGATTTCATCTAACTGAGCACAGTTTTATGTTTTGTTGTGTCTGCTGTAAAAACCCCTGGCCACTGGGCATCCCATGTTTGCACATTTAACCCTATCTGTTACACACAAGCAGTTCTTAAAGCTGATTTCATCTAACTAGAGCACAGTTTTAATTGTTTTTGTGTTTGCTTTAAAAAACCCTGTCCACTGGGCACGCCATGTTAGCACATTTAACCCTATCTGTTACACATAAGCATATCTTAAAGCTGATTTCATCTAACTAGAGCACAGTTTTAATTGTTTTTGTGTCTGCTGTAAAAAACCCTGGCCACTGGGCATCCCATGTTTGCACATTTAACCCTATCTGTTACATAGAAGCAGGTCTTTCTGCTGATTTCATCTAACGTGAGCACAGTTTTTATTGTTTTTGTGTCTGCTGTAAAAACCCCTGGCCACTGGGAATCCCATGTTTGCACATTTAACCCTATCTGTTACACACAAGCAGGTCTTAAAGCTGATTTCATCTAACTAAAGCACAGTTCAATTGTTTTTATGTCTGCTGTAAAAAAAAACCCTGACCACTGGGCATCCCATGTTTGCACATTTAACCCTATCTGTTATATAGAAGCAGGTCTTTCAGCTGATTTCATCTAACTTGAGCACCGTTTTTATTGTTTTTGTGTCTGCTGTAAAAACCCCTGGCCACTGGGAATCCCATGTTTGCACATTTAACCCTATCTGTTACAAACTAGCAGATCTTAAAGCTGATTTCATCTAACTAGAGCACAGTTTTTATTGTTTTTGTGTCTGCTGTAAGAACCCCTGGCCACTGGGCATCCCATGTTTGCACATTTAACCCTATCTGTTACATAGAAGCAGGTCTTTCAGCTGATTTCATCTAACTAGAGCACAGTTTTAAAAGTGTTTTTGTGTCTGCTTTAAAAACCCCTGAGCACTGCGCATCCCATATTGCCAATTTTCATAGCATCTGTTACAGAGAAGCAGTCCTTTAAGCTAATTTCATCTAACTAGAGCACAGTTTTAATTGCTTTTGTGTCTGCTTTAAAAACCCCTGAGCACTGGGCATCCCATGTTTGCACATCTAACCCTATCTGTTACACACAAGCAGGTCTTAAAGCTGATTTCATCTAACTAGAGCACAGTTTTAATTGCTTTTGTGTCTGCTTTAAAAACCCCTGAGCACTGGGCATCCCATGTTTGCACATCTAACCCTATCTGTTACACACAAGCAGGTCTTAAAGCTGATTTCATCTAACTAGAGCACAGTTTAATTGTTTTTGTGTCTGCTGTAAAAAAAAACCCTGACCACTGGGCATCCCATGTTTGCACATTTAACCCTATCTGTTACACAGAAGCAGGTTTTAAAGCAGATTTCATCTAACTAGAGCACAGTTTTAAAAGTGTTTTTGTGTCTGCTTTAAAAACCCCTGAGCACTGGGCATCCCATATTGCCAATTTTCATAGTATCTGTTACACACAAGCAGTCCTTTAAGCTGATTTCATCTAACTAGAGCACAGTTTTAATTGCTTTTGTGTCTGCTGAAAAAACCCCTGGCCACTGGGCATCCCATGTTTGCACATTTAACCCTATCTGTGACACACAAGCAGGTCTGGAAGCTGATTTCATCTAACTGAGCACAGTTTTATGTGTTGTTGTGTCTGCTGTAAAAACCCCTGGCCACTGGGCATCCCATGTTTGCACATTTAACCCCATCTGTTACACACAAGCAGTTCTTAAAGCTGATTTCATCTAACTAGAGCACAGTTTTAATTGTTTTTGTGTTTGCTTTAAAAAACCCTGTCCACTGGGCACGCCATGTTAGCACATTTAACCCTATCTGTTACACATAAGTATATCTTAAAGCTGATTTCATCTAACTAGAGCACAGTTTTTATTGTTTTTGTGTCTGCTGTAAAAACTCCTGGCCACTGGGCATCCCATGTCTGCACATTTAACCCTATCTGTTACAAACAAGCAGATCCTAAAGCTGATTTCATCTAACTAGAGCACAGTTTTTATTGTTTTTGTGTCTGCTGTAAAAACCCCTGGCCACTGGGCATCCCATGTTTGCACATTTAACCCTATCTGTTAAATTGAAGCAGTTCTTTCAGCTGATTTCATCTAACAAGAGCACAGTTTTAAAAGTGTTTTTTTTGTCTGCTTTAAAAACCCCTGAGCACTGGGCATCCCAGATTGCCAATTTTCATAGCATCTGTTACACAGAAGCAGTCCTTTAAGCTGATTTCATCTAACTAGAGCACAGTTTTAATTGCTTTTGTGTCTGCTTTAAAAACCCCTGAGCACTGGGCATCCCATGTTTGCACATCTAACCCTATCTGTTACACACAAGCAGGTCTTAAAACTGATTTCATCTAACTAGAGCACAGTTTTAATTGTTTTTGTGTCTGCTGTAAAAACCCCTGGCCACTGGGCATCCCATGTTTGCACATTTAACCCTATCTGTGACACACAAGCAGGTCTGGAAGCTGATTTCATCTAACTGAGCACAGTTTTATGTGTTGTTGTGTCTGCTGTAAAAACCCCTGGCCACTGGGCATCCCATGTTTGCACATTTAAACCTATCTGTTACACACAAGCAGTTCTCAAAGCTGATTTCATCTAACTAGAGCACAGTTTTAATTGTTTTTGTGTTTGCTTTAAAAAACCCTGTCCACTGGGCACGCCATGTTAGCACATTTAACCCTATCTGTTACACATAAGCATATCTTCAAGCTGATTTCATCTAACTAGAGCACAGTTTTAACTGTTTTTGTGTCTGCTGTAAAAAACCCTGGCCACTGGGCATCCCATGTTTGCACATTTAACCCTATCTGTTACATAGAAGCAGGTCTTTCTGCTGATTTCATGTAACGTGAGCACAGTTTTTATTGTTTTTGTGTCTGCTGTAAAAACCCCTAACCACTGGGCATCCCATGTTTGCACATTTAATCCTATCTGTTACATAAAAGCAGGTCTTTCAGCTGATTTCATCTAACTAGAGCACAGTTTTAAAAGTGTTTTTGTGTCTGCTTTAAAAACCCCTGAGCACTGGGCATCCCATATTGCCAATTTTCATAGTATCTGTTACACACAAGCAGTCCTTTAAGCTGATTTCATCTAACTAGAGCACAATTTTATTGCTTTTGTGTCTGCTTTAAAAACCCCTGAGCACTGGGCATCCCATGTTTGCACATTTAACCCTATCTGTTACACACAAGCAGTTCTTACAGCTGATTTCATCTAACTAGAGCACAGTTTTAATTGTTTTTGTGTCTGCTGTAAAAACCCCTGGCCACTGGGCATCCCATGTTTGCACATTTAACCCTATCTGTGACACACAAGCAGGTCTGGAAGCTGATTTCATCTAACTGAGCACAGTTTTATGTGTTGTTGTGTCTGCTGTAAAAACCCCTGGCCACTGGGCATCCCATGTTTGCACATTTAAACCTATCTGTTACACACAAGCAGTTCTCAAAGCTGATTTCATCTAACTAGAGCACAGTTTTAATTGTTTTTGTGTTTGCTTTAAAAAACCCTGTCCACTGGGCACGCCATGTTAGCACATTTAACCCTATCTGTTACACATAAGCATATCTTCAAGCTGATTTCATCTAACTAGAGCACAGTTTTAACTGTTTTTGTGTCTGCTGTAAAAAACCCTGGCCACTGGGCATCCCATGTTTGCACATTTAACCCTATCTGTTACATAGAAGCAGGTCTTTCTGCTGATTTCATGTAACGTGAGCACAGTTTTTATTGTTTTTGTGTCTGCTGTAAAAACCCCTAACCACTGGGCATCCCATGTTTGCACATTTAATCCTATCTGTTACATAAAAGCAGGTCTTTCAGCTGATTTCATCTAACTAGAGCACAGTTTTAAAAGTGTTTTTGTGTCTGCTTTAAAAACCCCTGAGCACTGGGCATCCCATATTGCCAATTTTCATAGTATCTGTTACACACAAGCAGTCCTTTAAGCTGATTTCATCTAACTAGAGCACAATTTTATTGCTTTTGTGTCTGCTTTAAAAACCCCTGAGCACTGGGCATCCCATGTTTGCACATTTAACCCTATCTGTTACACACAAGCAGTTCTTACAGCTGATTTCATCTAACTAGAGCACAGTTTTAATTGTTTTTGTGTCTGCTGTAAAAACCCCTGGCCACTGGGCATCCCATGTTTGCACATTTAACCCTATCTGTTACATAGAAGCAGGTCTTTCAGCTGATTTCATCTAACTAGAGCACAGTTTTAAAAGTGTTTTTGTGTCTGCTTTAAAAAATCCTGAGCACTGGGCATCCCATATTGCCAATTTTCATAGTATCTGTTACACACAAGCAGTCCTTTAAGCTGATTTCATCTAACTAGAGCACAGTTTTAATTGCTTTTGTGTCTGCTTTAAAAACCTCCTGAGCACTGGGCATCCCATGTTTGCACATCTAACCCTATCTGTTACACACAAGCAGGTCTTAAAACTGATTTAATCTAACTAGAGCACAGTTTTAATTGTTTTTGTGTCTGCTGTAAAAACCCCTGGCCACTGGGCATCCCATGTTTGCACATTTAACCCTATCTGTGACACACAAGCAGATCTGGAAGCTGATTTCATCTAACTGAGCACAGTTTTATGTGTTGTTGTGTCTGCTGTAAAAACCCCTGGCCACTGGGCATCCCATGTTTGCACATTTAACCCTATCTGTTACACACAAGCAGTTCTTAAAGCTGATTTCATCTAACTAGAGCACAGTTTTAATTGTTTTTGTGTTTGCTTTAAAAAACCCTGTCCAGTGGGCACGCCATGTTAGCACATTTAACCCTATCTGTTACACATAAGCATATCTTAAAGCTGATTTCATCTAACTAGAGCACAGTTTTAATTGTTTTTGTGTCTGCTGTAAAAAACCCTGGCCACTGGGCATCCCATGTTTGCACATTTAACCCTATCTGTTACATAGAAGCAGGTCTTTCTGCTGATTTCATCTAACGTGAGCACAGTTTTTATTGTTTTTGTGTCTGCTGTAAAAACCCCTGGCCACTGGGAATCCCATGTTTGCACCTTTAACCCTATCTGTTACACACAAGCAGGTCTTAAAGCTGATTTCATCTAACTAAAGCACAGTTTAATTGTTTTTATGTCTGCTGTAAAAAAAAACCCTGACCACTGGGCATCCCATGTTTGCACATTTAACCCTATCTGTTATATAGAAGCAGGTCTTTCAGCTGATTTCATCTAACTTGAGCACCGTTTTTATTGTTTTTGTGTCTGCTGTAAAAACCCCTGGCCACTGGGAATCCCATGTTTGCACATTTAACCCTATCTGTTACAAACTAGCAGATCTTAAAGCTGATTTCATCTAACTAGAGCACAGTTTTTATTGTTTTTGTGTCTGCTGTAAGAACCCCTGGCCACTGGGCATCCCATGTTTGCACATTTAACCCTATCTGTTACATAGAAGCAGGTCTTTCAGCTGATTTCATCTAACTAGAGCACAGTTTTAAAAGTGTTTTTGTGTCTGCTTTAAAAACCCCTGAGCACTGCGCATCCCATATTGCCAATTTTCATAGCATCTGTTACACAGAAGCAGTCCTTTAAGCTAATTTCATCTAACTAGAGCACAGTTTTAATTGCTTTTGTGTCTGCTTTAAAAACCCCTGAGCACTGGGCATCCCATGTTTGCACATCTAACCCTATCTGTTACACACAAGCAGGTCTTAAAGCTGATTTCATCTAACTAGAGCACAGTTTTAATTGCTTTTGTGTCTGCTTTAAAAACCCCTGAGCACTGGGCATCCCATGTTTGCACATCTAACCCTATCTGTTACACACAAGCAGGTCTTAAAGCTGATTTCATCTAACTAGAGCACAGTTTAATTGTTTTTGTGTCTGCTGTAAAAAAAACCCTGACCACTGGGCATCCCATGTTTGCACATTTAACCCTTTCTGTTATATAGAAGCAGGTCTTTCAGCTGATTTCATCTAACTTGAGCACAGTTTTTATTGTTTTTGTGTCTGCTGTAAAAACCCCTGGCCACTGGGAATCCCATGTTTGCACATTTAACCCTATCTGTTACACAGAAGCAGGTCTTTCTGCTGATTTCATCTAACTAGAGCACAGTTTTTGTTGTTTTTGTGTCTGCTGTAAAAACCCCTGGCCACTGGGAATCCCATGTTAGAACATTAACCCTATCTATTACACACAAGCAGGTTTTAAAGCAGATTTCATCTAACTAGAGCACAGTTTTAATTGTTTTTGTGTCTGCTGTAAAAACCCCTGGCCACTGGGCATCCCATGTTTGCACATTTAGCCCTATCTGTTACACAGAAGCAGGTCTTTCTGCTGATTTCATCTAACTAAAGCACAGTTTTAAAAGTGTTTTTGTGTCTGCTTTAAAAACCCCTGAGCACTGGGCATCCCATATTGCCAATTTTCATAGTATCTGTTACACACAAGCAGTCCTTTAAGCTGATTTCATCTAACTAGAGCACAGTTTTAATTGCTTTTGTGTCTGCTGAAAAAACCCCTGGCCACTGGGCATCCCATGTTTGCACATTTAACCCTATCTGTGACACACAAGCAGGTCTGGAAGCTGATTTCATCTAACTAGAGCACAGTTTTAATAGTTTTTGTGTTTGCTTTAAAAAACCCTGTCCACTGGGCACGCCATGTTAGCACATTTAACCCTATCTGTTACACATAAGTATATCTTAAAGCTGATTTCATCTAACTAGAGCACAGTTTTTATTGTTTTTGTGTCTGCTGTAAAAACCCCTGGCCACTGGGCATCCAATGTCTGCACATTTAACCCTATCTGTTACAAACAAGCAGATCCTAAAGCTGATTTCATCTAACTAGAGCACAGTTTTTATTGTTTTTGTGTCTGCTGTAAAAACCCCTGGCCACTGGGCATCCCATGTTTGCACATTTAACCCTATCTGTTAAATTGAAGCAGGTCTTTCAGCTGATTTCATCTAACAAGAGCACAGTTTTAAAAGTGTTTTTGTGTCTGCTTTAAAAACCCCTGAGCACTGGGCATCCCAGATTGCCAATTTTCATAGCATCTTTTACACAGAAGCAGTCATTTAAGCTGATTTCATCTAACTAGAGCACAGTTTTAATTGCTTTTGTGTCTGCTTTAAAAACCCCTGAGCACTGGGCATCCCATGTTTGCACATCTAACCCTATCTGTTACACACAAGAAGGTCTTAAAACTGATTTCATCTAACTAGAGCACAGTTTTAAAAGTGTTTTTGTGTCTGCTTTAAAAACCCCTGAGCACTGGGCATCCCATATTGCCAATTTTCATAGTATCTGTTACACACAAGCAGTCCTTTAAGCTGATTTCATCTAACTAGAGCACAATTTTATTGCTTTTGTGTCTGCTTTAAAAACCCCTGAGCACTGGGCATCCCATGTTTGCACATTTAACCCTATCTGTTACACACAAGCAGTTCTTACAGCTGATTTCATCTAACTAGAGCACAGTTTTAATTGTTTTTGTGTCTGCTGTAAAAACCCCTGGCCACTGGGCATCCCATGTTTGCACATTTAACCCTATCTGTTACATAGAAGCAGGTCTTTCAGCTGATTTCATCTAACTAGAGCACAGTTTTAAAAGTGTTTTTGTGTCTGCTTTAAAAACCCCTGAGCACTGGGCATCCCATATTGCCAATTTTCATAGTATCTGTTACACACAAGCAGTCCTTTAAGCTGATTTCATCTAACTAGAGCACAGTTTAAATTGCTTTTGTGTCTGCTTTAAAAACCCCTGAGCACTGGGCATCCCATGTTTGCACATTTAACCCTATCTGTTACACACAAGCAGGTCTTAAAGCTGATTTCATCTAACTAGAGCACAGTTTTAATTGTTTTTGTGTCTGCTGAAAAAAACCCTGGTCACTGGGCATCCCATGTTTGCACATTTAACCCTATCTGTTACATAGAAGCAGGTCTTTCAGCTTCATCTAACTAGAGCACAGTTTTAAAAGTGTTTTTGTGTCTGCTTTAAAAAGCCCTGAGCACTGGGCATCCCATATTGCCAATTTTCATAGTATCTGTTACACACAAGCAGTCCTTTAAGCTGATTTCATCTAACTAGAGCACAGTTTTAATTGCTTTTGTGTCTGCTTTAAAAACCCCTGAGCACTGGGCATCCCATGTTTGCACATTTAACCCTATCTGTGACACACAAGCAGGTCTGGAAGCTGATTTCATCTAACTGAGCACAGTTTTATGTTTTGTTGTGTCTGCTGTAAAAACCCCTGGCCACTGGGCATCCCATGTTTGCACATTTAACCCTATCTGTTACACACAAGCAGTTCTTAAAGCTGATTTCATCTAACTAGAGCACAGTTTTAATTGTTTTTGTGTTTGCTTTAAAAAACCCTGTCCACTGGGCACGCCATGTTAGCACATTTAACCCTATCTGTTACACATAAGCATATCTTAAAGCTGATTTCATCTAACTAGAGCACAGTTTTAATTGTTTTTGTGTCTGCTGTAAAAAACCCTGGCCACTGGGCATCCCATGTTTGCACATTTAACCCTATCTGTTACATAGAAGCAGGTCTTTCTGCTGATTTCATCTAACGTGAGCACAGTTTTTATTGTTTTTGTGTCTGCTGTAAAAACCCCTGGCCACTGGGAATCCCATGTTTGCACATTTAACCCTATCTGTTACACACAAGCAGGTCTTAAAGCTGATTTCATCTAACTAAAGCACAGTTCAATTGTTTTTATGTCTGCTGTAAAAAAAAACCCTGACCACTGGGCATCCCATGTTTGCACATTTAACCCTATCTGTTATATAGAAGCAGGTCTTTCAGCTGATTTCATCTAACTTGAGCACCGTTTTTATTGTTTTTGTGTCTGCTGTAAAAACCCCTGGCCACTGGGAATCCCATGTTTGCACATTTAACCCTATCTGTTACAAACTAGCAGATCTTAAAGCTGATTTCATCTAACTAGAGCACAGTTTTTATTGTTTTTGTGTCTGCTGTAAGAACCCCTGGCCACTGGGCATCCCATGTTTGCACATTTAACCCTATCTGTTACATAGAAGCAGGTCTTTCAGCTGATTTCATCTAACTAGAGCACAGTTTTAAAAGTGTTTTTGTGTCTGCTTTAAAAACCCCTGAGCACTGCGCATCCCATATTGCCAATTTTCATAGCATCTGTTACACAGAAGCAGTCCTTTAAGCTAATTTCATCTAACTAGAGCACAGTTTTAATTGCTTTTGTGTCTGCTTTAAAAACCCCTGAGCACTGGGCATCCCATGTTTGCACATCTAACCCTATCTGTTACACACAAGCAGGTCTTAAAGCTGATTTCATCTAACTAGAGCACAGTTTTAATTGCTTTTGTGTCTGCTTTAAAAACCCCTGAGCACTGGGCATCCCATGTTTGCACATCTAACCCTATCTGTTACACACAAGCAGGTCTTAAAGCTGATTTCATCTAACTAGAGCACAGTTTAATTGTTTTTGTGTCTGCTGTAAAAAAAAACCCTGACCACTGGGCATCCCATGTTTGCACATTTAACCCTATCTGTTACACAGAAGCAGGTTTTAAAGCAGATTTCATCTAACTAGAGCACAGTTTTAAAAGTGTTTTTGTGTCTGCTTTAAAAACCCCTGAGCACTGGGCATCCCATATTGCCAATTTTCATAGTATCTGTTACACACAAGCAGTCCTTTAAGCTGATTTCATCTAACTAGAGCACAGTTTTAATTGCTTTTGTGTCTGCTGAAAAAAACCCTGGCCACTGGGCATCCCATGTTTGCACATTTAACCCTATCTGTGACACACAAGCAGGTCTGGAAGCTGATTTCATCTAACTGAGCACAGTTTTATGTGTTGTTGTGTCTGCTGTAAAAACCCCTGGCCACTGGGCATCCCATGTTTGCACATTTAACCCCATCTGTTACACACAAGCAGTTCTTAAAGCTGATTTCATCTAACTAGAGCACAGTTTTAATTGTTTTTGTGTTTGCTTTAAAAAACCCTGTCCACTGGGCACGCCATGTTAGCACATTTAACCCTATCTGTTACAAACAAGCAGATCCTAAAGCTGATTTCATCTAACTGAGCACAGTTTTATGTGTTGTTGTGTCTGCTGTAAAAACCCCTGGCCACTGGGCATCCCATGTTTGCACATTTAACCCCATCTGTTACACACAAGCAGTTCTTAAAGCTGATTTCATCTAACTAGAGCACAGTTTTAATTGTTTTTGTGTTTGCTTTAAAAAACCCTGTCCACTGGGCACGCCATGTCTGCACATTTAACCCTATCTGTTACAAACAAGCAGATCCTAAAGCTGATTTCATCTAACTAGAGCACAGTTTTTATTGTTTTTGTGTCTGCTGTAAAAACCCCTGGCCACTGGGCATCCCATGTTTGCACATTTAACCCTATCTGTTAAATTGAAGCAGTTCTTTCAGCTGATTTCATCTAACAAGAGCACAGTTTTAAAAGTGTTTTTTTTGTCTGCTTTAAAAACCCCTGAGCACTGGGCATCCCAGATTGCCAATTTTCATAGCATCTGTTACACAGAAGCAGTCCTTTAAGCTGATTTCATCTAACTAGAGCACAGTTTTAATTGCTTTTTTGTCTGCTTTAAAAACCCCTGAGCACTGGGCATCCCATGTTTGCACATCTAACCCTATCTGTTACACACAAGCAGGTCTTAAAACTGATTTCATCTAACTAGAGCACAGTTTTAATTGTTTTTGTGTCTGCTGTAAAAACCCCTGGCCACTGGGCATCCCATGTTTGCACATTTAACCCTATCTGTGACACACAAGCAGGTCTGGAAGCTGATTTCATCTAACTGAGCACAGTTTTATGTGTTGTTGTGTCTGCTGTAAAAACCCCTGGCCACTGGGCATCCCATGTTTGCACATTTAAACCTATCTGTTACACACAAGCAGTTCTCAAAGCTGATTTCATCTAACTAGAGCACAGTTTTAATTGTTTTTGTGTTTGCTTTAAAAAACCCTGTCCACTGGGCACGCCATGTTAGCACATTTAACCCTATCTGTTACACATAAGCATATCTTCAAGCTGATTTCATCTAACTAGAGCACAGTTTTAACTGTTTTTGTGTCTGCTGTAAAAAACCCTGGCCACTGGGCATCCCATGTTTGCACATTTAACCCTATCTGTTACATAGAAGCAGGTCTTTCTGCTGATTTCATGTAACGTGAGCACAGTTTTTATTGTTTTTGTGTCTGCTGTAAAAACCCCTAACCACTGGGCATCCCATGTTTGCACATTTAATCCTATCTGTTACATAAAAGCAGGTCTTTCAGCTGATTTCATCTAACTAGAGCACAGTTTTAAAAGTGTTTTTGTGTCTGCTTTAAAAACCCCTGAGCACTGGGCATCCCATATTGCCAATTTTCATAGTATCTGTTACACACAAGCAGTCCTTTAAGCTGATTTCATCTAACTAGAGCACAATTTTATTGCTTTTGTGTCTGCTTTAAAAACCCCTGAGCACTGGGCATCCCATGTTTGCACATTTAACCCTATCTGTTACACACAAGCAGTTCTTACAGCTGATTTCATCTAACTAGAGCACAGTTTTAATTGTTTTTGTGTCTGCTGTAAAAACCCCTGGCCACTGGGCATCCCATGTTTGCACATTTAACCCTATCTGTTACATAGAAGCAGGTCTTTCAGCTGATTTCATCTAACTAGAGCACAGTTTTAAAAGTGTTTTTGTGTCTGCTTTAAAAAATCCTGAGCACTGGGCATCCCATATTGCCAATTTTCATAGTATCTGTTACACACAAGCAGTCCTTTAAGCTGATTTCATCTAACTAGAGCACAGTTTTAATTGCTTTTGTGTCTGCTTTAAAAACCTCTGAGCACTGGGCATCCCATGTTTGCACATCTAACCCTATCTGTTACACACAAGCAGGTCTTAAAACTGATTTAATCTAACTAGAGCACAGTTTTAATTGTTTTTGTGTCTGCTGTAAAAACCCCTGGCCACTGGGCATCCCATGTTTGCACATTTAACCCTATCTGTGACACACAAGCAGATCTGGAAGCTGATTTCATCTAACTGAGCACAGTTTTATGTGTTGTTGTGTCTGCTGTAAAAACCCCTGGCCACTGGGCATCCCATGTTTGCACATTTAACCCTATCTGTTACACACAAGCAGTTCTTAAAGCTGATTTCATCTAACTAGAGCACAGTTTTAATTGTTTTTGTGTTTGCTTTAAAAAACCCTGTCCACTGGGCACGCCATGTTAGCACATTTAACCCTATCTGTTACACATAAGCATATCTTAAAGCTGATTTCATCTAACTAGAGCACAGTTTTAATTGTTTTTGTGTCTGCTGTAAAAAACCCTGGCCACTGGGCATCCCATGTTTGCACATTTAACCCTATCTGTTACATAGAAGCAGGTCTTTCTGCTGATTTCATCTAACGTGAGCACAGTTTTTATTGTTTTTGTGTCTGCTGTAAAAACCCCTGGCCACTGGGAATCCCATGTTTGCACCTTTAACCCTATCTGTTACACACAAGCAGGTCTTAAAGCTGATTTCATCTAACTAAAGCACAGTTTAATTGTTTTTATGTCTGCTGTAAAAAAAAACCCTGACCACTGGGCATCCCATGTTTGCACATTTAACCCTATCTGTTATATAGAAGCAGGTCTTTCAGCTGATTTCATCTAACTTGAGCACCGTTTTTATTGTTTTTGTGTCTGCTGTAAAAACCCCTGGCCACTGGGAATCCCATGTTTGCACATTTAACCCTATCTGTTACAAACTAGCAGATCTTAAAGCTGATTTCATCTAACTAGAGCACAGTTTTTATTGTTTTTGTGTCTGCTGTAAGAACCCCTGGCCACTGGGCATCCCATGTTTGCACATTTAACCCTATCTGTTACATAGAAGCAGGTCTTTCAGCTGATTTCATCTAACTAGAGCACAGTTTTAAAAGTGTTTTTGTGTCTGCTTTAAAAACCCCTGAGCACTGCGCATCCCATATTGCCAATTTTCATAGCATCTGTTACACAGAAGCAGTCCTTTAAGCTAATTTCATCTAACTAGAGCACAGTTTTAATTGCTTTTGTGTCTGCTTTAAAAACCCCTGAGCACTGGGCATCCCATGTTTGCACATCTAACCCTATCTGTTACACACAAGCAGGTCTTAAAGCTGATTTCATCTAACTAGAGCACAGTTTTAATTGCTTTTGTGTCTGCTTTAAAAACCCCTGAGCACTGGGCATCCCATGTTTGCACATCTAACCCTATCTGTTACACACAAGCAGGTCTTAAAGCTGATTTCATCTAACTAGAGCACAGTTTAATTGTTTTTGTGTCTGCTGTAAAAAAAAACCCTGACCACTGGGCATCCCATGTTTGCACATTTAACCCTATCTGTTATATAGAAGCAGGTCTTTCAGCTGATTTCATCTAACTTGAGCACAGTTTTTATTGTTTTTGTGTCTGCTGTAAAAACCCCTGGCCACTGGGAATCCCATGTTTGCACATTTAACCCTATCTGTTACACAGAAGCAGGTCTTTCTGCTGATTTCATCTAACTAGAGCACAGTTTTTGTTGTTTTTGTGTCTGCTGTAAAAACCCCTGGCCACTGGGAATCCCATGTTAGAACATTAACCCTATCTGTTACACACAAGCAGGTTTTAAAGCAGATTTCATCTAACTAGAGCACAGTTTTAATTGTTTTTGTGTCTGCTGTAAAAACCCCTGGCCACTGGGCATCCCATGTTTGCACATTTAGCCCTATCTGTTACACAGAAGCAGGTCTTTCTGCTGATTTCATCTAACTAAAGCACAGTTTTAAAAGTGTTTTTGTGTCTGCTTTAAAAACCCCTGAGCACTGGGCATCCCATATTGCCAATTTTCATAGTATCTGTTACACACAAGCAGTCCTTTAAGCTGATTTCATCTAACTAGAGCACAGTTTTAATTGCTTTTGTGTCTGCTGAAAAAACCCCTGGCCACTGGGCATCCCATGTTTGCACATTTAACCCTATCTGTGACACACAAGCAGGTCTGGAAGCTGATTTCATCTAACTAGAGCACAGTTTTAATAGTTTTTGTGTTTGCTTTAAAAAACCCTGTCCACTGGGCACGCCATGTTAGCACATTTAACCCTATCTGTTACACATAAGTATATCTTAAAGCTGATTTCATCTAACTAGAGCACAGTTTTTATTGTTTTTGTGTCTGCTGTAAAAACCCCTGGCCACTGGGCATCCCATGTCTGCACATTTAACCCTATCTGTTACAAACAAGCAGATCCTAAAGCTGATTTCATCTAACTAGAGCACAGTTTTTATTGTTTTTGTGTCTGCTGTAAAAACCCCTGGCCACTGGGCATCCCATGTTTGCACATTTAACCCTATCTGTTAAATTGAAGCAGGTCTTTCAGCTGATTTCATCTAACAAGAGCACAGTTTTAAAAGTGTTTTTGTGTCTGCTTTAAAAACCCCTGAGCACTGGGCATCCCAGATTGCCAATTTTCATAGCATCTGTTACACAGAAGCAGTCATTTAAGCTGATTTCATCTAACTAGAGCACAGTTTTAATTGCTTTTGTGTCTGCTTTAAAAACCCCTGAGCACTGGGCATCCCATGTTTGCACATCTAACCCTATCTGTTACACACAAGAAGGTCTTAAAACTGATTTCATCTAACTAGAGCACAGTTTTAATTGTTTTTGTGTCTGCTGTAAAAAACCCTGGCCACTGGGCATCCCATGTTTGCACATTTAACCCTATCTGTTACATAGAAGCAGGTCTTTCTGCTGATTTCATGTAACGTGAGCACAGTTTTTATTGTTTTTGTGTCTGCTGTAAAAACCCCTGGCCACTGGGAATCCCATGTTTGCACATTTAACCCTATCTGTTACACAGAAGCAGGTCTTTCTGCTGATTTCATCTAACTAGAGCACAGTTTTAATTGTTTTTGTGTCTGCTGTAAAAAAAACCCTGACCACTGGGCATCCCATGTTTGCACATTTAACCCTATCTGTTATATAGAAGCAGTTCTTTCAGCTGATTTCATCTAACTAGAGCACAGTTTTAAAAGTGTTTTTGTGTCTGCTTTAAAAACCCCTGAGCACTGGGCATCCCATATTGCCAATTTTCATAGTATCTGTTACACACAAGCAGTCCTTTAAGCTGATTTCATCTAACTAGAGCACAATTTTATTGCTTTTGTGTCTGCTTTAAAAACCCCTGAGCACTGGGCATCCCATGTTTGCACATTTAACCCTATCTGTTACACACAAGCAGTTCTTACAGCTGATTTCATCTAACTAGAGCACAGTTTTAATTGTTTTTGTGTCTGCTGTAAAAACCCCTGGCCACTGGGAATCCCATGTTTGCACATTTAACCCTATCTGTTACACAGAAGCAGGTCTTTCAGCTGATTTCATCTAACTAGAGCACAGTTTTAAAAGTGTTTTTGTGTCTGCTTTAAAAACCCCTGAGCACTGGGCATCCCATATTGCCAATTTTCATAGTATCTGTTACACACAAGCAGTCCTTTAAGCTGATTTCATCTAACTAGAGCACAGTTTAAATTGCTTTTGTGTCTGCTTTAAAAACCCCTGAGCACTGGGCATCCCATGTTTGCACATTTAACCCTATCTGTTACACACAAGCAGGTATTAAAGCTGATTTCATCTAACTAGAGCACAGTTTTAATTGTTTTTGTGTCTGCTGTAAAAACCCCTGAGCACTGGGCATCCCATGTTTGCACATTTAACCCTATCTGTTACACACAAGCAGGTCTTAAAGCTGATTTCATCTAACTAGAGCACAGTTTTAATTGTTTTTGTGTCTGCTGAAAAAAACCCTGGTCACTGGGCATCCCATGTTTGCACATTTAACCCTATCTGTTACATAGAAGCAGGTCTTTCAGCTTCATCTAACTAGAGCACAGTTTTAAAAGTGTTTTTGTGTCTGCTTTAAAAAGCCCTGAGCACTGGGCATCCCATATTGCCAATTTTCATAGTATCTGTTACACACAAGCAGTCCTTTAAGCTGATTTCATCTAACTAGAGCACAGTTTTAATTGCTTTTGTGTCTGCTTTAAAAACCCCTGAGCACTGGGCATCCCATGTTTGCACATTTAACCCTATCTGTGACACACAAGCAGGTCTGGAAGCTGATTTCATCTAACTGAGCACAGTTTTATGTTTTGTTGTGTCTGCTGTAAAAACCCCTGGCCACTGGGCATCCCATGTTTGCACATTTAACCCTATCTGTTACACACAAGCAGTTCTTAAAGCTGATTTCATCTAACTAGAGCACAGTTTTAATTGTTTTTGTGTTTGCTTTAAAAAACCCTGTCCACTGGGCACGCCATGTTAGCACATTTAACCCTATCTGTTACACATAAGCATATCTTAAAGCTGATTTCATCTAACTAGAGCACAGTTTTAATTGTTTTTGTGTCTGCTGTAAAAAACCCTGGCCACTGGGCATCCCATGTTTGCACATTTAACCCTATCTGTTACATAGAAGCAGGTCTTTCTGCTGATTTCATCTAACGTGAGCACAGTTTTTATTGTTTTTGTGTCTGCTGTAAAAACCCCTGGCCACTGGGAATCCCATGTTTGCACATTTAACCCTATCTGTTACACACAAGCAGGTCTTAAAGCTGATTTCATCTAACTAAAGCACAGTTCAATTGTTTTTATGTCTGCTGTAAAAAAAAACCCTGACCACTGGGCATCCCATGTTTGCACATTTAACCCTATCTGTTATATAGAAGCAGGTCTTTCAGCTGATTTCATCTAACTTGAGCACCGTTTTTATTGTTTTTGTGTCTGCTGTAAAAACCCCTGGCCACTGGGAATCCCATGTTTGCACATTTAACCCTATCTGTTACAAACTAGCAGATCTTAAAGCTGATTTCATCTAACTAGAGCACAGTTTTTATTGTTTTTGTGTCTGCTGTAAGAACCCCTGGCCACTGGGCATCCCATGTTTGCACATTTAACCCTATCTGTTACATAGAAGCAGGTCTTTCAGCTGATTTCATCTAACTAGAGCACAGTTTTAAAAGTGTTTTTGTGTCTGCTTTAAAAACCCCTGAGCACTGCGCATCCCATATTGCCAATTTTCATAGCATCTGTTACACAGAAGCAGTCCTTTAAGCTAATTTCATCTAACTAGAGCACAGTTTTAATTGCTTTTGTGTCTGCTTTAAAAACCCCTGAGCACTGGGCATCCCATGTTTGCACATCTAACCCTATCTGTTACACACAAGCAGGTCTTAAAGCTGATTTCATCTAACTAGAGCACAGTTTTAATTGCTTTTGTGTCTGCTTTAAAAACCCCTGAGCACTGGGCATCCCATGTTTGCACATCTAACCCTATCTGTTACACACAAGCAGGTCTTAAAGCTGATTTCATCTAACTAGAGCACAGTTTAATTGTTTTTGTGTCTGCTGTAAAAAAAAACCCTGACCACTGGGCATCCCATGTTTGCACATTTAACCCTATCTGTTACACAGAAGCAGGTTTTAAAGCAGATTTCATCTAACTAGAGCACAGTTTTAAAAGTGTTTTTGTGTCTGCTTTAAAAACCCCTGAGCACTGGGCATCCCATATTGCCAATTTTCATAGTATCTGTTACACACAAGCAGTCCTTTAAGCTGATTTCATCTAACTAGAGCACAGTTTTAATTGCTTTTGTGTCTGCTGAAAAAACCCCTGGCCACTGGGCATCCCATGTTTGCACATTTAACCCTATCTGTGACACACAAGCAGGTCTGGAAGCTGATTTCATCTAACTGAGCACAGTTTTATGTGTTGTTGTGTCTGCTGTAAAAACCCCTGGCCACTGGGCATCCCATGTTTGCACATTTAACCCCATCTGTTACACACAAGCAGTTCTTAAAGCTGATTTCATCTAACTAGAGCACAGTTTTAATTGTTTTTGTGTTTGCTTTAAAAAACCCTGTCCACTGGGCACGCCATGTTAGCACATTTAACCCTATCTGTTACACATAAGTATATCTTAAAGCTGATTTCATCTAACTAGAGCACAGTTTTTATTGTTTTTGTGTCTGCTGTAAAAACTCCTGGCCACTGGGCATCCCATGTCTGCACATTTAACCCTATCTGTTACAAACAAGCAGATCCTAAAGCTGATTTCATCTAACTAGAGCACAGTTTTTATTGTTTTTGTGTCTGCTGTAAAAACCCCTGGCCACTGGGCATCCCATGTTTGCACATTTAACCCTATCTGTTAAATTGAAGCAGTTCTTTCAGCTGATTTCATCTAACAAGAGCACAGTTTTAAAAGTGTTTTTTTTGTCTGCTTTAAAAACCCCTGAGCACTGGGCATCCCAGATTGCCAATTTTCATAGCATCTGTTACACAGAAGCAGTCCTTTAAGCTGATTTCATCTAACTAGAGCACAGTTTTAATTGCTTTTGTGTCTGCTTTAAAAACCCCTGAGCACTGGGCATCCCATGTTTGCACATCTAACCCTATCTGTTACACACAAGCAGGTCTTAAAACTGATTTCATCTAACTAGAGCACAGTTTTAATTGTTTTTGTGTCTGCTGTAAAAACCCCTGGCCACTGGGCATCCCATGTTTGCACATTTAACCCTATCTGTGACACACAAGCAGGTCTGGAAGCTGATTTCATCTAACTGAGCACAGTTTTATGTGTTGTTGTGTCTGCTGTAAAAACCCCTGGCCACTGGGCATCCCATGTTTGCACATTTAAACCTATCTGTTACACACAAGCAGTTCTCAAAGCTGATTTCATCTAACTAGAGCACAGTTTTAATTGTTTTTGTGTTTGCTTTAAAAAACCCTGTCCACTGGGCACGCCATGTTAGCACATTTAACCCTATCTGTTACACATAAGCATATCTTCAAGCTGATTTCATCTAACTAGAGCACAGTTTTAACTGTTTTTGTGTCTGCTGTAAAAAACCCTGGCCACTGGGCATCCCATGTTTGCACATTTAACCCTATCTGTTACATAGAAGCAGGTCTTTCTGCTGATTTCATGTAACGTGAGCACAGTTTTTATTGTTTTTGTGTCTGCTGTAAAAACCCCTAACCACTGGGCATCCCATGTTTGCACATTTAATCCTATCTGTTACATAAAAGCAGGTCTTTCAGCTGATTTCATCTAACTAGAGCACAGTTTTAAAAGTGTTTTTGTGTCTGCTTTAAAAACCCCTGAGCACTGGGCATCCCATATTGCCAATTTTCATAGTATCTGTTACACACAAGCAGTCCTTTAAGCTGATTTCATCTAACTAGAGCACAATTTTATTGCTTTTGTGTCTGCTTTAAAAACCCCTGAGCACTGGGCATCCCATGTTTGCACATTTAACCCTATCTGTTACACACAAGCAGTTCTTACAGCTGATTTCATCTAACTAGAGCACAGTTTTAATTGTTTTTGTGTCTGCTGTAAAAACCCCTGGCCACTGGGCATCCCATGTTTGCACATTTAACCCTATCTGTTACATAGAAGCAGGTCTTTCAGCTGATTTCATCTAACTAGAGCACAGTTTTAAAAGTGTTTTTGTGTCTGCTTTAAAAAATCCTGAGCACTGGGCATCCCATATTGCCAATTTTCATAGTATCTGTTACACACAAGCAGTCCTTTAAGCTGATTTCATCTAACTAGAGCACAGTTTTAATTGCTTTTGTGTCTGCTTTAAAAACCTCTGAGCACTGGGCATCCCATGTTTGCACATCTAACCCTATCTGTTACACACAAGCAGGTCTTAAAACTGATTTAATCTAACTAGAGCACAGTTTTAATTGTTTTTGTGTCTGCTGTAAAAACCCCTGGCCACTGGGCATCCCATGTTTGCACATTTAACCCTATCTGTGACACACAAGCAGATCTGGAAGCTGATTTCATCTAACTGAGCACAGTTTTATGTGTTGTTGTGTCTGCTGTAAAAACCCCTGGCCACTGGGCATCCCATGTTTGCACATTTAACCCTATCTGTTACACACAAGCAGTTCTTAAAGCTGATTTCATCTAACTAGAGCACAGTTTTAATTGTTTTTGTGTTTGCTTTAAAAAACCCTGTCCACTGGGCACGCCATGTTAGCACATTTAACCCTATCTGTTACACATAAGCATATCTTAAAGCTGATTTCATCTAACTAGAGCACAGTTTTAATTGTTTTTGTGTCTGCTGTAAAAAACCCTGGCCACTGGGCATCCCATGTTTGCACATTTAACCCTATCTGTTACATAGAAGCAGGTCTTTCTGCTGATTTCATCTAACGTGAGCACAGTTTTTATTGTTTTTGTGTCTGCTGTAAAAACCCCTGGCCACTGGGAATCCCATGTTTGCACCTTTAACCCTATCTGTTACACACAAGCAGGTCTTAAAGCTGATTTCATCTAACTAAAGCACAGTTTAATTGTTTTTATGTCTGCTGTAAAAAAAAACCCTGACCACTGGGCATCCCATGTTTGCACATTTAACCCTATCTGTTATATAGAAGCAGGTCTTTCAGCTGATTTCATCTAACTTGAGCACCGTTTTTATTGTTTTTGTGTCTGCTGTAAAAACCCCTGGCCACTGGGAATCCCATGTTTGCACATTTAACCCTATCTGTTACAAACTAGCAGATCTTAAAGCTGATTTCATCTAACTAGAGCACAGTTTTTATTGTTTTTGTGTCTGCTGTAAGAACCCCTGGCCACTGGGCATCCCATGTTTGCACATTTAACCCTATCTGTTACATAGAAGCAGGTCTTTCAGCTGATTTCATCTAACTAGAGCACAGTTTTAAAAGTGTTTTTGTGTCTGCTTTAAAAACCCCTGAGCACTGCGCATCCCATATTGCCAATTTTCATAGCATCTGTTACACAGAAGCAGTCCTTTAAGCTAATTTCATCTAACTAGAGCACAGTTTTAATTGCTTTTGTGTCTGCTTTAAAAACCCCTGAGCACTGGGCATCCCATGTTTGCACATCTAACCCTATCTGTTACACACAAGCAGGTCTTAAAGCTGATTTCATCTAACTAGAGCACAGTTTTAATTGCTTTTGTGTCTGCTTTAAAAACCCCTGAGCACTGGGCATCCCATGTTTGCACATCTAACCCTATCTGTTACACACAAGCAGGTCTTAAAGCTGATTTCATCTAACTAGAGCACAGTTTAATTGTTTTTGTGTCTGCTGTAAAAAAAACCCTGACCACTGGGCATCCCATGTTTGCACATTTAACCCTATCTGTTATATAGAAGCAGGTCTTTCAGCTGATTTCATCTAACTTGAGCACAGTTTTTATTGTTTTTGTGTCTGCTGTAAAAACCCCTGGCCACTGGGAATCCCATGTTTGCACATTTAACCCTATCTGTTACACAGAAGCAGGTCTTTCTGCTGATTTCATCTAACTAGAGCACAGTTTTTGTTGTTTTTGTGTCTGCTGTAAAAACCCCTGACCACTGGGAATCCCATGTTAGAACATTAACCCTATCTGTTACACACAAGCAGGTTTTAAAGCAGATTTCATCTAACTAGAGCACAGTTTTAATTGTTTTTGTGTCTGCTGTAAAAACCCCTGGCCACTGGGCATCCCATGTTTGCACATTTAGCCCTATCTGTTACACAGAAGCAGGTCTTTCTGCTGATTTCATCTAACTAAAGCACAGTTTTAAAAGTGTTTTTGTGTCTGCTTTAAAAACCCCTGAGCACTGGGCATCCCATATTGCCAATTTTCATAGTATCTGTTACACACAAGCAGTCCTTTAAGCTGATTTCATCTAACTAGAGCACAGTTTTAATTGCTTTTGTGTCTGCTGAAAAAACCCCTGGCCACTGGGCATCCCATGTTTGCACATTTAACCCTATCTGTGACACACAAGCAGGTCTGGAAGCTGATTTCATCTAACTAGAGCACAGTTTTAATAGTTTTTGTGTTTGCTTTAAAAAACCCTGTCCACTGGGCACGCCATGTTAGCACATTTAACCCTATCTGTTACACATAAGTATATCTTAAAGCTGATTTCATCTAACTAGAGCACAGTTTTTATTGTTTTTGTGTCTGCTGTAAAAACCCCTGGCCACTGGGCATCCAATGTCTGCACATTTAACCCTATCTGTTACAAACAAGCAGATCCTAAAGCTGATTTCATCTAACTAGAGCACAGTTTTTATTGTTTTTGTGTCTGCTGTAAAAACCCCTGGCCACTGGGCATCCCATGTTTGCACATTTAACCCTATCTGTTAAATTGAAGCAGGTCTTTCAGCTGATTTCATCTAACAAGAGCACAGTTTTAAAAGTGTTTTTGTGTCTGCTTTAAAAACCCCTGAGCACTGGGCATCCCAGATTGCCAATTTTCATAGCATCTTTTACACAGAAGCAGTCATTTAAGCTGATTTCATCTAACTAGAGCACAGTTTTAATTGCTTTTGTGTCTGCTTTAAAAACCCCTGAGCACTGGGCATCCCATGTTTGCACATCTAACCCTATCTGTTACACACAAGAAGGTCTTAAAACTGATTTCATCTAACTAGAGCACAGTTTTAATTGTTTTTGTGTCTGCTGTAAAAAACCCTGGCCACTGGGCATCCCATGTTTGCACATTTAACCCTATCTGTTACATAGAAGCAGGTCTTTCTGCTGATTTCATGTAACGTGAGCACAGTTTTTATTGTTTTTGTGTCTGCTGTAAAAACCCCTGGCCACTGGGAATCCCATGTTTGCACATTTAACCCTATCTGTTACACAGAAGCAGGTCTTTCTGCTGATTTCATCTAACTAGAGCACAGTTTTAATTGTTTTTGTGTCTGCTGTAAAAAAAACCCTGACCACTGGGCATCCCATGTTTGCACATTTAACCCTATCTGTTATATAGAAGCAGTTCTTTCAGCTGATTTCATCTAACTAGAGCACAGTTTTAAAAGTGTTTTTGTGTCT